>JAIUSX010000036.1:1211096-2422193 GCA_026573805.1 Hesperophylax magnus
GTATTTATTTAAGCACCCACAATTCATTGTTACAAATTATAAGATAAATAAATATACCTTATTGACAATATAACAAATGTTTATGTTGTTTGGAATACGGAGGCTTCACTAATTTAAATAAATAATATGAGTAAATAATATAACCTTCAGGTTTTAAAATAATTTTACCAACAAGTCTGTGATGTATGGTAATAAAGTTGAGTATTTAAGCGATAGATGGCGCTAGTGATAAAGCTTACTCCAGAGTTCGACAGATGTCGCTAGAGTGTAACAATTACTTGTGAGATGAGATTGACAGGGAACAAGTTTCTCAGGGAACCAGAGAATTTCCAACCCTCGGGTATTGAACAGTGTAGCTAAATCCAGATCTATTATTTGTAACGTAAATAAACATAATTATAAGTAGAACCTTTTACTTTTTAACAAAGAGTTCCCAACACTTATATCTGCAAAGTTAGGCAGATATAACCAGATATGGTGAAATTTCAGAATGCTCTTTAGGTATCTATAATGCGCTATAAATTGCTTATTTCTGAAGTTGTCGTCAAAATAAATACTATATAAGAAACTGGATAAAATTAACATCGCAATTTTTGTATTTGAAATAAACATTGATAATTATAAAAAAATATCTTTCAATTTCAAACATGAAAATATTAACAAAAAACTTACCTAGACATTTTGACTCGCAAAGTCCATAATTTTGTAAGAATTCAATATTTATAGAACACATTCTTTTGTGTGGGTAATTAGTAAAAAAAACTGTCACTTCACTTTTATGCCGTTTATATAATAAAAAAAAATTAACTTTCAACTGCCAGTGAAAAAATCCTGCCAATTCGTAATCATTCCTTTGACATTTTTTAAAAATTATTTTATCCATGTAATTCGGTATAAATATTTGATACAAACTGAAAAGAATAATTATTTATCCTTCCAATAACGAAAAAATCAAATATCTACGTATTATTAATACTTTTATAATGTATGGACGCCCCGGTCAGATCTGTCCTTCTGACCCTCTAATGGAATATGATGCTTGTGGCTGGTAATGTCCTTCCGCGGCCTGAAGGGTTAAGTAATTATTAACATAAGTAGTAATAATAAGGTGGAAGAAAATATGTTGAGAGAAGATTTACAGATGTAGGTGTATGCAGTAATATTATTATAAGCTGAGAATATTCTTTTGCAATGACCTAGGGCTTGAGAACTATTAGACCAGCGAGAGATCGTACGTGACATCATCGTTTTAGTATCTTCAGTCTATTACGTTTTCAAATAAGAAGCATGAGAAGGAAGATGATGAACGTCGATCACGATCGTATAGAGATAGCTCAACACGGCATAATACCCCAAAAATAAAACATTGTAATTATTAATCAGTGTCGAAAAGAGAGCTCATTGAACTAAACCATTAACTAACTAACTGAACGACCGGTTAGTGGCAGAGTTGGCATCGTGTCTGGGTTCCACCAGGCGTAGTGAGTTGAATTATTTGGCTGGCAGTCCTCAATGTGGTGGTAATAGGATATTTTCAAATATTGTCGGGATTATTCCTGACCTAGGAAAGTATGTCTTTCTGTAATATTTCTTTTTCAATATTCGTCAATTGTGCACACGGAAAGATGAGGGGATATATTGCCAAAATCAGACTTGTCGGTCGATTCTGAACACACTATTGGCTTTAAAAATATATTTATGTATTTTCGAATTCATCGAGATTTCTTTGACATTAATCGCACACAGAATGCCCGAGGGAAATAATTTCCCTTAGGGACTATGTCATCTTTTGGCATGCTGTGTGGAGGGTTTTTTTTAAGGAAAGAAAGGCGAAGAAGTAAAAAGTGGGAAGGTAAAAATTAGTGAGAGGATTGGGTAAGAATCTAGGGATCAGTGAGTCCAGGGCGATGAGTCGAGAGACCAAAGAGCCTCCCCAAACCAGCCTCTTTCGATCTGCCATCCCACACACCTGGTGAGCACGCGCATCCTGAACATATCTCACCCGATGAACAGGGTCATCCCTGCTTAGTCGCCAAACGTAAGGAACCACTTGCGTGACCTATGGCAGAGGTTTTGGTTATCCAATAAATGGTACCAAAACCCGCCTCCCACGGTATTATATTTATTTAAACGGTAATGTTAACAGAGGCATAATATTTATAGTTTTAAATATCGTATCAAATCGTATTAACGCCTTTAAAATGAAAATTTCACAAATGGAAACTTGATATTGAACTTTTTCAATGAATAGTTAGATTTATCGAAGATTTTCTTCTCCTGTTAATTATTTTCTTCTTTATTGCTCAAACTTAGCAGTACTCACTTTTTAAAACCTTTTAAAATAAATAATATTTTTTGTTCATTTTATACTTTTAGATACTTGTTACTTTTCTTTGAGTTGTTGTACTTTTTCATTTTATACTTTTCTTCTAGTTGTTGTACATTTACATTTTATACTTGTTACTTTATACTTTTCTTCTAGTTGTTGTACTATTACATTTTATACTTTTCTTTCAGTTGTTGTACTTTTACATTTTATACTTGTTACTTTATACTTTTCTTCTAGTTGTTGTACTATTACATTTTGTACTTTTCTTTCAGTTGTTGTACTTTTACATTTTATACTTGTTACTTTATACTTTTCTTCTAGTTGTTGTACTATTACATTTTGTACTTTTCTTTCAGTTGTTGTACTTTTGCATTTAATACTTTTACTTTTATTTGAGTTGTTGTACTTTTCCATTTTATATTTGTTACTTTATACCTTTCTTTGAGTTGTTGTACTTTTCCATTTAATATTTGTTACTTTATACCTTTCTTTCAGTTGTTGTACTTTTACATTTTATACTTGTTACTTTATACTTTTCTTCTAGTTATGTACTATTACATTTTATACTTTTCTTTCAGTTGTTGTACTTTTACATTTTATACTTGTTACTTTATACTTTTCTTCTAGTTGTTGTAGTATTACATTTTGTACTTTTCTTTCAGTTGTTGTACTTTTGGATTTTATACTTTGACTTTTATTTGAGTTGTTGTACTTTTCCATTTTATATTTGTTACTTTATACCTTTCTTTGAGTTGTTGTACTTTTCCATTTTATATTTGTTACTTTATACCTTTCTTTGAGTTGTTGAACTTTTACATTTTATGCTTGTTACTTAATATTTGAGTTATGTACTTTCACTATTCTTACTTTTGTTGATGGCAACGTTATGCCGTATATATGATTCTCATCATGTTTATTTATCATAATATATTTGATTTTTTAATGTGAATACCGCACAAGAGTCTCAACTGCTCCCTGCTAACTGGAACCATTGAGACAATGGAATGCCAAATTAGGGTATGTTATGAGGGTGAATGAAGTAAGGAGGTAATGGAGATGGGGAGAGGATGGTGGGAAAGAAGCTGGCTGTTTAAATCTGGGCGCTAAACACGGTTAAAACCGTGGTGGTCTTTTACAAGAGTGATACTGAAAGTATCTGCCATAATAAAATTACTTTGGCACACTAGGATTTGAATGCGCGGCCTTCGGATTCGTAGCCAAAGATTATAACCACTCAACCACGGATTGCCAAGTGATTCCCAACCTCTCTCTAGACTCTAGATCAGGGATGCCCAAACCAAATCGTTTGGTGAGCCAAAAAAGAAAATTACCAGCTTAGGTTTTGTCTATGGTTTGTCAATGACAGTTGTCAAGTAGTGTTCTGCTCCGTATTAAAATAGCGAAATTGAGTGAAAAAAGTTTATTTAATCAGTATAAAAAGTTTATTTAATCAAGTATAAAGTAGCTGCAGAGTTGAAGAAGTTGTCAAATTATAAGTTGAAGCAACGAAATTTCAATCAATGTAATTTTTGTATTGCCTATGCCGGACTGTCTACGTACATTAAAACAGTGAAATAAAACATAAAAAAGTCTACTAAGCGTAATCAGTTACAGTTGCGCAGTGGTGCGGTACACAGAAGTGAAAAGTACTTTAAATTTGAACAAAATTTAACAAATTTTAAACGAAAATAAATAAATTTGAACGCCACAACTACACATTGTACAGTTATCGCTACTTAACCATAGAGGGCAGAAAAACGCGCAGGAATTAAACAAAAAATAAAATAAATAAATTCGTTTCGCTATTCGTCAACAGATGGAACTAAACACATAAATTGTTTCAAACTAATTGCGAAACATATATATTTTTATTAATCCAATAAAATCAAGAAACCTCGCATACAAGACAAATATACAAAAACTAAATAAATAAATACATTATTAAAATAAACGTAAATAATTACAAAAATGGACTGCTATAGTTGCGATAATATTATTAGTCCAAACAAGAGCATAAAATGCAGCATATGCTTAAATGCATTTCATTACACCTGCATAAATAGCACAGCAGAAAAATTTATAAAAATGTCTAAAACACTCAGAGACAACTGGAAATGCAAAGAATGTAAAACATTGGATCCTAAAATTCAATCACAATCCAATTACACTCCTTCTTCTAGTAAGAACTTTGGGCCTACCGACTCAACATACACTGAAAACCCAAAAAATATGAATTACATTATAAATTACATCGACAAAAAATTCGATGAAATGAAAACAGTGATTTTAAATAAGATAGAAACGGAATCTGCGGACAATAAAAAATCGCTTCAATTTATAAGCGACCAATACGATACATTAATTCCACGGTTAGAAAAAGAAATATCGGAAATAAAAAATGAACTAGAACAAAAAAACATAGAATTCAAAAGTATTGTAGTAAAAACAACAGAGATGGAACAGGCGACACTGGAAAAGTACATCGAAATATCAGGTATCCAAAATCATGATCATAAAATGACAAAAAACATAATAAAAGAAATAACTGCTGCGTGCGGAGTTCAAACTGAAGACACAGAAATTTCGAATATAAATCACATCCAAGATCGCCGACCAAACCATCCACCAAAAATAACTTTCAAATTAAATAACAAAAATAAAAGGGATGCTATACTATCATCAAGAAAAGGTCTCACCACGGAGGCAATAAACCAGCCCGGAAAACAAAACACCTACATTCGAGAAGTAATGACGCCATACTACAAGCAACTGATGTGGAAATTAAAAAAACATGCAAAAATAATCAACTACAAATTTGTATGGTTTCGTAGAGGCCATTTATTAACCAGGAAGACCCCGGAAGGCAAAATTTTCAATATTAAACATTGTGATGACATAAATAAACTCACATAAACACAACTCCACACGTAACTACACTTCACATCATATACTTACACAATTAATCACCAACATGGCGGATTACATGGAATATACAGACTCGGACAACCAACACTACTGTGTAAGTACAAACGATTTTAATCTATGGACAAACATCACAAAAGAAAAAAATAGAATCAAAATATTACACCAAAACATTACGTCAATTAATAAAAATTTTGACTTTTGCAACAGCTTGATTATAATTTTGATATAATTGTGCTGACAGAATGCTGGTTGAACGATAAATATGTACCAAAAACAATCGAAAACTATAACAAACACCACACAAAAAAACACAAAAATCAAAATGATGGTACAGTTATATACATTAATGATAAAATAAACACAATCGTCAAAGAAATACACATAATAGACTCCAACTGCATACAAATAACATATGATAAAGAAACGTGTATTCTTGCGATGTACAGATCTCCATCCAAAAACAATATTACACATTTCCTAACTGCACTTAACAACACTTTAAAAGAAATCAACAAAAATAAAAATATCATCATCATTGGAGACCTAAAGATAAACATCTTACAAAACGGACACCCACAAAACATAGAATACCTAACACTACTAGCACAGCATGGACTGGAGCCAACGTTAAAGGTTCCAACACGAGTCACACAAAACACAAAAAGTTGTATAGATCATATAATGATCAAAACAAAACTAAAAACCAAAACCGTAGTACTTGAAAGCACTATCACAGACCACTACATGAATATGATAGCAATAGACACCGAAAACACAAAACCCAACCAACATAAAATATTCACAAAAAAATAATTAACTACTCAAACTTGAAAGAAAAACTCAAAAAAATAGACTGGAGTACAATATACCAAATAGAGAACGTGGAAGAGGCCTGGGATAAATTTGATAACATGTTAGCACAAGAAATAAATAATAACACTATTATAAAACAAGTAAAACTCACACACAAAGCAAAAAAAAATAAACTATGGATAACACAGGGAATATTAAACTGTATTCGTAAACGAGACAAAATTCACAAACAAATTAAAAATACACCCTACGACATGGAACAACTTAACTACTATAAAAGATATAGAAACATCTGCACGAAAATTATTAGAGTGGCTAAATAATTGTACTACAGAGAAAAACTTAAAAAAGAAAAAAATAACCCAAAGGAAATATGGAAAATATTAAAAGTAGTTACATACACACAAAAATACAAACAGAAAAATACTTTTGAAAATCTAAATATTAACTCAAAAAAATTAGATGCCAATACAAATACAGAAACTATAGCAAATCATGTGAATAACTTCTTCGCAAATATAGGAAACGTTTTAGCAAACCGCAAATTGCATAACACAAACACATCACCACAAACAAATAGATCAAATATCAATAAGAACCCGACACAACACAGATTTACAATAAAAACAACCTCGGAAGAGGAAATTAACAAAATAATAAACACATTGAAAAACCGAATTGCTCCTGGATTAGATGAGATAACAACGGATTGCATTAAGATATTAAAAAATGAAATTTTAAAACCTATAACACACTTAATCAACCTTAGTATAACATACTCCTGCTTTCCTAGTACTCTTAAAAAAGGACTAGTGATCCCCATTTATAAATCCGGAGACAAAATAGAAATAACTAACTATAGACCAATCACTCTGTTAAACTCGCTTTCAAAGATTTTCGAAAGAGTATTAAAAAACCAAATTATAAAATACCTAGAAGAAAACAAATTAATTTCGGATAACCAATATGGATTTAGAGACAAAATAGGCACAAAAGAAGCTTCGGCACGTACAATAGATTATATACATAGCAACTTAGATCAAGGGTACAAATGCATATTGGAGGGGACCCACCCTTTCCCGACGGCTGTGTGAGGAAACTGATTGTTTAACCTCCTTAGCCGCACACGTCAGGACTCTAATTTTTTTTGTAAAAAGAAGCTACATTTATTTTAAAACGATTCTAGACCCTCCAATGTCCCTGCATGCATGATTGTTAGTACGAAATAATGTATGCATACTTACATTAACAGTAACACAAAATAAGAACACATATGAAATGTGTTCGCCTGGTGGTTTGGCATCTAAAATTAAATAATAAATAAGGAGCACAAATTTTATAAGTGGAAGTATGATTGAAACATAAAAATATACAAGCCGCGTATCGAGGGCAGTTTACCCCACTATCACGGGGCGGTCCCGGCAAGAATGAGCGTGGCAAGCGGCCTGGCCACAACGATCCCAAGCACCCGCGTCCCTTAGCCAGTTTTCCGAGAGTACCCTCGAAGAAATGTAAATGGGGGGAGGGGGGGGGAGATACTCCCAAAGACCCTAGGGAATGAAGTGAGCCTCAGGTCACCGGAGGCAGGACGGAAGGGGACCGGGCTCGCGCAAACATTCCCCAGGCCCGCTCATGATGCCGGGGGAGGCACCCGTGGTTCATGGGACAGCCGCCCCGGATTAATGTCACCTTACTGGATGCAGGAACAGGGTCTGTCCGCCCCCGTGGTGGGGAAATGAACAATACAGTACGATAGAGTTCAGTTCGACAACCTATTCATAAACCAATTTGTTAGTAACAAATAAAAAGGCAAATAACAAACGTAGAAAATAAGTTGTGATCAACAACAAATTGACCGTTCATAATAGAAAAAAAAGAAGGGAAAAAAAGATTAACATAGTATTAAAGAGCTAAAACACAAAAAGAAAGAGTATTATCATTATCAACGCGTTCCTAATACAAATGCATAGCTATATATCTAGATTTAGCTAAAGCCTTTGACTCAATCTGCCACAATTCACTTGTTAAAAATTAGAAAACATGGGTATCAAAGGCCAGGAACTTCAACTATTAAAAAGTTATATGAGTAACAGAACACAACAAGTCAAAATTAACAACCATACTAGTAAACCACTGCCGATTACATATGGAGTTCCACAAGGAAGCATACTAGGGCCTGTTCTTTTTACTATTTACATAAATGAACTTTGCAGCATGAAAATAGACGGTGAAATAGTTAGCTATGCTGATGACACAGTTTTACTCTTCAAATCTAAGGATTGGAATAGTGTATATAACATAGCGAATTTGGGAATCTCGCAAGTGAAAACATGGCTAGACTCAAACATACTTACACTTAACATATCAAAGACAAAATTCACAACATACAGTATAAATAGCACGGGACAGCCAAAAAACAACACAAACACCATAAAAATACACGAATGTTTAAACACCAACATCTGCGATTGCCCTCCTCTATAAAAAACAGAACAAATAAAGTATCTAGGAATCGTAATTGACCATAACCTTAGATGGACACCTCACATCAAACAAATCACAAATAAACTTCTCAAAACAATACACATTTTCCTAAACATAAGAAACATATATAAAATAAAACAATTGAAAACAATATATTTTGCACTTTGCCAATCAATACTAGAATATGGAATTATTGCTTGGGGAGGAGCAACAAACTCGGCAATCAATTACATAGAAACCGCACAGAAAACGATCTTAAAGGTAATACTAAAAAAACATAGACTGACTGATACAGACCAAATATTCAACAGCTGTGACGTACTAGATATACGCCAATTATACGTTAAAACACTACTAAACTACATTTTTGACAAAAAAAATAAATTTCAACATACACAAAATAACACTAACAGACCAGTTAGACAAGCGTACAAAGAAAACATAAAAACTCTGACAGTAAATTCAAGCTTTGGACAAAGACACTACCAATACCACGCAATAAAAGCTTTCAACAGTTTAAAACTTGATATTAAAATTGAGGAAAATAAAAATAAATTCACACACAAAATTACAAAATGGATTAAAGAACAAAAAAGACAATATTACCAAAATTTCGTAGCATAAAATAAAAATAAAACCTACACGTAACACACAAAACCAATATAAACACACATCACTCACAAAAACACAAGATTATTTTCAATGTATTATTTAAAAAAAAAAAAATTAAATATATTATTATGTCTTTTTAATTTTAAA
Source organism: Hesperophylax magnus (assembly GCA_026573805.1). Taxonomy (NCBI): domain Eukaryota; kingdom Metazoa; phylum Arthropoda; class Insecta; order Trichoptera; family Limnephilidae; genus Hesperophylax; species Hesperophylax magnus. The sequence continues at coordinate 1,220,407 of JAIUSX010000036.1, forward strand.
TGTATAATTTTTCTCATTAAATGTATTATGTAGTTTTTTTTTAATATTATAAAATGAAGGCCTCAGCACGGGCAAGCCACCCAGTGAGGCCTACATTACTGAAAACCTTGATTTGTAAAAAATATTGTACCTAATAAAATAAATAAATAAGGTAGGCCATTGTGAATATATAGAATTACTGAAGATACGATTTATCACACGCTCGAGTGAGTGAGCCGGCATAAGCATAACGAGTAGTGCTTTTAAATACAGCATAATTCATTTGTTTGCCCTGGTGGGCTCGCTCTCTCGCTCTCTACTGTACAAGTACCTATGTGTGTCCTTTGCACTCATTCAAATTGTCAGTTGCATTCGATCTTCCGAGAAATGAGCGGAAAGAATATACCGATTGTGAAAATAAATCCCTAGTGCGGCAATGCGCCTGGAAATTTAAAAAAATAAATCAATACTCCCATTGGGAGTCTGAGATCTAATAACAATAAAGTTCTAACGTCACAAAATATAATATGCAGGCTTTTCCAATAAGAGGTGTTATTTTGATATTCAATCGTAAAAGATCGATGGTTTCGTTGCTTGTGTGTCACGTAGCGCCATTTTGTTAAAAGTAAACGTTGTCCAGATCAATACTATCCAATTCTGGCCATAAAAAAATCATTAATCATCTCTCGATAGCGCAATCTATTCACCGTAACTGTTGCTCCAGCTTCATTTTCTAAAAAGTATGGTCCATTGACTCCGCCGGACCATAAACCGCACCAAAAAGTCACACGTTGAAGATAAAGAGGCTTTTCAACAATAATTTTTGGGTTTTTTGAGCCTCAGATGTGAAAATTTTGCTTGTTGACGAAGCCACCGAGGTGGAAATGGGCCTCATCACTCAAGATGATTTGCATTTGATTCACTCAAGTGAATTTTAATGCGTTGTTGAAGCGTGTATCGTTCCATTTTTATTAATGAAATAGTTTCTACTTGTTAAATGTCAAAAATGACAGCTTCAAAATTTACATCTACCGAAATAGCGGGCTATAAAATAACACCTCTTATTGGAAAATCCTGTACATACATGATAAATTTACGAGGACGATTTTTTTTGCTGAAAATTTCATTTTGGGCCGCAAAATGGGCATAATAATAATAATAATTGGATGACTTGTATAGCGCCGTTTTTGTGCAAAATCACCTCAAGGGCGCTGTACAAATTTATAATACATTTCTACAGTGATCTATGTTATTATACCTGCTCTAGACCATCCCATTCCCGTCACAAATTTAGGGATGATAAAATCACATTAAAAATACAATTTGAGCAATAAAAGATTAATAATAGATTTATGAAAAAAAAACGATTTACATGGTTTCGATTTCAAAAAGCCAATAAAATCATATGATATTGAAATTGAAATTTGGCGCCAGTGCATCTATAAGTTCTCGCATTCTCGAGGTTTCCAGGAAATAAAGCTGTCAGCTAGAGCAAACGACCGCTTCAGGGATATCATAATTCCAAGATGTCAGGGAACAGGAAACAATGAAGAAAAAAAATGACAGGTTTGCACGTCCGGGAAATTCTGAGCCATCTGCGGAGTAATTCAAGGGATAATATGTCCCATCGTTGCCACCCAGAGAGGAATTGAAAAGATTGTTTTTGAAAAAATATCTATGGTTTACAAAGAAAAGATTTTCATTCAGATATTCTCATTTATCAAATATTTAATAACAGAGTTCGAAACTTGAAAACAATTCAGTGGGAATTCGAACAATGACGTTGACTCGCCGAATAGAATCGAAATTAATTATTCTGTTGAATACTTACGTAAGGCGATGCCATACGTAATAATGCAAAATCATGTGTTTTTGGTTTGAAAATTTGGTCGCCTAGAAATGTTTCAGATGCTTTAATTAAATACTGCGAGTAGAATACATTTTGACCTCTGAAATAATCAAGTATTTTTTAGATAAGTCTTTTTATAAGCCCAGAAAAAAATAATGTAAAGGCCTATGAAAACTGCTTTAAAGTTCAAAATCTCCTACCTACGAACCCATATTCGTTTATGATTTTATTGTATAATGTGGCCATAGACATATGAATATTAGTAGACCGGCCCTAAGTGATTAAAAGCGTATTATCCCCACTCCCCTTACCGGTTCCATTGGAGCCGGCTGTGCTCGCGTATGGGCCTCAAGTGAAATTTGAAAACGTGACGTCATAATTCTTGTGCGAACTATGGTCGAGGCATCATCGGTTCATTTTACGAAATAACACGACAGAATGTTGACTTGTGCTATGAAAACTTGTAAAAATAGATGTGAAAAAGAGAATAAACCCAATTGTCGTATTACATTCCATATATAAGCATTATTTTACTTTATTTTAAGCATATTCACATCGTATAATGTAGATCAGTTGTTACTATCACATCGAGAAACGTCTGGACGCGAAACACAATGCTTGCTGGGAAGTAAATTATGAACATTTATAAAAGTGTCTTAACTAAATACTTAAACGAAATATTCGACTCTGAAAATGGAACCGAATTTTTTTGCCGAATTTGGACTTCGCAAATTTGTTCATAACGTGGCGAGTAATTTGTGCTCCCATGTAAAAATGTCTATTCATTCAAAAGCAGATTTTACTTTTAAGAAGTTTTTATTTTTTTTTATTTTTTTATTAACAAAATTTTTGATACATATACAATTTAGGTACATACATAGTAATATAGAAAACGAGTAACAAAAAAATCCCACAAAGGCGAAGCCTTTGGTAATGGTGATATTATAATGCGAGATGCCTATTTACTGTCAGATTGATTTATTGACGAATCACAGTCAGCTTCACTCCCTTCGTTCTTCAACAGTTGATTTTACCCCTCGCCATTATCTTCTCGTCTATTAATTCCTATGTCTGTGAATGTGGCAAATTAAATTATTTATATAATGATCGAAAAAAAAAATATATTTATGCCTGAAAATCCACAAAATAAAATAAAAGGCGCTTTTTGACCATGTTTTTTTCTTGCATAAATCAAAACGGGCGGATTGTGTTAAGAGGGAATTTAAACCTTATCGCCATCTACGAAAGGATTTTTATTGATAGCGGCTCAATTTAAAACATTACACGACGTAGTGCATCGCCTTAAAATGTATTTCCAACTACATCCCTGGCTGTAACGTTCGATTCTCTACCCTTGTTGTTCGTAATTTGAAAAAAAAGACCAATATGCATTGGAACACAACTAAATTAATTCATCGAATATATAAAAGGGAATTGAAAGTAGAACCATTTTATTTAACACTTGTTTAATTTAATTTTTTTACTACACCCCTGATCGCAATTATTGAGACGTTGAAGTGAGTGGAATCCACTCCTGGGTGACATCATCGGGTTAAGAAAAATAAAGCAGTATGCATTCTAACAATGAAATTAACTCACCGGATAGAATCAAAGTGAATTGAATATAGACCGTTTTACTGAACACTTAGGTACTTAATATTCAATTCCAACTGCACCCATGGCGGCGACGTGGAGAGGAGAAATCCACGTGACGTCATCCGGTTTCACGTTGCAATTTCGTGAAATGAATTTGAATGCGCCTCCCTCTGATTGGTTCTGCTTTAGATGCGAAAGCAAAATGCCATTGCATTTTTTTATCATTATTTTTATTACCTCTCTGACGTCCGAATCAGTTGATTACTTTTGCGAGTTAATTAACTGTTGGAAGAGATTTTTCTGCACATTTTTTCTTTTAGGACTTGTTGATTTCGCGTGATTTTTTGGTATTTGAACATTTGCGGGAAGTTGAAAAAACACTATTAAATTAGGAGTTCGACGACAACTCAACACAGGGCAAATCAACATACGTTTCAAAATTAAGTAAAAAAACTAACCTATATACTTAACACAGTTTTTTTCATTTTCATTCAACTTTATTTATAACACATTTCAAAAGCGGCTTGATCTGTCACAGTGTTGAGTTGTCCGGTTACCTAAATTAGGTACTATGAAAGATTAATAATGGTAACATAGCATTTATACAGTGCAGTTTAGTGTCATTTCACATCAAGTGCGCCCCATTCAGAACCGAAAAATTGCGTTGGTAGAAATGGCTTTAGACGTTTGGGTGACCTGAAATAAAAGATACTACCGTAAATCTATCTATTTATGTAAATAAAGGTGTCTGTGGCGGGCGGCCGTTTGGCGGACACTCGGTGGACGTAGGCATGATTTTGACAAATTTGCTGTTAATATTGAAACACTTTTATGATTATACCAACAATCCGGTTCCTACCTAAATTGCCCTCTCCCTTGTTTTGTTCCATTTCATAAAGGTCTTACCTTTGAAGAAAGCATGCAAGACGATTTTTAAAAATAGAAGCCCAAAGCAATTGTCTATTGTTTTAATAATCTAATTTCGTCGTTTTTGCATATTTGTCGCCCCCTCGTAATAATTATCGTAAAACTGTACAAATCAGCCCCAATCTTCATAAATTAAATAAATATTAAATTATTGTCGTGTGTGGTACAAAAACAATACTAGATGTATATCTATCAAATATAGGGTCAACAGAAAATTCAAAATTTCACAAGGTAAAGGCCTCCTTTTCCCAATCCTATTTTCCTTGTGATAAACACGATTGTTTGATCTTATTTTCTTGTTAAAAATTATTCGACGAGTACCAACCGATCAATACACAACACCGAGATGAAATTTGCACGCTTAACCTTCAAAACAAGAGGAAAAGGCACTGTCTACATCTTGTTTTGAAAACGCCCGGGATTTTGGCTAGTATGTAGATTTTTGTTGTACTTTAATGGATACATTACTGATACAATTAATTAATTAGTATTTCAGGTCCCGTATAATTTTAATATACTTCTCACTTGCGATGACCATAAAGCTCTGGTGGATTTTGAGCCTTCTTGGTAAAGCATACCCTTTCCGACAATCCATTGGTTCAAGTTCCCTGAAATACGTCCTTTTCCCAAAGTTCCTGTTTCTGCCACTCCACGTCGGTCAGCGTGTTGCCAGGCAAACTATCAATAAATAATGAATGTTCAAATCTATTTCTAGAATATAACAAGTATCGTTGGTAAGATTAACAGCCGCCATCTTTAGGTAGATATTTATGTATTTATTTATTATTTATTCACGCCTTTGAAGATTTTTACGTGAATACATTGTAATAAGTAAGTTTTCAGGGGCATATTCATAAGTGCAGTTTATCAGGCAACCTGATAAACTGAGTATGAACGATATAAGCAGATACAATACAAGTTTACATAGAGAGTTCTGTTGTACAAAGGAGTCTAATAATTGTAAGAAGGGTGATAACCTGACTTATTTTTAACCAGTGATTCCTGACATTATTTGGAGTAAAAAATGCAAACGAAATTTCGGTCTCCGGTGACATTTGTTTCTAACAATAAACATAAAAAAATCAACGGGAATTGGACGGCTGGACTACAGGCGGGTGTTCCAAAGTAGTTTTTAAGCGTAAATTCAAAAATCAGTGTCCAAAAATACTTACTGAACCAGTGATTCCTGCGCTTATTTAAAGTAAAAAATGTATTTGGCGTTTTGGTATACGGTGACTCTCATTTAAAAAAATATTTTTTTTACTGAAAACATTAAAAAATATCAGTGGGTATTGGCTATGTATATATAGTCAAGGTGGGGGTGTGATTACTAAGCTAAGATTACCTTTGACGAAATAAGAACCACTATTTGGAATCCACATTATTGCAAGTATGAAAACATTATAGAATCGGTTAAAAAAAAATGCTTAGACTATTATCTTTCAAATGTGGACTACATGACCATCTTAGATCATACGACGCACGTCGTGAATACTTTAAGATTAATACACTTAAAATAAGAAGGCAATTGACTGACCTAATATTTATGTTTGCATAAAATTATCCACGGCCATCTTGATACCTCATTATGTCTTAGCAATATTGAAATAAATGTCCCCAATTCCCATTGTTTAAGACACCATAGCATTTTCACCTGAATATTTTCAAAAATAATATCGCCTATTTTAGCCCTCTGACCCAAATGTGTCGACTGTATAATAAGATTGAGTGTGCTGAAGTGGATAATTTATATGGATTCAGAAAAAAAAATATGTTGCACTGATTATATTATGTATTAATTGACCCAGAAAAAACCTAGTATAAATAAATAAATATTTTTTTTTATTTTGATTTTGAAAAAATAAATGGAAAACTACTAGTAAAATTTCATCAGCAATTTTTTTTTTTAAATGTCGGAATCGCAGGTTAAAGTTTGTGAGCTACCTACGTCTCTTAACATCCTGTATAAATTTGTTTCCGTTAGTGTAAATTTTCCAAGCAGCCTACCTATATCATTCATCAAAATACTTTTAGTATCAATCGCCTCTGTGGTAAAATATTTTATTTGTTTAAAACAAATAATATCAATTTGATTGTACAAAGATAACAATAATACCCCTTATGTAGATGGCGATAAGGTTTAAATTCCCGCTTAACACCATCCGCCTGTTTTGATTTTTGCAAGAATTTTTTTTTCGAAATGTTGCTTTTATTTATTTTTTTGGAAGTACAGGCATAAATATTTCAATGTTTTACAATCATTTTATAAAAAAATTAATTTGCAATATTATAAAATAAAACGATAACCGAAAATGGGTTTGCAAGTAGGAGATTTTGAACATTAAAGCAGTTTTCATTGGCCTAATACAGTATTTTTTTCTCTTCTCATAAAAAACAATCAATTATTTAAGAGGCCAAGATGCTTTTAAATTTAATTAAAAGCATCCAAAACATTTCTAATCAAAATTTCAAATAAAAAAACGGATGATTTTGCATTAATACGTAGTGCATTAATGCAATACAATAAAGCTATTTCTACACGAACACAGAATGTTTAGATAAATGCTAATGTCCTTTGGGGTAATTATGTTCGACATGTTATGATTTGTTTCTATAATACACGTCATAATGTATTAACCAAACAAACCAAAATAACGGTTTTAGGTAAAATTACCGGATGGTATTATTTGATGTATTAGAATCCTAATGACTATCTAATTCCCAAAACGATTGCCACATTTTTGACAGCAGTGATTCCGAAATGACATAATTATTAATCGGTATGTCGTATTATTATTTGATGTCCAGAATTGACAGGCGATATGAAATATGATTAATCATCGTAATCTGATGATCAAACCAATAAATTATTAATACGGTGTTGTTCCATAATATACATTGTGTACATTGGTACTTGTATATTGGTAATTGTACCTACAGGGAATGTACAGTGTACAGCCTACTCGCAAACATGATCCTAATTAGATTAATTAATATGCCAGGTAACTTCGACGTCTATTTCGAACTGGGTTGGTTATCTAAACATAAACTCGACGCGTGAAAGAGATATCAATTCTAATCATAATTGAATGCGCTTTTACTACATTATTATTTTACCTACATAGACAAAAGTCACCTCCTTGACTTTAGCCCAATATTATTGTTATTAAACGTGTCTAAATCTTGCATCTCTTGTTTGATACTATCAAAATTTACAGATTTAAATTTTAGTAAAATATTTGTTAAATTTTAAAGCTTCGCCGTTATGCCTGTAAGGCGCTAAGTCGAAAGCTAAACAAACATGGGAACTTCACAACTACTAACCGTCAAAATTCAACGAAAGTCTCAGTGTTGTTTCATCTCTAAATAGTATAAAACAAAGTCGCCATCCGCATCTGTCTGTTTGTGCGATTAGTTCTTCTAAACTGCGCAACGGATTTTGATAAGGTTTTTTCAATCATATAGAAAATTTCTTCCGAAAGGTTTAAATGTATAAAACATGCATATAACATTTATAGAAAGTAGAGAAAAGTCGATGTTTTTTCGTAAAAAAAATATTTTCTGGTGCTTACTCGTATATTGCTAACGCTGGGTAAACCTTGTAAGATACATCAAATTAATGAACTACGGAATTGTATATCTTGAAAAGGCCTACATAAAAATCAGCAATGGTATATGTCTACCTCCCGAGGATAATCCCCAGCGACGCCAGATATACGTCTGTTAATTTGAAATATAAATCAGTGTGAAATTTGAAAAGAAAACAGATATATTAATTTTATCAGTACTGCAAGGTTCTAATTTTTTTAGTAAAATTTTCGTAATCTTGGAAGAATGATTTATGTATCAAGATGATTTTTTCTAAGTCATTATAAAATGAAAGCAAGTGGCTGATTGTTTTGAATATTCTAATACGTTTTGAGCTCTCTTCAATAAAAAACACTCTTCACGACTTCACTGATTTTCATTTTACAGTGGAAAAATCACATGATGATTTTAAACATCTACTGATCGTCCTGAAGGAACCGAACTGCTCTGTGGTTGGTAATGGAAGAAGAAAGATTCCAGGAAAGATATAGGAGAGAAAATGATTTTACCCTGTGAGCTTGAGCAGATCTCTACCTTATCATTAACCAAAAATTTACCGATTTAGTAAAGTTCAAAAGTTTAAGACTTACACCTACAGAGGGCAAAAGTAGTTAATTTTAACACAGCATTTAGAATATATTATTATTTCAAAAAATATAGATTTTATCATCTAAATTTGATATCAAAAACAGCTGTGTTGCCGTGCCGCAGTGACAAAGCCCTAATGGCATTTCTTTCTAGTCATATCAATATTTCCCATATATCACACACTATATATCCAGCCTAGCAACACTTGTGAAGTCAATACAGAAATACGGACACTACTCAAATATTCACAGAAATCATATTTCTGACAGTTGTAGGAAACACACACAATGGTAGGCTTTGTGTATCGTCAACGCGATCATCTATGTGGATAACGGGAATTAAAGAACTGTTATTTTCTACAATGGTGCTTATTTGCTCTCAATTTTCATTGAAACATAATTATTTTATATGTAAACACTTCCATACACTCATGAGCAATAAAAAATACAACTGGTTTCATACAGTAATTCAGGGGACGATTGATGGAATACTTTGTAAAGGAATGTATTAAGACCCGCTTGGTCACACATATTTATAAGTTTTAAGTCATTAGTTATACATTTGAGTTGAAAGTCACTAGCTGTTAGTCTCAGATATTAGTTGTGAGTCTCAGTAGTTAGTTGTTAGCTATAAGTCTTACTTGTAAGTCTTGTTATGAGTCTTAGATGAAAGCCACCAGATGTACGTCACTAGTTATAAATCTCAGTAGTCATTTGCTAGCTAGAAGTCTAAGTAGTAAGTCACTAGTTATACGTATCAGTTGAAAGTCACTAGCTGTTAAATCTCAGTAGTTTTTTGCTAGCTAGAAGTTATAAGTCACTATTTACAAGTCGATATTAATATAGTGGTATGTTATGTTTGCACATAGCTTGCAAGAGCTAACTGCACAGTTATGTATATCCTCACGGCCTGGAAACGAAGCACTCACTCAGTACGTGTAAACACACTAATATATACGCATCTCGGCATGTCTACAATCGGGTGAACACCAATACATACGCAGGAGCTCGCGACATCGCCGCCTGATACCAGTCACGTAGGCTTACAAGTACCTACAACCAATCCGATATCGTAGAATATCCCTTCCACTTGCGCCCGACAAAGGTCAAGTACTTGCAGCTAGCAAGCCACGCGCCAGTTGACCGCCGACCCCGTTGAGTTCAACACGATGCATTAGTTCGGAGTTAACATTTGCCGCCAAATTGGTACCGCCGTAAATATGGACCGGCGTGCATTCGTTTTATAACGTGCCGCGTCTATAGACTCAGTTTATCACGTCCAGGCAATCTTCAGCCGACTACACCATCATGGATAGGATTGCGTCACATCCCTGGGCCGCGGCCGTGCACCCGCCGCCGCCCACGAGGTTCCATCTGCAGGCTTTCGCAGCCCGCCGCCCATGCTCCCGCCCTTCGCTCTGCCGCCGCTCTGCCGCCCACGGGGTTAGCCCCCCAGGCCGCTTCTGCGCCGCCCTTCGCCTTAAGCCGCCCATCACCGCCCAAGGCCGTTTCTGCGCCGCCCTGTAGGAGTCATATTCCCGCCCTGCATCAGCCTAGGCATTCTGCTTATGGCATCAGCACCATCGTTCACCGCACCCGCCGCAAATTACACGTGAGCGAATAATATACCTTTGTCAATCAGAGCCCTTAGAGTCAATAGATTGCCTAGTAACAAGTTAGGCCTTAAAAAGCTATGTACCTTTTGTAGATCTGTTTGATAACCTGTATTACCTGTACAATAAACATATGGTATCACGGACACATGTTTTATTTGGGAAACTGACTATAATCCACACCCTGATTGGAGTAACAAGCTCTGCCGCCTGCCTTGTGCGGCGATGACTATTTGTGTAACTCACCTGTAATATATTATATGGCTTTAACGGTAATATAACACTGGACGCCCAACCTGGATAGTCAATTAGCCCGATAAAATATGTCTTTTGTTGCTATGTTTTACTGTAATATCCATGTCTACTAATGCATTATCCACAGCTGTGTGTGAAGTTCATTCTGTGTTGTGTTCGTCGCCGTTTCGCATACGTAGTATATTAAATCTGCCGTCGGTGGTGTGAACACGCGAAATTAAGTCGTAATAAATATTGAATGTGCCGTCGGAAGTGTGTAGCATTTACTAAATACGCAATAAACCAAATACGAGAAGTTGAAGCGGAATAAACATTAAATGTTGGATGTTTCAAGGGATAAATGTGTTATTTCAATTTTGGAATGCAATTTAATTGTTTCGTTATAGAAATAATTTTTTTTGTCAGGTTAAGCTTTGCTTATCTGTTTCATTGTAATAAGTTGAAATAATTCAAATACTCAAAAGAACTTCCAAAGTATCAATTTTCCGTCGGATTAAATTCAGTTATTGTTTTAATTCACATTCATAATCAATTAACGTGTTGAATGTTCTTTTTAAAGAAGCATTTAAACTTCTCGGTCGTTATTTCAATAAAATCATGGACTCAAATCATTTAAGAATGTTAAATTTCGTGCAGAAAATACACATACAATCACGTTGCGACAATTAAATATTAACTTGCCGCAAAAGTAATATAACAGAAAATAAATAGTTGATCAGAATAAAAACTTGCAGCAGAAAATAATATTACACAGAAAATAAATTGTTTGGTCAAAAACAAAAAACTCCGCTCGGTAACACGATATGTTTTATATTTACGCGGAGAATTTGCGGACAGGAAATTATTATTCTCGCGTCGCAGTAAACATTCTTTACGCACAAAAATAATAATAATAACAGGGATTTGTCAAACTCGCCGCGAAGCAGTAGTATGATATATTTTTTTTTGCAGTAAAATACGTAATAATTATTGAATACTTTTTTTTTTATTTTTTTTTTATATTAACTCCACACAGGAGGCCCTGAAGAAAATAATTTCCCTCAGGGCCTATGTCATCTTTGGGGATGCTGTGTGGAGGGTCTTTTTGTGGAGAGGAAGGAGTGAACATGGGTCTTGAAGAGTCCCATGTTGTAGGAGGGAGGAAACACAGAGGCCGGCAGTTCGTTCCACAGCCGAGCTGTTGAACTTAAGAACGAATCGTAGAAGCGACCTGTTTTCATGTGACAAATGTCAACCGTGTACAAATGTTGGGCGCGCGTTTGGCGTTTATCCCGACTACGCACCGGTGCCGAAGGGATCAATGACGCTAGTTCCTCAGAGCATCTTCCACTATTTCGTACTATTTCGTTCGTTATTTCTTCATACTATTTCGTTCGCGTTCTTTTTTTAATAGAATCAGCTGAATAGTAGATGGAATGGTGTCATTCGTTTTGTATTAACTCAAGGGCGTCATGAACCTTTGAGTGGATCTTGTTCCGGATGACATAATAACCACGCTGTTTCTTTCGTCTTGTTCTCTATAAAGTTGGCTGACTAGGACGCTAGCAGACCTTCTAATAGGAATAATAATTTTTTTTTCTCTCGTAACTGAAACTTGATTTGCAATAGAATATAATAATAAAAAATCAAATTCATTCATAACGTTTGTAATTATTGTGAAATAGAAGTTATTATAACTCAAATATCTTGTGTTATAAAAATTGTATAGTTTAAATAAGTAAAAACCCTGTTATGTGGTTTTTGTTCGGACATTCTCTTGTATAGAAATTATGTCTAATGTTTTTTTTGTATTTAATTGGTTACCTACCAATTATTTGTTTTTTCTGGAATTTTTTTTTCTCTTTCTTCTTGCGTAGTGAATACGTGTCGTTTATTTTTAAGGAAGTCAAACTCTGGGAATCGGATTATGTAGTTCTCGGTTATTAAATTGAAAAGACTCAAATAAGTCTTAGGTAACAAGAATTGAATTATCACACACAGTAGTTGTTGAGTGTATGTAATATGTTGTAAATTATAATTGTGTAAATTGTTCCCTAACTAATTATTAATTAGTTATGGGTTGTGTATTGTAATTTTTTGTAAACACGTAATTGATTGCCTCGGTATCAATATGGTAAAAAAACCAGCGTGTAAAGTCCTTCATAAAGTTGAGACGAAATAAAATTGTGTTTTTTGTATTATATGCTACGCCATGTCAAGTATGGTGTGAATCGTATTTTTTGTAAACACGTATTTGATTGCTTCGGTATCAATAAAAAGAAATAACGTGTAAAGTCCTTCATAAAGTTGAGACGAAATAAAATTGTGTTTTTTGTATTATATGCTACGCCATGTCAATTATGGTGTGAATTTTTTTTTGTTGTAAACACGTATTTGATTGCTTCAGTATCAATAAAAAGAAATAGCGTGTAAAGTCCTTCATAAAGTTGTGACGAAATAAAATTGTGTTTTTTGTATTATATGCTACGCCATGTCAAGTATGGTGTGAATCGTATTTTTTGTAAACACGTATTTGATTGCTTCGGTATCAATAAAAAGAAATAACGTGTAAAGTCCTTCATAAAGTTGAGACGAAATAAAATTGTGTTTTTTGTATTATATGCTACGCCATGTCAATTATGGTGTGAATTTTTTTTGGTGTAAACACATATTTGATTGCTTCGGTATCAATAAAAAGAAATAACGTGTAAAGTCCTTCATAAAGTTGAGACGAAATAAAATTGTGTTTTTTGTATTATATGCTACGCCATGTCAATTATGGTGTGAATTTTTTTTTGTTGTAAACACGTATTTGATTGCTTCGGTATCAATAAAAAGAAATAACGTGTAAAGTCCTTCATAAAGTTGAGACGAAATAAAATTGTGTTATTTGTAATATGTGTTACGCCATGTCAAGTGTGGTGTGTATATTTCTCATAGGAAGATGAATTATAGTATATACCCGGTGAGAAGAAATAGTTTTTGTAAAGATAACGTAATTATGTCTTAGACTCGTCGGGAATCAAAATTGTTGGTCATTAAGGACAAATGGAGGTTGCATATTTATGTCATTTTGGGACATAATTGAATCTTAACCAAAGAATTGGGTTGATAATTGCACTTAAGGTCATTGTGGGTTTTGTCTGGTTATTTGGTGGGAAGAACACTTTTATGAGTGGTCTGAATGTTTTGTCGAACGTTATCGTTACGACGTGCGGGTGTTTCTTGTTAACACCTGGTACAGCGCTGTACGGTTTACAGGAATTAAATCGTTAAATGTTATAGGATGATATTAGCCTTAGAATTAATTACATGGGAGGTTTTGGTAGCGTTAACCTTAATAATTAATATGCGATACGAGAGGATGGTCTATATGCCTACGAATTATTAGCAAACCAGACAAACCATGACAAAAATGAGAATATATCGTTAAAATCTTGAGTAGAATCTTTTTTTCCCGTTTTTCAAAATTATCAATGGATAATAAGAAATAACATAACATGTGTATTGATACTTGTTTTGTATAGTGTCAAGAATTTCATTGTAAGTGACGCAAAAATGGGTTGATTTCGGTCAATCGCATGATACAATCAGCGTACATATTCCCTAACAGGAATTTTGTGTATAAAAAACCATGTCTAGTTTAAGAATTTCATTGTGGAAAACGCGAATATGGATTGATTTTGGTCAATCGCATAAGCGTATAATATTCTCTAACCAGAATATCATTATGTATAACATTGTACAATTGTGAACATGGCTTAATTGTTCTTCTTTTGTGGTTTGATGGAAAGTGTAGGCCTTGTGGTAAATGCGTACATCCATTCGGATATACCACATTGTAGGCTACATTTGTTATTTTGGTGTTGTCTTAAAAAAAGTCATATGTATTCTTTTCTGTTTGGAAGGAAAGCCATGTGTATTCTTTTTTGTTGGAGAAAGTATTATGTATTCTTTTCTGTTTGGAAGGAAAGCCATGTGTATTCTTTTCTGTTTGGAAAAAGTCTTATGTATTCTTTTCTGGTTGGAAGGAAGGCCATGTGTATTTTTTTTTGTTTAAAAAAAAAAAAAAAATCGAGTATGTAAATCATAGCGTGTTTTGTATCGCGCCTTGGAGTTCATTTCTGCAAATATTTTTGAAAGAGGTTTGGCAACCCTTGTTCAGTGTACTTGTTAGGATTGTTCAACTTGGCTCTCAGGTAGTTAAAATTTTTGTTTTGGCTCTTAAGTTAGGGAGTGTTTAAATCTTTGTGAAAAGAGGTAGCTCTGTACCTCTCGTACGGCAAACAGGAAGACGTTGCCCTGCTTCAGCTTCGTTGCCTGGGATCTTCTTTCGTCGACAAGGAGGGTAGTTTTATGTTTGCACATAGCTTGCAAGAGCTAACTGCACAGTTATGTATATCCTCACGGCCCGGAAACGAAGCACTCACTCAGTACGTGTAAACACACTAATATATACGCATCTCGGCATGTCTACAATCGGGTGAACACCAATACATACGCAGGAGCTCGCGACATCGCCGCCTGATACCAGTCACGTAGGCTTAAAAATACCTACAACCAATCCAATATCGTAGAATATCCCTTCCACTTGCGCCCGACAAAGGTCAAGTACTTGCAGCTAGCAAGCCACGCGCCAGTTGACCGCCGACCCCGTTGAGTTCAACACGATGCATTAGTTCGGAGTTAACATTTGCCGCCAAATTGGTACCGCCGTAAATATGGACCGGCGTGCATTCGTTTTATAACGTGCCGCGTCTATAGACTCAGTTTATCACGTCCAGGCAATCTTCAGCCGACTACACCATCATGGATAGGATTGCGTCACATCCCTGGGCCGCGGCCGTGCACCCGCCGCCGCCCACGAGGTTCCATCTGCAGGCTTTCGCAGCCCGCCGCCCATGCTCCCGCCCTTCGCTCTGCCGCCGCTCTGCCGCCCACGGGGTTAGCCCCCCAGGCCGCTTCTGCGCCGCCCTTCGCCTTAAGCCGCCCATCACCGCCCAAGGCCGTTTCTGCGCCGCCCTGTAGGAGTCATATTCTCGCCCTGCATCAGCCTAGGCATTCTGCTTATGGCATCAGCACCATCGTTCACCGCACCCGCCGCAAATTACACGTGAGCGAATAATATACCTTTGTCAATCAGAGCCCTTAGAGTCAATAGATTGCCTAGTAACAAGTTAGGCCTTAAAAAGCTATGTACCTTTTGTAGATCTGTTTGATAACCTGTATTACCTGTACATTAAACATATGGTATCACGGACACATGTTTTATTTGGGAAACTGACTATAATCCACACCCTGATTGGAGTAACAAGCTCTGCCGCCTGCCTTGTGCGGCGATGACTATTTGTGTAACTCACCTGTAATATATTATATGGCTTTAACGGTAATATAACAGGTACCTCGACATACGACTTTAATTCGTTCCGCAACCTTGTTCGTATCTTGAATTACTCGTATATTGATGGATGCAGATTTCCCCATAAAAAACAATTAGACGTCCATTAATCCGTTTCAACCCCCAAAATGTCACCCCAGTTATTTTTGTTACGTGGTTTTGAATAATAAAAACGTATTTATAAATGACAAATATTTATTGTACAAAAACAAAAAAAAGAATGTAAATAAATAAATTTGATATCCTTACTGGTCTTTTTCTTTTTCGCTACATTTTTTTCGCTTTCACCTGTAGGCCGTTTAGAAAAAAACATGTCCAAGGAGGTTTGTTTCTTCCTCCCTCTCAGAATGTTCCGGAATGAGTTAGGCAAGTGTCATTAAAAAGATCAGATGCACGACCTGTTGCAACTTTTTCTCGATGTTTCTTTTCCACGAACTGTGAAACTCTCTCCCAAATTCCTAAGATCTACTTTATCTCACTTGTAGAAATAACCTCCTCCTCCTTTGACTCCTCGAAACCAATTTCTTGCATAACATCCGTATGCTGCTTTGACTGTAACTCTTGTATCTCCTCAGTCGTCAGTTCCTGGGTGTGCTCCTCGAAGAGTTCGTTCACGTCTCTCTCTTCCACCTCTAGACCAATGGATTTCCCCAAAGACCCAATCTCCTCCTCTACTGACATACCGGGTTCCAATTCTTCGAGGATCCTTTCAGCTACAGCTTGAGACCACAGCTTTTTCCATGCAGAGGTCGAGGTCCTCGTTGTAACACCCAGCCAGGCTACCGGCCGACCTGCTAAACCGAACTCGTATCTCGAATTTCGCTCGTAACTCAAAGCAAAAAATCACTCGCTCGCCGGTTCGTATCTCAAAAAACTCGTATGTTGGAGCACTCGTATGTCGAGGTACCACTGTAAATCATAGATGGAAGTAAATTATTAGTTGTAATACAAGTGATTACTGAATATTAATATTATGAGTAGGTAAGGTTAAATAAATAAATTTCATTTTTAATATCTACCTACACATATTTCTTTTCGTTTATAATTCGCTATAATGTCTAACGTCCGTGTCATTAATTAGTCGTCATATTCACACCCCAATTGGGGATGCCACATGCTCCAGCCGGCTCTAAACAGTTTGAAATAGTTGGGTCCCTTATGACGTACCCACATTAGGGTGTCCCAGGACATAAGGAAGATTTTTTTTTCGTGAATTTAAATATGCATACCCTCTTATTTTATTTCATTTGATTCCAATAACGCATATAATAAATATTATTTTGATTAAACACCGGCAACCCGTGCCGACTTGATGCCAAACATATGGTACAGAGTTAATATGGAAGGATTTACAACTTTCATTTTTGTCGGCTAATAAAATTTAAAAATGCACAAATGTTCAATTATGTAGTATTTTATATTTAAAAATGGTTTATTGATTAAATTTTTTCTTCATATTTTTTTTTACAGTCAGGATAAATCTTCCGGTGTTCCTGAACGCATCGCAACAAAAATTATTTTTGTTCCTCTTTGACCGTGAGATTACGCCATGAAAATCTTGCATTAACTTAACAGTTCTTTCAGCTGTATCATTCACTACCCTCAGCGGCGACACCTTCTTTCTGACTTCTTGATACGAAGCATTATTTGACCACATCGTAGGGAATTCGTTAAGAAAACTGGCATCTGTTTTCAGACGATCAAACAAATACTTGCTCTTGACTGAAATGAAGTCGTAAATATTTTTCTCTGAAACAAAAGTCACTAAATTATGATATGAACAAAAACCTCAATACAAAACATAATTTAAACTACTTAATAAACTTACCATACAATTTACAATCAAGATCTTCCTTCGATGGGATGTAACGTTTGTCATGGGTTGATAATTTTTTTTTTTGATAT
Organism: Hesperophylax magnus; assembly: GCA_026573805.1. Lineage (NCBI taxonomy): Eukaryota > Metazoa > Arthropoda > Insecta > Trichoptera > Limnephilidae > Hesperophylax > Hesperophylax magnus. The sequence continues at coordinate 1,238,083 of JAIUSX010000036.1, forward strand.
TTCGAGCATTTTTATTTTAGTTTTTTGATCTACAGCGTCGTCAAACAGCGAAAAAATAGATCCTTCATCGGTCAAATACCATAACTGCTCACTGAACAGAAATAAAGCTGCCATAAATTTTTTCTTAAGCCTTCATCGATTTCAAAAAGCACAAGTCCTGGTAAGGTACTTTAACTGCTATAATACATTGTAACCATGGCTTGACATAGGATGTTACTATGAACAGGCAAACGTCTAAAAGTGCCGCCTTATCCTTACCGGTAATTTTAAATTGCGCACAAATTAATGATATTTTCAAGGAATAAACCGCCTTTGCCATCCATCGAGCACCTGGAGGCCGAATCTTAAATTTTCTCGCTGTATCTCCTCCTAAAACTATCACACAGAGCTCTAAAAACTCTCAATAGTCATCTCCAAGTATTTTTGTTGTCAGTGCAGTACGGTAAAAGTCAAGCAAATCATCGATTTCGGAAGCGGTTAGGTGCAATGTGAGATTTTCTCTGTAGCACTGAATTTTATCGGGATCAACATTTTTACAGTTATCTCGAAACTTTTTGAAGAGTGGTATGTCAGGGCTTGTAGTCACTTGACTGATTTTTACTTCAAACACAGCTTTTAATACCAACTATGATAGCCAAATATAGATTTGTTATATATTGACAGTTAAATTCACTTTCCGGATATTGTAGAACAAAACTTGAAGAACTTGTCCATTAGATGGCAGTTTAGAACCCGATATTTGATGTTTTACGACTCCTATTAAAAATATACTCTTTTTAGAAGTACGTAAATCTAACAACATCTTGCCTGATTTTCGTTTACTAACAAAATAGCAAGTTACTACAAGCTCATCAACACGTTTGCTCGCTGGCGTCTTAATGTACAAGTACTGACATCTTTCGATGCAAGTCGGCACGGGTTACAGTTGTCCAAAGTAAACGAAATTTTATTTATAAGTGTTTTGTCATTATTAAAACAAAATTAGAGGCTATGCGTTCAAAAATAACAACTTTAATTTTTTTGGGACACCCTAACCCACATAAACAAATAATGTTTCGATTTTTTGTTCAGCAACACGAATAATTTTTTTATGGGTAGGTACCATTCCCACAATAAGGCAATCGCAGATCTCAATGCATTTCTTTATTCCTGTGACAAAATTATTCTGTGAGTGCTATTACTTAATATATATCTCTCTTAAAAAGTTACTCATAAATATTGATTTAAATTTCGCAGGTTATTATTTTTTTTTTTCATTTCTAATTATGTGAATATAAACCACACAACGGTAGCAATTTATTGCTCCCAACCGTTTCATCTGGAGCCAGTGAGACTATGCCATCCCCGACAAATTGAGGTATAATGGGAGGCAGAAGTTAGTGGGAAGGGAAAGAAGATGAGGAAGAGGGTGTTGGAGAAGTACTTGGCTGGTCGCCAAACACGGCTAAAGCCATTTCAAGTGAAGTTTCAATTTTGAATGCTGGTGTTTTACAAGGGTTATACTGAGAGTATTGTCTAATCTTTTTGATTTTTAATTTTGTAGTCTATGCACCCATCATTAAAATTTTATCAGTTCATTTAAAACTTAACGATAATTGTTCGCAAGAAGAGACTAGGTGCAGCTTGTCTCAGCAGTGCATTGTGTACTCTCTTTATGCACTGGGTATAGTGTTTACTAACAGTGTTCAGCCAACAGCTTGTAGTAGTCAGGGCATTGGCTCCACAACACTGGGCCAGACGACTAGCAATACTGAACACACAACTCCTCCAGAGCTCTCTAAAATAAAATATCTGGAGATTGCGCTGCTTCTGCGGATTTAGATTATTAAATGAAATTAGTTGCTGCCAGTGAGAGGTAATTCTCAGATGGGTGCTTGCTGGACCAAAGCGAACCGCAAGACATGTGATCACAGAGTTTAAGCAAAACGCGTAGAAGTCTGCACCTGGTGGCGTACCCGTTTGTACTGTGGGTTGATGTTTAATGAAACATAATTCAAAACTCGTTTGAGATAGAGCATAAATCTTTCGACGAATGCTTTAGATGCATTTAAAGATACACTGTGATTTTTTTCATGCCTATAACATATTAAATAACTGAACGAAACGTGTTTTTAATAATTTTCGGAGCTTACTTTGTGATTTTTTTTCTATCGAGGGAATTTCATATAAAACTTGTCGATATAATAAATGTAGTGATATTCTCTTCAAAAATAACATATTTTAACCTAACCTAACCTAAAAAATTAAACAGTTTAAGAGATTCTTGTCATAAATCGGTACAAATTGGTAATGCGGGGCTTAATATACATTACATAACTAGTGCTGGTCAACACCATTATTTATGAAGATATAAAATTGTGTAATGCCCTTCCGGATAAAATTAAAACTGAAAAAAATTACAAAACTTTCAAATCACAAATCAAACAACTTTTAGATAAACCCAACGGTAATCACAAGTATTAATTTCATTGGATGCATTTTTCAAATAATTGTTTATACGAACTCATTTGTAATTATTATTGATTAAATTTTCCTAAATTCACCTTATGAATTTAGGAAAATTGATTAATGATTAATAAAAAAAATATATAAACAATATTAATTTAAAAAAAAAAAAAAAGCTACATATATTTTTTTTACATATCCTCTAAAGTTATATTATGCGCTTCCTAATATGCGTTTATTGTTGTTGCATTTTATTAAGTACCCATTTCATACAAGATTGCCAGCTTGGTCTTTGAACAATTTACAACCAGTACTGTACCTACCTTCTATTATTTCGTACCTAATAAGTACATTTTTATTTTTATATCTTATTTTTCTATGTTTAATAACTATTATATTATTTAAGTTATATTTTTTAGTTTGTAATTAAATTTCTTATTTTCTTAATTATATTGTGTTATCAAATTTATCATCTAGTTTTAAAACTATTTGTTACGTACATCAACTAGTGAAATTTTACAACCTATAAACCATTATGACTCCCAACACTCCCCAACTCAAACACGAGAAATAATTTCTCAATTGAGTTGGGCAGTTTTCGTTAAAAAATTTCTAATTTTTTCACAATCAGCCTCGAAATATCTACATTTGTAAATTATTGTAATGTGTATATTCAATAAAAACAAAAAAAAATAACGAAATACATTATGCACAAGCCTCATACCGCCATTGCGACAATTCTTTTACCGCCAAACATTATTTTTAGCTTTAACTTCAGTTATTTTTCATTATATGTCGACTATGTGGAGTAATATATGTAAAGGTTTCATTGGATTGAAATGTTGAAATTTTGTGAAGGTGATATCAACTTAAATGGTATATTTTTTAATTTGGGAGGTGGTCAATGGGTACCGCCGCCCCGGGAACCATACTCTGGGTTACCAACACCTCTGCCACAGGTCACCTGAAGTGGTTCGCTACGTTTGGTGACTTAGCAGGGGTGCCCGGGCTCATGGAGGGTTGTGCGTTCTGGATCACACTGATGAATGGGTCGGCCTACTTACTGCGGGGCGGGCCGAGCTGGGAGAGGCCGGTTGAGGGAGATCCAGTAAACCGGTTATCGCTGTCCGGGCCGCTGGATAGTACAGGGGCCCGACCCTTGGGCTCACGACCAAGGGTGGGCTGCCCCATCAGCCAACGAAAAAACCCTGCCGCTGATGTTGTGCCGGTTCGTGACCGGTGAGGACCCAGCATCCAGCGTTTGGGGCGCACTGGGCGACCTCCACAGCCGGACTCTCCTGCCCATTGCCTGGAACCGCAGTCAGAAGAACATACCTTACATTTGGTGTATCCAGTTGCTCCACTCTCCAACTCCCCACCCAACCTTTTTAACCTAATCCTTCCCAACCCATCCTAAATCCCACAAACAAATAAAACAAACTTAAAAACTATGAACTCACAACAAATTAATATAAACTCAGCGACAGCGAACAGTAGGAGTCCTCAGTGTGGACCGAGGATGAAGGTGAATTTCGCTAACATTCGCTGTCTGCACACCAACCTAACTCCCATCCACCACCACCTTCTCTCACAAAATCCCCATCTCCTCTTCCTTACGGAAACACAGATTGCCGAGCCCCCAGATACCTCCTGTCTGAACTGCCCAGGATATCATCTGGAAAGCCTTATGAGGCCAAAAGGAGGTGTCTGCCTTTACAGCCGTGCTAATATCAGCTGCGCTCGTCTCGCAAATATCGAGAGCGCAAAACACGAAGTGTTATGGGTACGTGTGGATCTCACCGGTATGATGAGAATTTATGCGTGCCTATATCGCTCACCAAACCTTGCCGAATCAGACACTGTTGAGTTGTTTAAATACTTGAGTGACACTGTAGATATTCTCTTGCCCCGTTACCCATCGGCCGAGTTTGTAATCCTGGGGGACTTCAATGTTCATAATGAACAATGGCTGAAGTTCTCGGGCCCAACAAACTCTGCCGGTAGATCAGCGGAATCCTTTGCTCTTATCCATGGACTAAGCCAACTCGTAGAATCTCCGACCAGAATACCAAACATCCCATCACATCGAGCCAACCTACTCGATTTGTTTCTCACTAGTGAGCCACTCGGGTACAGAGTGGAGGTGACAGCGCCCTTAGGAACCTCTGACCACTGCCTGATTACCACCTCTGTCCCATCCTCCATGAACCGTCAACCCGACAAACATGTAAAGAGGAAGGTATGGCACTACAGGGCAGCAAAATGGGACGGCATGCGGTCTTTCTTCGGCGCCTTTCCTTGGAGTACTGTATGCTTTAGCTCCGAGGACCCATCAATTTGTGCACGCGAGGTAGGAGAAGTAATCACATCAGCAATGGATTGCTACATTCCCTTCTCCGTCAAACCCTTTGGATCGGGCACAAAACCGTGGTTTGACCATTGCTGTGCTGAAGCTGTCAGACTCAAAAATACGGCTTTTAATGCACTCCGGAAGATTAGCTCCATGAATAACCTTTTGGAATACCGAAAACGGGCAAGGGATTGTAAGAGAGTTCTAAATAGAGCTAAGAGCGATCACGACCAGAGAATTGCGAAAAAGCTGGCTGACTGCCCCACTGGTAGCCGTGCTTTCTGGTCACTCGCTAGCTCGATCGGAAGAAATTTCTGCAGAACCACTTTCCCACCTCTGACCAAGCCTGATGGTCGGCTGGCTAACTCGGCCCGCGAGAAAGCTGAATTATTAGGCAAAATTTTCGCGGAAAACTTAACTCTTCAAGATAACGGAGAGACTCCCCCTTCCATTCCGCACTGCGGTTTTCAAATGGAGGAACCGAAGATCCGGAACAGAGAGGTTCTCCGAGTCTTGAACGACCTGAAAGTCGTCAAAGCCAGTGGGCCGGACGGAATACCTGACTTGGTCCTCAAGAGGTGTTCTGCAGAAATGACTCCAGTGCTCGCGAAATTATTTAGGCTCTCTCTCAAAGGTGGAAAGGTGCCAGATCTTTGGAAAAAGGCAATCGTCCACCCAATCCCAAAAAAGGGGGACCGCTCCGACCCTTCTAACTACCGCCCCATAGCCATCACTTCCATACTCTCGAAGGTATTAGAATGGGTGGTTAACAACAAATCGCTCACATATCTCGAGAATAACAATATCCTAAGCGATCGGCAATATGGATTTCGTCGAAACCGATCGTGTGGCGATCTACTCGAATATGTGACGCATATTCGGGGGCGGTACATGGAACGTTTTGGTGAAACTCAAACCGTTGGGTTGGATATCTCCAAAGCCTTTGACAGAGTCTGGCACCGGGCGCTTATCGGGAAGTAACCATCGTATGGGATCCACCCAACCCTGCATAGTTGGATTGCAGACTTTCTGAGGGAAAGAACAATTCAAACCGTGGTTAACGGATCTTCTTCCTCACCGCACCAAATCAATGCGGGGGTGCCACAAGGATCTGTGCTGTCTCCGACGCTGTTTTTCTTACACATCAACGATCTCGTTGAATGTGCACCAATCCACTGCTACGCTGATGACAGCACCGTTCTCGAGGGTTATCTTTTTGACAGGCCCCCTTCCACCTATGATGTCTGAACAGCTCGGGAAGTTTTGAAGCAAAAAATCGACCACCACCTCGAGAAGGTTCGTGCCTGGGGTAAGGCCAATTTGGTCAGTTTCAACGTCTCAAAAACCCAAGCGTGTCTGATTTCGGCAAAGAGGGAGATCAATGACTGTCTGGTGCAATTTGATGGGAGCACTCTCCCCAATAAAGACTCCATTGAAATGCTTGGAGTTACTATATCAGACCAGCTCAAGTATCGGGGATCCATAGAAGCCCGAGTAAATCAGGCCTCCAAAAAGTTGGGCGTCTTGTACAGGGCTAGGAGATTCTTCAACAGTGACCAGCTGCTGACCCTGTACAAGTCTCAAGTCCGCCCAACTATTGAATTTGGGAGCCACCTTTGGGATGGTGCCCCAAAATACTTAATAAACCTGCTTGAATCTGTGCAAAGGAGAGCGATCCGTCTGATTGACAATCCGTTGTTAACAGACCGATTGCCTTCTCTTATGCATAGACGCAATGTAGGCATGCTGTGTCTGTTCTACAGGTATTTCAATGGAGCCTGCTCCAAGGAGCTAGCAGCATTGATTCCTGATGCACCGGTGCACGTGCGCGAAACTCGACGGACACGAACTGAACACCCGTTCACGGTTGACGTTGGATTCATGATAACGGGCCGTTTTTACGACTCGTTTTTGTATAAGTCGGCTCGTATGTGGAACGAGCTACCGGCATCTGTTTTTCCTCCCTCCTATAATCCGAGCCTCTTCAAGGCCCGCATTAACAAATCCCTTCCTACAGCCCCTACCTTATTCCGCCTCACAACGCCGCCCAACCGGGTGGTGACATAGTTCCCCTGTCTGTACACTGCACAGGCAGGGACACTCTCGTGAGGTGTCTCATAAAAAAAAAAAATTACAGAATAAACATTGAATGGCTGCGCGGCCTTTTTCATACAAAATTTAAATTTGGATTTGAGGCCAAAATACTCAACTAAACTTAAAACATTATTTTTTTAATTGACTGGTATAGCTCATATCTAGTATAGGTTTGTGCTATTTTATTTATTTGCGTTTTAAATTATGATGTATAGGACATTGAATAATTCAAATTCGCGTGATTTTAGAAGCAATTTTGACTTTTTTTTTGAGTCAATTATAATGATTAAAATAATAATCTTCCCTACCTACCGTTCAAATATAATAAATCGTATTGTTTTTTGTTTTATTTTTCATAATATTTGTGTAGTAAATTGAACAATTTTTCTTTTGGATTCTCTAATGGCCTACATTATATAATTTAAAAGTAGCACATATCCGTACTAGAAATTTGCTAAACCTATTGATTAAAAAAATAATTTTTCATTTTGGTAAAGTATTTTGGCCAATTTTAAGTTTTGTATGAAAAGAGCCGTTGACGGTTCCTTTTAAGTCATCTACTCTTCTTCTGAAAGGCATCACAAGTCTTAGTGTAACTTTTTAAGTGGGGCTCATCTAGTTTTGGCCATATCACTGCTTGCAACACATCCAATAATGCATTTAGGAACAAACAAAGAACAACTACTGTTATTGCACACAGAAACAACAGCACGGTCCCTCTTTTACTTGCACAAGTGTTCTACTGCTAATAAACAGCCAATATTAAACACGTGTAGCAAGCGTCATGCAGGTAAAACAATACAAACTATTTTTGTTATTTGCCTTATAACGTACTGATTACACTTTTTGTGAAATCATTTTATAAGGATTCAAGCATGTTATTCTCATTTATGCCTTATAAGAGTTCCGAATTCTACTAATCTGGTATTTGTAAAAACTTATAAATAATACATAAAAGTACCTAACGGATCTTTGGGAATGCTGTGTGGAAGGTATATTAAGGAAAGGAAGAAGACGAAGTTCTAGGAAGGAAGAAGTTGGTCGTGGGATTGGGGTTGGTCGTAATCTAGGGATCAGTCTGTGCAGCAGTGACGGACGAATGGATTTAACCCTCCGACTGCGGCGCAATGCGATGAGTCAAGATACCAGTTGGAGAGGTCAAAGGGTCTCCCCAAGCCAGCCTCTCCCAATCTGACACACGCCTCGCAGCTGGTGGGTAGGCACGTCCTGAACACACCTCACCCGATGAACCCAAGCACCCCTGCTAAATAACCAAACGTAGCGAACCACTTGGGGTGAACTATGGCAGAGGTGATTGTTATCCAATAAATGGTTCCCAAACCCGCCTCCCACGGTATTAAATTTATTAACACGGTAATGGTAACGGAGGCAAAATATTTATGGTTTTAAATACTCTAAAAAACGAATTAGTGAGATACCATAATTCAGAATCAAAACGTTGTTAGCTTGGAATGATTCTTATCATGCTTATTTATCATAATATATTTGATTTTTTAATGTGAAGTCCAAACTGCTCCCTGCTAACCAGAGCCATTATCATTAACCAGGTTATCCAATAAATGGTTCCCGGGGCGGCGGTACCCAACCTAGCCTCCCAAATCGTGTAATCCAATAATTCCGCCGAGTCAATGGCGCTTGTCTATACGCTCAATTAAAATACCCATCAGTAGGAATTCGCAAATGTCTTGTAAACGATCAAGTAGCGTAGTAGTATTGTCAATCGCATCAATGACGTAAATTGGTGTAACTATTGACAGTTGATATTGATCGTCTCAGGGGCGCTTAGTGTGAATAATGAAGAGTCGTAACCTGAGATTACAGAGTCCAGTTGCGTAATTATGCATTAGTTTAAACGATTTTTGTAGCTCATAATTGAAAAAAAATATAGAGCTTACTGTTTTATATTTTTGGAAAAGTTTTAGTTAGATGTTTTACTATCCAAATAAATATTTCATTTACGGAAACCCCTAAAATTGAATTTCTAATAATTAACGTTTTGTTTTCTCCACCACTAAACCAACATTGAAAAATGCTAAGTAATTATGCTTTAATTTGTTTTTTTTTAGTGCGATTTTAATCTCTTGACATTTGAGTACCAAAATGAGTGTAGAAAAATATTATCACACCCAATTATAATCAGTTTTTACTAATCAAACATACAATTATGTTAGATACAAATGCTACAATAATAATATGTTTATTACATTGTACAACGAAATTCATACAAAATATCCCAATAAAAATACCTGTTTAGATATTAATATTTTTTTACTCATTCTTTGAACACTTTTCGCTATTCGGGCGACTGCTATAACTACTGAGATATCGCTACAACTCAGTTTCCTTTGATATTATTTTTTTTATTTATTTTTTAAGTTAAAAGAAATACATATTTCGCTTTGTTAACTTAAGTGTACATTGATTAAAAACAAAAATAATATATATATATATATTAATAATTATCGTTTACTACCTAAGTAACATATTTTCTTAAGTAAGAGCATTTTGGTTTTGCTCATTGATCATGAGGGCAGACAGTTTTTTCTTAAATATATTTATTCTATTTACGATTGTCAGGCTATCAGGAAGGAGATTATATATGTGTACACCCTTATGGCCTATGTTTCTTTTACCACACTCTGTCTTTGTCAAGAATATTAGAAAAAAAAATATTAAAACCGGATTTTAAAAATCAACCTCTAAAAAATTAAGTTTTTTTTTAACAATTTACCTATTTTAAAATGGATTTTAAAACATTTTATTTTTGATTTGGTTGAGGATTGAATCTTCCTTCCCAGGAATCATGCCAATCGTTAGGATTGAAATTTATTTCAAAAATTAACTGCTGTAATTTCGTCAGATTTCAGAGAAATGCTTATACGTCCGCGTGATTGACACCAAAATGTCATATGTTATTGATATAATGTATTATCATTGACAACGAGTCTATATGCCAAGTTTCAGCTCGATCGGATGTTGATATGTGGGTTAATTTCCACTCAAAATATTTGCATTATTTATTACCGAAAACAAAAGCGAAATTGAAAGATTTAAAAATCAACGGAATAGAAAATAGGTATTTCATGTCAGTTATAAATCCTTTTATAGTAATTTAATTCGTCAAAACCTGATCGAAAAATTCCGAGAAACTAGCAGGCAATTTTGTAAACTATGTAACTGGATACTTCAGTAAAGTCGTAGAGGGCAATTAACGTTGTTTTTTGTTAGCAGTCGCTTCAGCCATTTCATCTTGTTATTTACGGATTGAGAGTCAGCCGTTTCCAATCGTTAAAATTTAACAATAAGCCATAAAAGTGCCAAATTTTCCAATAAATAAGGTTCGCGGAGAGAGTGGATCGGGTGACGTCATCAATAAAGGATTTTGGGGAAACGGAAAATTAAATATCTGCAAAATTGGAAAAGAGAACATATACCTCTACCCACTGAAGCCTTTCAAAGTGTTCAAATGAAAATATAACATATAAGTTTACCCACTGATGCATTTCAAATTGTTGACATGAAAATATAATATATACCTACTGATGCCTTTCAAAGTGTTTAAATGAAAATATAACATATATGTTTACCCACTGAAGCCTTTTAAATTGTTTAAATGAAAATTTCTCGTATTATGGAAACAAAGCAGAACTTTTGAAAGTTTAACTAAAAAGCATAGAACACATGAAGCCCTTATTTGCAGTATCCTAGAATATTGCTAAATTAACTTATATGTCCCTAAAAAGGATACTCGTGGAAGATCCCATGCACTTTTAAAACTCCGAAAGTGAGGACTTCTGCCTGTTCTGATAGTTATTTTGATAGATAGTTCGATTTTTCTGATAGAAAGACCTATTCTGACGCGATCTGACGCGCCAACCAACGTAGCAACGATTGCTCTACGATTCTGCATTGGCCATAGACATTTTCACTGACTGAATATTTTGACACGTCACAAGACAGCAAAACTGCTCACATGACCTTTTATACGTACAAAAATAAATAAATAATTTTAACTGTTAAATTTACCGTATTGATTAATTTAATGTATTGGTATAATCTATAATTGGTTTCTCAGTCAAGCCAACTGCACATGTATAAACCAACCTTATTATGTACTGTTGTTTTCCCTAAATCAAAATAATTTTATTTTTTACAACCACGATCGGTGGCTGAGTTGAAATGTTTGCCTGTCTTAAGATTAGAAATGTAGATTAGAAAAAGAAAATTTTTAGAATTTGAATTAAGTAATGAAAAATGTAAATAATAAATAAAGGTAACTTGTTTCAATTATGTGAGGTATTCTTTTTTCAAAATAGTTCCTTCCCTTTGTGAATAACAAATTCAGAACATATTTTGGTAAATTTTGATAATTAATATATGACGATGACAATACGTATTTCATTATTTGTTGATCTTATGCAAATATGTAATTAGTAAATTTTCTGGAAATTTGTTTGGAACTTTCTTTTGCGTCATATAAATAGAACAAATAACAATTACTCCGGTTTGTATGATTTGTCTTACAATTTTTCATATAAAGTGTAATCGTAAAACCAAATAGTGAGTATTGGATATTCTGAATTCTTGAATTATTTGGGAAAGCTGCCGAAAATATTTTTAAAAAAATAATAAGCAAATGGCATCACCAATTATTATTCAATACATGAAACTCAATTTAGGATTTTGGGGCCCTCCGACTACAGACTATGACGCCATATACAGGGCCGAAGATCGACAGCTCTCTTGGCCAAGGGGAGCCATCATTCAATTAAAATTAGGTTATATATATTTGTGTTGCTACTTATACGAAACATGAAAGTGTTAAAAAAAAACGTTACAGTCATTATGACATTTACAACTCGCAGTCCTGACACTGCGAAGCGTGCGACGCATGACCTGAATAAGTTCAAGCAAGTTTAGTATCGAGTATTAGTTGGACATACTTCCTTCCAGGGTTCCAAGAATCTGGGCGTCTTGTGTAAGGCTAGCAGATTCTGAAGTAGGCCCAACGATTGAATTTGGGAACCACCTCTGTGCTGGAGCCCTTAAGATGCTTGAAAAACCTACTTGATTCTGTGCAAACGAAGGCGGTCCGTCTGATTGACAATCCATTGACAAACCGATTGCCATCTCGAATGTATGGACGCAATGTGGGCTGTTGTACAGGTATTTTAATGGGGCCTGCTCTACGGAGCTGGCAGCATTGATACCCGATTATGTGCCAGTGACGACGTACGCCAGCGGAGTGTAGGTTTCGTAAGAACGGGCCATTTCTTCGACTCGTTTTTCAGTAAGACGGCTCGTGGAATGTGGTACAGGCATATGTTTTTCCTCTTTCATATAATCCAACCTTTTCAAGATCCGTATTTATAAATCTTTTTGTACAGCCCCTACCTTAACCCGCCTTGTAACACTGCCCAACCGGGTGGCGACATAGCTTCCCTGCCTTTACACTTTACAGACAGGGGCGCTCGTGTGAGGTGTCATATAAAAAAAAAACACAAAACGTCAGGCTCTTTTAGTTGTAGAATGTGTAAGTAAAACGTTAACTGATTCCAAAAGGCTTGTGCATAATGGTGATACATTGGGGGTAGGCACTTAGAAAAGTTGCTATTTCCCGATTCAAAGAGAAGTTACAGAGGTTCAAGTAGCTACCCGCTACCAGTACCCAGTATCTACCCATGCCTGGGCTCTACTCCTCTTTATACGTTTAAAGGTTCTGTTTGAAGAGCCTTTCTCCTCGATGTGATATAGTGGAGGACCCTCGCTAATGAAAAGTTCTATTGAACAAATAATATGAAATGCTTTGAATTGCTTCATATTTTAATGGAAAGTTCTTTAGAAAATATAAACTTTTTCTTTTTAGAACACTTCAGTGGTAAAATACTTATTTTAATGTTTTCTGGCTTCTACCAGTAGATGTAGGAGGAAATACTACCTCCAGCTTCTGACATTTCTCATACATCCTGATGGCAGCATACTACACTAGCGCCTTCTAACGACGTGACTCGTGCGTCCTTCCGAGGCATAAACAAAACGTCGATTACGTACACATAGATTGTTTTTACAACAATTTATAAAACATATATTAACCCATTACTACAATATAGGATCGATAGGCGCACTACCGGCGTTTTTATATCGATTTACCGAGCACGGTCGCGCTGTTGATGGCCATACCGATATTGATAATGCAAAAAATTTAAAATCAACATTCACTGGCAACACTTGACGTATTTTCTATGAATTATTGGTGCATTAATTTAGTACGTTTAGTATATTTAGTTTAATAATTTTTTTGGCTAGTATCAATATTCACTTTGCAGGCTATAGCCCAGTACAGCTCTGCGGAATTATAATCGTCCCAGTCATATTAATTTCAAAGCCATGAACGTTGCGTCTTCTTCTTTTAATAGATAGTATCTGATTATAAAAAAGATTTTATTAAAATTTATCGCAAATTTGATAAGGCACCGAAAACAGTAAAACAGAAAAAAATAGCATTATGTTTATGGGTTGAGTTTAGTTATTTAAAAAAAAAAATCAAAAGATGTAATCACTTTGCGGTTAAATATTATTTTGAATAAAACAAACAATTTGCATTAATGATTGGATCATTTGTATAGCGTCGTTTTCGTGAAAAAATCACCTCAAGGGCGCAAATCATGAAATTTATTATATTTAACGTCAACCGGTTTCGTTAGGACCAAGCTATGTCAGAACAATTATAATAACTAAATAATATATTAATTAATGAAAAAAAGAAGGACCAGACAATATTTGAAACTCTCCTATTCTATTCCTATAAATATTTTTTAGATTTTTGTTCCAAGTTTCAATGTGGTAATGAAAACGTAGGTAATATTAATAATTTTAAAAGATGTTTTTTTATATAGGTATCACCTTAGCAATTTTCTGAACGATTAAGTTTTCATGTTTTTTTTTTTTTTTTTTTTCTCTCGTAGTACAGTGTAGGATACTATTTTTATTAAGACGATTTTACCATTACCATTTACCATTGGTCATTAATTTGGGAGGTGGTCAATGGGTACCGCCGCCCCGGGAACCATACTCTGGGTTACTAACACCTCTGCCACAGGTCACCTGAAGTGGTTCGCTACGTTTGGTGACTTAGCAGGGGTGCCCGGGTTCATGGAGGGTTGTGCGTTCTGGATCACACTGATGAATGGGTCGGCCTACTTACTGCGGGGCGGGCCGGGCTGGGAGAGGCCGGTTGAGGGAGATCCAGTAAACCGGTTATCGCTGTCCGGGCCGCTGGATAGTACAGGGGCCCGACCTTTGGGCTCTCGACCAAGGGTGGGCTGCCCCATCAGCCAGCGAAAAAACCCTGCCGCTGATGTTGTGCCGGTTCGTGACCGGTGAGGACCCAGCATCCAGCGTTTGGGGCGCACTGGGCGACCTCCACAGCCGGACTCTCCTGCCCATTGCCTGGAACCGCAGTCAGAAGAACATACCTTACATTTGGTGTATCCAGTTGCTCCACTCTCCAACTCCCCACCCAACCTTTTTAACCTAATCCTTCCCAACCCATCCTAAATCCCACAAACAAATAAAACAAACTTAAAAACTATGAACTCACAACAAATTAATATAAACTCAGCGACAGCGAACAGTAGGAGTCCTCAGTGTGGACCGAGGATGAAGGTGAATTTCGCTAACATTCGCGGTCTGCACACCAACCTAACTCCCATCCACCACCACCTTCTCTCACAAAATCCTCATCTCCTCTTCCTTACGGAAACACAGATTGCCGAGCCCCCAGATACCTCCTATCTGAACTGCCCAGGATATCATCTGGAAAGCCTTTTCAGGCCAAAAGAAGGTGTCTGCCTTTACAGCCGTGCTGACATCAGCTGCGCTCGTCTCGCAAATATCGAGAGCGCAAAACACGAAGTGTTATGGGTACGTGTGGATCTCACCGGTATGATGAGAATTTATGCGTGCCTATATCGCTCACCAAACCTTGCCGAATCAGACACTGTTGAGTTGTTTAAATACTTGAGTGACACTGTAGATATTCTCTTGCCCCGTTACCCATCGGCCGAGTTTGTAATCCTGGGGGACTTCAATGTTCATAATGAACAATGGCTGAAGTTCTCGGGCCCAACAAACTCTGCCGGTAGATCAGCGGAATCCTTTGCTCTTATCCATGGACTAAGCCAACTCGTAGAATCTCCGACCAGAATACCAGACATCCCATCACATCGAGCCAACCTACTCGATTTGTTTCTCACTAGTGAGCCACTCGGGTACAGAGTGGAGGTGACAGCGCCCTTAGGATCCTCTGACCACTGCCTGATTACCACCCCTGTCCCATCCTCCATGAACCGTCAAACCGACAAACATGTAAAGAGGAAGGTATGGCACTACAGAGCAGCAAAATGGGACGGCATGCGGTCTTTCTTCGGCGCCTTTCCTTGGAGTTCTGTATGCTTTAGCTCCGAGGACCCATCAATTTGTGCACGCGAGGTAGGAGAAGTAATCACATCAGCAATGGATTGCTACATTCCCTTCTCCGTCAAATCCTCTGGAGCGGGCACAAAACCGTGGTTTGACCATCGCTGTGCTGAAGCTGTCAGACTAAAAAATACGGCTTTTAATGCACTCCGGAAGATTAGCTCCATGAATAACCTTTCGGAATACCGAAAACGGGCAAGGGATTGTAAGAGAGTTCTAAATAGAGCTAAGAGGGATCACGACCAGAGAATTGCGAAAAAGCTGGCTGACTGCCCCACTGGTAGCCGTGCTTTCTGGTCACTCGCTAGCTCGATCGGAAGAAATTTCTGCAGAACCACTTTCCCACCTCTGACCAAGCCTGATGGTCGGCTGGCTAACTCAGCCCGCGAGAAAGCTGAATTATTAGGCAAAATTTTCGCGGAAAACTCAACTCTTCAAGATAACGGAGAGACTCCCCCTTCCATTCCGCACTGCGGTTTTCAAATGGAGGAACCGAAGATCCGGAACAGAGAGGTTCTCCGAGTCTTGAACGAGCTGAAAGTCGACAAAGCCAGTGGGCCGGACGGAATACCTGCCTTGGTCCTCAAGAGGTGTTCTGCAGAAATGACTCCAGTGCTCGAGAAATTATTTAGGCTCTCTCTCAAAGGTGGAAAGGTGCCAGATCTTTGGAAAAAGGCAATCGTCCACCCAATCCCAAAAAAGGGGGACCGCTCCGACCCTTCTAACTACCGCCCCATAGCCATCACTTCCATACTCTCGAAGGTATTAGAAAGGGTGGTTAACAACAAATTGCTCACATATCTCGAGAACAACAATATCCTAAGCGATCGGCAATATGGATTTCGTCGAAACCGATCGTGTGGCGATCTACTCGGATATGTAACGCATATTTGGGGGCGGTACATGGAACGTTTTGGTGAAACCCAAACCGTTGGGTTGGATATCTCCAAAGCCTTTGACAGAGTCTGGCACCGGGCGCTTATCGGGAAGTTACCATCGTATGGGATCCACCCAACCCTGCATAGTTGGATTGCGGACTTTCTGAGGGGAAGAACAATTCAAACCGTGGTTGACGGCTCTTCTTCCTCACCGCACCAAATCAATGCGGGGGTGCCACAAGGATCTGTGCTGTCTCCGACGCTGTTTTTATTGCACATCAACGATCTCGTTGAATGTGCACCAATTCACTGCTACGCTGATGACAGCACCGTTCACGAGGGTTATCTTTTTGACAGGCCCCCTTCCACCTATGATGTCCGAACAGCTCGGGAAGTTTTGAAGCAAAAAATTGACCACCACCTAGAGATGGTTCGTGCCTGGGGTAAGGCCAACTTGGTCAGTTTCAACGTCTCAAAAACCCAAGCGTGTCTGATTTCGGCAAAGAGGGAGATCAATGACTGTCTGGTGCAATTTGATGGGAGCACTCTCCCCAATAAAGACTCCATTGAAATGCTTGGAGTTACTATATCAGACCAGCTCAAGTATCGGGGATCCATAGAAGCCCGAGTAAATCAGGCCTCCAAAAAGTTGGGCGTCTTGTACAGGGCTAGGAGATTCTTCAACAGTGACCAGCTGCTGACCCTGTACAAGTCTCAAGTCCGCCCAACTATTGAATTTTGGAGCCACCTTTGGGCTGGTGCCCCAAAATACTTGATAAACCTGCTTGAATCTGGGCAAAGGAGAGCGATCCGTCTGATTGACAATCCGTTGTTAACAGACCGATTGCCTTCTCTAATGCATAGACGCAATGTAGGCATGCTGTGTCTGTTCTACAGGTATTTCAATGGAGCCTGCTCCAAGGAGCTAGCAGCATTGATTCCTGATGCACCGGTGCACGTGCGCGAAACTCGACGGACACGAACTGAACACCCGTTCACGGTTGACGTTGGCTTCATGAGAACGGGCCGTTTTTACGACTCGTTTTTGTGTAAGTCGGCTCGTATGTTGAACGAGCTACCGGCATCTGTTTTTCCTCCCTCCTATAATCCGAGCCTCTTCAAGGCCCGCATTAACAAATCCCTTCCTACAGCCCCTACCTTACTCCGCCTCACAACGCCGCCCAACCGGGTGGTGACATAGTTCCCCTGTCTGTGCACTGCACAGGCAGGGTCACTCTTGTGAGGTGTCACATAAAAAAAATAAATAAATAAAAAAATAAAAACTGAGTGAATGACTTACGGATTTATTACATCTCATCGTAATTTCGTGAAGAAGTGAACGAATTAGTAGAGACATTGAAATAATTAGTAGTTATACAATTTTCCATATTATCTAACTGTAGTAAGGTCACTTCCAGGCACTGTCACAAATTTTATTAAAAATATTAATGGTTGTGTGTCTGTAAATCCGGTTCAATGAACAAGGATTTGCTTTGATTTTTCTAAAGTTGGAACTCATTGTGGGAATGGTTCAGATAAGCGAAAAGTAGGTATACACTAAAAATATTTTATTTTTAATTCTTTATTTGAAATGTGAAATTCTTCATTTGAAAGGTAAATTTTTGATCGTCTCTAAAATTGATAATGTTTGTGTTTGAAAGGCAATGATCCTTTGACAAATATTTAAAAACAGCTTTCAGTTTCATAAATCCTACTTTTATAACAGCCCGTGTTTTTCATGGGTCTGAACAAGCTGATTATAAATGTTACCTGCCATAAATGTTATCATAACTTAGCAATTAAGACAAATTAACACATATTGCTCATAGAATTGTGAAAATACAAAATAAAAGTAAAAGTACCTAAGGGGTAAAATAAATAATTTATTTAATCACCCAAACAAAAAATACCACTATTTTGAAAATGTCAGCAATGAAATTAGAAATAATTCCTACCATGTACAGACTTTTTGTCCATTTACAATGCACGTGTAACATGAACTCCATATTTAAAAAAATAAGAAACATAAAATACATATTTATAATGGTATTTACATGCTTCTTGAATCCTTCAAGGCTACTGTTTCAACAGTTTTAGACATATTATTTAATAGAGTCATACCTCGTGTATACTATGCCGAGCCAGTGCGTCCTTTCTGCTATGTGGGATACAGCAGATCGTGGTGCCGTCCCTGGCTGTGTTGTGTGGTACGAATAACTTATAGCATTCCAAGAGGTATGGACTATCTATTCATAACTTTTATACGCCGTTACTTCTAGAGCCCCACTGCTCTTCGTGATGCATCGATTGCGGATACTATCCATGCAATCTCATGTACAGGTATCTAAGGATATTAATCAAGAATAATATATAGATTATTAATTAAGACCTATCGGACAATGGCGATATCGAACGACAAAGGAGAAGCCTAAGCATAGTGTCTAATATGATTGCCCGCAGATTTTGCAAATGCAGCAATACTGTTCAACGCATTCTGTACTGGCCTGTACACGAGTGACACGTGGTGTCACTACCGAACTTGCTCGATGGAACGACTCCGAATTCAAAATAATGACTCATGTAGAATCTTATTTGGATACCAAAGATACAGCAGTGCATCGACAATGTTAACGGAATTAGGACTAAATGGATTTGCCGGCCTGACGAGACACCGGGTCACTGTGGCCTCCGCCAACACGGTGGTGACCGCAGCCTACCAGCACCAAGCGCCACTCCTGAGTGAGCGCTGGGCCCAAGCGCACTCAAGACCACACCCTGCATAGTTGTCCTTATTTGTTAATTTATTATATCTATTATACAAAAAAAAATGTATATCTATATGGGACGTCTGGGATTGCACTAACCTCCCCACATTCTGAATCAAATTATTATAATAATTATTATTAAGGAGCTCTATACTCTATACTCAATGAGCTCTATACTCTGTTTAAGGAGCTAAACGTCACAAAGTTCATAAAACTTGGAAGACTTCGGTAGCTAGGTCATGTGGAGAGAATGACCGAGCATCAAGAACCAAAGTCCCCGCTGAGCTCAAGACCGATAGGGAGAAGGAGCCTGGGAAGGCCAAGGTTAAGATAGAGCGACAACGTCCTCAAAGATTTGTCTGCCTTGGAGCTTCGAAACTGGAGAGAGCTGGCGCGGGACTGAGATGAGCGGAGGAAGACTCTTGAGGAGGCCAAGACCCACCAGGGGTTGTAGAGCCAAAAGTGATGATGATGATTATTAAGGAACTTTTTTTTAATCTGTTCTAATTTCTCAATGTATTTTTGCCGGTATGAAGCTCATACAGTTGAAGCGTATTCAATTTTAGACCCTAAAATGTAATTATTCATTGCCATCAGTGCTTCGGGATGCTTCGAAAAGTGTTTACAACATCTTATTACAAACTATAGAAGCTTGTAGCATGATGATGTCAACTGTAATATATGGTATGAAAACATAAGTTTGGCATCAAAGACTACCCCTAGGTCCTTGATGAATTTTACTGGTGACAATATATCTTTTTCAATTAAATAATATATTTTTTTGGGGTATTTTACGGACTACTTTAAATGAGACACACATAACACAATCACAACTTGTTTTAATCAACGTCTCTTTCAGAACTACCGCTTAAGAAAAATTTGGTATTCATAACATCATGACATTCGAACAACTATTCCAGAAATATACTCATTTATATTCACAGAAACAAAACACCAAGTCGCACAATAGAATCATCAGCACAAAACGAAAACAAACCCTACATTTACTAACTTAACAAGACTAAAATTTTTGATAAAATGTTCAATCTACTTTTAAACTGAAAAAAAAAACGGTAGCGTAATTTGCAAAATCACAAAAATTGATACCGGCAAAGAAATATCTATTTCGTCGAAATATATACAAAAATGAGTCCACCTTGGGTTTCCTTTGAATAATATATAATTAATTTAGCGATTCTTAAATAAAATTCATTTTAATACTAGTTTTCTGAAAAATAAATTCTCACACCAGTTTTTCACAAAATATGATTTTTTCGGTTTATTGATTCTTTAACAATTCTATTAAAAAATACAACCAAAACTTGTTAGGTTAAGTTTTAGTCAAAATAAAGGTACGTTCATTCCGAAAAATATTAATAAATACGTGCAACGAACATTCACATGTACCCTCTATATTTAATAAGATGCCAATGCATATAAAAAGCCAACCAAATTGCACCACTGAACTCAAAAAAATAATGAAAAATTGGTCATCGGATACAAATTTTGATACTGTTCGTTAATACTTATGCTTATCGCGAACTATTCTAATGGCTCTCTCTCGATGCGAGATATCCTAATATCCTCCATAAACGGCTGCTTACACACATTTTTGTGTTTATCTTTATTCACTTAAATTCCGCATTTTTTGTGCCATCTATGTATTATTATTTTTCTTATTCAAATTATATATATATTATTTCAAAATATGGAATGTATTGCATTGCACTACCCCTGCATACTTTCTGGAATAAAAAAACATTAGTATCCATTTAATTATATAAATCGGGTACTCAGGATCAAAGGGGCCTAGCTACTAACACTGGTGAGTTAAGCTTGGCTTGGTTTCGGTAAAGCCATAATCATTTTTATTAGTGACACGAAGCGCAATCTCGAAGAGATTCAATTCGGAATACAGGTGGGCATATGAGCATTTCAATATTTATTTGCGTTTATCACAAAACTACGTTTTTGTAGATAGGCCCCTGTGATCCTAAACCTCCGAAATATGAATATGAAGGTGTTTAAATATTATTATTTATTTATTACAAAATGATTTCAAATTATAACTGGATTCAAAATAAATATTTTTTTACTCCATAAAGCGAGCTCCAGTAGCTCGTGTTTATGGGAGGAGTGTACAAAAATAAAATAATGTTTGATAGGCAATGTGTGAACAGTATCAAAGTATTATTAAAAAAACTGCAAACGTAATTCAACATACAAATTAACATAATTCAATTAAAAAAATAGCTACTAACATAATTCAATCTTCAAATTAACTACAAACATAATTATAACTAGTATTATAACAAGTATTATAACAATAATAAGTATAATATTATAACATAGTATGCTAGATAGTATAGATTGTTTGCGCATATTAAGAGAACAAAATATTATTATCCAATTTCACGAAGTTTATTTTCTTTTTGAATTGTTCAAATTTCAATATTTCTTTTACATTAATTTTTGTTTTTGCACAATAATATATTTTACCATTTCATACCTAAAAAAGTAGTGTTGCTGAGCCGTGGTCGTTCTTATGTTCATATATATGTTGTGTTGCCTTCGAGTGTTCATATGCGTATGAGTTATATCTATATTTCCATATAATGTATGCCTATGTATTGTGACTACGATGATACAGAAGAATAACATTTCAAGTGACCACTGTATCTATTTCATATATTGTAGCTTCTCGTTATACGTGTGCTAGAGTGCTATAATGAATATTTGAAATTGACCTACTGACCAACTCCTTCGGCAGTTTATCGGGTGCTTATAATGAAAGAAAAAAAAAGTGAATTCCTCATTATTTCACAATTCCTTGTTCTGCTTTTATGCTGTAAATTACAATTAACAAACCGGTTACGTTTGAAAAAAAAATGATACACATAAACTAAAGTGATGGATACAAAACGCATTTGAGGCGATTATCTTACTGAAACGGCGCTATGGAAATAATCCAGACATCATTTTCATTATTTAGTTCACTCTGGTGAAAGATCTGGTAAATCGAATCGTTGCTTAAAATGGCTTTAGCCGTGATTGGCGACCAATTTGAGTAGATGGGGAATTTTCAGTCTTCCTCATCCCCATCTCTTTTCTTTCTCCACTACCTGCAGCCTCACAACATACCCCGAATGCGAATGCCAAAGTCTCTATGGTTCCAGACAGCTAAAAATACTAAAATTATATTAAATAATAGTGAATTTTGATATTTGTATATATTTTTATATAGTTTACATTGAAACTTGGAAATACACAGAAATTGTGATCCCGAAGTCGAACATCTACGAGTATAGTGTTAAGTAATTCATGAACTTGAGGGACCGAAAATCATAAAATCTTCCCATCAATGTATTAAGTTTTATAAAATTATATTGGTCTCAATGGTCGAGAGGTAAGGCTCTCGGCAAGCAATCCGGAGGTCGCGGGTTAAAATTCCGGCCTTTGAAAGTATATAGGATTACAAATTTCGGTTATTTTATAAGTTAATTATTTAAAATAATATAAAGTATACTTGCGGCTCGTTTCAGAGCGGAAGATACTTTCAGTATCGCCCCGCTGTAAGACCACCATTCATAATGAAAAGTCGCTTGAAATAGTTTTAGCCGTGTTTGGTGACCAGACCTGAATCTAATCCTAACCTTCATCCTCCCCATCCCCTTCTCCTCTTCACTATCTTCAGCCTCACAACATACCTGAATATCCAATGCCACAGTCTCATTGGCTCCAAATGGTTGGGAGCAGTTGGAACTCTTGTGCGGTATTCGCAAAAAAACAACTGAAACCCACTGTATTATTGAAACAACAATCTTCGTGTAACATTGCATAATGAAGTTCTTAAACTAGATTATACCACAGTAACAAGAGGACATTTTTTGTCATTATTTTCAACCGCTCTCCATGTTTCCCAACAAAAAATATAAAAATACACAAATTGTTATCTTCCGAGGCTCATCATTCACAATAAAAATCTGCATTTACACGTTTTTACCGCAAGTTTAGTATTACATCTGTGTTCTGCCTCAGTTATATTACGAAAACCTTCAGACCCGGTGAAATATTACCGGAGATAATCTCGGGGGAAATTTGCGAGCCTCGGAGTTATTACGTATAGAAGATTCTGAAATGCAATGATGACTTTTTGCACAATTTGTTGGTAGGTACCCACCATTCAGTACCTACCCCTCTACCTTACCTTCGTTTTATACTTCCAGGTGTGGTGGCACCTTAATGATTTACAAGTATTATTAAGGAACATGACTCGGCTATACGGTTTATACAGATACAGGTTTACTTACGATCATTTCAAATTTGGAAGCCATGAAAACAAACATGAAACAAAATGGTTAAAACTCGTGCCGTACTTGGTAATGTGGTGCTTTTGTCGGACGATTGATTATGAAGTAATTGAGGGAACATAAAATCTACAGGGAGAAAAATGAGTATTTCTGATTTATTAAAATTTTGTTAAAAAAGGGATTGCAGGCCGTGTCTAATTAAATTTTTACTTCGTTCCACATATATCGGAACACTTCTTCATACACCTGCATTTGTCCTGATTATACACAATGACGAAATGCGAAAATATTAAAATTTTTAGGAGCACGTGTTCCGACAACGCGATGAAACATTCGTGCTTTGCTGAAAGTTTATTAGGAAACCTATCAATTCATTCGTCGAAGGCCTTCAATACCGTTTTTAACCGGATTAAGAATGATTTGAAGAGATTCTTATTAAATTTGCGATATTTTATTTCAGTAAGTTATCTCCGTGTACATCCAAAAAAGCATTTCAAAATTTTTCTTGCATATTTCTGGATTTTCTTCTTATTAGAAACTTGAACGAATTCTTGGGAAAAAAAAATATATTTGAAATGTGATAATTCAAATAACGAGACATAGATGGATCTAGTAAAGGAAGATCATAAAGGTTACACAAGGTTATCTAATATTGGCATACACTGAAGAAGTATATAGGGTCGCCCCTCCATGGTGCACGGAGATAACTTTAATAATAGAATAATTAATCAATCGCAATCCCGGTTAAAAACGGGATTGCAGGCCTTTAAAAAATGAATTGACCGGTTTCCAAATAAGCTTTCAGAAAAACACGAATGTGTTATCGCGACGTCGGAACACGTGTTTGTCAAAATTCTACTACACGGAGAAAACGATCCTATTAAAAAGTATAAAGCATGCCAATTTCTCGATCATTCAGAATATATCGAGAACACGTATTATTTTCCTTATAAATATCTTGACGAAATATCAGAATATATCGAGAACACGTATTATTTTCCTTATAAATATCTTGACGAAATATCAGAATATAAGTGTGTCATATAAATATAAGTATTTGTATGAAAACGTGTTCCGCCGTCCTCACAAAACACTATCTTTTAACTGATACATTGTTAGGAACTCTGACAGTTGATTCGTTAAAGGCCTGCAGTCCCGTTTTTATCAGGAAAAAGAATAATTTGGCCAGATATTCAATGATTTAGCAGTATTTTATATCAGTTAGTTGTCTCCGTGTATTTTCGCATATCGTCATTAAATATTAATAATGACAAATGCACGTGTTCTGATCTATTATGAATGTACTGAAATTTAAATAGGAAACGGACTGCAACCTCGTTACCGGATTTTAATAAATCAGCAATACTCATTTATGCTGACTCGTATTACTTCAAAATAAATAGTTGTACATAAAAGCACAAACAAAAATTATTCATATGTTCTAGACTCCTAATCAAAAAAATTCCATTCAGTTTTTGATTTAGTATTTGTACCTGCACGAAATATTTACAAATGAAAAAAAAACTGAACATTATAAAGGAATACAGCTACTATGTAAGCATAATGATATTTAAAATATAATTAAGTAAGCTTTTTAAGTGGTTTAGATTTAAATTAGAACACAAGTTGTCGTACATAAATTTAAAATTTCGACCCAAAAAACGCATTTCTTAAAAATATATTTCTTATTTTATATTTGTATAGTGGGTTCTGCAATATATTTTTTAAAAATTATTTCTATTACCTCCCAAAAAAATGTTAGAGTTGCTCCTAAAACCATGAAAAATTGAATTATTTTATGGCGCCATATATACAATTATTTAAAATACTAATAAATGAAGTAGTGCAGATTCGTACTAAATATTTAAGATACCTTTTGATTAAAAAAATAAATTTTCAGATTGGTCAAGTATTTTGGCCTCAAATTTAAATATAATTTAGAATGAAGAAGGTTGCGTAGCCGTTCCTTTTAGAAATCTATGTATTTTTGTGTCAAGTTGTTTAAATACAAGATGGGGCAAAAGTAATGTCATGATGTGAATGTGCCATAATTTTACAAATGGCATCAAATGTCATTGTGCTATGACATTTATGCTGTAGACAGATTCAGAATTAGCAATGGAGCGATACGCACCTGAAGAACGTGGAATTATTGTTACTGATTATTTGACCAATTTCATTTTTTGTTTTAACGCAGTGTGAATTTTATCGTATTACGACATTACTTTTGCCCCACTTGCGTTAAAACAACAGATAGGAAATTGGTCAAATAAGCAATAACAATAATTCCGCGTTCTTCAGCTCGCGTTCTATTGCTCCATTGCTGGTTGTCAACTAACTCTCTATCTGTCTACAACATAAATGTCAAAGCACATTTGAAACCATTTGTAAATAATATGGCATATTCAAATGATGATATTACTTTTACGCCGACCTGCGTTCAAACAACATACCGGAAATTGGTCAAATAAGCAGTAACAATAATTCCGTGTTCTTCAGGTGTGTATTGCTCCATTGCTGGTTGTCAACTAATTCTCTATCTGTCTACAACATAAATGTCAAATCACATTCGACGCCATTTGCAAATATTATGGCACGTTCTCATTATGACATCACTTTTACCCCATCTTGTACACTATATATGTTTGTAGTTATTTTATGACATCAGTCTTATAGGCACTAATATAGGAACTACTGACATTCATACCTTCATTCTTGTCAGGATCAGTCTTAGAAAATATAAAGTACATAAGTAGTCAACATTCAGGTTCTTTCAATGCCTATTTATTATTTACACTATACATATCTTGTACTTTAATATTTCAGTTGCACCCTGCAGCAGGTGATGTCAACTGTACTGTCTGGAATTGAATGGTTAGAAAAGATGTCGACAGTGGCGGGCGGACAGTCCTGTAGAAGAATGATGGAAGAAGTAGTTGATGTAAATCTTACATGACTGGTACGAGAGAATTGTACAGGATTGCAGCCTACCTGCATGGTAAATGTTGCTCAGATAGGGGAGCTGTCTCTGAATGGGTATGTCATAAGAAAAAGATATGGTGATCTTTGATGTCCTTTTCTATGTGAATACCGCACAATGAGGGTATGTTGTGAGGGGTTCCATGCTAACACAACACATTGACTATTCAACACACTTTTAAAAAGTGATATGAAGTCATTAAAAACGATGAAATTTTTTTTTTTAACCCAACCTAACCTACTTAACCCAGTTAATAAAGTTTTTGTTTCATCACTTTCCATGACTTTATATAACTTTTTACCGTCACCGTTGTGAGGCTAAAGGTAGTAGGATGGGGATCGAGATGGGATAGAGCGTAGTGGAGAAGTACCTGGCAATTCAGATCTGGTCACCAAATATGTCTAAAGCGATTTTCAATTCTGAAAGATGGTCTTTCACCAGGGCGTTATTAAGAGTGTATTCCACTCAAGACTGGGAGGTAAATATGTCATAATATTATTTTTAATAAATTAATTGTGAAATAACACAAATTAATTTAGTGAAATTTACTGGCGCACACTTGAATTTGAAACTGCGACCTCCGGATTGCTCCTCGAGAGTTTTACCCCTTGACTACGGAGGCTGTCCTATACTGAATAAAGGTTTCTTTCATGTTTTTTGATGTTTAACCATGAACCTGAAATTACTAATGAAGTAGACAAATAATAAGAAGAAATATGAAAGAGAAAACATAAAAGAGGAAGACTATGAGAAAAAAAGGACATCTCAGAATAATGGGGGCTACAAACCATTCAATGTAGTTGAGAAGTTGCATCAATCTGGTTGAGTTGATTTTAAAATATTTTATTAGGATTGAATCTTCCTCCCCGACGACTGGAGTCATCAACGCTAACACCTAAGCCATATTATAATTGGATAGTATCGACTTTTATTTCGTATGTTAACTGTTCTGTATTTATATGTATAAGTGCAGCCAAAAGTTGGTATAATGCATTGTCATCGACATCATGTCTATCTGCCAAGTTTCAACTCCATCGGATGCCAGGTAGGTCAATTTCCAAGATTCCACTTCATTGATTCATTCAAACAAGAAAACAAAATTGAAATTTAAATACATAAAAAAATATTTCAAAATTAATTGTATCACCTAATATGTAAAGATAAAGACACAATGTGCAACTCTTATATAAAATAACATTTTTCACTTACTTAACTAGAATTTTAATTCTATTGCATTGTGCTATAGTACGATGTTATTCACTTTCAATGTGTGTTATCGTATTGTCTTACTTTTGAATGTGTGTTATCTGTGTGCTATATTGTCTTGTACTTTTGAATGTACGTTATCGTATTGTCATTCAAAGTGTTGGGACGTACTTGGGATTGCTTTAGTGAGTTCTATGATTGTATGTAAAAGTCTGTTATTTATTTTATATAACGGGAGACTTATATTGTATTATAATTGTATATTGAGATAGAACCTGCAGACAAGCAGCCATGTGGCAGCTTCATGGGACTATCTATACATTGTATAAAAAAAGTGTAATTTTAAGTCAATAAAGGTCAGCTTAGTAAAAAAATAAAAATAAAATGGCCGTGTGATACCACAAGCAAGATGTACTCTGATAGAGATACTGGGAACGAAGCTTTTGAGATCCTTTTGGGGCACTTCAAATGTATCAAAAAGGATGCAACGAAAGACACCGTAAAAAGTTTAATTTTTGTTTTTTTGGTTCAGTGGGCAATTTTTTTGTTCGTGTTTGACTTTAATCATGTTAATAGTTAACGAAATTACTAAAGCAGATCAATTTTTATATTATTTTTTTTAATGTGGGAGTGATGCTGCGTGTGTTCCCCAGAAGAGCAACTGATGAAATCGAACCAACCATCAAGTCGTTTACACGCAACACTCGACGGTTGACATACAACGGTTGAACCAACCAAATTGAGTGATCTATATGGGGCTTAAGAACAGGACAAACAAGAAAAATAATACGAAAACAATTAAGAAGATCATTTAGAAAGGAATGGAAAAGAAAAGGAATAAATATAAAAAGATGAATTTGAAGAATAAGGAGAAGAATATGACTGCACGTCACTGAAGGTTGGTTGGCAGTAATGCGGCGTACTTTCAGCGCTATGCACTCGCTGAGAATATGAAACGGTGATTGTTAAGTATAAAATTATGCCCAACCGAAATGGGGATTACCTGCATGCTTTTCGTATTATTTAAATCCCCACTCGGTACAGCCACTCCTAGCAGAACGTAAGAAAGAATTTAACGTGCAGCGCGGGATGAAAAGAAAGAGGTTAACTAAAGCGAATGGAGGTAATACGCTGAAAAATTGTAATAAAGAACATTTTGCAAATGGCGACTAGCGACTCCTGGAAGTGATTATTGGAATTCCATTGAAAGGGTGTTACTTCCCCATCTAGCACCTTAAAACTGCTTTAAAAAACCTACCAATATCTATAGTATATTATGTATTTTGGTAATAACAAAAAAAAACTTGACTATAACGTATACTGTATATTTAATACTGCGGATTTTAACTGAACTAAATCTGTTCACAGAATGATATAATACAATATATCATTTTATTTTTCTGAATTTTTGTCTCATCTCTAAATAGTATATAATAAAGTCACTATCTGTCTGTTTGTGCGCTTAGTTCTTCTAAACCACTCAACGGATTTTGATAGGGTTTTCACTGTCGTTTAGATGTTTTTTTTTCGCAAAGTGTATAAATATATAATACATTTATATTATATTTATAAAAAGTAGTAAAATCTCGATGTTTTGTAATAAAGTAGTAAAAAAATATTTTCGGGCGCTTACATTGCTAACGATGGCTAAACCTTTTAAGATACATCAAAATAATGTGACGAAATTGTGTATCTTAAAAAGCCCTACAGAAAAGTCAGTAATGGTATATTTTTTTATATATATATTTTTTTTTATTTAGTAAAAGATTATACATTTATATACATTATTTAAGAAATGTTTTCCAGATTAATACCATCCAATTCCAGCTATAAAAAATTATTATATATCATCTCTCGATAGCGCAATCCATTCACCGCAACTGTTGCTCCAGCCTCATTTTCGAAAAAGTAAGGTTCAATGACTCCGCCAGACCATAAACCCCTCCAAACAGTCACACGTTGAGAATAGAGAGGCTTTTCCACAATAACTCTTGGGTTTTTCGAGCCCCAGATGCGACAATTTTGCTTGTTGACGAAGCCACCGAGGTGGAAATGGCCCTCATCACTCAAGATGATTTGCATTTGATTCACTCAAGTGAATTTTAATAATTTCAATGCATTGTTTCATTTTTATTAATGACGTAGTTTCTACTTGTCAAATGTCAAAAAATGACAGCTTCAACAGTAACATCTACCGAAATAACGGGCTATTCAAAATAACACTTTTTATTGGAAAACCTTGTATTTATATATCTAATTTTACTACACCCCTACTTTAACCCGCCTCACAAGGCTGCCCAACTGGGTGGTGATGTGGTTCTCGCGTCTTTACACTGTATCGACAGGAGTGCTCTTGTAAGGGCTAAAGCAAAAAATGCTACTTAGGTAAATTATTCTGAAAAAGGAGTAAGAGTAATTTTGTACCTACTTGCCACGATTATTGAACTCCGTTTTTTCAATAACTAGCCGAATGTCCTACAAAACAAGATATCGACCATTTCATTGTGTGATGTTTCATTATCTCTGCTTTTTAGTCTGATTTTGAAAACATATTTTATGTTTGAATTCTGCCAAACGGCGTTTTAGTATTCAAAAGTTGCGTCGAATACTACCTCAAGTATAATTACAGTTACGAGCTTGGATTTCGAGGTGTCAAATCGGTGACGTGTCATAATAGAGCAACGTTAGTTGGAAAATGGTAGCGATTGTTGTTGCTGATTTGTATGATATTTTACCGCAAGCATGTAACTATTTTAAAGAGTGAAGTTTATTCGGCAACAGCACTGACTTCATAAGTTGACTGTTGCGCGCCCAGAGTTCTACTTTAGTCGGATTCATCATTTAGTATTTTCTAAATGATGCATTCAATCTTCGGACGAAAAATAACTGTATTATTTATAATAATTTATAAATATATTAATTTGCATTATTTTCAAATGAAATGTTATTTCTTGGCTTTTACTAGTGTTTGCCAATTAATTAGCACTTTCTCATCACACGCGAGGGCGTGTTTTTTAAAGGCAATTTACTTAGAATGCGTGACAGTTACTACTGTTAATTACTACTTAATCGAAAGCATTATAATTGATGTACCAGATTTTTACGTTTTATATATTGTAACGTCATTGCTCGTTGATATGAAATGGTTCGTTATATTGTAATGTAGCTTGTTATCGCAGCAATTCTGTCGTCAGTGTAGCACACTACAACAGATAATGTGCTTTTGGAGCACAATTAACAAGGCTGTTAAGCTTCTTGAGGTGATGTTAATACTGAACGAAGTTGTGTCAAAATAATCTATTATTATTAATTATGGTTGGTTATTAATTTCAGTGGAAAGGAAATAAGAACGTTTTAATGTCTGAATTATCTGTGTAATTAGATTTAAAAGTTATGTAACAACATGTAGGTATTTATAAAAAATATATATGAGCATCGCATAAGAGTCCCAACTGCTCCTGATCGTCTGTAGCCAGTGAGAAAATGACATCCCCGATTGGTGTATGCTTTGAGGTTGAAAGTTATGGGGAGGGGAAGGAGATGTGGAAGAGGAAGGTAGGAAAGTACCTGGCTTTTCAGTTCTGGCCATAAAAGATGGCTGTAGCCATTTCAAGCCATTATTTATTCTGAATGGTCTTTCACCAGGGTGATGAAAGTATCTTCCACCCTGGAATGTGCCGAAATATAAAATGATTTCGACGACCGGTCGGTGGCTGAGTTGACATCGCGTTTAGGTCCCACTCAGGCGTAGTGTGTTCAATTCCTCGGCTGGATAAGTCCTCCATCACAACACAAGCAACATTTTCCGCTTACTGTGGTGGTAATAAGAGATTATAAAATTTTGTCAGTTTATTCGTGACCCAGGAATGTTTGTCTCTCTTTAAAAATTTGGTAGGCGGGAATGGGTGATGAAAGTATCTTCCACCCTGGAATGTGCCGAAATATAAAATGATTTCGACGACCGGTCGGTGGCTGAGTTGACATCGCGTTTGGGTCCCACTCAGGCGTAGTGTGTTCAATTCCTCGGCTGGATAAGTCCTCCATCACAACACAAGCAACATTTTCCGCTTACTGTGGTGGTAATAAGAGATTATAAAATTTTGTCAGTTTATTCGTGACCCAGGAATGTTTGTCTCTCTTTAACAATTTGGTAGGCGGGAATGGGTACCGCCGCCCTGGGAACCATTTATTGGATGACCAACACCTCTGCCACAGGTCACCCCAAGTGGTTCGCTACGTTTGGTGACTTAGCAGGGGTGCCCGGGTTCATGGGTTAAGGTTTGCCCGGGTCTTGGTGGCGGGTGCGTCGGCCCACCTTCTGCGTGGCGGGCCGGTTGGGAGATGCTGGTTGAGGGAGACCCTTTACAACCGGTTACCGCTGTCCGGGCCGCTCGATAGTACAGGGGCCCGACCCTCAGGCTCACGACTAAGGGTGGGCTGCCCCATCAGCGAGTGAAAAAACCCCGCCACTGCTGTTGTGCCGGTTCGTGACCGGAGGGGACCCAGCAGCAGCGTTTGGGGCGCATTGGATGCCCTCTCCAGCCGGACTCTCCCAGCCTATCGCCTAGCACCGCAGTGGGTGGGCTGGAACCAAACGCTCATCACTCCTAGACAGCCTGAACCCCAGATTCCTACCCACCCCTCATACCTTTCCTTTCCAGACCTTTCCTTTCACCTCCTACCCTTACAAAAAAAAAAAAATTAAATTCATGAATATACAACACAACAATTTTAACATCATTACAGCGGCGAGTAGCAGGCGTCCCCGGTGCGGGCCAAAACTGTTGGTAAATTTTGCCAACATTCGCGGCCTGCACACTAATTTAAATTCCGTCCATCACCATCTTTTGTCCCAACGTCCCAACCTTCTTTTCCTATCCGAAACTCAGATAGCCGAGCCGCCAGACTCCTCCTATCTGGACTGCCCGGGCTTTACCCTCGCAAGCAAATTCCGACTGAAAGGAGGAGTCTGCCTCTATAGTCGAGCTGACGTCAACTGTGTGCGACTATTGAGTCTGGAAAACTCCAGATTCGACGTAATGTGGGTGCGCGTCAATCTTGCCAGTACGGCAAGATTCTACGCATGTCTATACCGCTCACCGAACCATAGCGAATCAGACACTTCCGAGCTCTTCAAACATTTGAGCGATACTATTGATGATCTCTTGCCCCGCTACCCTTCGGCCGAGTTTGTTATTCTGGGGGACTTCAACGTTCATAACGAACCATGGTTGAAGTTCTCAGGCCCAACGGACTCGGCTGGCCGACAGGCGGAATCCTTTGCCATTTGCTACGGATTAGAGCAATTGGTTCAGGAGCCTACAAGGGTTCCTGATGTCCAGACTCACCGCTCCAATCTGTTAGACCTATTCTTAACTACTGTGCCACACGGTTATAAGATTGACGTCACAGCGCCTCTGGGATCATCTGACCACTGCCTAGTGACGACATCAATCCCCGTTAGCCTCAGACCAACCAATGAGAGGCTGAGGAGAAAAGTGTGGCACTATAGGTCAGCAGATTGGTTCGGTATGCGGGCCCATTTCAATGCTTTTCCGTGGTCAGCTGTTTGTTTTCGGACTTCGGACCCTTCAAGATGTGCCCAGGAGATTGGTGAAGTCATCAAATCGGCGATGGATGGCTTCATACAATCGACTACTAAAGAAACTGGCGTGGGCTCAAAGCCGTGGTTCAGTCGACAATGCTCCGAAGCAGTTCGACGAAAAAACGCGGCTTACCGAGCCTACAACACATCTCGAACGCCCGAAAGCAGATCAGCATACAACAAATCGGCAAAGGAATGCAAGAGAATCATCAATAGATCAAAATTCGAACACGACCTGCAGATCAGCAAAAAGCTGGCTGCCTGCCCGCATGGCAGCAGAGCATTCTGGTCGCTTGCGGGCTCAATAGGTCGAAATTTTTGCAAACCCAGTTTGCCACCTCTTACCAGACCTGACGGCTCACTAGCAAACACCGCCACCGAAAAGGCAAACCTTTTAGGGAAAATGTTTGCGGAAAACTCGACCCTCGACGACGGGGGTGCTGTTCCGCCGTCGGTTCCTCACTGCGGCTTCTTTATGAAAAAGCTGAGGATCCGGCATCGGGATGTACTCCACGTCATACGGGGGCTCGATGTTAACAAAGCTAGTGGACCTGATGGAATACCTGCCCTGGTATTGCAGAAGTGTGCTGCGGAAATAGTTCCAGTTTTGACAAAGCTCTTCAAAATGTCCCTGAAGTGTGGCACTGTGCCCTCTGGTTGGAAAAAAGCGGTAATTCACCCTATTCCCAAGAAAGGTGACCGCTCCAACCCGGCCAACTACCGCCCCATAGCGATCACATCAGTTCTGTCCAAAGTGATGGAACGTGTGATCAACGACAAACTGCTCACATACCTCGAGAAGAACAAAATTATCAACGACCGTCAATACGGATTCCGGCGGAACCGCTCGTGCGGTGATCTTCTCGCGTATGTGACGCATGTTTGGGGGCGGTGCCTGGAACGTCACGGTGAGACCCAAACGGTCGCACTAGACATATCCAAGGCCTTTGACCGGGTCTGGCACCGAGGACTTGTCAACAAATTGCATTCTTACGGACTTCCCGCATCCCTGTGTACGTGGATTGCTGACTTTTTAAGGGATAGGTCGATTCAGGCGGTTGCTGACGGTTTCACCTCTTCTTCGCACTCCATAAATGCTGGCGTCCCACAGGGATCGGTTCTGTCTCCGACTTTGTTTTTGTTGCACATCAATGACCTTTTGACATGTGCACCGATTCATTGTTACGCGGATGACAGTACAGTTCATGATAGCTTTTTGTTTGACAAGCCCCCAAAGGGCACACAAACTCCAACGGCTCGGAGGGCTTTGAAGCAGAGAATGGACGGTTATCTCGAGAGTATTTCCTCCTGGGGTAAAAATAATCTCGTCGAATTTAATGTTTCAAAGACCCAATCCTGTCTGATTACGTCTAAAAGGGATCCAAATGATAATCTAGTCTCCTTCAACGGAAGCAATCTTCCGAACAGGCCTTCCATTGATATGCTTGGTGTAACTATAAGTGACCAGCTCAGGTACGGGGGCTCCATCGAAGCCAGAGTAAAGTTGGCCTCTCAGAAGCTGGGAGTACTGTACAGGGCCCGCAGATACTTTAATAGTACACAACTGCTCACCCTGTACAAATCGCAAGTGCGCCCTACTGTCGAATTTGGCAGCCATCTCTGGTCTGGAGCCCCAAAATACCTGAAAAAAACCCTTGACTCTGTGCAGAAACGGGCGGTCCGTTTGATAGATTCCCCAATCTTAACAAACGGACTGCAATCTTTAGAGCACAGGCGTCAGGTAGGTATGCTGTCCTTGTTCTATCGGTATTACAATGGAAGATGCTCTGAGGAACTAGCATCATTGATCCCTTCGGCACCGGTGCGTAGTCGGGATACACGCCAAACGCGCGCCCAACATTTGTACACAGTTGACACTTGTCACATGAGAACGGGTCGCTTCTACGATTCGTTCTTAAGTTCAACAGCTCGGCTGTGGAACGAACTGCCGGCCTCTGTGTTTCCTCCCTCCTACAACATGGGACTCTTCAAGACCCATGTTCACTCCTTCCTCTCCACAAAAAGACCCTCCACACAGCATCCCCAAAGATGACATAGGCCCTGAGGGAAATTATTTTCTTCAGGGCCTCCTGTGTGGAGTAAATATTAAAAAAAAAAAAAAAAAAAAAAAAAAAAAAAAAAAAAAAAAAAAAAAAAAAAAAAATACTTGAACACGCCAGGATTTGATCCCATGACTTTCAGATTGTAGCCGAGGATCATAACTACTGAACCACGGATGCCGTCAAAGGCATGCTTAATTATCATATTACTTATTTTTTATATAATCTCTATTTTTTTTATAGTTTTTATATAATTGTATCAAATTTTCGTTTGAGAGTCTCTAACATTTCATTTTTAATTTTTTTTAAAGATAGACATTCCCAGGTTACGAATAACCTAACTGTACCGGACAGCAGATGGAAATACCTAAATAATTATTAAATAATCAATAAAATGAATATTTGTCTGATGTCACACATTTTACGATGCCAACTCCTTTGAGGCTTGTCTCGTTCGATGATAAGATTTTTAATCACCGCACACGTGTCATATCACCAGTTCAAGGATGAATTACTCCCACGACAAACTGTGGGACCTTAGTAATTAATTCTCGGCGCTGTGACGCCTTATCATATATCTGTTTAGATATAAGAATAATTGCTCCTCATTAACACGTGTAGAAATTGTTGAAGTCGAACCCAATAAATACGCAAACAACTGGCCCAACCAGTCAGTTGTCCGACGACATTCGCGAAGTTGTGTTTCATTGCAAATCCTTACCCAAGGTACCCCCGAGAGGAAACTGGCATTTTACAGTCGATAACACTGGCGTAGGTGTCCAGTATACTAACAATATTTGAAAATCTCGAAACATGATGCCAACTCAGCCACTCAATGATTAAACAAAATAATGATATTATTTTACTCTTATGCCTCTCCAATCGGCGGTTGACTAACACCAGTGTAAACATCACCTTGCAGCCTGCAGTTAGGAACAACTGCGGAACGGAACGGTTTCAATTTTAATTAGATTTCAAAGTTAATTAGTCACAAATTTTAAAGTTTTGGTCACGAAAGCCGATGTTGTATTACTGACGTCCACATTTAAATAAATGTTTTCACTGTCACTTGTAGTAAGACACTCTCAAAATCACAGATGAAAAACACATTTTTGTTCCAGTTGCTAAGCGAGAATGAAAACGTCAACCATACTTTCTGCTTCATCTCAACGCAGCCTATTTAGATAATTTTTCAGTGTGATTCAAAAAAAGAAAAGAGATATTATATTATTATTATTGAAGAAAACAGACATTAGTTATAGTGGTGAAACAATACATAGATATTAAATATTTCAAGCTGTCTTCCTATATGTTATATATGTTGTATATATGTTTTCTTATAATGTTTCATATGTGGAATGTAAATTTAGAAATTACCGTCTAGAGGGTGTGTATGTGTGTGTGTGTGTGTGTGTGTGTGTGTGTGTGTGTGTGAGGGTGTGTTTGTGTGTGTGAGGGTGTGTGTGTGAGGGAGGGTGTGTGTGTGTGTGTATAGTTGTATGTGTATGTGTAAATGTATGTGTATGTGCAAAGATATTAGAAGAACGAGATATGCCATGTTGGCCGCCGGACCGTAGCCGGAGTACTACCTAATTAGGGTACTTTGAACGGTATCGGGACGTGTACGCACAGAAATCTGTTCTATGTATTAGTGCGGATACCTTAGCGATGCCTTAGCGTAAGCGAAGGTGTGCAGTAGTATTGGTGAACAAAACCGGCGACACTCGGCAAAACAATTCCACTCAGTACGAACTGCGCATAGCACATCTCGTTCTTCTAATATCTTTGTGTATGTGTATGTGTATGTGTATGTGTATGTGTATGTGGGAGTGTGTGTATGTGTGAGTGTCTGTATGTATGAGTGCGTGTATATGTATGCGCGTTGAACAGTTTATATCATGGAAACGATGCTCCTTTTAAATTTTGGCAGTGAATCAGAAGAAATGTCGATGTTAGAGTTTAGAAAATATTGTTGAATGTATGAAGAGCACGATTAATTGGTGAATTAGACGCCGCATTTGTTTTGTAATTAAGCGTGTGGAATAGCGCTGTATGTCGTATACGTCTCAAAGGTATGTTCAAATTAAACAGTCGTTGATCATTTTGATAAATAAATACCAATATGTCGGCACTGTAAATCAATGCACAGTGAGAATTTCATTCAATTTGTGTAGGTAATTCAAAATATCATCACAGCAATATTCAATAACACAGTTGCAACAAGATAATTAATTATAAGATCGATTGTGCGATTTGTAAGAATTTTATTTCATTATTTATTTTCTGATTAGATTCAATTTTATTAATATAATACATTATATTTTTTTATTATATATTATAATATGTAATGCATAAATGAAACCCACATAGTCGATGCAAACTCTTGATTCATGCATATGCAAAGTATAGTTGTTTAACAATGTTTGTGAAGCCTTTTTGTATTTCTTATTTTTGATCCAGGTATTTTAACTGCCTTGTTTACAATCTTATAGTTTTACATTTAAACTGTCCCTTACTAAAGTTGTCACTTAAGAGATTATTGATTTTATTACAATTATATATTTTTTGTATTTGTTTTTTCTTGAACCATAAAAAAAAATAGTTATTCTGACAACAAATTGATAGCTACGCTACGTAAGTCACCTGTAAATTGATAATAACGGTTATTTATGGGTTTGTACAGATTGGCCTCAATGGAAAAAAAAACTGTATTTCATTAATACGTCAATTTAACATTTTTTTCTCTTACTTTGTACTTGTAACTTTATACCTATGTTAATGGCACATTTTGTGCCATATGTATTTTAAATAAATAAATAACGTTTTAAATTTTTTCGTGTTTGATGCCCGATTGGCGTTTAATATGGACTGTATGTAAACGAAGATAGAAGATCAATCGATTGTGTTATTATCACGAGAAAATACGCGGAGAGAGGAATTGAAGTCTTTACCTGGTGCTGGTTACTTGAGGATGTCATGGGTCACTTATAGTTTCTAAGTGGACACCTTACACAATCACCACTAATGTCATATTTGATAACACGAACTCTCTTTACATTCACCACACGACAATGATGAACTACGGAACAAATTGTTCACTATTTATTTATCTGATATTTCAATAGTGATCATCCTGATTCACGATCCATAGGTAACTTAAGTAATTAATTGAATTCATTACATACACTACACAATATATCAAACGTTTCACAATAAAAACTCGATTTTCCTCCTAATTAACTCCATAATCCCCTATTTTATATATCAAGTTTCTAAATCATCCCTTAAAATCCCACGCCAGTAGCTGCGAAATCCACTACCCTCATTTAAAACCCATCCCATTTCAGGGCTTTGGCGGGAAAGGGGTGGGAGGGGGGTGGTAATTTCGGGCTATTTGTCACTGGTCACGAAGGACCATTGACTAGAGCTAGAAGAAAGGGGGTGCCATTGCTCTCCTGGACTATCCGCAATCGAGACTGATGGATTATCTTTAACTATACCACGTAAAGAGACTAAATAGATTCAGAAAGTAGAAAAGTCGAGGATAATATTATTTCCATCTAATACAGCATAAGTAATCGGTCTTACCAGAGCCAGTGGAATTAAGGAAACATGATTTAGGGGGCGTTGTGAGGAAGGTTTGGGTGCAACTGGTGGTTTTGATCTGATTACTAAACACAGTTAAAGCCATTAAGAAATGATGAATTCTGAAAAGTGGTCTCTCACTACGAAGCTAGATATTCTATAGATATTCTCCGTAGATTAGGACGATCTGGTAAAAGCTCCTTAGAATACTTCTTGAAGTCATCTCCTTCACCACCCCACTGCCGTCAGCCTCAAGCTTAAGGCAACTCGTCTAAATTTTACAATTCCGTAGATCCACAAGCTCCGGGAAGTTGGGACTCTTAGCGAAGATATTACAAGAATTTCTCAATCTAATTTTGCTATTAAAATATATACGACTCACCGTAACCATATAAAATGCGACGTGGGCGTGATTTGTAATCCAAAAGTCTGAGCATTCTTTGATTGTCTTATTAATTAAAATTACCTATCACCATCATTATGAAATTCTAATTTCATTCAAATCGAGTGATATCCGAAGTTATTTCTAGTATGTATCCATGTGCCAAACCTAGTTTCCAAGTACCTAATTATATTGAGATCCAACCTCTATAGGTTTGACTTTGTATTAATGACACTAAATAACCGCTGGATATTATTATTTCTACATTAAGACATCATACACAGTCATGATTTAATTCAAGTCGATAGCAGCAGCTCTGCTCAGCTGAAGGCTAGAGTAAAGCGCCTAGACTCTATTCCATTATAATCCACTTCTCGGCTATCAATATTTGAAATATTTCTCATTTCAATATTCCGTTTGCTGGCGGAGAAGCCTTCTGAGATAATATTTAATACTTCTCGGAGATAATATTTAATACTCGATAGATATATTCCTTATTTCTAGATATGTTAATGATTTTAAAATATTGCAATCTAGCGGTATTTCGTTAATTGTCTTTTTAACTGGAATACACTTTTTTGTATTATTCTTTATTTTGGCTTTCACCCAATAGGGGTGATCTTGGCCATACACAATTAAAATTTTTCTTATTAACAAATACAACAAATTACAGAATATAATTTATTACAAATTATAAACATAACATAAATAAACCAAACATAGCATAAAATAAAGAAAACATAACATACTTAACATAAACGGTACAGAGCTGTTAACAGTAGGTTATCTCAAAATTATAAAAAATAGGAACCTGTGTACAATATAAGTGGGCGCTTTTCGTTATTTAACTAAAAAAAATCTAAAATTGGTAGCGTTTTTTTAACAGAACTATGAAATTGGCAATCTTATAAATAAACACAGCATATGGGAGTAAACAAATGTGATTATAAAACATAACACAAATGGAATACACTTTAAAATCGGGAGTTTTCAATAAATACTTCAGTGAATAATACCGATTGTTCGGTGAATAGTCCATTCTGTAGGCGACTATGAATTATTCTAACGAGTAAGGGAATTCGAACTGAGCATCTGCTGTACAAGTATCGTAATCATTCAGGTACAGCCGGCATGTTATCTGTGTCATGTGGTCTAGCTACTTAAGGTGACATAATACTCCAATGCCGTGAGTTTGCTTGACGCTAACATTTGAATTATTTCTGATGAACGCATTACTAAAATATCAAATGTTTTAAGAGGGATCCCTACGGATGTAAGTTATTTATATTTATGATTTATAAAAAAACAGGATCTTATCATTAAAACATTTGAAAATTTTGAAAAAAACGTTTGAAAATTTTATAAAAATAGCGGTTAGCATTAGATTTTATTTTTCTAGACGATGAATTAGTAATTTCCCGAGGGATCCTTCTAGAAATATTAGAGATATTAGTAAATTCACCAGAGATAATTAAAATAAATCCCACGGAAACATAGATTTTCTCTGCCTGCTAAGGCAAAGTCAAGCCGCGCGCCGTTAAGATTCCCACATTATTTTAGAGATTTGATAGGGCAAATTCAACCACAGGTCTGTCCAATGCACCAGGGCTGCACGTCGCATATTTTTGTGCACATTTGTTTCACTTACGTCGTTAAGATTCTGTCAATATTTTAGGGTATTGTCTCGTCTTAATATTTCAAAAATACATAAAATAAATAACAATAACTTAGATCTACAGACATCTGTTGGGCCGTATTGCTACAACAACCATATATCAACACTACAAATACATACTTGCTTATTTTATGATTCTAGTTAAACATTAGGTGAATAACCTCTACGTTTAATATGTAGAATTATCAATATGTAAGTTATAGAAAAACAATTTTCAGAAATGCGCATCCCACGTTTTCGTGGAACCCACTATAGAAATTTTCGGAAATATGGAGATGGTAACCAAAAACTGTTTTGAACACATTGAATATAAAAAGGACAAAACTTTTATGCTATATATTTAAATAATTGGATATTATTAAATTGTTATTTGGCGAAAAATATTAATTTTCAATTTACTTCAAGTACTTTTTTGTGAATGTATCAAAACTAGCAAAAATTTCCAGGGCAAGTTTTGCATCTCCAAGACTACAAAGACGAAATAATTCCGATGTTTCGAGAAATTTGCTCATTCAGCGAGTGGTAGTTCCTCTCTGTAAAAATCCACCATTCAAAATCGAAACGTTGTCTGAATTGGCTTTAGCCGTGTTTAGGAACAAGATTTGAATATCCAGCAACTTACTAACCTCCTCTTCCTATTCATCTCCTTCGGGGTCTCAACATACCATTTTATGATTACCACGATAAAACTCAGTAAACGGAAAAAAATAAATTAATAAATATGCAGATATCCAATTTTTTATCCTAGAATAATACACCTAAAAAAGTTAATATTTAAGTATTCCATTAGTAAATCACATACAACCTTAATATTTAAAAGTATTTCATTAATTGAACCCACATAACTTTAATAAATATTCCATTAGTTGAACCCGCACAACATCAATATTTAAGTATTCCATTAGTAAATCAAACACAATTTAATATTTATGTATTCGATTAGTTGAACCCACACAACTTTAATATTTAAGTATTCCATTAGTAAATGAAACACAATTTAATATTTATGTATTCCATTATTTGAACCCACACAACGTTTTCATTTGAACCAAGCTACGTTATTTAAAAAAAATTAAATCATATATAACAATGGTGTTATTAAGCTTTGCAAGTATTTTAGTTTTTATTATTGTTACAGCTGTTTCGGTGTTGAAGGCCATTATCAACAAAAAAATAATTTACTTTTTTCCATTGCAAGAAAAGGCACAGTGAGATGTTTTACTTGTTAAAGGCTCAAGATAATTCCAGCGTTTTGTTGGTGTTCATGAGCTTTCTCGCCATTTACATAATATTATCATTTCATTCCGTCATTAGCTTGCGTTTTACATTTGAATCACTTTTTGAAAAAACGCCACCTCTCCACATTTTTAGCAAATGAAGTTATCTAGTTCACTTATTAAATTTTTTAAATTTATTTATCATTTCACTTATTCAAGCTTTATGTATTGTTTTAACTCTTATATTTCATGTTACCTATATTTTGTTAGCTGTTATATTCTACGTTACTTATATTTTTTTACAACTATATTATATTTTCATTGTAATTTTTCATTAAACGATTTACTGCATTGCATGTAAAAGCCCTTTCACAGCCCGAACACACCGTATCCCGTAACATATATGTGGTCAACTTTAATCAGTTTAACAACCCAGTTTACATTAATATAAATATGTTCACTAGCCCAGTTGTTTCGCTGAAATCCAAATATAGATATCATTGTCATTAAATGGCCAATCAGGTTTTTTTTTTTTTTTAATTTTTTAAATTTTTTTTTTTATTTGGAAGGTTTCCGTTAAACGCTGATTCTAGGTACGTTTCAGCTTTATATCAAATTTTAATAAACTGACAAGCAACGGTGGTTATCGTACCTTTCAACTGTCAAAACAAAATGGCTCTGTATGAATTTGAACAATTCATCAAATATCAAAGTGAAAATTTATCTTCTGTAAAGGTTTTTTTCAAGATCTGTCATTATAGCATTGTTGGCCACTTGTTACACATAATTGAACTTAAGATGAAGCTACAAGCCAAAAATGTGTGTATTCTTGATAAACCTTATATTGTAGGTAATAAGCATTAAAATCGCTTGACAAATGGAGTCTAGAAACGTTCGATTTCAAGCACAAAACTGGTTTTTATTTATTTTTTAAATAATTTTATAAGAAAGCAAAAAAGTTAATCAATTGAAACTGTCACAAATAATTTTTGCTATAATACTGTATTTTGTAAAGTTGTTTCCTTTATGCGTTCATACATTTCTATTGAAAATTATTTTTTTTTTGTATTTTACATTTATATTTTTAATTGAGTAATTTATTTTTTTATTTGTATTCTACTTAAGCGTAACGATAGGAAAACCTTCAATTTATCTAAAGCTTATTTTTTGGTATTCATAATGTACACCAATTCGTTATAAAGATTAATCAAAATAGTGATTTAGTTTTAAGCTTCGCCTTAAGTAGAATTTTCGAGGAACTCGAATTTTATCTTTTAAATTTGATGAATTGTTAAAATTACTGCTGAGTGCTGAGTCACACACTTTGTTACTCGGCTAAGTAACTCATTGGAGAGTAGAGGTGATCACAGGTAGAAGAGATAGTGGGCGAGTCAGTTGTGGGCCACACTGGATGCTTTACCCGTGCTGAGACCCTCATTTTAGAATTTATTAAAAAATAATTATAAGCAATAATTAGTCATCCGAAATACTAAAACAAATTGAAAATATCTCCCGAGTAAAAATAAATGCCGACAACGGGAATTGAATCCGTGCCTTCTGATGTCCGGTCAGGTGCTCTGTATCCACTGAGCTATGTCGGCTTATTTCCAA
Organism: Hesperophylax magnus; assembly: GCA_026573805.1. Lineage (NCBI taxonomy): Eukaryota > Metazoa > Arthropoda > Insecta > Trichoptera > Limnephilidae > Hesperophylax > Hesperophylax magnus. The sequence goes on from JAIUSX010000036.1 coordinate 1,281,745, forward strand.
CCCGCCAAATGATTCAATATGTACTAGTACCTCAATCAACAATTACTGCTTATTATATTTTTTCACCTGTAAACAACCAACTTTATTTTTGTAGGAAAGGCTTTGTTAGTGCTAAATATCTCACTAGATCGCGTCGAGACATATGACATCTTCATTTATTGGTGAAATATTTTTGACTTGTCAAATATTATTATTATTTTTATAATTTTTTTTTTTAATGTTTTTTTTTAAATAAATAAACTTAGTTAAATGGTTGTTCCTCAACTGCACAAAATCTAAAATAAACCCATTAGTAAAGGGATAAAAATTATGAATAGATGTCGTTTTTCACAAAAGAAATGTTGATTCCAATTAAATGCACTTATCAAACAGCGCAACAATGCGTTTAAAATCTGGAAAAAAAATCAGCAAAGTGATATATTCACAGCACTGAGAAATAAAACAAGAAATCAAGTTACCAACTATAGAAGATATGCTAAAACCAAATACTACACGACTATATTTAAAGAAAACCTGCGTAATCCGCGACAGACATGGAAAATAATAAATGCAATTATAACAAATAGCTCGATACCCCAGAAAGATGAAATTGAATGTCTTCTCATTAAGAATGAAGAAATAACATGCCCAACACAGATAGCTTCAACTTTTAACAACTTCTTTATATCAGTTGGGGAAAACTTAGCAGCTACAATTGCATCATATCCAGATGATTCTATCACTATAAACACGGATCAAAAAGCAATCCAGTCCTTATACATGGCCAAAACTAATAAAACAGAAGTTCTCAGTATCATCTCTCAACTAAAGTCTAATGCATCTCCAGGTTTAGATGGAATTACACCAGTGTACCTGAACTTTTGCAAAGATATATTAGCTGACCACCTTGTTTTTCTTATTAATCAATCCCTGGATAGTGGAATCTTCCCAGATCAACTAAAGATAGCAAAAATAATTCCGATTTACAAAGATGATTGCAAAAAAATCCTTCAAATTACCGTCCTATATCCATCCTCTCTGTTGTCTCTAAAGTTTTTGAAAAGGTTATTAAGCTTAGGCTCACTAAATATCTCCTATCAAACAATTTACTCGCATCCCAACAGTATGGATTCAGAAACCAATCTAACACAAAATGTGCTGCCTTCGATTTTGTATACGCCCTCCAAAAGCATATAGACCAGGGTAAGCATGCTGCAGGCTTATTTATAGATTTAAAAAAGGCTTTCGATACGGTTGACCATGGGATACTACTAAAGAAGCTAGAACACCTATGCATAGTAGGCACTCCCCTGAAATTACTGTGTAGCTACCTCTCTAACCGACACTGTCAGACCTTTGTTGGAAAAGGGACAAGCAGCATGGGAACGATAAAATGTGGCGTGCCTCAGGGCTCCGTACTTGGACCATTACTATTTTTAATATATATAAATGATATTGCTAAATGGGGACTTAAGGGTACAATACAACTTTGGGGATCAATGGTGAGGCACGAAATGAAAGAAGGTTGTGAAGGTCACATGTGTTTCATTGGTGAGTCAGTAGCCGTGACAAGGAGATGATGAAGGACAGATGTAGAATACTCCGGTTGCTGCTGTGATGTGCTGGCAGGTCAGGCGCGGGTCAGTGAGTCGACGCCGGGCGCTGGTGACCGGGACTCGATGGAAGTCAGGCACTGGCGAAGAACGTAGGTCTTCAGGCACTCCAGTGCTGACGAGACGGCCGAAGGTGCGACGGACCTTATAGGCGGTTGAACGGGAACGATGTAGACCAGTGAGGATGCTGCGTGTCCTCGTGGTGGTCATGGTAGCGTGGAAGAAGCGCTGGTCAGAGACGCTGGAACCAGGGCGCTTGTAATCCGAGTAGCGCTGGCCGCGGACGTGGCCGAGGCGCTATGATGATGTCCCGATAGAGTCCATGATGGTACGGGCGAAGCCGGGTACGTGTCCCTCGCGCTAGTAAGAAGAGCGCGGATGATCACTCGTTGAGCCTTGTAGACTGGCGGCAAAATTATGACTGACTGACTGGCTCGCTGCGTCGGGCTTATTTATACTACTCGGCCGACGGCGGCAGTAGGTAGATGGATGGCAACTAAATTCTAGGCACTCGCACAGACTGTGTGTTTCGGGAACCTTCGACATTGCGGCGATTAAGCATAGGCCGTAGACTCGAACCTTCTGGCGAGTTCTCGTAGTATCCCGGACTGAGTGCGCGTTAGTATTGTCGCGAGTATGCAAGTAGGTCTTGAAACAGGTAGGTTGCTTTGTTTTGATTTCGGCTGCAAATACGTACCTAAGTAGCAATTAGCAAGTACGTACCTAAGTAGGTCGAACGGTTTATTATTAATTATTCAATGGATTCATATCGACGCTACACAACTCTATGCAGATGACACAGTGATTCTTTATCACAATAATGATTTAAACGAACTTGAAAAGGAAATGGAAAGGGATGTAGCTTGCCTGGCAAACTGGCTGCGATTAAACAAACTTAGTCTAAACATAAAAAAAACACATTACATACTGTTTGCAAATAAAAAAAATGTAAGTCTTAATATAAGTCTTGATAATAACCGCCTTGAAAGGGCTGATGTTACAAAATATCTTGGCCTTTTCATTGATTCACAACTCACATGGAATCACCAATTTAAACATGTTCTATCCAAAATTACTCCTATAACTGGTGTTTTATATAGACTTCGCGGGTTACTTCCTCCCTCTCTATTAAAATCGATTTACCATGCTATGATTCACTCACATCTAATATATCTCGCCGGAATCTGGGGATTTGCTACAAAAAAAATGCTTTCAGAAGTCCAAGTCGTCCAAAATAGAGCCCTGCGAAATATTTTCAGTTTACTTTGGGACACACATGTCAAAGACATCTACAGAAACACCCAAATACTTCCTTTTAATACCATTCCCACTTTTGAAATAACGAAAACTATATTACAAGTAATTCAACACTCGGCACATTCCAACACTACACTCTATTACAATTACGACGTACACCAACACAACACAAGAAATCACAACAAACTACATATACCAAAAATCAAATCAACAAAATATGGACTAAGATCGTAAGATCCCTAGAATACATAGCTCACACAAAATATAATCAACTACCCAACGAGATCAAATGTGCAAGTCAATGTAAAAAGACCCAAACTAACATGCTCAAACTTCATCTTATTAATGACTATCTGAAATAATAATGTTGTGTATGTCCCATCATATGTCCATTTAATACATACAGCTATATGTTTCATGTAATGCGTATCATTCCCGTAATGAGTTTATTAACTCCTGGGAGTACAATGCTTTATATAATATACTATATTCTGTATTGTATACTTTAAAAAAAAAAAAAAAATAAATAAAAAAAAAAAAAATAAATAAATAAAAAAAAAAAAAAACCTGTTGTTGTTTTGACATAGACAATTCATGAATTTAAGGGAATGTGTCAAACTAGTAAAATCAGCCAGGATTACTAATTTCAGAACTAGTTAATGCGGACAAGGGAAGTTTTACAAATAGGCGATTCATTTCCTTTCAGATATGGCTGTGTATTTTGTAGTTTTCACTGTGCAATATTATGACAGAGAGATGGTCATTTCAAGGAGTGCCACGTCAGACAAAACCAAAGGTAACAATCCCGTCTAGACTTGCTCTACCCGGCCGGAGACATTGTGTTCGCGAGGGTAGTGCGGGAGCAACCCCTTTGATGCGATGACAGGGGAGTCTAGGGATGAAAAATACAGCCTTAAAAGTCACGTTAACCTGCTGAATTGTGTTTACCATACCCGCAGCACCACCCGCACGAGCAAGGGGTTAATTTTAATTGCTATGCTTTGTCAGGGCGGGCCTGGGGATGTGTAATATATTTTTCACGTTCTTTATTTATTTATACTCCGTTTGTGTTGTATTGCTTAGAGATAGGGTTTTATTACCATGTTTGATGGAAAATCAACAAGTTGATGAAAAAAGCAGATGATAGGTACAAGAATTTATTTTTATTTTTCATATAGAAAATATCAATTCAAAATATTCATAAAAATAGTCAAAATAGTCGTAGAGTCACTATTGCATACTAATATCTAGTCGAAACGTTTCACTATTACGAGTAGTATTGCACTGGGACCGAATTCAGTGAGCGGTGGGAGCATAGGAAGTAAATATGAAGGTTAAAAAATGGAACCAATTTTTTCACATCTTGTCTCATCTGATCAGGATAGTCTAAATTTCAGACTAATCGGTTACAATTTTGAGAATGGCAAATAAAATTATTTTCTATAAAAAAAGTTATATTTTAGGTAGGTATTTTATCGGATTCTCCAAACAAACACTTCAAATGAAAGCGATTTATTTTTTGTGACATTTTGCCGTTTTGCGTTTCCTCCTTGTTTAGCCAACGTTTCGGACAGCATTACAGTATCCATCAGCAGTCCATTATGCAAAACGCATAACATCCCAAAAATAAATCACTATGTTACATTTGGCCTTAAAAATCTCGAATCATATCTGACTTCAATTGAAGCTTAAATTCGAAGTAAAAGCTCTAGAGTTCAGTGAACCGGAATTACAGACAGAGGCACAACCGAAAAAGTATTTTTGTTTATCCAGTGTTACGATGAAATTCTCAAATGGTAAGTATTATGAGGCAGAACGATTGCTAACGATTCTGAGATATCTTCTCCTACAAGATGCATACTATAACTTATTTCTCGCTATATTAGATAGCATTTATTTAAAATTACACCAATTCCTAATTATAAAAACAGCACCATCCAACATATAATGTTTGTTTTCCTTTTTGATTTTATCAAAACACGCAGTGTATCATCGAGTGTTTTTTTACATGTTGGTAATGCATGAACACAGCGCGAACAAAATCAACGTAGGCACTTTATTAAATGTATTTATAAGACTTGCGGTTCAGAGAACGTGTCAATTTTTACAAGTACACTAGCGATACATTTCGCATTGAAGGTAGATATTCTTTCATTAAATTTTCAAGGTTTACTGTTTACGACGTACACATAACAATATCATAAAGCCGACACGTGTTTTATGATGCGAACCCTTACCCCTAGGGTTCATTCCTCTTCAAAGTAAATAAAGTGTAACATTTCAACACGGCTTCCTTTTAAACGCTGTTTTCTCGTGGTCCTGTGCTTGTTTTTTTAACAAGTTGGGGTTGCTTCCAACTAAGACCAAAGAACAACAGAGGCACTCGTATAGCGTATACCGTAGAGCTGACAGGTCTTTTAATTAGTGAAAGCAATGTGGAGAAGAACTAGACATGCCGCAAGGTGAGTCAGACAGCCGCGAACCATCCGGTTATATTAAACAACACAACACATTGTGTGATATATGTTGTACCTGTATCACACGCCTCTACAGTATATATTGTACCTGTAGCATACACCTTTACAGTGTACAGCATAACGCAGGTGTATCGTAGTGTCGGTTATACACAATGCAGGCTGTCGAAACAGGGTTGGTAGAATAAGGGTTGTATTTGATATAATAATAATTGACAGTGTCTACTCGACTCCTAAGAGACGTGTTGTGGCGTGTATGATCCTGCCACTAAGAGTGCCGTAGTTATAATATCGCTTTATGTAACCTACATCCGTCGTTTGAGAAAGGTTATAACGGAGTTAACAGCAGTATTTATTCGAGAGGGTGTAATCTGTGTACTTTCATTGCGAAAACTATCCTCTTGTATGAACAAATATAACTTACAATATGAACTTTCTAAAAAGGGTTTTAGAATATATGTAATGTATAATGTTGAATGCAGGTGCATCGTCAGGAAACACGTCAAATGCGCGCCGAAAATTTGTATCTGGGTGACATTTTTTGATACATTAAAACAAGTGGTGAGTTCAACAGTTCATCTGTGAAATTATTTGTCGGACTATTGTATTTCCTCCATCTTACAGCATCTTTGAGTTACGAGTCTTTTCAAGGCCCATGTTCACTCCTTTTTTTCCTGAAAAAGGCCCTCTCTAGAGCAACCTCAAAGATGACACAGGCCCTGTGGGAAATTATTTTTCTCGGGGAGTTAAGTTTTTTTTTTAAAAGTAGGTATATTATTAAACAAATAGTTGAGTTTCAAAACAAAAAGCTAACGAACAAGAGTTTCAGTAGAACTGTAGCATCGTCGTTCGGGAAATGCAATAGGGCTGAAGATATTAAATGATGAAAAAAATAAGTACATAAAAAATATAATACATAGTTTTAAAAATTTACATTTTGGTATTACGTATAAAACAACAAAAAATAATGCCATATTTAATTTCTTAGAACAGGCACTGCCTAGTTATAAATGGATATTTAATGTATTCACGCCCGTATTGCAGTATATTATACCTGACGTACGTCGTAGTTTTCATTTTATTATATTTGTGCTTATTTCCAATATCCATTATTTAGCCTAATATGTTACTTATAAATTTTCTGTACCAAATGTACAAAAAATAAAAATAAATAAAAATATGAAGGTTGGGATAGACCTGAACACTCAGATCGAGTTACTAAACGTAGTTACATACCTACTAACCCATTTAATCAACATTCTGCATTGTGCTCTCTGATCCATCTGTGATTCTTGTATTTTTTTATTTATTTTTTTTTTATTGTTTAACTTATAACGTTGTTTTTTTTTATTTTTTATATTAACTCCACACTAACTCCTATGTCATCTTTGGGGATGCTGGGAGGAGGGTCTTTTTGTGGAGAGGAAGGAGTTATATTGTTACATTGTACATAAAATTAGGTAATAGTAGGTAATAGTGAAAAACATATGTTATTGAATTTCTACTCCAATGAAGAGTGCTAGCTCTTGAGCTTGGCGTAGGAGTTATTTCACAGTTATTTCATGTTTATATCAGTAATTAACATAAATACAGTACAATAAATATAAACTTAAAAGAGGATTGTGACGTTAATTTTGGTTGTAACATGAATTGAAATTATAACATTTAAAAGGTGATATTAATTTTTTTTAAAGATAAATTTGACCTTCTTTTTGAATAAAATAAAATCTGGTATTTTTTTCACTTCTTCGGGAAGACTATTAAAATATCTTATGCCTTTGTAAATGTAATTATTGTGCATTTGTTGTGTTGAAAATAGAGGAATTTGGATGTTCAAATTATGCCTTAAGGATGAGTTAAATTTAAGTTTTTTTATTACAGTTTCTTTATATATTTGTAATATTGCATCTTTTTTATAGAGGTCTTCAATTTTTGGTACTTCGAAAATTTTGAACAATGATGCTGAAGAGAATGTTGGTTGTTTTTTCAGAATTACTTTGATAATTAGTTTTTGAATCACTTTTACAGAGCTTAAAATTTTTTCATAAGCACCCTCCCACCCAATGATTCTATTTATTAATCTTCTATTTTCATCATCTTACAATTTTATTGAAACTTCTTTTTACTGGAAGGAATTATGGTTATCTGCATTGCTTATGGAGTCGAAACCATAAAATAATTTTTTTAAATATGATTCGTTTCGCGATTCAAAATTAATTTCTTAAATTTTAAATAGAGAAATTAGTTTCATCATAATTACAAATTTTTCATATTGACCGGCAGCTTAAGTGAAACTAGTGCATGCTAAACGACTTTGAACCGGTGGTGACAAAATCGGTAATAACTTCAGTTTCTATTAAAATCTACATGGAAAACATTTGCAGTTTACTTTTAATCTAACAATCTATTTGCATCTTCAGCACAATGTAATACATATGACACGATGGCTGAGAAATTCTAAATTTTTGTTGAATTCGTTTCTTCCCAGGTACTTGTAGAATCGAATCACAAAGTCTCCGATATACAAGATATATTATGACGGAAATGACAACCCTGTTCCTTACAAAGTTGAGGGTGTGAAGTGCGAAATAAGACAAAAATGGAAGCAGAACTTTGAACAAGGAAAGGGAGTATAAGTTCAAAAAGATAATAATTCAGAAGGGTTGAAATGGTTAAATCCATCTAAATTATGAACTTCCACTTTGGTTAGACATCATTAAAATTTTGATGCATTTCAGAAGTCAAATATGATTTAAGATTTTCACGGCCAAAAGTATTTTTGTTATTTGTTTTTGGGGTGTTATGCCGTGTTGCGCTAACTCCTTCTTTAGCCAACGTTTCGGACAGCATTGCAGCGTCCATCATCAGGGCAGATGTGTTATATATCTGCTGATAACACATCTGCCCTGATGATGGACACTGCAATGCTGTCCGAAACGTTAGCTAAAGAAGGAGTTAACGCAACACGGCATAGCACCCCAAATACAAATAACAAAAAAAAACATTTCAGAAGTAATTATATTTAATACTCACGAACAGAAATATACCATTTTCTTTATAATAATAATAATATTGGACAATTTTTATAGCGCCGCTTTTGTGAGTTATCACCTCAGGGGTGCTTGCATTCATACTATTTTAAATTAACTTAATCTCTTAATCTTTGTGATCTTGCTTTCATCAAAATATCGTGATTTAATTATTCAAATCGTTCTAGCCAAAAGCATAACACTTAAGCGACTCCATTAAGTCCACTTTAAATTATTAAAGAATGAGAAAAATAAGACCAATCCGGGCAAGTTGTTTTCCAGGTGGTACTGTTTGAAACAGTCAAAGCGAAGAGTGCAGTTACAAGCTCCGTAACGACAAACCTTTGATTTTTTTTTGCACAGGATACAACGAAGACAAGATTCGCTATGATAAGTCAAATAATATTCCTGTGTTAGAGGCACACGATTCCCAACTTCTGCACTATGTCTTTCATCATGCTCTTCCTGCGATTTCAGCATTGACTGATTCGGAAAAGACAATCAAATAGTACAGGCAATGTCCTACACGGAATGCCTTCTGAGAAGGTTTTCTCTGTGGTCTGGTAATCTGGTTTCTCAACTTATGATCACGCTTCCTCAAGAAACAGTGCAACTTCCACCCATTTGTAAAAGCGTTGATGAGGTAGGACACAAATAAGGGACAATGCCACTCTTGGACCGAAGTTGTACTTGTACCGAATATTACTAATTCCGTTGTCATGAAGGTCAACACCATCCATTTCCACATTATAAATTCGAATTGGGGCCTGGCAAACGATTTTTTTCTATATTTCTGTTCTGAATTTTATATAGTGAATCATTTAGGTAAAATTTTAACAAAAAATTGAAGATACTAGATAAAATATTTCTATTTTTGAGACCGATAATTCGTGGTGGAATTCCATTATAATATATTATAATAAAACAAATAAAAAACTTTATTCCACTTAATTTTATTTTGACCGTAACCGGTTTCAGCTCGTCAAAGCCATCTAATTTTGTGTACCAGTCTGAAGATGGCTTTGACGAGCTGAAACCGGTTACGGTCAAAATAAAATTAAGTGGAATAAAGTTTTTTATTTGTTTTATTATAATATAGATAAAATACTGTAAAAATCAGGCGTTTTCCAAGTTATTTAACTTGTTTAATTGCCGGTCATATTACATAGGACAAACTGGTAGAGGTATACTGGTAGAACTGGTACCAACTGAGCTAGTGAGACATTATCTCCTTCGGTCGCATTTCACTGTAGACAGGAATAAGAACTACCAACATTTTCTTAATTTTTCTCACCTCAAATTTTTTATTAGCTGCTTTATATATGATCGCAAGATTCAAATCGAACTAAATGCAATCTAGACAGTGTCTTGGATAGATATATATAATTTTTTTTGAATGTGCGACATTTATCGAACTTTCCTGCAAGTAATAAATTGAATATTCACCCTATATTTATAATTATTTATATTTGTACAAATAACGACTTACCCTAGTTCTTCCATCAAAGTATGACTCCAGCATATAGCATCTAGTGTTTGGCGTATAGGTACTGTTATTTCATGTGTTGAAGATATGATAGAAATAAAGGGAAGAAAAGTGGTTGCGCTAAATGCGAGTCGGTCACATAAATTATATAGAGAATGCCACTACTATAATATGTATGTCTAATGTATAAATATGCTGAAACGAATTCAGAAAAAAATCTATTAAGTGGACGCATACACCACATGGACTTACTTAGGCAAAGAATAGATTTAGCCAAGAATTCAGACGGTACGCAAATCTCGCAATATGTATATAGCTTTGATAGTTTAGTGCATAACACTATTGATAGTCCATTCATCCAAGAATTGTATGGCTTATAATGTGTGCCTGAAAACTTGAGCTGTAGTCGTCGCCACGACTTGTTCAAGATACCACATGGCAGAACAGATGTTCTAGCACGGCGTAGCATGATAAGAAGAATGGTATTAATAAATGAAATTTCTAAAACACTAGATATGTTTGACTGCTCTTAAATAACCTTTACACTTTTTCGTATACCTAACTTCCCAAATGCTTAGAATGTTAAAATAAGAAAACTAAAATTGTAAATGGATGATTTATCTATTATAAAATATTTCACATGTGTATATTTTTTAAATAATATAAAGAGAAGTTCATTATAATAGACGCCAACTTCTCTTTCTCAAAATTTACATCTCTAAATAGTATAACATAAAGTCGCTATCCGCGTCTGTCTATGTGTGCGCTTAGTTCTTCTAAAATACTCTAACATATTTTAATACGGTTTTTACTTTCATTTAGAATATTTTTTCCGGAAGTCTTACATAAATAAAATATGAATATTATATTTATAGAAAGTAGACAAAAATCGATGTTTTGTAATAAGTCGTAAAAAAATAATATTTTCGGACGCTTGCATTGCTAACGCTTACTAAACCTTATAAGATACATAAAAATAACGCACTACGGAAATGTATATCTTTAAAATACCTTCAGAAAAGTCCGCAATGGTTTATGTCTTCTCCTAAGGATAACCCCTAGCAACGCCGGGTACACATCAACTAGTTTTATAAAATTTTTAATTAGTCATTTCGGTGGGCAAGTAGTAGCGAATTTAAATCTCGTTTGAATTAATTTTTCCTTGCTATCCTTCAGCATTTGGGAGGATTCAAGTGTTTTCATTTAACCTACAAATTTCATCGAAATTTAAATAGCATGAACTCGAATGTTTCGTATGATTATAATTCATACGAAACATCAAAATGTCATGTTACAAAAACGGATAGTTCAAACTTGAACATCATCTCTAGAGTTCGAATATATTATTCATGTCCATAAAAAAAACTTCAAGCACTAAATAAGCGAATAATAAATTCCTGAATAAACTGCATAATATTTATACGTGCAAAAAGTGCAACTGCAGAAACTGCATCACTATAAATTGCCAGTTTTATTACGCGAAAGTTTTCTTAACTATGAATCATGGGTCGTGAACTGGTGCATTATGGAATATGTAAATGGTCCCCGTCGTTCCCTGTATTTTATTGTAACTAGGTTTTGAGAATGTTTCCCAATGATACTTCTTTATTCTTGGCCTCCACTGGCTCGGTGTGAATATATTTATTTATTTATTTATGGAGCAACAAAACGAACACTTGCTATTCAGGTTTCCTTTCGGCGCATTTAACCCGGGCCATTTTACAGCAAACATATTTCTTTATACGCCAGCGATAAATAAGTTGGAAGGTCTGGAGACCCATTTCATTGCAATCAATAACCGGTGGAAACACGTCACTGACTTATTATGCCAATGGGTATGGCGTATGGCGATATTGTATCAAAGCAGACAACAAAGCAATATTCTGGCGATGTGCGCGTTTGGATAATGTATGTGATCGCTTCATGAATCAATAGTTATGTTATTATTTGTCTTATTTTATGTTCTAGTAGAACCTGTGGTAATTTTTTTTAATATATATCGTTTCTATTGCGAGATAAGATATAATTCTTTGAATTTTCCAATTGAAACAAAAAATCCGTTTGACTCTTTCTCCTTTTTTATCAACTAGTTATTCTGTGAATAGTAGACCTCACGTCCAAAAAAATGATTTTAAAATTTTATTTTTTTTAATACATCATAACTAAAGCATCCTCCGAAATCATGAGGCAGTCAAATAGCCACATACTGAATTATAAACAGGTTTTAAATTTCAAATAGGAATTATACAATTTAGTAGTAGGTGGGTTCCATAATATTGCAAAATGCTAATAAATCCATACGAATATTACACATTTGAAAAAAATAATATTTACTGAACCATGAACGGCTACACAAAAACACACATTTACAGAAAGACGAAATGCAAAATGGTCGATATCAAGTTCGCTACGTTTAGTCAACTATCGTTTAGAAGAACCTTGCAGGACCGAAACTCAGGAAGTTGTAGCTATAGAGCAGTGTCGCCCAAACTTTTTTTACTTCACGGCACACTTGTGAATATGTTCCGCGGTTAAATTGGTTTGAGGGAGCGTCCACACCAGGGAAGCAATCAAGCTGTAAGTTTTAACTTTTCTGGTCCACAGTACTAACTGCTCAGCGAAAATTTTTAATTTTCATGTAATTGTAATGATATTTTCGTTCACTCCTTGCAGGCTCAAGTTTAAAATGTTTAACTTATCAAAAAGATCATTAAGAAATGTAACTTCCAAAAAAATCTGAACCCATAATTTCAGCTTCGAAGAAAGTTATTATTCCTGCCCGCAAAGAGATAAATCGTGATAGTACTTTTCCTTTTGAGAGCCAACGTATTTCAGTATGAAGCAGCAAACACTTAAAATAAGAAACCATATTTTCACATAGTGATACAAAAAGTCTTGAACGGAGTGAATTTTATTTTGATGCGTATATACCAGCGTCACTGTATCTCTGTGTCGCGTAGACCACTATGTACGAACGTGACAAAGATTTATTTGATTATGTAGATGTTGAATTTATTTAAGAGAGACATTTAAAAAAATGGGAATTATTTAAAATGATTGATTTTGAGGTTTCTTCCTTCGCGGCACACTTCTGCGACACTCGTAGAACAGCCCTCTACAGCTTGGTACCAAAAAGTACACCATGGATAACACCGCCCGAGAACCAACACCTTTGCCCTAGGTCAACCCCATTAGTTCACTACGTTTAGGGACTTGCGAAGTGAGGTTTGCCTAGGTCTTGGCGGTGGATGCATCCGCCCACCTACTGCATGGTGGGACGGATCAAGAGGGACTTCTTGAAGGAGAGCTATTGACCTTCTCCAGTCGGACTCTCTCGGACAATAACACCTTACATAGCAATGGGATGAATTCATACGTATTTCACTCACTGCTTTCCAGAATTCTACCCACTCCTCATACATTTGTACCCTCTAAACAACATCCTAAAAGATGACACAGGCCATGAAAGAAATAATTTTCCTCCGGGCCTCCTATTTGGAGCTAATGTAAAAAAAACATGACTAACTAACCGTCACGCCGTTTCTCTGCAAGACTAGGCAGGAAGGACGGACCGCCAAACAGCTCGGTCTTGTCACACAATCCTTGCCTCATTCATACATATTCTTCTATTATTCTGGCTCTTGACATGGCCCTAGTATCTGATTCACTTGGTCATCGGTCATACCCGACTTATTCTTCTATTCACAATTAAATCAATACATTTTTTAAAAGAGTACACATAAATTACCATCATGCACGGTTTTTAAGCTCGCAGGCTACCTACCCCTTTTCCACGGAGCTGCCTTACCATCATATTAATCCATCCATTTCTATTATAATTATCTAATTATTATTAAGAGTCTGCTTCAGCCGAACCTAAGACGAATGTCTTTCAAAACTTCAACATTTCTCCAACTTGCGCCGCTATCGGTTTCTGGAATTGAACTTTGAACTAACTTTGAGCAGAATACAGAATATGTAGTAGAACTACTATATCTGCGTTGGCATGTGACGTCTGTCAGAACGCACTTCATGATTATTACAGCGATCCAATTACGTCTGATTGAAGTTACAATAATAATTAATATATCCGTCTCAATAAACGAGAATAATTCCTAAACGTAGGCAATATGTGCCAGTTCCATCTGTTACTAGTTAGGTACTAGCACCTAAATCTTATCAGATAAGTTATGGTTCCGACGTATTGAGGTATAGTTAGTCTTTAAGTTGAACAGACTTTCTCAACCTTTCTCCTTTCATACCCCATTTTCCCCTCGCCTCAAAATTCTTAATCCTAATGCCTTAATAGGAAAGAAGATTTGAGGCCGAAATGCCTAGCATAACTAAATATATTTTTTTAATCAAAAGGAAAAGCAAATATTATTCAGTGTGGCTTGGTATTTTGGACTCAGTTCCAAAATTAAGGTTTGTGTGAATAAGGCCGCACAGCCGTTCCTCTCAAGAGGAAGTTACAAGCCAAAAATACGTTTATTCTTGGTATGCCTTATTTCGTAACGAAAATAGGTAATAAACATTAAAATCGCTTGGCAAACTGAGTCAAGAAGCGCTCGATTTCAAGCGCAAAAAAGGTTTTTATTTATTTTGTAAAAATTTTATAAGAACGCAAAAAAGTTAATCAAGGGAAACTGTCACAGATAATTTAAGCCATATTAAAGTTTTTTTTGAATTGTTTCATTTATGCGTTCATACATTTTTTTTTAATAAATACATTTTTTAGTAGTTTATACATATATTTTACGGAATGATTTCGCCTTGCGATTGACAATTGTTTGGTCAACTGCTTTATTTTATGAGCCCTTTGGAATTATGTTTCACCGCAAAAGGAGATTTAATTATAAATATTATTTTACAATTTTTACTTCGATGGTCGACCTAACTAGGAGCTCGCTAAATGAGATCTGCAAACACCATGTTTGTCTGGAAGCAGCCTAACTGGCCCTAGCGACTACTGACTACTAGCTGCCATCTTGCGGACTTTCAAGCAAGCTCTTCGCACTGCCCTCTATGGGTGTATCTGTGAAGCTCTTAACTAACTAACTTCCCAACAATTTCATAATTTAAAAATAAGGGATATTTTTATAAATCTTTCGTAATATCACCGCAAAGCTGTACTGTTTGAGTCCTCATGGAAAATATTGAAAATTTTGTAGGTTTCATAGAAGGTCCCGAAATTTGCCACACTAGAAGCAATTTTGCGTTTTTGGTAGTTTCAAACGAAATAATGTTAATAACTTTAAAATATTCTGTGCATTCTCCACGGATATATGTAAAACTTTGATGACTTTCTTCTGTCTTTGTGAAATTTATCTCCAAAAAAAGTGAAAATCTTACGAACCGGCTCACATCAGCCATCAGCCATTCAAGGAACGTAGTAAATAAATCGTAAAATGAGAAAAAATGCGAGATATAAACTCGGAAAGTGAGCCGCCATATTTTTTGTTGTGTACAGTGTGACCCAATAACATTTTTTCACCGCGTCTCGCTGGGCTTTATATTCTGTAGTATATAAATTTGATTGTTAATAAAAAAACTATATTTATATGTTTAAGTATTGAGATAGTGAAACCATGTGATTATTTGATGTATCCGAGTATCTTATGATCAATGAATATCACATCAAAAATATTATCTTGGAGAAACGATTGAGGTGTCACTGGGTAACTGTTTAATCACTACGCCGTTTCTGCGGAACGGTTTTTAGACAGGAAGAATAGACCACCATAAAATTCTGTCTTGGCACACACACGTCTGTCTCGATACAGGTTTATCCTAGTGAGACAGACATCGAAAAAAAAAACCTGTAAAAAAACTTTATATTGATAATAAATAATAAAAAATAAAATAAAAAAACTCTTTGCTTCATTCACATTCATGAATCGTCTCATATATACATTTGTCGATCTCTATGGTCGAGAGAGTAAGATCTTCGAATAAAAATCAAGTGTTTAATTAAAAATTAAAATGTCACAGGTTTGAATTCCGATTGTAATTTCACATTTAAAATGTGAAGTTATATAAAAGTGTATTTGAGGCATGTTCCAGAGTGATGATATCACAGAATCGCCCCAGTGAATGAAAGAAACGTTTCTTAAAATTGATTTAATTTAATTTTATAAATACTTTCTGTTTTCAAATTCTGCAATGAAAATTTTCAAGGATTTCTTCAGAACATATTAATTTTTTGTTTCCTAATTACCTATCATTTCTTAATTTATTATCAAATCTAAATAAATATTTTTGAACATATCAGGACACTATTAATCGTCCCAGTGTCGCCTACGTCTTGCATAGAAACATTTTAAGCACGTATTAGAAACTAAACGACGCCTAATTATATACATTTTAACGACCCTTTAAAATAACAGCATTCATCACCCAACACGAGTTATTTCCACACAACTAACAATGGCCGTCTGGAAAGTTTTAACCTATCGCACATTAAACTCAAACAACCTCTACTCCTGCCACACTCTGTACCCCTAATACGTCTAGTAAAAATTTGAATGAAAAAGGACGCCCATAAAAAGGCAATTTATGAGTCCGCTTTTTTGAACTTTTTTATTGTGATTCTGAAAGCGAGTGCCCCGTGCATAAAGACGCCGCTAATGGCAGGGAGAAGGGGTAGGGGAAGGTTGGGAAAAATGCTCCCACATCTGGGGAACTAAGAGGTGATTATTGGGGCCTTTGTCCATTAGATCGATGGGAGCATGCTCGCAATAACAACCAGTGTGGAATCAGGGCGCTTCATTATGGCATTACACGTCAAGTATCGGTTACCACTTGATCTACATGGTGCTATATCTGTCACCAATTGACACGTCCTCATAAATCTCCTTTTCTATTATGTCAGACATATAATATAGACAGATTAAGATTTAGAGAGGTTAATCTTTGCATTTGAAAATTTACCATGGAAGCTCTCGTATAATTTGAAATAATAATATTAAATAGGAAACCGCCAAACAGTTCATTCAATTCCGGTTGTCGGTGCATGAGTGATGTGAAACAATACTCCGTATTGCTAGATACAAAACATAAAGAGATCAGAAATAGATAATAATACAGTGACACCAAAATACAAACTAAAACCGAAACCGCTCAACTGCAATGAATAAAAACGATACGTAATTACGAGTATATTCATAATTACTTAACTTTATTCATAATAATATTTTTATTTATTATGTAAATGAAATCCTCAGCACAGGAGATCCCTTTGAGGATATTATAATCTTTATTTGTAACGAAAGGAAAAAAAAGATTTGAAACAATTATTATTCCTATGCGTTAAATCATTCAAGTTAAACATGATAGAATTAAAAAAAAAAAATTATGAAAAAAAAATTTCGAAATTGAAATTAGAATTTACAAAACAACACCGGTAGGCAATTTAAAAAAAATTACTATATTCGCTTTAAGAATATATATTTTGAATTGCTTATGTCCGTTTGAAAACCAAAATCTGAATGAGTCTTTCATCTGCCTTCAAAAACAGTATTCCAATTTGGGATTTGTTAAAAAAACAGCGAATCTGTTAGATAATTTTTATTTTGTCTAGGACCGAGGATGGTGTTATCTGGAAAATTTAAAATTTTTAGGATATTATGTCAAGTGGTTTTTCGTTTTCTATTACCTTCTCTTTGGAGGAAGTTGGGTATAATTAGGGTAATCTTCAATCTGTAGATTGCAGCCTACAACTGCGAAAATACACTGGTACCAATCACGTAGATTTACGAAGTCATGAGGGGACTTCTTTTGATTCGTCTTCCAATCATTATTACCCTGGATTATATCAACAATAATTATTGGATAATTTGTATAAATCAATTTACGACAATCGCAGTAATTGTGTAAGTTGTACAATTTATCACGAGTTCCTAGGTTCTATCTAATTTTATTACTTACAAACAGACACAGAAAAACATACTTTCCGGCAAGTTACTTCAGATAAACATACGAATTTGCACGTAAAATCATGTAATGCCATTAAAAACACTAGACTCTTAACATTTGCTATTTTATTCATAATTACCATTTTTCATTTTTCATTTATTAGAAACTTAGCGGCAAAAGCAGAGTTGATATTTATTTTAGACTGGAGATTTCAGGTCTCTTTAGGAATGTGGAGTTTTTATGAAATTACCTTAAAAAGCCTACAAATTCTTGGTTGTTTAAATGTTTTACACATTCAATTATTTATAATGTCGCGGACTATGAAGGCGAAGACATGACCCTTTATGGATATGAATGTCTAAAAAGGTGAGTTTTTAGTTTAGCTCTGAATGCTGTCAAGTGTAATCATGTGAGACTTCGGAGTTTTCTTATGTTCGTTACAAGAACACAATAATTCTTGGTCATTCGCCGACAAATTCCTAAATTGATATCTCAGAATCAGTCCTGGTTATTTTTTGAACGTGTTAAAGTTACTCTAATTCACCTATGGTGCCAATATCTCGTCCTGATGGGAACAAGGCTTAGATAACTGGTGACACATTGTGGAACCAGGATAGAGCCGAATATCCAATGACAAACTTAGTGAACTTTATCAAAGGGACCGGGCTACTGTCAAAGGATTGCGGTAAAAAGGGAGATAGCTTTATACCTGATTAGGCCTGAATGCACACGGGAACTATGTAAACTGTCTAGGTTATATTAAAAATATATTTATTATTGTAAAAGAAATAAAGAGGAAAATTACAAGCACATTAAATATTTTACGAAATTAAGAAATAAAATACTACATAATACACGCTCGGATAGAATTTTACAAACCAGTCCGGAAACTGGTGGTACAAGCGATAAATTTATAAGTGTTCATGCAGCCGTGCTAATAAATATAATGACGAAATACGAAAATATTCTCACAGCAAATTCGTGTTTTACTGATAGTTTGTTAGCAAATCTGTCGATTCTTTTGTTAAAGGCCAGCAGTCCCGTTTTTAACAGGAATACGAATATTATTTTTATCTATACAGGGTGTATATCAGCACGTACCAGAAAACTTTAACCAGCTATTCCTTAGCACATTTGGAATAAAAAATGTTATGGGCACTTTGCTGTACGGTAACATTTTTTTTCAATTAAAAACAAAAAATAAATAAAAAATCCACACTCCGTCACTGTCATTGGAATTGTTTCTCGTGTTAAACAGCTTTTATTAGCAAGTGTGTCAAAAAGTGTCCTCGCTCTTTCGTACACACTAAATAATAATAGTTAAAAATGAGACGAATGGTGCCGTGCCATTTCGTTGTGATTGTAAAAGCGCGCCAACGTAGGTACGTACGTATATTATTCAACGAAACTCGAACAAAATATTGCCAGATGGGTTTTCAAACTTTGACAAAGGATAAAACATTGGTGACATGTGGTAAAAATATGAATAGTAAATTTTTTATTAAAAAAAATGTTACCAGACAGCAAAGTGCCCAGCAAGTTTTTTACTCCAAATAGCTGGTTACAGCGCCCTTGAGGTGATTTTTCACAAAACGGCGCTTTACAAATTATCCAATTATTATTATTATTATTATTATTATTAAAGTTTGTCGGGTACACCCTGTATTTGTCAATTCCTTACCAACCCGTGGAACGACCACCTCAAACTACGTTCTTGCACATCCCTTCAGTAGGCTCTGGGCTACATAATATAAGTGTAAATATATATTTTTCAAGTCGATATAGGGTAACAAACAGCAAGGGAGGAAGTAACCTACGTCAAAAGATGAATGCATTTGAGAAATGACTTGTCAGTGGCGTGATTGGAGCCATCCCTCTTCACCCCCGAGGTAGTTGCTCGTGGCAAGGATTGGTCCTTCCTTTGCCTGCCTTCTCCAGAACAAGTCAAACAGGTAGCCTCGGTATCCTGGTTAACCTGTCACAGCCATTCTCACTATATTTTGTTTCTGCTGAAAACTATTTCACCCTGATCTTTTATTGGGTACTGTAAAATTTTATGGAATAAGATTTGATGAAACTGTACAATTTGATGAAAATTTTCGTTTTGGTAAACAAATCCAAAGTTAAACAGTTATGATTAGTCATTTTTTATTGGAACAACCTTTCTTTAACGTTTGAAGGTTATATCATTGAAGCAGACGTTAGTACTAACAAATATAAATGAAACATGAAAAAGAACAAGACACAGAAAATAAAAAGAATCGGTCTCATCTAGGACTCGAACCCAGGACCCTTGCCTTGCCGGGGCACCGCTCTACCAGCTGAGCTAATGGCACCCTATCTCCTTCGGTCATATTTAACTGTATCATACTTTGAATAAGAACTACCAACATTGTCTTCATTTTCTCACCTCCCATTTTTATTGGCTGTTATCTTTATGAATTATATTTTAATTATATTTTAATTATATTTTCGCACACACGCTTCTGGCTTTTTGCTGATGATAATAACATTCTCAAGATAATTAAATCCTTTCATGACTGTTTACTATTTCAACTTGATATTGATTCATTTAACGATTGGTGCAAACTAAATTGCTTGGAACTTAATGTTGATAAATGCAAAGTTTTGTCCTTTTACAGAGCCAATAAACCTATTCAGTTTGAGTATAAACTAAATGATGCTTGTCTATCAACTGTCACATCCATCAAGGACCTTGGGGTCACTCTTGATTGCAAACTCTCTTTTCGAGATCATATAAATAACATCGTAAATAAATCACTTAAACTACTCGGGTTCATTCATAGAATTACCTCAGACTTTAAACATATAAGAACACTTACAACTCTATATTGTTCGTTGGTTCGTCCTCACCTTGAATATGCTAGTGTCATTTGGTCTCCTTTCTATGCTGTCTACATTAGTCACATCGAATCTGTCCAACATCGCTTCCTACGGCGAATTGCTTGGAGGTTAGGACTTGAAAGAGGCGATTACTCATATGA
Source organism: Hesperophylax magnus (assembly GCA_026573805.1). Taxonomy (NCBI): domain Eukaryota; kingdom Metazoa; phylum Arthropoda; class Insecta; order Trichoptera; family Limnephilidae; genus Hesperophylax; species Hesperophylax magnus. The sequence continues at coordinate 1,302,502 of JAIUSX010000036.1, forward strand.
GGAAATTGAACAAACTTTAAACCTATCTTCATTAGAAAAACGTAGAAAAGACTCCGATCTAATTTGCATATTTAAAATAATCAACAGTATAACCGACTCACCTGAACTGCTACAACTCATTCAATTCAACACCCCATCCCGTAGACTCCGAAATAATGAATTGTTGTTCCTCAATCACCACTCAACTAACTATGGGTACCATTCTTCTTTGTCCAGAATGTCGAGACTTGTAAACTCAAGTCAGAGCATTGAATTTTTTGGTGTAAGTCTAAATGACTTTCAAAAAGCGATACGTAATGTGTAATTTTTCACAACCTAATCGTTATTGATGCTCTGACTTGTAGTTATTTTCTATATGTACATTTTCTATTTAACATTGTCTTTGCACTTCACATTCATGTACTCTCCATTCACTGTCATCTATGTTTACTTATTCGTGTCAATATTATGGTTTTAATGGACATATTGTCCGTAAATTAATAAATAATAATAATAATAATGAATGATCGCAACATTTGACCTGAACTAAATGCAATCTAGACAGTGTCTTAGACAAATATTTCGTATTTTTATTTTAATGTGAGACATCTATTGACTTTTTCTGCAAGTTAAGATTAAGATGAATATTTTTTTATTTTTTAATGAGTAAAACCTCAAATTGTTATATTTAATTAATGAAGACAATATTACCGGTTCCTTAATGAAAATTTGAAACAGAAAAATTAAAAAAAGATACGGTCACATCTAGGACTCGATCCCAGAACCCTTGCCTTACCGGGGCACCGCTCTGCCAACTGAAATAATGCGACGCTATCTCCTTCGGTCATGTTTAACTGTATCCTTCGAATACGAACTACCTGGTAGTAATTTATGTGATCAAAAGTTCCAAATTTATGATGCGTAGAAATTTTCTTTTAATTACTTATTACTAATTGAACATTTACATCCTGTTGACAAACTGCTTAATTGAGTGAACTATAAACTGCTTAATTAAATCGGTATTCGAATACAAATTTTATAGAATATGTTCTATTACACGGAAAAAACTAACCGATATAAAATATCGCTAATTTATTAAGAATCTCTTAATATTATTCGTAATACAGTTAAACGATCTCATAATAAACTTTTAGTTTGATACGAATGTATAATCATGATGTTGGAACACGTGTTCATCAATATCCGAATATTTCCGTATTTTGTCACTGTTTAAATATTACCCAGGCAAATGCAGGTCCATGAACAAGTGTTGCGACGTATTAGAAATAAACTACAAGTTTACTAAGAAACGGCTTGCAATCTCGTTTTAACCGGATTTTAATAAATTAGCAATACTCATTTTTTCAGTGAAGGCTTCTTACTAGGGACATGTAAAACAGTTTAATGATTTTAAACAATTCAAAGTTTAAAATCCTAATGTTTACAGACCCTTATTTACAATTTGTTCAACAAATTCGTATGGGCCGTGAAATCTAGTTTCTCATTTATTATTTGACTAATTCATTACAAACGCCCTGATGGGCTTTTATATGATGTATATTTTTCAAAATTTACTGTGTAATACAGTGGCAGTAGGAGTTTTTTAATGTTTAAATAACAACAAAAACAAAATAACAAATACTTAAAAAAATGAACACTATATATGATACGTAGAATTTCCCATTTAAATGTACTCGTACATACTATAGGGTTTTCCAATAAAAGGTGTTATTTTAAATAGCCCGCTTATTTCGGTAGATGTTACTGTTGAAGCTGTCATTTTTTGACATTTGACAAGTAGAAACTACGCCATTAATAAAAATGGAACGATACACGCTTCAACAACGCATTGAAATTATTAAAATTCACTTGAGTGAATCAAATGCAAATCATCTTAAGTGATGAGGCTCATTTCCACCCCGGTGGCATCGTCTACAAGCAAAATTGTCGCATCTGGGGCTCGGAAAACCCAAGAGTTAATGTTGAAAAGCCTCTCTATCCTCAACGTGTGACTGTTTGGTGCGCTATCGAGAGATGATTAATGAATTTTTATGGCCGGAATTGGATGGTATTGATTTGGACAACGTTTAATTTCAACAAGACGGCGCTACGTGCCACACAAGCAACGAAACTATTGATCTTTTACGATTGAATATCAAAATAACACCTCTTATTGGAAAACCCTATATAAGAAAAGGGGAAAAAACAGTTTTAAAAGTACAGGTGGCATAAAAATAATGTACAAAAATAGTACAGATTCATGATACGTAATTTACTACACGAAGATTGTGAATTTATGCAAAGATCTCGCATTTCTGCTACTCTTTCTAAATTTATTTCACTATCGTTTTTCGAAACGAAACCTCTTATTTTGAACGTCAGGTGTGCAAAATTTCATCAAGAAGTATCGAAATTCTGCTAAGAGCGGGATGGAAACGTATGGAAAGTTATTTTTGATGATTTTTTGGTGGAAAAGGCAAATGACAGATGTTTCATGTGATTTATGGTAATCTTCAAGGTGTTGCGATTTTTGACGACTTAGATCAACGGCTACCTTTACAGATTTTGGAAGGCTATTAAAAAGCTCGATCTCTATTTTGTGTGCACGTAAGTTTAGTTTTTGTGAAGTCTCAAATATCTATAACTTCTGGTGGATAATTATTCATCGGTATAATTCTTGCCACTATATAATATAATATAACAATACGATATTAAAATGTAAGTATGTATATCTGTAATTATGTGAAAACTATGCATAATTTTTAAAGAGTTATAAAAATTGTAGTAAATTTTTTCGCATTCTTATTACTCCCGTCACACTCATTATATTATTATTTGATTTTTAATTCCGCACAAGAGTGACAACTGCTCCCAACCGTCAGTTGCCAGTGAGACTACGGCATCCCCAATTGGGGTATGTTTTGAGGCTGAAAGTAGTAGGTAGGGGGAAAAGATGGGGTAGAGAAAGGTGTGTGAGTATCTGACTATTCAGATCTGGTCACCAAACACGGATAAAGACATTTCAAGCAAAGTTTCAATTATGAGTGGTGGTCTTACACCAAGGCGATGCTGAGAGTGTCTTCCACTCTGTACTACATATGATTTAAATGAATGAATTATAAAATAACACATATTCCTCAAACAAAATTAACTTGCGCACGCCGGGAATTGAACCCGCGACCTTTGGACTGCAAGTCTAGAGCCTTACCCCCCCGACCACAGAGGCTGTAAAAATTCCACTACCACTCCCTGGATCACACCATGAGGCGATATTAACCACTCGAGAGTCACTGATCTAAAGCCCTATATTGGTACCTACTATCATCAATCACCATTCATTGGTTAGTGTACCATAGTTAACCGGTGGTTAAACATTTAAATGTGTCCCAGCAAACTTCGATGAATGGATTTACCGAAAGCTCAGCCGAATAAGCAGAGTTCTATCTGTTGGGGAAGGAGGCTGTATAATTTCAACAGTGTGTGTGATGGGCAAACTTCCGAGGCGACTGTAAAAACTCTATTTGAATATAAATTGAAGATTTTTTCCGCGAATAAACAAGAGAAATTTGGGCCAATCTTTTACGAGAAAGTACTTCATTTAAGTATAAGTTTTTGCTACACTTTTTTCTTCCTCCTTCGCCGATTGAACAGAATCAATTATTTTACAAAATGAATTCAAACATAAAATGGGCACTCTGTGAATATTAATTAATTGGACGTCGTTCTAAGAAAATCAGTTGGACAATACAAAACTCTAAAGTGGTTCATTACTGGTACAAATTTTCACAGAATAATTACTATTTTTGATTTTGGGTATCGCGTCGTGTTGTACTTTCTACTTCTTTTTAAGTCAAAATTCTTCAACACCTATGAACTCTGAACACTACAAGCTTTTCCGAAACGTTGACTTACTTTTTTTTTTAACTGTTAAGACAGAGTTTTTTTTTAAATTTTTTTGTTTATTTTATTCTTAAATATATTTGTATTACAATGATATAGTATATTGTCCTCAACGCTAGGAGTTCACCTGTGTTGTGGAAGACTTTTTCAATTGTAAAGTTATATAATACTAAAACAATACAGTGGAGTTGAGTACACAGAGAAACAATAAAAAATAAAATACAAAATCGATTTTTCCATAGTTATAACTAAAAAAAAGTGAAATATAAAAAAATAAATATTAAAAGGATTGTAAAAGTTCCATGTGTGTTTTTTGTATTCTGTAAGATTAGATATTTTATATTGTGTTGGAAGTGAATTGTATAGTTTTATAGTCTGGAATCTGGAGTGTTTTTGTCCAAAGGATGTGTTGGTTTTTGGTATTAGTAGTTGGTGTGCATGTCTTGTTCTGGTATTGCGAGAAGTTTGTAAAGTTTTAAATGTGTTTAGGTTCTTGTAAAGGAAAGTAAGTATTTGTTTTGAATATAATTTTTGAATCTTCAACACTGAGAATTTTTTGAATATGGTATTGGTACTTTAAGTATTACTTTTATTAAGGTTTTCTGAGCTTTATACAGTGTGTCTATGTATTTTTTACTGGCATAGCCCCAGGCAATAATGCCGTATTCCATTATAGATTGTGCTATTGCGAGGTATATATTCTTTATATCAAATATGTTTAGTATATTTCTCACGTTTTTGAAAAAGTAAATCAATTTGTTTATCTTTCCTTTAACCGACTCAATATGTCTGTCCCATTTTAAATAACGGTCGAAGTATATACTAAGATAATTGATATTTTCGGTTTGTGTGATTGGAGGACAATTGCATGAGGTGCTCAAATGATAGAGATAGATAGTGGCTTCCAAAATTTTGGGGTATTTTGTGAGGTTGAAGGAAGTGGGGAGCGGAAGAAGATTGGAGGGGAAGGCTCTTCACTGGCTCTTCAAATCTGGTCACTAAACACGGCTAAATCCATTCAAGAAACGGTGGTTTTGGACTAGATCGATACTGGGTGTATCTCCCGCTTTGGAAATATAGCAAATATACCTAAAATACATGATTTTTCTTCCAGTAGTTCTTGAATCGGTTCTTAAGTGCTGAGGGTCGTCAACTTACTCCAATTTCTTGGTTGACTCCTTAACTTCTCACGGTTCTGCGTTGCGTGGGGAGCAAAGGGCGCCGACGTACAATTTTTGGCACACTGCCTGTGACAATAGGTTTGTTTCTCCAGTTGAAGTCCTCAGTTCTTTTAACCCTTTCATGTTTTAACTTCCGTTAAGCATCAATCTCCAGAGCTTACGTCAGTGCAGTTTTATGCAAATCGACTGTATAGGAAACGAAGCGAAAAAGGGTATTTATTAATTCACAAATATTGAGAGGGCAAAAGAGGCATCAGGAGAATAAATCTGATACAAGTGTATGAAAGTGTCATGATTGTCTCAGGAATTAATTTCAAACCAAGCGAGTCTTTTGATGTCACGAGTTGAATTGAAAGAATAGCATTAATGTTAAAAGAATAATGTTGTTTCCCATGTTTTCGCTTATTTCATAAATCAGGGTAGAAACCCTAAGTTTTCAATATTGTCCATATTTTTTTTACTACTTGACACTTTTCCTAAATATTATTATAATCTACTTATATTTATTTTCTTATCTTTACGTAGATACTTAATTTTCTGATTTTTATTTACTTACCTGTTATTATTCACCTGTTTTTATTTTCATTTATTTATTGTTAATAATTAGTCATACTATCCCTCTTCTCATTGTCAGTATGGTCGCCCCATGAGTGTGGCTGATAAGCCACCACAGGTACTTTGTTATACTTATTTAGTCAGCAGAATGTTACTATATTAATATTAATACTCAGTTTCTTTGTTTTTATTTGGTCGCTTAAAATTAGGCGAAAATCGACCACTCTCCCCCTTAAGTTCAAACAACTCAAGGTTCGTTTTGGCGTGAAAGTAGCGAAAAAGTTGCCTTTCATTTGTTTCGATCTTCAGGCGAAAGTCGACCGAAACGCCTCTCTGGCGGCAGAGAATTCGAGTTCAATTTTGCGTGGCAAAACTGAAAATTCGAGTCAGTGATTTTAGCCGGAAGCTCGGCCGGATTCGTACGGAAGAAGACGTAGACAAAAATTTGAGTAACTCTGGCGGCAAAAAACTGGAAGCGCTCGAGGCGCGCGATACTAAAGTACCGCAGTTGACTCATCCGGAACCGGGACGGCCCCACTCTGGCGGAAAGGCGATTGCGGCCGCATAATTGTCGGAGCTTCTCGATTGGTAATCGACTTTTCCCTGCCAGAAATGACGAGTGTTGCCACCCGCGCGGTTTCGAAACGGCCAAATTTCGGTGCATTTTCTCAACGTTTCGTTTTTATAGATCGGGATGACGTGTAAAACTTTTTCTCCTTTACAGTTTATATTTTTATTCAATTTCGAACGCACCCCGAACGCGAAATGATTGAATTAATCAGGTAACGTTGATTTTTTTTTTTAAATTTCACGAAAAGTTGTTCGAAATATCCCCATTTATAGGGTAAGTGGTTGAATTTAAGCGGAAATGTTTTTTTTTGCATAATGGTATCATTATTTTAGGACGCCACGTCACGTGGTAAATTTGGCAAATGGCGGACTGCTTTTGAAAACCCATTATCGGTTTGTGTTTTAAATATTATCAAGTCCGCTGAAATGTATACGATATTAGTGGATGTTAGTCGATGTTATTCTGTATAATGAAGTTCTGCGTGTCATCAAAGAGTGTGGTCATGGGATACTTTAAAAAAATATGCATTCACGAACGTCACAAAAATGGTGACGCAATAAACTTTTGACTTTTTTGTAAGGTAAATATTCTTATTTAATGTTATATTTTTGCTGTACCGAGTTGAAAATGAATATAACGTTACAATATATATTAATAAAAGATTATTAAACAGTTGGTTTTTATATTGCTGAAAAAATGGCTCGACTAACCTACCAACTTTAAAAATTATAAATAAACTTGATTACTTTTAAAATGAAATATAGTAGATTCATTAAAAAGAAAACTAGCGTCCCTTTCTTAATGATATTCTAAATTATATTCTAATGTTATTACATTCGTTATTTGCAGGATTCTACTGTATGCAATTGTCAATGGATACTTTCACGGGACGTTGTGGTCAAGTGGATCTTAAAATCTAAAAAAATGTCGTCTCTACGCTTTTCCAAATTCGGTTAAAAATACTCCTAGGCGATTTCATCGATGGTTTTTGATGGAGTTTCTTGGACAGGTATGTACACGTATGATAGTTGGGAATTTTTCAGAATGTTTTACAAGTTTTCAGTTGAATTTGCTCGCTGGCTGACGTTAAATAAATCGCAACGTCAAACGTTTAATCATCGCCCGAGAGCATTCTTTGAAAACGCAGCCTGTAATTGACGATGTAATTGACGATGGATATCTTCACAAAATTAATCATTAAACGAGCGTTTCTCTGCAGATATTTTTGTTGTACCAAGTTAAATGTGAATCTAAAATTATAATACTATATATTAATATAATTTTTGTCGTTTACAGGACGTCAAACCGTCAAATTTACCAGCCTCGACATTCTGAACAAAGGACAGCGCAGAATTTTGATGCTTTCTCGAGGTAAATATTATTATTTATAGATTTATAAATTTCTAGCACAATTATTGAAATGTTTCTTCTTTCTAGATAATTATTGAAGCGATATTTGAAAAGTAACGCAACTTCTCTTGACACGAGCGGCAGTGTTATAAATTATTACATATTAGTATTGACATAAGACATCTGCATATTATGTGTAGTTAGTTCTGGCTTCTATTTGACATAACATTTGAAATAATTAAAATAAAATAACTTTGTTTGAATACCACTTTATTGTATATATTTATAACCAACCGGTTTCAGTTCAACCCGAACCTTCATCAGGGCTAATAAAAACATATTTATACATAATATGTTTTTATTAGCCCTGATGAAGGTTCGGGTTGAACTGAAACCGGTTGGTTATAAATATATACAATAAAGTGGTATTCGAACAAAGTTATTTTATTTTAATTATTATAATTATGTATACCCACAAAGTGTTTGCTACAAGTGAAAAATTAACATTTGAAACTTTGACAATCGCCATTATCGCCGAGTCTGAAAATTTTGCTCATTTCTTCTAATCAATCGTCTCTTTTCTATTTTGCAGGTCGTTCTTCCACGAACGTGACCTGAGAAGTGTTTGATTCCGTTCTTCAAGCTCTTTGGATACGATTAAAATTACACCTAGGCGCTAATTCATCGTTGATTTTGAAGGCTCATTCTTTGCAATCGCAACCGGCTGTAAGCGATTCTTGAACAGGTATATACAATTGCACAAGTATGATATTTGGGAATTTTCAGATAATGTTTTACAAGACAGTCACGTGAAATGATAAAAGAGAAAGCTTTCATTTTTTGCCTAGAATAATGCCGGATACATTCGCAGACACAACGGTTCCTTTAATCTTTACGGGCGCCAGTTTTCAGTTTCAATATGACATAATACTGTATATATAGATATAATAGATTCTTGCTGCAGAGTCTCCATCTTTTATATTCGTGTCACCTGTTCCTATACTTCATTTTACTTAACTTCACTCTATTTTTGTAATATTTATATTTTCTGTAATACCTGCATCAACTGTAAAGCGCCCCTGAGGTGATATCTCACAAAAGCGGCGCTATACAAATTTTTTTATCAATGTATGTATTACGCTATCTTATGTTGGATTTTAAAATATATAAACACAGTTTATTATTCAAGTAGGCATTAACTACATCAAGTGCATAGTTTCTTTCAATATAATTGTTCTTCTAATATCAACTGTATCTCTTTGTGGACATTATGTTTGTGTATTACGCTATCTTATGTTGGATTTTAAAATATATAAACACAGTTTATTATTCAAGTACTGTAAAATATATAAACACAGTTTATTATTCGGCACTAACTACATCAAGTGCATAGTTTCTTTCAATATAATTGTTCTTCTAATATCAACTGAATCTCTTTGTGGACATTATGTTTGTGTATTACGCTATCTTATGTTGGATTTTAAAATATATAAACACAGTTTATTATTCAAGTAGGTACTAACTGCATCAAGTGCATAGTTTCTTTCAATATAATTGTTCTTCTAATATCAACTGTATCTCTTTGTCGACATTATGTCCTGTAAATCATTTTATAGACAAATATATTTTTTACCACACAAATGCATCGCAAACTGATATAATTAGTAACATAATCAATGTAATGAAATATGGTGAATATATAATTTGTAAAATGTAATTAAATGAACTGTTTTTTTTACAATGATCAATAAATATAAAAATAAGTTGATATAAGATTACATATTATATTATATATTATTATTCTGGTTGATATTTGACATGAAATATGAATATATGAAACGCAATTAATATGCTCCATGGGTTTCTTTCTGGTTCTTCCCATATTACTTATATCGAATCAGATTTAAAAAAAATAAATACACTTTAATGAAATTAAAACGTTGTTTGATTTTTACTTATTTCCAAAATCTGTTATTTTATTTTCCCCCTTTTTACACTAAATGCATAGGAGGCCTGAATGAAAATAATTTCCCTCGGGGCTTATGGCATCTTTGGGGATGCAGTGAGGAGGGTCTTTTGAGGAAAGAAAAGAGTGATTACAGGCCTTGAAGAGACTCATGTTGTAGGAGGGAAGAAATGCGACCCATTATTTTAATTACAATTTGAAGAATTTCAAAGATAATATTCAAATTATGTTATTATTTAAGTACTGCGTACAGTTCTCCCAGTGAAATAATAAAAAAATTACATTCGATGAATTGTTCGAGTCCTGTGAAACAATCCATACTTTTACAAGTAGCGTGTAATTTAGATTCAGACTTTTCGTTTAAAAGTCAAATAAATAGGACTGTAAGCACTGGTTTTTTTCACCTAAGACAACTCAAGTCTGTCCGAAGAAACCTTCCTTTAGAAGCAACAAAACTACTTATCAACTCTTACGTAGTCTCACGTCTCGATTACTGCAACGGCATTTATGCCAGCCTTCCAAAATATCAAATTGACAAACTTCAATCAGTGTTTAATGCAGCAGCACGGCTCATAACCGGGGTTTCAAAATATTTGCATATTTCAGAACACCTTCGTAACCTTCACTGGCTCAAGTGCCCTGAAAGAATCCAGTACAAACTGTGCTGGATGGTGTTTAAATCCATCAATGAAATGGCCCCACCCTACATCTCTAAACTATGCTTCCCGGAAAACACTGGTCTGAGGCAGTCAACGCTTAGATCAGCAACATCAGCAGCTGTAGGCAGACTGATAGAACCTATGCGCAAGCCAAATACTAAGTTTGGTGATCGCGCTTTCGGAGTATCTGGGCCGAAGGCTTGAAATAAACTCCCTCCGGAACTAAGATCCATAACAAGTCCAACAGAATTCAGGTCTAAGCTAAAAACTTACCTTTTTAAGCTGTCGTACCCTTAAATTAAATATAACAATCCTAAGAGAAAAACCAGTTATATTCAATTTTTCAATTAAGTCCTAAATCCTGTATCTAAATTTCGCCAATAAACAATTAGATAATGTTAATTAAGTGTTAATCTCAAGTGACCTACCAGGTAAGTATTGTACTGTATATTTTCTCCATAAATAGTTAAGTAATAACTGTAGAAATGTATTATAAGTTTGTACAGCGCCCTTGAGGTGTTTTTGCACAAAAACGGCGCTATACAAGTCATCCAAGTATTATTATTTAAATCTTAACACGGCATAGATTTGTCGGTCAAATACATTGTACCTACATATAGTTTTGTATTAATCATCGACAAGTCGGTGAATACAATCGGTAAGACAGATGGTAGAAATATATTACAAGTCTGTTCAACGCTATGCAAATCATCCATATATTATTTTTTTATTATTAAAAGCCAGTTGTTTCACAGAAATTCTAATATAACATTCAATTGCCATCAGAGAGCCGTTCAAGCAGTTTTGGCCCCGTTGAACGCTTATTTTAGTTTCAGCTATAATTTGATATTGTGGTAGTTATAAAAAAAAATTACGTATGTATTATGGTAGATTATTCTCCCTGCAAATGCTTATGAAAATACCCTGGGAGAAACAAGGATTATTATTATTCGTAAATATTGTCCACCTTTAAATGGCTCAGATTTTGGAATACACACTACGTTAAAACGTAATTATGACACGAAACGACAAATTAATTTTGAATACATTGTAAAAGATGCATTTCAATTATATTTTTTATTAAATTAAAGTTTAAAAAGACTTCATTATATCTAAAACACAAATTTGACGTTTTGTATCAAAAAGTTTATTGAAACAAAGTGCATTTCCCGTAAGCTTTTGCTGCAAATTATGGTATAATAAACATTAATACGCACAGCCTCACAAAAACTATAAAAAATAAATCGAAGTGTTATGAAAATAATTATTATTAACCTGCAAAAAATTCAAAACATAAATATTGAGTACAAATGACATTTGATGAAAACCACATGACATTTGGAAACCACAGATCAATGATAAAATAGATCGATGATCGATGAACAATCAGTGTTTTGAAAAAATATTTAAGGCTAATCACACTTGGCAATGTAAAGTCACCATACATAAACGTAATCACAATCAATAATAATTAAAATAACCGAATAATATTATACACTTTATTATTAAATTTGATTTAAATGTAAGCATTCACTTTAACATACATATATTTAAATACATTTGTGTGTGCCCACATACACAAAGATTCCATTCAAACATCACATTATAAATATAAAAATAGGCAAAAAGCTAATTTTAGGCACATACATTCAAACGTACATACATTTGAATAAATTTGTGGTCACACATTCATTGCTTCATTCACATGCAAACATACATATTACATTTTTAAAAGTTTTTAAATTTTGCGTGTTTTTGAGGTGAGGTTAGGTTAGAACATGGAAAATAGGTATTTGAATCAAAACAAACCTAGCGTAGCCCACAAACTATTTGAAAACTGGGATATAACTCTAAAGGGGACGCGAGCAGGCGTTATTGAAGGGGCAATTTTTTGTTACAGAAAATATGTATTAGAATTAAATCACAAACCTAGCGTAGCCCACATACCATTTGAAAACTGGGATGTAACTCTAAAGGGGACGCGAGCAGGCGTTATTTAAGGGGAAATTTATATTACTTAAAAATTTGTAGTCCCACACCCTCGCCTCATCTACATTCAAATACTACACCACGCAATTAATTTTTACCCATTAGTTGCCTGCAACGGGCAAAAAGCTAGTACATATATTAATACTCAGACCACTCTCCCCCTTAAGTTCGAACAACTCGAGGTTCGTTTTGGCGTGCCAGAAAAAAAGTCCCATTCAATTGTTTTTTTGCCGAATTCCTGGCGAGCGAAAATCGACCGCCGCTCTCACGGAGCCGCTTCGACTCGAGGTTCACTATGGCGGGACGCGTTTTGGGCGAAATTCAGTATAAGTTTGTATGAAAATGTTTACTGAAATATTCGTTCGGGGTAATTTGTCGACACAAATTTGAGTAGCATCTAGCGGCGGAAACTGGAAGTGCTCGCGGCGCGCCATACGAAAGCGCGCAGTGCTCTCTCCGGCCGCCAGGTTCGCCCGACACGCAAAAAAATGATTTAATCGGGAGAGCTTCGCGGCGAAAGAGAAAATCACGTGGTCAAGCGAAAACCACGCGGTATGCTTTTTTTATAAAATCGACACGCTCAACTTGATGATTGCAATCCGCAGCAAACACGCCGTCTGCCTTTAATATTATCGAAAAAATTCATCCTCCGAAGGTTAAGGAACGTTATTCGGCCGTCCCACAGATGGCGTTCGGTTCAAAATGTTTCACAGTAACCGGCCAAAGTTTTGACATTTGCTATTTTAACAAAAAATGTCAACAGTCAGCTTTTGGTCAATCAGAAATCAGCCAATCATAGACACACCGAAGTGATGTGCTTTTATTTTAGGGATGTGATCTCAAAGAAACGATAAAATTTGTAGAGGTACTTACTTTGGCAGTATATTTTTAAAAATCGATAATGCTTTTGAACGAAATAAAATAAAGTTCGGTAAAAATAATTTGACACGGATACCGTCGCCCCGTAGTGAAAAACTACATCAATAGCGTTACGCAAATTTTTAATTTCTACCAGGAGCGCAGAAATTGGAAAAGGTTAGCCTGGGAGCCATTCATATTTAAAGTTTTCATGTGTTTATTTTTTAACGAGTAGGTACCTAATTGCGTTATGTAAATATTTTTTCGGTATTTTTTTAATAGTAGGTGCAGGTACCTACACAGATGGAATTCAAAGAAACAATAAAATATGTGTAGGTACTTACTTTGGCAGTATATATTTTTTTAAATCGATAGTGCATTTGAACGAAATAAAATAAAGTTTGGTAAAAATAATTTGGCACGTGTACCGTCGCCCCGTAGTGAAAATTTACATCAATAGCGTCACGCAAATTTATAAATTGTACCAAGTAGTAGTAGTAGTAGTAGTAGGGTAGTGGTAGTGGTAGTGGTAGTGGTTGTAGTGGTTGTAGTGGTTGTAGTGGTTGTAGTGGTTGGAGTGGTTGTAGTGGTTGAAGTGGTTGTAGTGGTTGTAGTGGTTGTAGTGGTTGTAGTGGTTGTAGTGGTTGTAGTGGTTGTAGTGGTTGTAGTGGTTGTAGTGGTTGTAGTTGTTGAAGTGGTTGTAGTGGTTGTAGTGGTTGTAGTGGTTGTAGTGGTTGTAGTGGTTGTAGTGGTTGTAGTGGTTGTAGTGGTTGTAGCGGTTGTAGCGGTTGTAGCGGTTGTAGCGGTTGAGGGGTTGTAGTGGTAGAAGTGGTGGTAGTGGTTGTAGTGGTTGTAGTGGTTGTAGTGGTTGTAGTGGTTGTAGTGGTTGTAGTGGTAGTTGTAGTTAAAGTTGTAGTTGTAGTTGTAGTTGTAGTAGTAGTAGTGGTACCGTCGCCCCGTAGTGAAAAACTACATCAATAGCGTCACGCAAATTTATAAATTGTACCCAGAGCGCAGAAGTTGGGTAAGGTTAGCCTGGGAGCCATTCATATTTAAAGTTTTTATCTCTTTATTTTTTAATGTGTAGGTACCTTATTGCGTTATGTATATATTTTTTCGGTAAATTTTTAATGGTAGGTGCAGGTACCTACACAGATGGTACCGGGTAGAGGTCCTTGGTAGGCAGGTACTGAGAGCGTGTTTAAGCCCGTTTTCTAGGTTATGTCCGTAGTGTTGTTTTATAACGTATGGATTTAAAATTCAAAAATAAAAAAATTTCCAATAAGAGTTTTTACATATTGCGATTTTATAGAGCAATGTTTTTTTCCAAAATAAAACTCGCTGGGACTTTTGAAGAATGTCGGTGACAAAAACCGTACATACGATATGGGTATCAAATTACGCGTCTCGAATTACAAAATCCGAATGGCTCAGTGAAAAAATGATCAGAAAGCTCCTTGGCACTTTTTTTTCTCAAAATATACATTTCTTTCTATCCATACATATATTTTAATATATTTGTGGTCACACACTCATAGTTTCATTTATATGCCAAAATACATATTACATTTTTAAAAGTTTTTAAATTTTTCGTGTTAATTGAGCAATTCTTTTTTCAAAATAACAACTTTTGAAGAATGTCTGTGACAAAAACCGTACATACGATATGGGTATCAAATTACGCGTCTCGACTTACAGAATCCGAATGGCTCAGTGAAAAAATGATCAGAAAGCTCCTTGGCACTTTTTTTTCTCAAAATATACATTTCTTTCTATCCATACATATATTTTAATATATTTGTGGTCACACACTCATAGTTTCATTTATATGCCAAAATACATATTACATTTTTAAAAGTTTTTAAATTTTGCGTGTTAATTGAGCAATTCTTTTTCCAAACTAACTTTTGAAGAATGTTGGTGACAAAAACCGTACATACGATATGGATATCAAATTACGCGTCTCGACCTACACAACTCGAACGGATCAGTGAAAAAATGATTATTAAGCTCCTTGGCACTTTTTTGTCTCCAAATATACATTTATTTTTTTAAATTTTTAGTAGACCCACACTCCTTGCTTAATTTTTACCCATTAGTTGCCTGCAACGGGCAAAAAGCTAGTCGCCATCTTAAAACGTACTTCCCATCTGTGATTTTAGTTTGAATAACTGTAGAGTTTATTTTTGTAATAATTTTGTAGGCTTACGAGTATATTAGCAATATTTTATTATGTTCACATTTATTTTTTTATTTTCTAAAATTTTCTTGCTGCACATCTCGACACGAAAATTCCCTAGTGAGATGATCAGCTTATGATTTTATTATAATATGCTATTTTTTAAATAAATAAACAAGTGAAGCAGTTAGCATCGAGAACACACATTTTAATAAATGTGGATGAAGCAGTTAGCATCCAAAACATAAATTTTAATAAATGTTGATGAAGCAGTTAACATCCAGAACACAAATTTTAATAAATATGGATGAAGCAGTTAGCACCCAGAACACAAATTTTATAAAATGTGGATGAAGCAGTTAGCATCCAGAACACAAATTTTAATAAATGTTGATGAAGCAGTTAGCATCCAGAACACAAATTTTAATAAATGTGGATGAAGCAGTTAGCATCCAGAACACACATTTTCGGGCTTTCCATTTATCTGCTGTAATTTTCCGACGGTTATTCAGTAGTTATACATTTTTTTTTTTTTTTTTTATTATTATTATATTTATTATATAAGTACATTTTTGTTTATTTATTACAATATATGATCACTATTTCAGGACCCCTCTTCCATAGAAGAGGGGTCATATTTCATATTTACTCATATGCTAACTTTTATTATCAACAAATCGAGATATCAATTTCGGTTAAATATGCAATGCATTAGTCCTGTTAAATCTGGTTCAATTAACTTAGATTTGGTTTAAAGTATCGTTTACAAAATTGAAACTGATTGTATGAAGAATTCAGACAAGCGATAAAGTTCTTACCTATAACTTTTTTTCTATTTCGATATTTGAAATAAATTTGTCAAGAATTCATATATGTGCTTCAGTCGACGCTTTAAATAAATAATGTAATTTTGTATGTGAAATGATTTAGGTAACTTCAAAAATTTGAAAAAAATATTATACTCACATTGTCAGTACTTTTACTTGGTTGGTCAGCATAGTTGCCTTCAGAAGCAGTTGATCCGGGTTCGACTCTCGGCCCTATATATATTTCTGTATTAATTTTTACTTTTATTTAAAATAAAACATGTACCACTAAGTATGTCAAAAGTCATGGTGTTTGAAAAAGAGAGTATGAAAGCAGTGTGCAACATAGTTGTGAAAGATGAATACTCGGAGCAGGTGGATGAGTTTGTGTATTTATGAAGTATGTTAACGACAGATGGAAAAGTTGATAAAGATATTGAAGGAAGCGTAAAAGCAAGTAACTCAATTAATGGAGGACAGAATACGGTTAAAAATATTCAAGGAAGTGAAGCTAGCAGTCCACAATGGAGTGCTGGTACCTACCCTAACGTATGGCAGAGAGACATGGAACTGAAATTAAACTGAATGCTGTAGAAATGAGATCCCTGAGTCATCCCTGTAGTAAAACCATGAAAGATTGTGTGAGAAATGTAGAGATCCACAAATAATGCACACACGCAAAAGCTGACGTAAGCGTAATCAGTAAGATTAAGAAAAGGTAGCTCAGATAGTATAGGGCATGCAGATCGAATGAACAAAGAATGTAGCGTAAGGAAAATATATGATCCAAATGTGAATGGTAGAAGAAGTCGAGGATGCTCGATGAAAACATGGCACGATCAAGTATACCAGAAACATGAGTCGGGCCATGTCAAAATTCAGAATAATAGAAGAGTTGTATGAGACAATGTATATTAATCATTAACAGAGCATATTTTCCCCACCACGACGCAACTGAAAGTGTCGATATCCAGATGGATTATAATTAATTTTAATAAACCATATTATAATTTTCAAATTACCAGCCAAAGTAAAAATATATTCCTCTAAATAATTTGATTGAAACAAACAGTTTTAACCATGATTTATCTATATTTACAAGAAGCCTGACGGGCAAATTTACCAAACAAAGTTTTCTGAACTTATGTGGTATAAGTTCAGAAAACATTCGATAATAATTAATTACGCTGGACCACTGGAGTTAAACTGATAGAATTGTGTTGTGATCCTGTTTGTGTGCCAACTATGCCCTTCTTCTGCTGAAATTGATAAAATATTTTCAAATTTATTTATTGATTATTGTAGATTTGATATAGAAAAATTGTAAGTAACATATTAAGCCAAATAGATATATAATAATATGACAAGTACATACACGTCGAGGATAAGCTGCAAAACACGCATGAATACATTATGGCCCAGTCGACATTATTTTTCAAAAAAATAATCATGACATTAATTTTTGTTGTTTTGAACGTAAATTATTAAGTAACAAAATTTAAAAAATCTGTACATATAAATATTAAAATTTGAGAAATAAGAATTAAACCGTAGATAATTAGGCGCTTGTAAACAGAAGACGTTTTTTAATAATATTTCCAAATCTGTTCTACCTAAATCAAATAACCAGTTTGCTATTTTGAACTGAAGGATGACAATCACGCAGTTTCAGTTTTGAAGGGATTTTATTATAAATTTTGTTCCGAGGTACCAGAATACTTTTTGAAATGTTGCTGTGTTGCTTGATACCTGTAATAACCTATAATAAATACCATAACACTTTTTGATATATCGATATTCTTTCTTGAACAAATAAACAATTACTTTGTTTATCTGGGACCTAGGAGTCGAAAGGGCCAATGTAAATTGGCCACAGCTATTATTCTTTCACAGCGGTAAACATCGCATTTCTAGAGAGATTATTTGTTCAGTACCCAAAATACGTAGTTTCTAAATATCGTACACCAGTCACAAAATACGTTGATAATAGAATCCTACTGCCGACTAAAGTAGGAAGTGCGACCCAGTGTTGAATTCGGAAGCCACCTCTAGTCTGGAACCCTAAAATTAAAAACTAAACTCTGTATAGAAACGGGCGGTACGTTTGATAGATTCCCCTACCTTAACAAACGGATTTCAACATTTCTCTACTACAACGATAAACCCGGGTTACGAAGTTTTTCGTAGTTTTTTATTTCTTTTTTAAAATAAAGAAAAATAGAAGACTTATCGACCGTTCTAGCAAAAGTGAATGATCTGTAAAGTGTGTGGATTATAAAAATAAATTAAAAGTCACTTAAACAAATCAGGAAGACTTAATTTAAATTTAAGTGACTTAAATTTTAAGGGTAGTACCTATAAAGAGCCCCTCGCGCCCTTGAAGCGAAAGTTTAGTGGGATTTAGCCTGCATTTTATAGCTTTTAAACGACTTTCTTCCCACCCTCACAGCGACAGCCGGTACACCATAACACTCTATCTTCTAGCTACTAACCTCTATCTTTTATCTTATGGCCGAATTCAATCATTTCTACCCCAACCCCCTAATTTTTAAAAATAAACCCTATTTGTTCAAATCTCAACCCAAAGTTCTTACCCCCATTTTTAATTGAAAAACGAAAAGATATTATTGAAAATTCAAATTTATTTTTTGTATTAAAAATTCTAAATGAGAATTAGCACGAAGATGTTGGAGTGAGTTACTTATTGAAGCGGGTGTGGGTACCGCCGCCCCGGAAATTTCATTGATTAACGAACAACTGCCATAGGTCGTTCCAAGAAGTTTTTTATTTGCGTTATAAACATTGAAAAATAAAATAACAACATTCAAAATTCAATTACAAATATAAAAAAAATATGCACAAAATTTTTTTTTTAAATATTTTTTAAGTTTACATTTGAACGAGGGAAAATGATGTTATTCAATTAAAACTGCTGTTATGAAATTATGATGTTATTCTATTATTTAAAATTATTTAATTCAATTGAAATTGAAAGCAAATCGGGAAAAGAAGTAGGAAGTAATTTGATGAAAAAAAAAATCAATAAAATAATAAGTTTTGACAACTTCGATCGAATGTTATTTTTTTAAGAATGTTATATATCATTGAGGTTCGTATTAAACAAATCAATCTCTGAGAAAAATATACTATAACGTGCTACAGTTTGTTCTTATACATACATTTTCAAGATTTAAATTAGTTTTTCTGTTTGGAATATAAAATGTGTTCGGAGATCGAGTTAGTCTCTCTTCATGGCGGGCCGGATCAGGATAGGCCCTTTAACATCTCAATTCTCTCTCGACCTTTCCGCCTTTCACCATGGTAGGAGGTATGGATTAATAAGGCTGTCAATCCTGGGCGCACTGACCCTCATATTCATATCTACCCCGCATACCTTTTTCTTTCCGAGAACTTCATTTTTCTTCTTTCTTTAAAAAGACACTCCACACAGCATCCATAGAGGGATTATTTTTATCGAAGACTCCTGTATAGAGTTAATGCAAAAAACCTTACTATGTAAATCATAATAATTAAGTACAACTGTAGAAAAATAATCTAAATTATTATTTATTGTTATTAAGTTTAATTTGTAGAACTCCATTTTATTTTTTATTTTTTTATATATTCAATAATATTATTATTGGGTTTATAAAAACAGTTTATTTTTAAACAAGTTCTGCTGTGTAATTATTATTACGCGTGACAGCTGTTTCGCCCTCTGAAGGCATTATCAAACTGTGACAGTTTGATAATGCCTTCAGAGGGCGAAACAGCTGTCACGCGTAATAATAATTACACAGCAGAACTTGTTTAAAAATAAACTGTTTTTATAAACCCAATAATAATATTATTGAATATATAAAAAAATAAATTATTATTAGTGAAAGTTGATCAAAAACGCACACACGAAAAAAGTAAATTTGAATAAAATAAGTTAAATATGACCGAAGGAAATAGGGTCAGATTAGCTCAGCGGTACAGCAGCGTCCCGGCAAGGCTAAAGTGCTGAGCTTAATTCCTAGATGCCACCTATCTTTTTCTGTTTTTCAAATTTTCGTTTAAAATCGCTAATATTATCTTCAATAATTACATATTTCAATTTGAGTTTGAATCATTAATTTATTCCAAAAATAAAAAAATATTCACCCTAGACATTCAAAAAAGTCAATAGATGTCACACATACAAATTAAAATAGGGCATATTTATCCAAGACACTTTCTAGACTGCATTTAGTTCGTGTTGAATCATGCGTTAGAAAAATTAAGATAACCAATAAAAAAAAGTGTCAAGATAATGAAGGTAATGTTGGTACATGTTAGTCGAAGTAGTATACAGTTAAATATGGCCGATTTTTTATTTTTTTTTATATTAACTCCACACAGGAGGCCCTGAAGAAAATAATTTCCCTCAGGGCCTATGTCATCTTTGGGGATACTGTGTGGAGGGTCTTTTTGTGGAGAGGAAGGAGTGAACATGGGTCTTGAAGAGTCCCATGTTGTAGGAGGGAGGAAACACAGAGGCCGGCAGTTCGTTCCACAGCCGAGCTGTTGAACTTAAGAACGAATCGTAGAAGCGACCCGTTCTCATGTGACAAATGTCAACCGTGTACAAATGTTGGGCGCGCGTTTGGCGTGTATCCCGACTACGCACCGGTGCCGAAGGGATCAATGACGCTAGTTCCTCAGAGCATCTTCCATTGTAATACCGATAGAACAAGGACAGCATACCTACCTGACGCCTGTGCTCTAAAGATTGCAGTCCGTTTGTTAAGATTGGGGAATCTATCAAACGGACCGCCCGTTTTTGCACAGAGTCAAGGGTTTTTTTCAGGTATTTAGGGGCTCCGGACCAGAGATGGCTGCCAAATTCGACAGTAGGGCGCACTTGCGATTTGTACAGGGTCAGCAGTTGTGTACTATTAAAGTATCTGCGGGCCCTGTACAGTACGCCCAGCTTCTGAGAGGCCAGCTTTACTCTGGCTTCGATGGAGCCCCCATACCTGAGCTGGTCACTTATAGTTACACCAAGCATATCAATGGAAGGCCTGTTCGGAAGATTGCTTCCGTTGAAGGAGACTAGGTTATCATTTAGATCCCTTTTAGACGTAATCAGACAGGATTGGGTCTTTGAAACATTAAATTCGACGAGATTATTTTTACCCCAGGAGGAAATACTCTCGAGATAACCGTCCATTCTCTGCTTCAAAGCCCTCCGAGCCGTTGGAGTTTGTGTGCCCTTTGGGGGCTTGTCAAACAAAAAGCTATCATGAACTGTACTGTCATCCGCGTAACAATGAATCGGTGCACATGTCAAAAGGTCATTGATGTGCAACAAAAACAAAGTCGGAGACAGAACCGATCCCTGTTGGACGCCAGCATTTATAGAGTGTGAGGATGAGGTGAAACCGTCAGCAACAGCCTGAATCGACCTATCCCTTAAAAAATCAGCAATCCACGTACACAGGGATGCGGGAAGTCCGTAAGAATGCAATTTGTTGACAAGTCCTCGGTGCCAGACCCGGGATGAGGCTAGGGTCGAATTAGCGCAGTGTTAGAGCAAAACCCCGGCAAGGCTGAGGCCCTACGTTAATTTCGTAGATTAAACTGAATTTTTTCCTGCCTTTTCTGTTTCAAACTTTTCGTTTGAGAGTCGTTAATATTGTCTTCAATGATTGAATTAAAACTGTCCCGAAAGGTTATATCGTCTCGAGTAGGCAAATAACTAGTAAGTCAAAAAAGTTTCTCCTTGAATTTATTTTAATATTTATTTAACTGCTTTGTTCTGCTCGCTTAATAAATCACATACAATGAAAAAAGAAACAAAAACTAACAGTAAAAATATTTGTCCCTCGTAAACTTGAATATTCACAATAATATTTTATGTTGACTATAAAAATGTTACCTTTTTAACTATAAAATCTTATTTTATATTTATTTATTTATTTATTTATTTATTTATTTCATTCAAAATACAGTTTTTACATAAAAAGCATACTCTGCACATCTCACTAGGGCATTCCTGTATCAAGATGTGCAGCTTTACAATAATATCATTTAAAAAAATACATATATGTAAATTAAAAATAATAACAACATTAAATTAAATTTAAACCAAAAAAGAAAAGTTTATGACACGGACGTTTCGAGACCGGTAGACAAAAATCAACAAAATTTTAGTAACAAATGTATGAAAAAAAATAAAAACAAAAGAAGCATTATTAAGTAAGTTGGCAACAATAATATTCTTCTGTTAACTAAAGTACAAGGTACCTGTGCTGGCTTATCAGACACAAGCATAGGGTAACCATACTAACAGTTACAACATGGAAAGTATGAATAATAGATTATAAGAAAAAATAAAAATAACTAAATAAAAAAAGGTAAATAATAACCGATAGGTAAGTAGATAATATTATAATAAAAAGTAAGTAAGTAAATAATTTAGCTAGACAATAATTAAAGTAAATATTAATACGATAATTAAGTAGATAATAATAATAATAAGTAACATAATAATAAATAACCAAAAGTTATTTTAGAAGTAAATAAGTACATGCGCAGTAAGTAAATAAGGATTGTATCGAAACAGAGCTTCCACAAGGAATTATGATATAAGCGACAACATGGGTGATCTAAAATCATCACTCTCAGCTAGTACGGAGATTTTGACCATTTTCTTGAATGAATTTAACGTACCTATAGTTTTTATATTTTCTCCAAGCATATTATATAGCAACGGAGCTTTATATGAAAAACTCCTTTGTCCGAAGGATGTTCTGGTATACACCGGCTGATACATTAAATAAGAACCCATTCTAGTGCTGCGCACTTGTTGAGATCTTTTAGCAGTAATAGTGTTGTTGAAAAATTTACAGAGAGCCTGTATTATGTACAACTGCCTTATTGTCATAATTTTGCTTTCACTATATAATAACTTTGATGGATACATAAAATTTCTCTTATACATTATTTTTAAAATTAATTTTTGTGCAACTGGAATATTTGGGCTTATTCCAGGTGCCCGTGAAGGAACGCACTTATATACGGTGATTGCATTATGTATGAATGCAGTAAATCTTATTAATCATAAAAATTATAATATTTTATTACAATCATAATCTTTTTTCCTTGTCTTGTTTGGATCCATCGGCAGTGCGCTGAAAAGATGAATCCAAGCGTACCTGTCCTGGGTATCGATTCTACAATCCAGGCCGCTCCCAATCGCCGTCGAAAGTACATACCTTGATCGACATTCTCAGTCTCTTCGAAGGTACATGCCTACATACACCAAACGTCAAAAGTCGTTCCACTCGAACAACGAGTGGGTCGAACCATTCGTTGTTCGAGTGGAATGACTCCGTAAAGAATCGAGACCCTGGGCTTCTTGGGTGACCTCCGTGCATTGGTAACCTGAATCTTGGTCGTACGACCCGGACAGTTGATCCTCCGGATAGGTGATTTCCATGCCAGATTATCCCTCGGATAATTGATCCCCCAAAGTTTTTTAAGAGTTTATATTCGTACATCCCTACAAGTGGATCCGTGAATTTTAAAAATATGTACATAGGTATTAAATTTAAATAGGGGGGGAACAAATTTATAAAAATATTTCTCTCATATGAAATTACGGGGTCATATAACAAAAAATCATTTTTTTGTGAAAAAAATATCAAATGTGTTTTAATAAAATATTTAATGTATTTTTAAAGTAAAAAAAATAAATATACATAGTTACATACGTATAAATATATTAAAATAATATATATGTACTGTCTGGAGATGTTAACTGGATGAGTTAATCTGCAATTGCCGCTACAAAGAAATAATAAAATCAGGACGACTACCAGTGGCCGAGCGGTAGGCTGTTTTGCTCCAGACGTTGTGAGCTTAAAACTATCCCTTCCCATCCTCTGCAATTCATTATCATCTGTCTCACAACGTTCCCCCAATACCATAATAATAGATCTGGCCAGATCTGAGACTTCTGCAATATCTTTATAGTCAATGACGTTACAACATATCTAGACTAGTTATTGTCTCACGAAATGAAGATCAAATGTGGAAATAAGAAACACTTATGTCTCAAACAAATTATTTACACGTTTTTCATGTGTGACAAAGATAGACTTTCAAAACCTCTACCCTAGTCAACCCTGCATTTTCTCTATGACTCATAAAGTTTTCAGGCGGGAAACAACTGTATTTTTGATAAAAAATGATAAAAATTATGTGATTTGAACGTATTTACAAATGAAATGTTATTCTTTGCTTTCTAATAGTGTTTTCCGAGTAAATAAAACACTTTCTCATCACAAATGAGGGCATTTTGGCACTTTTTAATACAATTTACTCAGAGGTAGCACACGAACTTGCGCGACGCGTGACAGTTTAGTACTAAACTACGAAATTATAAGCACGGCAATTGACGTCCTTTTTGAGATTCTACAGCGCCTCTACAAATATATTGTAACGTTATTGATCATAGTATATCATATGATGTACTTAATAAATACCAATCTCAAAAAATAAGAGTGAAAAATTTATAATAATAAATAAGCATAAAATATTAAGAAATTTGTAAAATCGAAAGTTAACGGTTTTAAAATATTTTATAGATGTCACTGCTTTTTTCGGAAAATTCGTAATGCTATACAACTACTCTTTTTCTGTTCAAAAAATGTTTGAAACCTCGTTGTTTCTAACGTCGTGCTTTTGTACAGTATTTTACTATGTAAATTTATTGTAAGAAGGTAGCTACTTACCTTTCTTCGTGTATTCCTGCCTTTTCTATTCACCCATCCGTTATTTATTTATCCTTGTAAAACGGAAAATTCGCAACGGAATTCAAATTCAAATTTGAATTTATTTACTACTCCGGAGTTTCATCGTTTCGCCAGTGTTCTTCTCGCGTCTTGACATATGTATGTTCGATGGAGGAAAATAAAAATAATATAAATAAAGCGAAGCACTCGCCGCTTTCAGAAAACCGCTATTCATTATATATTCCTTCGAGAGTCGTGTGAAACGTTGACTTGGCTTTGCAAGGCTTTTTACGACGCGACGCCTTGGTTCAATAGATCAACATTGAGAAAACCCCTCCCTTACGTACGGGGAACGGTTATAATTTTTCGATTTTTCTTTTATTATTTACAATATTGCACGGATGAAATATGGCTAATAAAACAGCCTGCTGGCTGGAAGGGGATGCTTCTATACCTGTAAGGAACTAATGGAGTTGAAAATACTGAGAAAAGGAAGGAATTCTCAAATATAAAATGGGATTAAGGTTAGTGGTTGCAAGACGTAGAGTCAATCCTAAAACCAAAGAAACCAAATTTGAAATTTATTTATTTTTCGAAAGAAAAAAATTGATCGGTAAATTTTTTTTTGCCATAATAAATCTATTTTCAATTTTCGACCGAGTTGTAATATCTGTTAATCCATATTATACAGATTTATTTTTATTTTTATTTTTACTGAGGATTGAACCTTCCTCCCCGGAACTAGATTCAGCCTCGCTAACAACTGCGCCAAATCCCAATTGGGTAGGACCGACATTTACTTCGTATATTAATTTAAGATTGTCATCCGATATGTCAGAGAAATATATGTCAGAGATATTTCAGAGAAATGCGTATATGTCCGCGTGAGTGATTGCCACCCCTTTGATAATATCTCTGCCTATCTAGTCTATCTGCCGAGTTTCAGCTCGATCGGATATGAGGAAGCGGTTTAATTACCACTTCAGAGATTTGCATTCATTCATTCACGAAAACATAAGTGAAATTCAAATAGATCTATTAGAAGATGATTATTAGTATTCAATTCAGGTGAGACAGATTAGTATCTAAGCTTCTATTAGTAAATTATGCCTTTTTTTACATTAGCTCCACACAAGTAGGAATCTCTCTAGGAATCTAAGGGTCAGTGTCTCCGGGAGTGACGGACGTTTAAATTTATCCCTTCCACTGGGGTGCAAGGTAATGTGCCGAGAGAGATAAAACATATTATATTATAGGCAGGTAGGTACTTTATCGCTTTTCTGAATTAAACAATTAACACAATGAGTTCCAATTTTGAAATTGACACTTAAATTGAAAACAAATCGAATTAATTGAACCAGAGTTACGCAAGTTATATTCTCTAATTTGAAGTCATTATTTTGTGACTTTGGATCATAAAGATATATGGTTTTAAAGGAATATGAAAAAATAGGATTTGTCACTGTTTTATCATTGGTCATATGGCCATTGGCTTCCTCTGGATTTGTTTTGTTCTCCGCCAATGAGTGTTCTGTCGCGGCCAGTATTGAAGTTGTATCTTAAGTGCTGCTCTGTAACATTCTAGCTAGGTTATTACGGTTCGAAAAAACCGCCGTAAAAAGTGCATTGTTATCTTAAGTAGTGTAAAGACCTTGATCTAAAATGCATGTGAAATTATACTGACTGTTTTACAGTGCAAACCAACCAAAAGTGTGGGCTCCGATCAAAATTAATGGAAGAAATTCTACTACAATAATACTCTTTGGTGCGTAGTATTGAAATTTACATCGGGAATCACTGGTTCATAGACAGAGGGAGGAATTCAGTTCCCCTTATCTGACCCGTTGATGTATCGCAAAACAACTGAATCATTTCACAGTCTCTATTCGTAACTTTGGCCATTTAATGACTTAATCCTTCAGGCCTCTGGCATATCTGGCACAGTTACATTTCTTAAAGATGTTGTCAGAAAGCCGGAGAATTAGTGTGTATTTCCGCTTCTAAATAAAATCCAAATAAATTGAATTTTTCTGAACGTATCCAAAAACTACCATTTAAGAAAGGTGATGAAACCCGCCTTCAAATTTAAGTATTAGAAAAAACATGTTATTTTTAAATATTTAAGTTTTGAAATCAAACAGTTTTAAAAATGGCTAATAGTACGTTTTTTGGCTTAAAACACTGAATTAAATTTACTGATTATTATATTATACTATTATACCTTTACTGCCACCTTACTTTTCTGTCGTTTCATATAAAATAATTAATTGAATTTCACAAATTTTTATAGTTTTTTCTCAAATTGCGGTCAGAACTTTAGTTTTATAGAAGTGTAAATTTGGTTAACTTTCTATATTTGAATGTAAAGTTTGGTGTTTTTTCTAATACCGTTTAATTCATATTTTTACTATGGCGGTAAGGGAAACATGACGATTTCTGTGAGACCAAATGATTTCGTGAGTGAATGAGTTCCAAAATGCGAATCTACGGATAATAAAGGTTTGTTAAAAAAAACCGAACAAATCAGCCTGAGTGAGTACTTTATTCCAAAAATTTGAAATACGTATTTAATCATTTCGAATGAAAATACGAAGTAAAACACATGGTACTCCATACATAAATACTTATGTATGGAGTAAGATATCAAGTTTCAAATGTGTTGCTCACGCAAACCTTTTGTTTAGAGCTGGCAACTGGTTATGTCCAATATGGAATTTATAATGCATCCAAGGCTTTCGGTCCCAAAGTTTGCTATGGTCACACAACTTGTATGGAAAGTTCTGTTGCTAGTAGGAGTACAGAGTTGCGAGTACAGAGAACTAAGAACAGAGTACAGCCCGTCTTATGAAATCTTGGACGTTAACCTCTCGTGTGTGCAGCCAAAGGTCGACCCATGAATAATCCATGCCGCGTCTTTCTGAAAAGAGAGCGTTTTCAGGGGCGGAATTGGAGCGGCGAGCCTGAGGTTCGCAGTGCAGCCTGGTCCTAGGAAGTGATTAATTAAGAATATAATTATAGAATATTAGTAGCTCGACTTGATTTGTAATATATTATCTAATTGGCGCTAAGCGAAAACACACTAAATTAAACAATATGTATTTAATTACTTAGTGTTGTTTTAAAATATTAATTAATTTTAAACAATGCGGCAAATTCCAGAGTGGAAGATATTCTCAACCTCCTGAATCAAGACGTTGTTTGAAATGACTTGGAACCAGGTACTTCTCCACCGTCTTCTTCCCCATCTTCGTCCCCTCCCAACTACCTTCAGCATCGTAACATACCCCAATTGGGGACTCCATCAGATGGTTTGGAGCTGTTGGGACTCTTAAACGGTATTCAATATATATTTTTTAAAGACGCTTAACTTTTTGCTAAGCCACAAAATTGATTTATCTTAGCTTTCCTCCGTTTTGATTATAAAAATCTGTAGTGCAGTCATTCGAATGGTTGAACATGTATGATCACAGTATTTTTACGTTAAATCATATTGAAAACTTGTCAAAATGCGTAGGTAACTTTAAGACCGCCCCGGCCCTGCCCGGGGTTTAGAAAAGGGAGGCGTCTTGGATTCTGTTCACAGAGTCCCCAGTCCACAGTTCCCAGTCTCTGGAGGGCCTCGAGTGTCCCCTCGAGAACTAAATGGAAGTCGCGCACGAGAAGAAATCTCACCATCCCCTACCCCTCTTCCCCATGGTATCCCGCTCCTTCCCTGTCGAACTTTACTGCCTAAAGTTTAGCCGCGTTCACTCATCTCGGAAATATATTTGAATATATCAATGATTCGCTCGTGATGTATGCTGGCTGTCTTATCTCTAACGCAAAACTTTTTTTATTTAAAACCACACAAGAGGCCCTGACGAAAATAATATCCCTCATAACCATTGTCCTCTTTGGGGATTCTGTGTGTAGGGTATTTTCAAGGAAACAACGAAGAGGAAGTTTTAGAATAAAAAAGGGTACGAGGGATCTATTCATCCATCTCTTCCACTATACTACGGTGTAAAGCGATGGGTCGAGAGAGTTCGACTGTAGAAGTCCAAGGGCCTCCCTCAACCGTGCTCCTTCTGGAGACCTAGACAAAATTCACCCCATGAATCTGGGCCCCCCTACTAAGCCACCAAATGTAGCGTACCATTTGGGGTGACATGGATGGCAAAAGTATTTGTTATCCATTAACGGTTCTCGAGTCAGGAAAAAAAGAAAGTGTCAGTATTGACAATACCGGAAGTCATTT
Organism: Hesperophylax magnus; assembly: GCA_026573805.1. NCBI lineage: Eukaryota > Metazoa > Arthropoda > Insecta > Trichoptera > Limnephilidae > Hesperophylax > Hesperophylax magnus. Next base: position 1,331,494 of record JAIUSX010000036.1, read on the forward strand.
TCAGTAGAGGTAAGCAGAGAGGATGAGATGCTGCTCGTCTCCATCTTAATATACACTCCTTATTCATCGTACATAATATATTTAGTAAATATCGCTAGCCCCAGAAGATGTGGATAGATCAAGGGAAACGGATACTTGAAGGAAGTTGGATCAAAAGAGCTGGGATAACAGAAGAATACGTGTAATGGAACGGATTGGTCAGGTCTACAATATTTTCTTTCAGCAAATATGTTCAGTGATCAACAAGTAGAATTGATCAGCAAACAATGTCAACCTCTAACATAACCTAACACAACCATCCAGTTTTTCACTATCGACAAAGCTTAGTATGATGTCCAAATAATATATAAATAATATATTTTTGCCAACCAACTATTTTAATTATGAACCATTTTCATAATAACTCCCCTTTTTAAAATTATCGAATCGAAATTTCGGCTATGGGCCTGTCTGTAATTGTAACTCTGGTTCAATAAACTCGGATTTGTTTTGAATTTAATTGTCTTTTTCAAAATTGGAACTGATGTGTCAAAAATTTATGCAATCGTTAAAGTATTTACCTTTATAATCTTTTTGAACCTGAAAATTATTTCAATTGTGAAATTTCTTTTGTTTAAATTTCTTAGGGTTAATCTGAAACGCAGAGTCAGGTAAACTGAGATTGACTAAATTTCTACAATTACAAATACTAAATATAAATAACTACCCCGAAAAAAACTACAATTTACAGCAAAAGGAAATTGCGAGAAGAATCTGATTTACCTAAGTATACGCTTAACTACAAAAAACAAATTTTTATTTTTTGGTGTGTTTACACATGTATTTATTTTTAGTGTGTTTTTATTTATCAGTGTTGTAGCAACACCACTTAAGGAAGAAGGCTGTAAATCAATCTCCTGATGGTGGAAATAGAAAACGGAGTTCGGAGCAAATGGAGATAGGTACCTAGAATATATTTTTATCTAAAAACAAAACAAAAAAAAGGCAAGGAAGGAAATCGTATTAAAAGTTTTTAATAAGGAAAGAGATGCAATGTAGGAGACGCTCAAATACTCGAGTTTTCAATCCCTGGAACTCGAGAACCGACTTACGTTTTACGACTTTGTTTCAACCGTTTTATTATCTTTTTTTATATATATATCTAAAAACACTTATGCCATAGGTCATCTACAATATTTCGCTACGTTTGACGACTTAACAGAGGTGCCCAGGCTCATGGGGTGTACTTTATAGGTCTTGTGCGGTAGATGGGCGTAGGCCAAATTGGAAGAGGCCTGTTGACGGAGACCTAATGACGTCTTTAGCCAGAATCTCTTGTTGAACCGCAGTGGGTGGGATGGATTCATTCGCCCGACATTTTTCGACACTCCTGGACCCCCAGATTCCTACCCACCTCTCTACCATATTCTTAGAACTTCCTCTCCCTGGTTTCTTTGAAAATACTATAGGTACTTTCTAATAGTGTAATTCAAGTCGCAAAACGTTTGCTAAAAATAAATTAATACTTTATCTTGTGAAACGAAAAAATCCATTATTACACATCTGCCCTGATGGTGAAAACTGTAATGGTGTTCAAAATATTGGCTAAAGAAGGAAGTAGCACAACACGGCATAATATCCAAAAATTAATCAGTAGAAAAAAAATTCCACTTTTGAGATTTAACTACAAGAAAATCCATTTTTATTTAAAGTGAATCTGCTACCATTGTAATAAATTTGATCATAGGTTGTTGAGTTTCATCGTGAAAATAAGAAAAAGTTTTTATATTGCAGATAATAATTAGTGAAGGTGTATAGAAAATAGCTCTACAGTAAACATTTCTTAATGTTTCAGCAATACAAGTTCGTCGAATGAAATATTTGCAACACCTAACGATCAACGCCTTCTACTATTTTTCCCAAATCATAATAATACTAGTTGTACCCTACCACGCGTTGCTGTTGCTCAGTATGACTGTGCAGATAGAGAAACAATAGCGCGTGTTGATTTTACATCCTCAAATGGCGCTGTTTTTAACTATCTTGGTATTTGTACAAGCGTATTCGAATGCAAAGTTGTGCCTAAATTTCAAAGAAATCGGATAAGAACTTTCGGAGATTTAAGATTTTGTATCAAGGTATACATTTTGTAATAAGGTGTCCATTTTTTTTATAAAATCCGTGAATGGAACCTACTTTTGTACCCTTGCGAATTTGTATGTGAGGGTTGGGTGCTAGTGAGGGTTGGAGAAAGGGGATGTTTTCTTATTGATATAAGGTCTTCAGAGGCAATCACTCCTATTTGCTTAAAACCTTATTTTAGTTTGGTAGAAAAGTAAAATGTTTACCTGTGTATTATAGAAGTTTGCAAATTGCCTATCTTTTTTACTTTAAAACTATTTTACATACATAAAGGGAGGCACAGAAAATCTAACAAACGAAAATGAAGTTATGAACCTGAGTAATTCAATTTGTTGGAAAACTTAGGATTTAGAAGACCGAGTATTAGGGCCAGTTGTTTCATAGATTTTGAAAAATTCATCAAATTTCGTAGTTGATTTTCAGATTCTGAAAGGTTCTACTCAAATTCTATTGTTATATCATTATGGGCCATTTGCTTCACAGAATGGAAAGGAAGTTTCACAGAACTTGAAAATTGACTAAACTTAATTTTGTGAATTATTCAAGTTCTCTGAAACAACCCGTCCTAAGAGTTGTCGTTGCACACATACAAAAGTATACATAATATTAATTTACTAAATTTAATGCCCGGTTTATTAAAGAAATTTATTATCAGACTAAATATTATATTGGCATTAACTTTATGAAAAATATTTTGAATGGAACAAACTAACTAACTAACCATCACGCCGTTTTTCCGCAGGGGTAAGCAGAGAGGACGGACCGCCAAATAAATCGGTATTGGCACACACTTCTTGCCTAATTCACATTCATACATTGTCTCATATGTGCTCTTATGTAAATCTGACTCTTGACATGGCCCGACTCAAGTATTTGGTTCAATTTATTGTGCCGTGTCTTCCTCGGGTGACCCCGACTTCTATCATTCATATTCTCATTTAATACTCTTCTGACAATCTTTTCTTCCTTTATTTGCTCTACATGCTTCCCGTTCTCAATCTTACACAGCTTATGGAACAACTTTTTGTAATAATTAATAAAGAACATGTTTTTAAAATCTTCATTGCTCATGACGGAAAATATTTATTCATCTGGAAATTTTTTCCATTGTTTTGATTATGATAGTAAAATGGATGTTTTAAAGCTTCATTGCTCACGATGCATGTGGCACTGCATATGGTACACTGGTAGGGTTAAGTTACCTTAGAAATTGAAGACAGAGCCTTGCGTATTTTATGACATGACAGGAAAATGACTACAGTGTTTTTGCGGCCTTCGAAAACAGATTGGAACTTTAGATTTAAAATTTGAAAAATAATCTACATAATAATCACAAAAGATCTGCGAAAACGGAATTATTTTTACTATTTATTTATTTGTGTCATTACCATCGTTAGGCTTTTATACAATATAAGATATAAGTATAAGATATAAACTATGACATGATAATTTAGAGTTGCGTCAGTAATGAAGAACTATTATAAGCGTGTAATGATACCAATTAGATGTTAACAACATGTGTAAATAACAACTGTTTAAGTAACGCAATACTGGAATGCCAAAATACGTCTTATTCATTATATGTATTTAACTATCCCGCAGCCAAGTGGGGGAGTAGGTAGTACCCAAAATTACTATCCTCCTTATATTAGCTTAAATATTTGACATATCATTTTAGTATTTTACGTATTCCTGCGCAAATACATTAGTTACCATTGACTGAATAATTGGGATTTCTATGGTTTAAAGCCCATAAAGACAGAAAAATGCATGGGGTCGTCGGAAGACCCACTTGGTTACAGCCGTTTTGTTTGGAATATTGGCCTCTAAAGAGTTAACTAATTTAAGATACAGGTGGTGTATACGGTAAATGCTCATGGGTAGGTTATAATAAGCAAAGTAAATTTCATGTTGAAAAGATGTCGGAATGGTACTTGAAATAATAAATAATAATGAGCGTGTAAAACAGCAAGTAATATAAAATGGAAGTTAAGACTATATGTTAATAACAAAGCAAACAATGAGATCTTGAAATTAATATAATATACTGTAATGATCAAAAAGTGAATATATTCATACAATATATGTGAATAACTTAACATAAAAATGAGGTAAATGCCTAAGCGTTGGTATAAAAAAATAAATTTTATTTCAAGTGAAGAAGTCTATATAGTAAAAGAAAAAAAAAACAAAAAAAAATTGAAATAATATAAGGAACATGTAAAATATCAAAGACAAAATTTTATGTATTATGAATTATGCATTTGCTAGTAATATGAAATATACGTATATTGTTATACAAGGCGTAAAGGGTGACTTTTTTTTCAAAAGCGAACAATGGATTTTACTTCCACGTTTCATCACTGGTCACTCAACCGAATAACTGCTCAACCTCTTTAACCTACACTAACTGTCCAATATCTACTGAATTTTTATATATTTAACATATTTGACTCCCAATAATGACAAGAATCACTGGTTAAAGCAAATCAAGTACGTCCCTTAACGCACTGTATACATTTAATAAAAAATGTAGATTATTTATGCATGTTAGTAATGTGAATGATTTGTGAAATGCCAAACCTTAAATTATCGCTGAGCAAAGTTTCGCTTTAGAAGTACATAAATTGATCAATTCCACGCGGGCGAACGTGGGATATAAATTAAACGTCATTTTTGATTGTTGTACAAATACTCTCGTTATTTATAGCAGTCGGTTCGCTTCCAAAGAATTGCTTAGAATAAGTATTTGTAGTCATAATTTATACTCAGAACTGAAACTACCTAGCAATAGAAAAGTTGACAAAAATATACTTTACGAAATTGTTTTCTAAGTGTAAGTTATTGGAACACGTTGCTAGTACGATATAAGTTGGGTGATTAGATTTACTTGTCTTAGTTGCCCTTTAAATAGCAGTGGCGTTCATTTTTATTGCGTTGCAATAATTTAAGTCGAATTTGAGAGTGGCACTGAAAGGTGTAAATGATTAACTAAAAAATAGCTTTTATTTTAATGTGAATACTGCATAAGAGTTTCAATTATTCACGACTGTCCAGATTCAGTTGGACTATAGCATCCCCATTTGGGGAATTATAGACGAAGGTTGGGAAATGCCAGGGTATTCAAATCCACTCGCCAAACATTACTAAAGCCGTTTCTAGCGCTTAGATTCTGGATGGTGGTTTTTCACCATGGCGATACTGAAAGTACGTACCACTCGTACACAAAAAGTGAGCCATTAGCAATTTAATTTAATTTCATCTTATGAAGTTCGATATGACGCAAGCTTTAAAAAATTTGGCAGATAGACAACAGACGCCTAACTGAAATATCTAAAAAATCATTAGTTAAAGTTCACTGACAAAGTCTTCTAAAAATTCTACTGGAAAAGTATCACACATTGAGAACAATGAATTATTTAAAAGGCAAACTGAAATATACTAAAACACTTATAAGTTAAGCTTCTGGCGGTGTTACTTGAAGAAATCTACACTCTGCTATTCTTTCTAGCTTTCTGGAAGCTTTTATTTGAAATCGCAGTGCTTTGGCTATGATATAAAATTCAAGTTAAACCCATGTGCTACCTAAAATGACCTGATAACAGTCAGTGTGAATGAACACTCAAGCCTCACCAATAACTTTCTACCGATCATGTAAATCAGATTCCAAAATGATTTAAGCGTTACAGTATTTTTATCTGTCGTTTTAAAGCGCAATGACATTGATACATTAAAAAACTTACTTATCTACTATTGCAACTAGGAAATTATCACTGATATTTATTTTAAATGTACCTACATAAAAGTTGTGAAACCAAAAAAAAAATCTTTTATATTTCGCGAAATATTTCTTTCCTCTCTTCTTTACATTTATCTTAAATTGCCATTTTAAAACTCTTATAAAAATGTTTAATCACTTGTGGTATTACTAACTTTCAAAAGTACAAAACTTTCTGCTAAAAGCTTGTTGTATTCAGAACTATAACTTCATTTCCTTTCCGCTAAATCTCTCTTCTGGTTTGTGTTGTAAATTGATCCAATGTAACTATGAAGGGCTCATCTCGTACATTTTAAATCAAACTGAACTGTATATACACACTTTACTTTGTACAGAATAGCGATTTCCGTATGTAAATTTTCCACTCAGCATTTTTACTACAAAGAGAAAGGAGTGAAATTAACTGTAGGCCTTACCCTTCCATCTCTTAGCCTTTTCCAAAAGTAAAACTTTTGTTTTTATTACGTACTCTTTTTCTTGTAACATCTTGATATACCTTCGTACGCTTTTGTTCACTCAGCTATTTAAATGACATTTATAAACACATATTAGGCGAATGTGTAATATACCTATTTAAGATTGTTAGTCTTTGAGTGATGACCTACTTATAAGGTATAGTTGTTATATTGCTGACACGTACTGAAGGACACACGAAGGTCATTCAGTGATGCCCAAGAGAAACCAAAGGATCCTCAAACCTACAACCTCCGCGAACGATGGGTAAGGCTCTTGACTACGAATCCGGAGTAAAATCCCGGCTTGCGCAAGAAACTTTTATTTAATAATTATTTTTTGATGTTTCAAAATCATTCAATTAATTTATTTAAAATAATATGTAGAATATTTGGAGTGGAAAATACTCCCAGTATCGCCCTGGTGAAAGATCACCAATTAGAATCGATCCGTTTCATGAAGTAAAAAGGTTTTAGCCGTATTTGGTGACCAGATCTAAATAGCCAGGTATTTCGTTACCTTATTTTTCCCCCATCTTTTTCCCCTCCCCGCTGCTTTGAGTCTCACAACATACCCCATTTGGGGATACCGAAGTCTCGCTGTCTCCAGATGGTTGAGATCATCAGCAGGAATCTAGTGAGATAGTCATATAAAAATGCAACCACAAGGTCGGTGGTCACTTTCCAAGACGAAATATTTTGGTATCTTCCACAACGTCCTTTAGGTGATTTTTCACGAAAACGGCGCTACATAAATAAGCCAAATATTATTGAAACGAAAAGCAATCATATAAAATTAAATGTGCATTTTTTGTGTGTTTAAAACATTGCCCACGACCTTTGGGTTCAAATTCAAGATTCGTACCATTCAGCATTGCTCGGGAATATTCGATATTTATTATAAAATAAAAATAATATTCCAGAGTTATCTGCTGAAATACACCTGAAGGGTTTCCCCGAACTCACATCAAATCAATTCCAAAGCACCTCCACAAGTCTCCTCCATCGAAAAATGTATGTTTTTATACAAATTTTATATAAACTATTTTTCAGTCGATGTATTTTAAAGTCAAACTAGAAACTACAGAGAGTGTATCAGTCAATCTTTATACAGTGATTTCTGAGTTTATTTGGAGTAAAAAATATGAATTAAAATCAATTCGTATTTATTTATTTTGGTACAATATTTTACATTTCATAGTACAATGCCCGTGATGAGGCCTCCATTTTATAATACAAAAAAATATACGTAATACATTTAAAGAAAATATATACGATCTTGTTGAAGAAAAAAAAACATAAGATTAAGATAAACTAAAACTAAAAATATAGATTATAATTTAAATAAAGTTAAAATCAGTATATTTATATTATATGTTTTGTGTTTGTGAGTGATGTGTGTTTTATATTGGTTTTGTGTGTTACGTGTAGATTTTATTATTTTATGTTATGAACTTTTGGTGATATTGTTTTTTTTTGTTCTTTAATCCATTTTGTGTTTGAATTTAGTTCTGTTTTCCTCAATTTCATTTTCAAGTGTTAGACTTTTGAAAGCTTTTATAGCATGGTATTGATAGTGTCTTTGTCCATTAAGCTTGTATTTAACATCAGAGTGTTTATGTTTTCTTTGTACGCTTGTCTAACTGGTCTGATAGTGATAAAATATTTGTTTTTTTGGTCAAAAGTGTAGTTTAGTAGTGTTTTAACGTATAATTGGCGTATATCTAGTACGTCACAACTGTTGAATATTTGGTCAGTCTATGTTTTTTTAGTATAACCTATATATGCGTACCTATTTCGTACGCGGAACAAGAAAGTTCTTTCAGAACTAACGTATTTATCGGTGGTCGAGCCGTCCTTTATCTAGGTAGGGATTAAAAAAAGTGTAAGTAATTATGAACATTTTTCTATTTGAGGATGTTTTTATTTACTGAAGTGACCTAATCTCCAGAACAACACAAAAATTTAAAAAAAATTCACTGGAAACCAAAATGTTGTTTACATTTTTACCCAAAATATATGCAGAGGAATTATTAGTTAAAGTTTTTCGGGTACATCCTGATACACCCTGTATAAATATGTATGATTTTTACTTGTGCCACATTTACTGCTGATATGTAATACCGCCCAGAGGTCGCGTTTCAAAACTCGTCGAAGTGCAAATAAAAATATATTGAATTGATGGGTTTTTTCGATGAAAAGCGTCTCATTTCAGATTGGGGAGATACCTTTCATCGTCGACCTGGTGAGAGGTCAACTTTCAGGTACCGAAAGGTTGTTTAAAATGACTTTGGCTCCTGAAAGAGCACAAATCTTAATCAAATAAACCTTTCATGTCTTCTCAAGGGACTGAATTTGCTTCTTAGATGTAGAATATACACACATCAATTAATAAGTTTATCATACTAGGTTTATAAAATAATTTACTATCAAAGTGACTCTTATGAAAACATGTGTTTATTCTGACGAATAAATCAATGGTTTCGAAACAAGTCAATTATTTAATTTATTTATTTACTAGCCGTACCTGCCAAGCGTTACTGTGGCTCAGTCTGCCTGTGCAGATTGAGAAACAATAGCGCGTGTTGTTTTTATATCCAACAGATGGAGCTATTAAAAAACACATTACCGATCACAGTTGACACATATATAATATAGGTATATAAAAATACACGCGTATTTGATATGCAAACTTTCGTCAAAATTTCAAAGCAATCGGTGAAGAACTTTCGGAGATTTAAGATTTTGAATAAACGAACATTTACATTTTTATTTATATAGATATAAGATTCATTTACTGTTTCCTCACATGGTACATATCATTGCTTACATTTCAATTATTAACCTCAGTAGTAACTAGCCTGTGTTGAGGTTAATAATAAAATAACAAAAGTTGAAGAACAATATTGTTGAAGAAGGCCATAACATATTTTTAATGGTTATCTCTTCATTGAAATTTACACATCATCTTTCTTCTTAATGCATAAAAATCACTTGTCACTATGTTCGTACACGCTAATCTCCGAAACCGCCCAACCGATTACAATGAAATTTTGTGAAGGTGTATGATTGGTTTCAGCTTGAAATATATGACAGTTTTGGATTAGAATTATTTTTTTCAGATTTCTTATCTAAAAATACATAAAACCACAAATTTTAAGTTACCTACATAGAAGGCGGTCTGTGGCAGGACAACGTCTTATATTATAAAATGTATTCCAAATGGTTGAGTTAAATTCTAACTGGTTTCTTATCTTAATATTTAAAAATTCTTTCTGTGTATTTTTGTACTCGCAAAACTAAAAACATAGTCTACCGATATCGATGAAAATTTCAAAGTTTATTCTTATTAATGCCAGGAGTGTTTAGAGGTGTTTAAATGGTAGAAAACACCCGAGGAATACTTAACGTAATAACTCTGCACCGCAATGAGATTCGGAGTCGAATTAAAGTCAATGTAATGTAGTTTTTTAACGGAAACATTGTGGTATACAGTAGTGAATGGTGGAAGAAGTCGGAAGCGCCCGGGAGAGAAATTAGCAATAGTGAAGCATTGCGGAGATTCACTAGGAATTAAAAAAATTGAATCATTTCTCTACATGGATTTGATTCCGGGACCTCTGGATCTAGTGCCAAGGAGCTTTTCACTCATTTTTTTTGTGTGAATACCGCTTAAGGCGATGCCATACGTAGTAATGCAAAATCATGTGTTTTTAGTTTGAAAATTTAGTCGACTAGAAATGTTTCAGATGCTTTAATTAAATACTGCGAGTAGAATACATCTTGGCCTTTGAAATAATCGAGTATTTTTTAGATCTTTAGTCTTTTTATAAGCCCAGAAAAAAATAATGTAAAGGCCTATGAAAACTGCTTTATAGTTCAAAATCTCCTACTTACGTTATGATTTTATTGTATAATGTGGAAAATTAAGTTATTTATAAAATGATCGAAAAAAATTTAAATATTTGTGCCTGAACATCCACAAAATAAAATAAAAGGCACTTTTAAAAGGGTTGTTATTGATAGCGGCTAAATTAAAAATACTACACGACGTAGTGCATCGCCTTAAAAGTCCCAACTGCTCCAAACCATCTGATACCATGGCAACCCCAATTGGCGATTGAGCTGAAGGTAGTTTGGAGAGGAAGAAGATGGGAGAGAGGAAGGTGCAGAAGTACCTGACTATTCAGATCTGGTCACCAACCACGGCCAAATCCATTTCGATCAATGTTTCGATGGTGAATGGTGGTCTTAGACCAGGGCGATACTGAGAGTATTTTCCACCCAGGAACATACCACAAATATACTATATGTTATTTTAAATGAGTAATTTTTGAAATAACACAAATTACCCCCGACTTCCAGTTTGCTAGTCGAGAGCCTTACCCCTCGACCACGAAGGACGTCAAACACAACTAAACAATTTCAAGCAAAGTTTCAATTCTGAATTGTGGTCTTACACTAGGGCGATACTGAAAGTATCTTCCCGCTGGAACATATCGCAATCATAGAATATATGAATAAATGTGATATAACACAAATTCATCAAGTTAAATTTACTTGCGCATGTCATGATTTGAACCAGTGACTTTAGGATTGCTAGTGGAGAACCATTCCCTTCGACAACATTTTCATCTCATTTCAAATAAATTTTCTGCCCACAGTCGCAGAAAATCTCTTTCCAATAAAATATCTTCTAAAACCATTGCAATTAAATTTAATGTCATGACTGTCGGTTTTTCGGCTGCGCCAATTAAGAAAAACGGTTGAAATTAAACTTCTTCGCCCTTTGAAGTCAATCCGCAAGTACTCGCAGCCCCTCGCAGACACTTGTACTCTCTCATATCATTGTAAGTTTATTCGAATACCGATTGGAGCTAAACCACAAACGCCGTTTGAAGTGTTTTTCTCCTACAGACCTGTCTCCAATACTTTGATCGTGTTTCGAACCAAATTTAGCTTATTCCCATCCGTCACACTTTTTTATATTTATTTCCCCTTTACAAAATGTACAAATCCAATTTTCAATGCGCTTTGGTAGTTTTGGATTCGAAAGCGTCAAATATTTTTATTTCCGTTTTACCATCTCTCCGTGTGGGGGGTACTTATTGATTCAAACATGACTGTTCGATGACATGCAAATACATTCAAAGGTTTCAGACAAATGAGGAATTCAGAATCGTTTGTAAAGTATTATGTATTTTAATTATTAATTTTCGGGAAATCGATACATTACATTTATTTCAGTTTGTACATATGTATTATATGCCAAAATAAACCTAATTATGGATTTCCTCCTTGTGACTTTACCTCTACTGAGACAGCATAATAAGGAATAATTAAATTAAATTCGAAAGAAAGGACCATGAATTCAAAAATTGATACAAAACAAAAGATTATATAAAACGAAAAATTTACAAAACAAAACATTTGTCAATACATTTATGGCCATGGAGAGAGGTTGTAGATATAAATCAAATCATAATAGAAATATAGACAAGAGAGACATTAAATTATTCACAAACCATCAGAGAAATATTTTTTATGGACCTCTTGTATTTAGTAAGTTCGCAACTGAAAATATCCACCTTGGATATACGCTATTGTAATTATTGCATGGTCTGTTCAGGTAAGAATTCTGCTTACATTTCTTTTTGCATTGATCCACCCTGAACAGGATATAAGAGCGCACTGATAACAGTGAATTGATACTGTAGGTTGTGGAGATCATAGTATCACAAGTACACAAACCAGTTATGGGATGTAACCAGGATGTCAACAAATTACTTTTAATCTTAGATCGAATTATTATTTAATTACAAATAATCTACACTTGGAGCTTGTCGTTTCTCAAAATCGGGGGGTAAAATGAAAAAAAAATTAAAAGAAAGTAATTTAAAAATATTTTTTATTTATTGTTAATATTTATATCCTTATTTACACTGTTTCCAATTTCTAATATTTCTGCTTTATCTGAATGGATACACGAACAAAAATGATTATTGCTGATTTAATAAAAATCTATTCAAATTATTAATAATCTGATTAAAAATGGGATTGCAGGTCATTTCCAGATAAACTTTTAGAAAACATATCGGAACACATGCACCTGCTTTTGCCTTGATAAGATAAAATGCACAAATTTAGTCAAAAGCAATAAGATTAGTTAAGTGATTATAATTTTATCGTTCAAAGTGTAAGTACATTTTGTTAATTTTAGTACAGATCTCTCTTGAATTTGGTTTAAAACATACGAATTATAGCATAATTGTAAACGTCAATTTCAATGAATGCAGGCCGATCACAACGTTGCCACCTCATTATCAGTAAGCTCGCAGCAAATTTATCGGGTAAGTTTGTACCTCACACTAAGAATTTTTAGTAGATATTTCTTTTTGTATGGGAAAAAAAAGATGGGGTTTCGGAATTTTTATTTATTTTTATTTGCTCCTACCATCGTGTAGAATTACCTCCCGAGGTTAATGCACATATTACGGAGAAGTACATGTAATTGTAAAGGGTCACGGGGTTCAGTTTTACTATTTTGTGATATATGTCAAAATATAGTTGCTGAACTGTCGATGGTCAATGCAAAATCGTTTAGTCGCTATGTTGATTTTCGAGTTCTGATAGGCATAAGTCTTCGATTTCGGAGTATTAAAACGTGCATGAGATCTTCCACTTGTATACTTGTTAGGGACACGTGAGTTAATATATTTTAATATTAAGTGGATTAATTAGTAACAGTGATATGTTTGCCTAAAATTTTTTTTTTACAAAGTTATAAGGGTCTGTATAAATAGGACAAAATTTCCGCGAGCAGAGAACAAGAATGGTTATGGGAATTGATAGTACGTATATCCTCTCATCTATAGATAACGCAAAACACATTTTCAAATGGGTTATTATTAATAAGTTTAAAAAAAGATTTCATTTTTCTCATTATTTCTTCAAAAAACCTTAGGTTCCTAGGTATTCAGAATTTTTTCTCGTTAAACTAGGAAGAAATATTTTTTCAATGGAATTTTATTTTCGATGGCATTTATTCAAAGGTTTCCGTAAAATTGATGGGAAATCGGCCGAAAGATTTGCGGAGAGATGGATGGAGGTAAAAGTAACAAAAAATGGATTCTTAGATTTAGGATCTGCAGGTTCAAGGTGGACACCCTACACGACACTCGTGGGTCAACAGCCAGTGGCTTCATTTTATCGGTAAAGAGTCGGGGTGACGATAAAGGAAGATTAGGGAAGGTACTCCATATAAGGATTTTGAAGAGCGATGGGAATAATCGAATTGCTGAAGTCACTCGAACAATTTTATACAATTTGGTCAGAATTTTTCAAATGATGAAAAAATTTTAGATGAAAATTGAAAGGAATATCCGTAAAACTATGTGAGGTGTGTTTTGAGGCAGAAGGTATTTATAGCAGAGAGGAAAGAGATGAGGAAGTATCTCACTATTCAGATCTAGTCAACAAACACGCCAAAGGCCGTTTCAAGCAACGCTTCATTCTATATGGCAGTCTGGCACGTATTTTAAATAAATATTTTGTGAAATAACACAAATAATTTAATTTATTTGAACCCGCGAGCTACGGATTTGTAACCTCTTAAATTAGTATGGTCTATACCGATTTGAAAGAAAACTGTTGCCAATTTATATAAGACGTTTCGACTTTTAGGCCATAGGCAGGATTTTGAAAATGATTACCTGTTCATGAAAGATTTTCGAAATTTGATCAATTCACCAAACTCACCTTATATCGGTCACACTAGCACGCCCATAACACACTTCTAATAGGTTATCTGTAAAGTGAAATTAATAATGCAACAGTTTGGAAACCTTTGGTAGCGCCTGAATTCGTATATGTTTCAATAACTGATAAAACAGAATAGCGTGGCACCGCGAGAGGAATATCATTGCCATTAAATGAAATTTATATTGAATACCTATTAGGTTGTGATTATTTATTGGTATTGTGCCGTGTTGCGCTAACTCCTTACTTTTAGCTGTGAAAATCTCAAATAATATCAGTCGATACCTATATTTAATTGCTCTTTAAATAACCTTAAAAATATTGTATATCTACCTATCTTCTAAAATGTTAAAATACGAAAACTTAAAGTGAAGATAATCTGTCGAAATATAAAAAAAGTTTTTTTTTTTAAATTTCAAATAATTTTTACGTAATAAATAAAATTAATACTAATCCTAAGAGTTGTTTTTAAGAATACAGGTTTCCATAAAAATTAAAACCTTTATGGAAATTAAGTATACTGGAAGAAATAAAACACAGAAATAAAAAGGAACCAAATTTTTTATTTTTGAAAAAACTTAATCAGTAAAGCCTCAAATTGTAATATTTTATTATTGATAACAATATTAGCGATTTTTAAACGAAAATTTTGAAACAAAAAAGATACCGTCGCATCCAGGACTTGAACAGAGCATTTATTTCTAGATGGATCTTACGATCATACATAATGATTGCAGCCATTCAAAATGTGCGTTGAAAAAATGAAGATTATGTTGGTAGTTCTTATTTGAAGTATAATGCAGATAATTTGACGGAAGGAAATAGGTTCACATTAACTCAGTTGGTAGAGCAGCGACCTGGCAAAGCGAGGGTCTTTGCTTCAAGTCCCATATGTGACCGTATCTTTTTGTGTTTCAAAGTTTCGTTTAAAAATTGCGTATATTGTCTTCAATAATTAAAGAAACAAAAACGATAATATAACCTTTAAAAAGAAAGGATAGGGGAACTCATTAAAAAAATTTGATGCTGTGATTTTTATAAGTTGTTTATGGTGTAGTACTGGTTTTCCTGATAAAATTTTAGTAAATTACGAATTTATTATCATTATATCGGAATACGTGTTTGGTCATGGTCATTAATAAGGTAAATTGCATTGCATTTTCAGAACTCTGAGGAATTCTTGAAAGGTAGTTTGGTTTGTTGTTCACGATCGATAGTCAAAGTCATATGTCTAGTATGTCAATAATATCGTTCCACCTTCAATCCTTATTAATATTGGATGAGCTGATGTATTCTTGGAAATACGCTTCAAACCCGGATACTGAGAAATGTTGAGTGTTAACCTATCGCTCTTGTCCATATTAAGCAAGTGGATATTAATTTAAACCGCGCCTGTGTTAACACGAGCTATCTGATACTAATGAATTGGTGGTCTCGGAACCTTCTGCAAAGGTACTGCTGATGATGGACAGTGAAAAGCTCTCAGAAACGTTAGTTTACGAAAAGAACGTGAAAAAGAATAAAAATCGATGCCGGATGTGGAGTGGCAAGTTTATGTTGCGGTATATTTAAACTTCAGCTCCACTATAAATAGACATCTATCGCTAGACGTCTATCGCAAACAACACACGCGCAAAGTAGAATCAATATTTTTGACTTTCCGGATTCGACACGTATCCATAAATGGAATCGTATCTCAGTAACCAACACTCCGATTCGAGTTAAGTAAATGTTGTTTTGAAGAGTAGTTTAATTATAATGTATTTTAAAATTTATTAACTATTCAGTAAGTTCCGATGTTTTTCGTGTGAGTTATTTTTTTTTTTTTTTAAAGAAAGACAAACATTCCCGGGTTACAAATAACCTGACAATATTTGAAAATCTCCTACTACCACCACAGTAAGCTGAAAGTGTTGCTTATGTTGTGATGGATGACTTAGCCAGCCGAGGAATTGAACACACTACGCTCGAGTGAGACCCAGACCCATTTAAAGGAAGGGAGAGAGAGAGAAGAAGTTCTGGGAAGCAAAAAGGTATTTATTTATTTATTTAACGCCCAGGGGGCTTTTACATGTAGGTGGTACAATTTTAATGACAGTTTTGAAACATGAGAAAGAAATAATAAAAATAAAATTACATTAAAAAATAATATATGCAAGAAACAAAATTAAAAATAACAAGAATATAAATTAAAAAATACAGCATGGAGGGTGGGTAGGAATTTAGGGATCAGTGTGTCCAAGAGTGTCGGACTGAGATACTAGTTGGAGAGGTCAAAGGGTCTCCCCGAATTAGCCTATCCCGATCTGGCACGCCACGCAGCTGGTGGGCAGCTAAACACATCTCACCCGATGAAAGCACCCCTGCTAAATCACCCAACACAGCGAACAACTTGGGGTTACCTATGGCAGAGGTGTTGGTTATCCAATAAATGGTTCCCATGGTTGCGGTACCCAAACCCGCTTCCCAAATCTTCCAAGCTAATCTACCTAAAAGGAAAGACGCGACTGTAATAATATAATATATTTTCTTCCGTATCATAATATCAGAATATTTAAGGCCTTAACGCCTTTGGGTAATGGTCCTCCTGCCAATTCTCCCTTGATTGCGCCCCTTGACAGGTATTTTTCATATCCTGTACAATTTCCCGGCATTATGTGTGACCCTTGTGGAGAGCTTTCAAGTTTAGTCCTTCCAGGAGCCGCCTTTCTAAGGATGAATAAATAAATGTCCTGGATGAGGCTGAAATTCCCGCAGATTGAAGTGAACGATGAAAGATTAAGGAAAGCCGCAAGAAAAAACACGACATGCATGAAATCAGGAATTCCGTACTTCACGTGAAATGGCAATTGAAAAGTCACAGTGGCCATAACATATTGACTGTAATCGGTGATTACTGAGGTGATAACTCACAAAAGCGGCGCTATAAAAATTGTCCAATATTATTATTATTATATTAAAAATCATTACCATCGAAAATATTATTTAGGAATTTAGACTTTAGATGAAACTAAAAGCTTCATCTATGAATACATAAACTAATTTACGGTCACAATAAGTGAAGAAAATCAAACAAAAATTGACAAATAGCATTTTACCATAAGTAAAAGAAAATATGGACCATATAAAAAAACTAAAATTAAGTGAAGTAACTAGTACTGAAATCAGAAACGTAATTGCAAACCTTGATTTTTTTTTTTTTTTTTTACAGTAATACCGCACAAGAGTCCCAACTGCTCCCGTCTGGAGCCAGTGAGACTATGGCATCCCCAATTGGGGTATGTTGTGAGGCTGAGGGTATTGGGGAGGGGAGGGAGATGGGGAAGAGGAAGGTGGGGAAGTACCTGGCTATTCAGATCTGGTCACCAAACATGGCTAAAGCCATTTCAAGCAACGTTTCAATTCTGAATGGTGGTCTTACACCAGGGCGATACTGAGAGTATCTTCCACTCTGGAACGTGCCGCAAATATACTATATATTATTTTAAATTAATTAATTGTGAAATAACACAAATTAATCAAATAAAATTTATTTGCGCACGCCGGGTTCGAACCCGCGACCTTCGGATCTGTAGTCAAAAGCGTATACCACTAGACCACGCCGGCCGTCAATAAATCATCGGGAAACGATATAATCTCATATGAAACAATTACAAAAAATTCCACACATTGCTCTGTGACTACTTTTGCCATAATATGCCAAAAATCGCTCGAGTGGTAATATTGTTCATACTCGGAATATTATAGTATAAACTGTATACTTATTATTATAGTCCCAAACAACTTACCAATAACATTGATGTGTGTAAAAACCTTAAAGGCGTGAATAAACAAAGTTTAGTGAATTTATAATTATAATTAGGGAACCCGCTTGCACAGCGCGGGGGTAAACTGTGCACCCTAAAGTTTAATTTAGACTTGCGGAATTCGATATTTTGTTATGAAGAAAAACGATATTCTGTTAATTGACAGCTGTAATAGTATTTTTTACATTAACTTGCCACAGGAAACCAAATAATTTCCGTTATGGCCTGTGTAATCTTTAGGGATACTGGTGGAGGATCGTTTTGAGGAATGGAAGGGGTGAAAATGTGTCGTGAAGAGCCATGTTGTGGGAGGGAGGAAATACAGGCCGGCAAATCATTTCACAGATGACCTGTTGATCCTACGAGTTGTAGAAATGTCCCGTTCTCTTGTGACAAATTATAACCGTGTACAAATGATGGGGGCGCGTTTGGCGTAATCCCGACTTACACCGCCCGTTTCTGAACAGAGTCAACAGATAAAGAAGTGGAAAAGTCAAAGGTTATAAGAAGTGGGAAAGGTACAAAGAAGATGGACAAAAACACTTCAGTTGGCTCATTCCAAGTTGCGACGCATAATCTAATTTTAGGAAGATCTATTTTGAAAACAAATTAGACTGTAAATTATCGGTTTTCTCTCAAGGGTACGTTGTGTATTGTCTAATGATTTGCAAATGAAACACATACTTTACAAATGTCGTCATACAACTGACTGATTGCGCAAGCTACTTCTTTTCTCTGAAAAAGAATGCATGAAAAACGCTTCATAGCACCGACATTTCATAACTATGGTCCCACGGTTTTCTCGTGTAATTCATCTTTCAAAGGTAATATGGCACGTATACCGTGATTAGAATCGTATTAAGACGAGTAATCGAAGAAACGTGCGAGAATAGAAAAAATATTTCTTTATTATAACATTTTAGGTAATAAGTCTCTGCTTTCCGGTACTCGAATTAATAATAATAAAAATACGTTATTTTAGAACTTGCACGTTTATTAGGTAAATACTTGCAGTCTTCCCAAAATATGTGGTGAAAATTTTATTCAATTTTATTTTATTTTTTTTTATTTTATTCGAGACACAAACAGGATATTTATAAAAACATTAATTATGGTTTACAAAATAAAAAAAGTACAATTATAAATATCCCTAGACTAATGTGTCTGCAGCAATCACATTTGCACATTCACATAAGCAAACATGTAAAACAATAACAGTATTTATTATAGAAAACATAAAACTTAATTACAAAGATTGAAGCACATAATAAGTAGAAAAATTTAAAGAGTACATATTAAAAAAAATTCTAAACCACTAAACAAGTATTTTATTTATTTTTTTTTTTTTAAGTACAGAAATCGTGGAGATATTTCTTGAAACACGTTATATTATTTGCAAAAATATCTATGACAGTGTGTATTTTAGCAAGATCATTGTATGATCGAGACATTCTAGACATAGGATTAAAATATCCAGTGTTATTGGCAAAAATTTCGGTCCAAAATATGTTCATATTTCTAGTATATTTGGGCCTGGCGTAAAAAGTGATTTGATTGACTAAGTTACTATTAACACGATTATTCACAATTCTGTAAAGCATTAAGAGGTCATTTATATTTCGTCTTTTAACTAAACTCTCTAATTTGAAATATGTAAGTCTTTGTTCATACCCATTTAGAAGATGGTAGACACCTGATCGATAAGACAAAATCCGTGTAAATTTTCTTTGGACAGATTCAAGTCGGGATATCTGTGTCGTGTAATGTGGATTCCAGACTGTTGACCCGTACTCAAGAACACTACGGATTAACGAATTGAATAGAATTATTAGGCTATTAGAGTTCTTGAACAGTTTAGTCGATCTTACAATAAAACCTAGTACTTTATTTGATTTATTTACAATGTATTCTATGTGTTGGTTGAACGTTAGTTTGTTGTCGAATATAATTCCTAAATCTTTGATCGATTCAACTGTTTCCAGATTGTGACCACATATGCTATATGAGTTTAGAGTTTTGTTGGTGTTCTTGGTGAAATTTATAACTTTGCACTTAGCTATATTCAATTCCATTTCATTGTCAATACACCAGGCAGATAATGTGTTAAGGTCTTGTTGTAAGAGTTCACAATCTTCCATAGATTTAATTGCTTTATATATCTTGAGGTCGTCAACGTATAGAGAAAAATTACAGTGGAGTTTACATGTAAGGTCGTTGATGAAGATTAAGAAAAGCAAGGGTCCAAGGTGTGATCCCTGTGGAACGCCCGACGTAACTAATATTGAGGAAGAGTTAAAACCGTTAACAGTAACTAATTGACTTCTATTTGATAAATATGATTCTAACCAACGAAGCAGATTTCCGTGTATGCCGATTTTATCCAGTTTATTCATTAAGATAGGGTGACTAACTTTGTCGAAAGCCTTACTGAAATCGGTGTATACGGCATCTGCTTGTGTTTTATTATTCATTGATTTACACAGAAAGTCCATATACTCGATTAAATTAGTGTTTGTGGATCGTTTAGCTACAAAGCCATGTTGGAAAGGGCTAAGTATGTGTGTTGATTGAATGATGAACGACTGCGCTTGTGAAAATCGTACTAATTTAAACTAAATAGAAACTGACCTACAATAGTTCATCGAAATATATACAAGCTATATACATTGCTTATCCAGTCAAAGATGGATGTTTTCCTGGGTTCGTGTCCCAGATGTGACCGTTTCCTTTTCTGTTTCAGATTTTCGTTTAGAAATCACAGTATATGATTAATTTAAACTGATGATGATGATGAATTTAAACTGATGACGATGATTAATTTAAACTGATGATGATGATTAATTTAAACTGACGATGATGATTAATTTAAACTGACGATGATGATTAATTTAAACTGATGATGATGATTAATTTAAACTGACGATGATGATTAATTTAAACTGATGATGATGATTTATTTTAACTGATGACGATGATTAATTTAAACTGACAATGATGATTATTTTAAACTGACGATGATGATTAATTTAAACTGACGATCATGATAAATTTAAACTGATGACTATGATTAATTTAAACTGACGATGATGATTAATTTAAACTGATGATGATGATTAATTTAAACTGACGATGATAATAAATTTAAACTGATGATGATGATTAATTTAAACTGATGACGATGATTAATTTAAACTGACGATGATGATTAATTTAAACTGACGATGATGATTAATTTAAACTGACGATGATGATAAATTTAAACTGATGACTATGATTAATTTAAACTGACGATGATGATTAATTTAAACTCATGATGATGATTAATTTAAACTGACGATGATGATTAATTTAAACTGATGATGATGATTAATTTAAACTGACGATGATGATAAATTTAAACTGATGACTATGATTAATTTAAACTGACCATGATGATTAATTTAAACTCATGATGATGATTAATTTAAACTGACGATGATGATTAATTTAAACTGATGATGATGATTAATTTAAACTGATGACGATGATTAATTTAAACTTATGATGATGATTAATTTAAACTGACGATGATAATTAATTTAAACTGATGATGATGATTAATTTTAACTGATGACGATGATTAATTTAAACTGACGATGATGATTAATTTAAACTGACGATGATGATTAATTTAAACTGACAATGATGATAAATTTAAACTGATGACTATGATTAATTTAAACTGACGATGATGATTAATTTAAACTGACGATGATGATTAATTTAAACTGACGATGATGATTAATTTAAACTGATGATGATGATTAATTTAAACTGACGATGATGATAAATTTAAACTGATGACTATGATTAATTTAAACTGACTATGATGATTAATTTAAATTCATGATGATGATTAATTTAAACTGACGATGATGATTAATTTAAACTGATGATGATGATTAATTTAAACTGATGACGATGATTAATTTAAACTGACGATGATGATTAATTTAAACTTATGATACCCTGATGACGCTTTTGCGAAGCGAAAACGGTCGGTAAATAAATTTATTTGAAATTCATGGTTTTACACAAAATAAGTGTTTTATTTTTATTAAATATGACACACCACATAGTGATTGCTTTCCACAATAAGATGAATTTTTACTCTTTTTCTGTGAAGAAAATTTTTATTAGTGCTTCACGGTAATTGACCTTATTGCTTACATACCATCATAAAACATGCTTAATATTACATATTCTAACTCAATTAGTGTTTTTAACAGAAACACGATATAGGTATAATGTGGCCTTAGTAAAAGGTGCCCCAGTAAGGATACTAATTTTTCATTCGTTTTTGTAATCTGTGAACTAGTATCTAAATTTAAATAAAGAAGAGAGTCTGGATTTGATATTTATACAAATCTACAGTTTTATTCCGAGGTTGATGAAACTATGCACAGTTGACCTTCAAAACAAGAGGAAGGTCACTGTTTTTATTAAATTTATATAGCCATGTGAATTAGGGAACACTTAAAAAATTTTGTGGTGCATTGACTTTAATTTTTTTTTTCAAATTTTGAAACCGAAATTCAAAAGCTCGCTAGCTCATAATGCACGAATGAACTATTTGCGAATCTTAATACCGGTTCCGAAAACCAGTCTTTTTTGAACCGATCAACAAAGTTTATCCTTTAACGTTTCCCGAAACTTATGAAGTTAATTTCCACCGTCGATTTTCTATTTCAACCCTTTCTTAGAATTATTAAATAATCTTGATTAAGTTCCCCGATTAGAAAATTAAATGACCATCATTATATTTAAATTTGTTTCACCGACCAAAATATTAAAACGAGATTATTTCAAATTCCGTGTCTTGCGGTACTTATCCACCCTCAGCCACGCCGCTATTTTCTTAATAAATCCCACATTAATTGTGTTATAATTCTGATGAAGCTTTGGATTTCCGATTTAGTAGCGTGAGTCGGCGGAATCCATAAGAGAGGCATTTGTCAAATGTCAAACATTGTTTTTGCCTGACGAATATAATAATATGTAGGAGGTGGAGAAGGTATTTGTGTTAACATATTGTAATAATTGAGACGCTTGAACGAAAAACACATCTTGTCCACATTAAATTTAAAAAAACTTCGTTCAAAAAATTAAAATTTCCTAATATGTATGTACTAGCTGACGTTGCTGGGGATTATCCTTAGGAGATAGACATATATCACATCAGACTTATTTGTATGCTTTTTTAAGATATACATTTCCGTTGTATTTCTCATGAGCCGGTTTAGCCAGCGTTAGCAATGTAGTGCCCGCAAATAAAAATACGTTTTAATTATAAAACACGCGACTTTTCTCTACTTTCTATAAAAATAATACTCATGCATCATACATTTAAACCTTTCGGAAGAAATTTTCTAAATGATAGTGAAAACCCTATTAAAATCCATTACGTAGTTTAGAAGAACTAAGCGCCGAAACAGACATACGCGGATAGCGACTTTATTTTATACTATTTAGATTAAGAGATTATATAGACACTTTACAATTTTTTTGCAATACACTACAATAAAACTACAAATAATACCGGTGACCGATTAGTGGCTTAGATGGCATCGCGTTTGGGTCCCACCCAGGCGTAGTGTGTTCAATTCCTGATGTACACCGTTATTGGAGGGTTGGTATAAAAAACAACTATATATAATCTAATAAACCTTTTCACTTTTAGCATAATGTACTGCGTATTTCTAAATAAATAAAATAATTAATCTCACACAACAGTGTCATTGTTAAAAAAATGCTTCAGGGGAAAAAAACAACATATGAATATGCTTATTTATTTTTTTATTTAAAAATACAAGAAAGTTTATTTTAATTTAAATTAATATGAGGTATTAATTTAACAGGGACGTACCCTAAAACTATCGATGAAAATGTTTTCTCTAAGGTCCTGAACCGTTAAATTTTGTAACCTGTTTTCCGTTCCAAGAAAGAATATTAGAAAAGATGATGATAAGCGACTTAGTTTGCTTTCAAAATATTGTCATCAATAATAATAGTTAGGCTTTGAACTTACAGACGTAAACCTTTGTAAACTGAATGCGGTGAAAATAAGATCCTTGCGGTGTTGTACGCAATATTAATCTACTTAAGACTCTCTTAAAAAATACGAGATATGAATGTAATGTAATGCTTATGCAAACGCAGTGAAAAAGTTTTAGCAAGGGGCACTTTGGTCTTTTTTAAAATTGTAGAGTAGAAGGATAGAGAAATGAGTGTCAGGAAAATGTACGAAAGTAAGAAGAAATCAGAGACGCCCAAGGAATACGTGACACCACAAAGTGAATCAATTACTTTTGTTAGGTGACGTCAAGGACACTCTACATAAGTAAAATTTACGGCTTACGTAAGTTTTTGATAAGTTACTCATATGAGCGTCTTTTATTGACTAAATCAAAATTTGACAGCAGCGCATCGTTGTTTACGTCATCTTACGGCAAATAAAATTACGGGTGTAGCAGTGGCTATGAGTACTTCTGTAAGTTCAACTTACGTAAGTAACTTCCGTGAGCATTAATTACCATAAGTTGGATGCGTACTTCGAATTCAAATACGTGATTTTTTAAAAAGAAACGTTGAGATTAAAAAAGATTGGACCGATAATTAAAAAGATGGGTGTTCATTTTCAGAAAGCTTTTTGCCATCTGAAAAATAAATGATATCTCTTTGGAATCTTTTAATTTTATTTCCGTTTACATTCGTTTTTGTGGTACTTATTTGGTTCTATCTTGTGTTTTGTGTATTGTTTTAGGGAGTTAATAATTTACTTATTCACATATCCTAATCAGATTTTAGTTTAAAACAATTTTTATAAAAAAAAATCCTTCTAAAATCTGTCTTGACTTTTTGACATCTTACGGTAAGCGTCTCAACTTATCAAACTGATTTCTTAAGCTGTGAGAAGACTGCAAAAATTACACGGATGCGATCAGACCTGTCAAAAACTTACGCCTCTTACGACTTTTGTAACTTGCTTTAAATTAGGTAAGAGACTTACAGTGTCGTTTACATTGGTAATTTTGTCGTTTGTAGAGAAGGCTTTATTTTATAATACATGAATAAATTTATGCATCAACTGCTTTTTTCCCTCCCTAAACACGAGTTATTCTTAATAAGAGAGGTATTAATTAAAATCAAGAAACACATATTATACATTTACCATAAGTAAAAAAAATAATGACTGTATTATGTAAAAACGAGTTAACATTATAATATATTATGTACATTTTTTTGATAAATAAAAATTATATACATTTTTTATATGATTAATCAATAAAATAAGATTTTAACTAAATTCGGTTATATTTGGACAGATGTTGCTTTCGAAATAAGTGATTCAATTATTTATTTGAGTTGGTGACGTGGGATGGCTTCTAAATAAAACACTTGTATTGTGTTACATGTGAATGTATTGTATTACATTAAATTCCCGTGAAAATACATTTAGGAATTATTTATGATTGACACAATAAGCTCAGCATTATTTCATTTCGTTTCAATTATACAAATAAGCTAAGAATATCTTCTACAGTAAAATAACAATTAATTATTTTTGTTAGTTTCATTAAGATTACTTTGGGCACTAAGATGTGCCCACAATCATTTCTAAAAGTTTATTCTTCGTTATGCGTTATGTGTTCAAACCTACTTGAAATGCCATCCAGATAGATTTGAATGGAGGCCAATGTCTGGTACCTTTAACTTAGTCCATTTAACATGCGTTTAATCCCTCGTTCAATTTCGCACATCCCCATCCATTGGGATTTTAATAAAGTTGTTGGAAAGTAGTTATGCTAATTAAAACATGGTGTCTGGGGGTAATGTGCACAAACTTCTGCACAATTATGTAAGTAAAAAAGGTGAATAATTTTTTTACGTATTCCAACGTTTTAAGGTAATTTTCAGGTAAATAATTTGATTTGTTTGTATAGAAAAAATAGCATTCTTCTGTAGGAAAATATTTTTGTATCGTAAAAAAGGAATTTCAAAAAAAGATTTTTTTTTTTTTTTGTCAAAACATTTGATTATAATGTTTTATTTAAATGATTGCGAAAAACACGTACAAACGGCAAATTTATTATTTAACTGGGCTAGTTTTTTTTCTTCAAACCGCTCAAAAGTCCCAACTGCTCCCAACCGTCTGGAGCCAGTGAGACTATGGTATCCCCAATTGGGGTATGTTGTGAGGCTGAAAGTAGTGAGGAGGGAAGGAGATGGAAAGGAGGAAGGCGGGGAAGTTCCTGACTATTTATATCTGGTCACCAAACACGGCCATAGCCATTTCAAGCAATGCTTCAATTTTGAATGGTTGTCTTACACCAAGGGGATACTGAGAGTATCTTCCACTCTGGAACGTGCCGCATATGTACTATATATAATTTGAAATGAGTTATTTGTGAAATAACACAAAACAATCAAATCAAATTTATGTTACTAGTCACAAAAGCTAAATCAAATTTACCTTGCTAGTTACCTCCTGACCACGGCCGAGGCCGTGAGAAGGTTTGAATGTATTTGCGCACACCGATAGTATCGAAAGTTTAAAAAAAGTGTAGATCACCCACCCACAGTCCCTTCTTACCCCGAAAATGACAGACATTTGGGAGCGTAGCGACGTTTATCAATTATGCTTTGATTTGGCCCCGAAAATCAATTCGACGAGGTTTTTTTTTTGTTTCACACGACTAAAAATGAGTATTGCCAATTAATTAAAAATATTTTACAAAACAGGATTGCAGGCCGTTTCCTGATAAAATTTTAATAAATTCCCAACATTTCGAAAGACTTGTTAAGGCGAAGCTTATAGCTAAATCACTTTTTTGATTAATCTTTATAACAAATTGGTGTACATTACGAATAGCAAAAAATATGCTTTAGATAAATTGAAGGTTTTTCCGTCGTTTCGCTTGAGAAGAATACAAATAAAAAATAAGAAATATAAAAGTAAACTACTAAAAAAAAATATTTTTTCAATATTAATGTATGAATGCGTAAAGGAAACAACTACAATATAAAGTATACCAAGAATATACATATTTTTGGCTTATAGCTTCCTCTTAATGCACCCGCATTTGGTTTGATAATATACAATGACGAAATGCGGAAGTATTAGGATTTTTATGAATACGTGTTCCAAAATCATGGTTATACGTACGTCATTTATTAAAACTTTACCTTGAAACCTATCAATTCATCCGTCAAGGGCCTGGAATCCTTAAATGGATTACGAATAATTCGAAGAGATGTAAAATAAATTATCAATATTCAATATTAGTAATTTTTCTCCGTGCTTTCATCAGAAATTATTTTTAACTTAAATTTTTTTTCCAATATTAGTTTACCCATTGTTTATCAAGAATTAAGTGTTTTTACTCGGACAAAATGGGAAAAAAAACTACTAGAAATAATACAGTAGGTATTTATGTTAATAATTATGATAATGATATTTGTATATCGCCGTTTTCACGAGAAAATCACTAAATTAGCGTTTTTTAATACACAATGAATACTAGAAAGTTTTCTATTTAAATATATTCTCCTTGGTAATAAAATACTAATCCTCTATGGCTTTAAAATGTTATACTACGCTGTTGTCAGTAATAAAAGATGTTCTTTATTCAAGCTTTCCCACCGCACGCCTCTGGGTTAGTTCACAAGTCCGGCAATATAATGGGGAGCTAATGTGTATTCAAATACGATTAACAGGGATGATTTTAAATACTCGCGCTATTGGCGCACGGAGAAAAATGAGTAATGCTGATTTATTAAAATCTGGTTGAAAACGGGATTGCAGGCCGTTTCATGCAAAAATTTGAGTATATTCATAATGTACGGGAAAACGTGTTCATGCACCTGAAATTGTATTAACAAACGAAATGCGATAGTTTTAGAATTTTTATGAACATGTGTTCCGGCATCGTGATAACACATTCGTGTTTTACTGAAAGTTTATTAGAAAAATTCATTCTTTAAAGACCTGCAATTCTGTTTTTAACCGGGTTACTAAAAATTTCAAGAGATTATTAATAAATAAGCAATATTTTATATCAGTAAAATTTCCCCAGATGATCCAATTATATAATAAACTTTACCACCAAGCCTTCAAAATCAGTCGAGGGGTAATGTTCTCGACTACTGACTCAAAGGTCGCGAGTTTTTAATCCTGCATGTACATTTTATTTACTGATTTGTGTTGTTTCTAAATTGATTTATTTAAAATATTCATTCTAGAATAAATGCGACAAAACCTTGTGTAAATAATTTGGTCATATTATTAATTTTTCCGCCATTCTTAACATAATATTTTTTCCCCACATTTGCAAACAAGTAAAATCCAAAAGAAAATAATTTATCTAATAGCCTGGTATTTTATAACACAATGTCCTTCAACGATGTCACGAATTCTAGAATTATTATTTTTTTATTGGAAAATGTTTGTTACCAATATTTTTAAGTACCTACTTTTCGAAGCCCTTGGTTATTATAAGTCTTTTTTTTATATCTCCCAAAAATATATTGCATTCAACTCTAAAGACAGTGTCCGACTTTATGGCCCACTGGGGGTTTAATAATTGCATTCAACACTAAAGATAGTGTCCGACTTTATGGCCCACTGGGGGTTTAATAATTGCATTCAACACTAAAGATAGTGTCCGACTTTATGGCCCACTGGGGGTTTAATAATTGCATTCAACACTAAAGATAGTGTCCGACTTTATGGCCCACTGGGGGTTTAATAATTGCATTCAACACTAAAGATAGTGTCCGACTTTATTGCCCACTCCCCAGTGGGCAATAAAGCATTAATAATTGCATTCAACTCTAAAGACAGTGTCCGACGTTGTGGCCCACTGGGGCTTTAATAATTGCAAGGATGCTTTTAACCAAGGCAACGCTAATATCGACCCATGATAAAAAAAAATACATTCCTAGGATACAATGCAAAAATATTTCTTTGTTATTTCATCTCATTTTAAAATGTTAATTTTATTTAGTTTTACGCGCCAGCCAAAGCGTAGGAGAAAGTGGTCCTCCGAAGGTCAACTTTCTTAGTGTTTATATCATTATTTGTATTTTTTAGTTTAAAAGGGAGAGAGCCCAAGTATCAGGAGTAGTCGGTGAGAAATGGTAGATAGTGAAAAACTTACTGATCAAGGGAAACTAGACCCTTAATCTGAGAGGAGTGGGTAGGAAGTGGTAGGTAGTGGAATACCTACTGATCAAGGGAAACTAGACCTTTAATCTGAGAGGAGTGGGTGGGATGTGGTAGGTAGTGGAATACCTACTGATTAAGGGAAACTAGACCTTTAATCTGAGAGGAGTGGGTGGGATGTGGTAGGTAGTGGAATACCTACTGATCAAGGGAAACTAGACCTTTAATCTGAGAGGAGTGGGTGGGATGTGGTAGGTAGTGGAATACCTACTGATCAAGGGAAACTAGACCCTCAATCTGAACTATGTGATCATTGGAAGATCACAGAGGAGTATATTAGAGATAAAAGGTATAGAAGTACCTAGATACTAAGGGACGTTAGACCCTTAGTTTGAGCTCATTGATTTTGGAGATTACAGTAACTTTCAGCTACGGCTGATAGTTTGTATTTATATTTCATTAAAATAAAATGACGTGAAGAAAAATCTAAGAACGTGTTTTTTGTCTACTATTGGGTGTTCTCATACCACGATAGTAGAAACATACTATATTAGAAAACGTTCCAAAGTGGAACATACTATCACCATCGCTCTGCTGAAATACTACAATTCAGAATCGAAACATAATGGCTTTAGCCGTATTTTGGTGACTAGATCGGAACAGCCAAGAACTCTCCCACCTTCCTATTTCCCATCCCTACTACCTTCAGCCACACTATATACCCCACATGGGGTTGAGATAGTCTCACCAGCTCCAGAGAGATGAGACTAAAAGAAAAAACTATTTATTTTATTTTATGGGTACCGATTTTTAAATTACTTGCTACGCCACTGGAGGACACCATCATGATTATGAGAAACTTTTAGGATCTTTCTGTTCGTAGTTATTTTCAAAGGATTTAATAACGCTCTCGGGTACAGTGATGTGTATTAGTCTGGAATACCTAAACCTACTCTGAATAAAATAAAGTTCTATACATTTCTTAGAATTCCTAATTCTTCAGAAAAGGTTCATTTGAATTATTTATTTACGAGTTTATTATCGATGTCCAACCCAAAGACATAATATACAATGTTATCTCGACGTCACAGTAAAACATTCTCAACGCCAAAGTATAACGATTATGGTTATTTGTAGAAGATTCTCTCAGTATCGCCCTGGTAAATATCACCATTCACGTGTTTAATGACCTGATCTGAATAACCAGGTACTTCCTTACCTTTCTCTTCTCCGTTTCCTTTTCCTTCCCACTACATTCACCCTCAGACATACCTCAATCTGGGATTCTACAGTTTCACTGCTTATTTGCGTTATTTGACAAGGCAATATTTAAAGTAGATATCTACCACTCAAAAAAAGTTTGTTTTCTCAACTATACAATAAAACATGGTGGAATAAAAAATGAGAGAAAATATATAATGCTTTTTTGGTTATGAATAAGGTTGTATGGTCGCACATGGAGAAAAATGAGTACGGCTTTTTTTATAACTATACTGTAAAAAATGTGACTGCATGACCATTTCCTAATAAAATATTAGTCATTGAGAATATATCTAAATACTTGTTCAATACATGTGGCCTTGTCCGAATAAATATAATGGGTGACGTTCTTCACTGTTATTTTTTTAATAAATTTGTCGATTTGTTCGTTATAGGTCTCTAGTCCGGTTTTTAACAGGAAAACGAATAATTTGAACAGATTTTTAATAAGTTAACATTGTTTCACATCAGTAAGTTTTCGCTGTGCAATATTGCGAGTCAGTTTGTGGTGAAATGAAATCAATATTTTTATCCTTTCAAATTGACACAGTTGCTTGGAGTAGCTGGTTAAACAGTTTGTTAGAATTATGAAGAAAATCTGATTTCTGGCTCTGAGGGACACCGCGGGTGGTAATCACAGCACAAGGTTTCCGTAATAGATTCGATGTTATACACACTGAGAGAACTTGTTCACTTTACCGGTTTTCTGAACAGACTGGTTAGGTGTAAATAAATTGATGCAAATTTCACTATGTAGGTACCACACTGTTAGACAGAGATAGGTAATTGGGTAACAGGTTTGGTGGGCGGGCGCAGAAGCATATGTTAGAGGGAGATGCATATAGTTACGTCAACGGGTTGATTGCAATCATTGTGATCATTCACAAAGTGAATCTGTCGAAACCATAATTGATTACTTTTGATTGAACTAATTTTCAATTAATCAACTCAAAAGGCAAAATGTAGATTTTTTGTCAAACTGCAAGGCATTCAGGAAATTACGAAAAAAATCGTTTTGATAAATTTGTGAAAATATTTGTGTTTTTTTTTCTTCTTATTTTATTATGATAACTCATTTTAGAAGTCTATGACCGCAAAACAAACGAAACCGACACAATAAAAACCTTTTTTACTAACATCTTTCAATTTTTTTGTTTTGGTTTTACTGACGATTGAAGCTTCCTACCCAGGAACTGGAGTAGTAAAAATAACCTTACCTCAATGCCGATTGGGTAGGACCGACATTTATTTCATATATTAACTGTTGTAGCATCATCCGATTTCCGAGAAATGCATACAAGTTGATCGAATGCTTGTTCATCGACAACGTGTCTATTTGACGAGTTTCAGCTCGATCGGGCCTAGGAAAGTGGATAAATTTCCACTTCCAAGATTTGCATTAATTCATTCATTTATTACCGAACAAATTTGAAATTTAATGGTTGTCTCCAGACGGGCGGTACAACGCACCTGAACCGCTGTTAAAGTTAAAATATACTCAACATAGTTGGAGATGGCCAATACACCATTATATTCCCGATTGATTTCAAATACTTTATTTTACCCCTGACTGCTTGTCGTTAATTTCAGTATATTGGCTAATTTTAAGCCATCCCGATACATATTATAGTACCTACAACAAATATTTAACGCCATTATACAAAGTTTTCGACATTACAAGAAACATCTTCGTAGTAGTATTAGCTGAAGACAATGGCGTTGCCCGGGCTTTACCTAGAGTTTTTTTAATATTAGATGTAAACAGTAATAATTTTCCTCTTATTTTGAACTTCATTCGTGCAAATTTTCATCAAGAAGTATCAATGTTCTGCTTTAAAGCATGGGAAAAGGGGCTAGTGTGGTTTTTTTAAAGTTCATTGAAACAGTGGCCTTCCTCTTGTTTTGAATAAAACTGTGGATTTGGAATAAAAAAACAAAGCCCGCACGATGGCCCACAGATGGATTTGTACACAGATTATTGAGATATAAAGACAAATCATCGATATTTACATAAATAATCCATAAATGAATATTTTATACAACTTCTTCGTACATCGTGGTAACTGATGTACTTTTATAAAATTTCTACTTTAGGATAGTGGATTTACCATGAGAAACAGATAAACGGTTCCAGTAGGAACGTAATAGTATCAGATCATACAGCGGAGGTGGAAATAGCATACTGCTGAAGGTTCAAGCCACTTATGTGGTTTTTACTTTTCAGTTTTGTGAACCCCGAGGTCTTCAGCGGTGGCTTAGTGGATGAGATGTGACCCCTTTGAGGCTCTCCGTGACCCGGGGTCATGCCAAACTGCGCTTGTCAAACTTTTCCAAACAACAAATAATTATTTAACTACATTTTAATATTTTAAAAGATTTAAGAAACAATTTTTTGTAAATAAAAATATTAATAAATGGTCCCAACTGCTCTCAACTGTTTGGGCCAGTGGGACTAATGCATCCCATATTTTAATCCCCAACTGGGGTATGCTGTGAGGCTGTATTAGGAAGAAGACAGAGGGTAAATATACTTTTTTTTTCGACAGAGCGTTACATCCTTTTTTATCTTGAACGTTTAGCAATTCTTCAGTCTGTATATTTGTTCATAATATAAAAATCAAACTTAGCCAGTTAGAATTGTTTATAATAAAAAAAATCAATGTTAGTAGGTTTTATAGAAAATCTGCTGCATCCAATTTATTATTTAAGCAAACCTTACTTTGACTAGATGGCTAACATTGACCACGTGGCTAACTTTGACTACGGTTCAGTAAAGATTCTTTATTCAAATCAGAAATCGTGGGGTTTATTTGGACTTATGTATAATGTGTATTCACATTTTTTCAATATTGTTATAGTAATATGGCGCCCGAAGAAAGTTTGAAAAAATAATTGTCATTGAGATAGTGATGTTTGATTGGACAAATTGTATGTGTAAGATGTAAATGTATGTAATTCGTCTTTTGAAATAATAAAATATTTCATAAAATTTATGGTTTATAATTAAATAGGTAAACGTTTTACTACCTACTTAGAAATCTTATGATTTGAGAGGCAATTTTGGATTTGATTTACTAAACAAACATAATTAGAAATATGCTTTTTAGGTTCACTGTTCACAGAACTACTAGATTACTATATAAGTTGATAAGTTACAAAAAATTAAATGGTGATGTAGGTACTCAAAGTAATTGGGCGTTCATTATTCAAAATGCATATTATCGATTTTAAATAACACTAACCTAACATTACCTAACAATGCAGAATTTAAAATGGTTTTTTAAATAGATTGTATGAGAACTCTTTATATTTCACTCCTATAAAGTTCACTCCAATAATATAGAAATAGTTCAGCACAAATTTCTTAGGTACGTAAATTTTAAGCTCAGAATTCCTATTAATTACATTAATTGTGTCAGTTTGATGAATCAATTGCATCTAATAACACTGTCTGACAGGAAAATTATTTCAGACCTGGTTGTGTTACAGAGACATTAACAACTTAATAGCGTAGTGGGTTCAATTCCTCGGCTGGCTAAGTCCTCCATCACAACACAAGCAACATTTTCAGCTTACTGTGGTGGTAGTAGGAGATTTTGAAACATCGTCAGGTTATTCATAACCGGGGAATGTTTGTCTTTCTTTTTAAAAAAAAAATAATAAAAAATGATAGTCCTGCCACCGTTGCCACTATTAAACACCATGTGCGGACTAGGAATACAAGACAAAATATAAAATTTTTCTGCAATATATTCACGACCAACTATCAGACACACTCACTGACCAATAGGATGCATGATCTGGGCAACAAGTATGGGGGTGCTATTGATTTATTTATTGACTCCATTTATAGAATTAAGCATAATCTATACCAACACTTTGTCGAATCCTACAAATTAGAGTAGCGTTGGTAAATTAGTTTTAATGATTTGTCTTATATGTAGTTTTGTTGTAATTTATTTTTTACTTTATGTCACTCTTATGTTTTACTAATATTGCTTCATACTTAGTTTTTTTTAAAAAATATTTCTTAATATTTTCTCATTATACATGTAATCACAATTGTGTATTTTGTACCTACTTTAAAATGGATTACATCTATTTACTGTCAGTATCTCCTGTATAATACAAATATTCTCCTATGTACCTACACTGCATCATGAATCACTTATATGTAAAAGCCTTTTTATTTAGGCGTATGTATAATATATATATATATATATATATATAAATATTGTTTATTCCAACTGAAAAAAACTAACAAAACGGTAGTTTTATATATTTATTAAGAGCAAATACATAGTTCCATAGTGTTTAACTGAACGGATTGTATTGTCAAATAAATTCCATTAATGCTATTTCAAGATCTCAAATTGTTCCAAAGTAACCATCTCATAAAATAAAACTACAAGTAAACAAATTTTTCATTCCTAAAACGTCAGCAACCAATAATTCAAAAGGTTTGAGAAGCTTTGTCTTTGAACGTGATCTCAATCTCATATTAGGCCGGCTTACCTAAACTGTCTTATTGAATATGAACAACTTTTCTCTCAGAGAAACAGGAACGTTCCCATTGAAAATATAGCCCGCCACAAACATAAATAAGGAGCTCCTAAACAAAATGGATTTTGTACAAAGAGATTTTGGCTCTCTAAATCTGAGATACCAAAATATAAACAATTTGCTTAGTATTTATAGAGGTTGGATTGTATTATGTTCTGAACAATTTATAATACAGATTCATTGTTATTTGATTGAATACATTGAAAGACGAAGCAATGAAAATAATTAATAATGTTTATAGCAAACCAAAAATGACCTCCATCAGAAACAAAAAGTGTTAATTTTTTAACGTTCCCGTTGCCAACTGGGGTAGTCAAAATCTGAAAAATGTCTATCCTTCATAATTAATTTTAAATAGAGACCTCTCACAGATTTTTTTTCCGATTTTATGTCCGGGTTAAATCTTCCCCATAGGAAAAACTAAACCCTTCCACACACTTTTCCACAAAAGATTATCTAGTCAATCAAAATTATGCAAGTGCATTATATAACCAAAATAAATACAAAACAATACAAGAACAACACGTCAACGCAACAGAGATCAAATGGGAAAATAATTCACCGACTCCAGATATTTTCAAATCAGAGGGTTCGGCTCGGTAGAACTCCTAACAGGGCCTATAAAACCTACTGATCCCTCAACATAAATATTTAAAAAATCTTTCGTTATCCTACATGTATTTAAAATGACTGATTTTTGCATTTTTATATATAAATTTTTTGATAGATCTAATACGCCTAAATTTTGAATGAGAGAGCTAGGTATAATGCCAGTAGCCGAAATAACGAATGGTAATATTTTTGTAGTCTGAGAATGCCAAATTCTTTTTATCTCATAAAGATTGACGGCCGGCGTGGTCTAGTGGTATACGCTTTTGACTACAGATCCGAAGGTCGCGGGTTCGAACCCGGCGTGCGCAAATAAATTTTATTTGATTAATTTGTGTTATTTCACAATTAATTAATTAAAAATAATATATAGTATATTTGCGGCACGTTCCAGAGTGGAAGATACTCTCAGTATCGCCCTGGTGTAAGACCACCATTCAGAATTGAAACGTTGCTTGAAATGGCTTTAGCCGTGTTTGGTGACCAGATCTGAATAGCCAGGTACTTCCCCACCTTCCTCTTCCCATCTCCCTCCCCTCCCCAATACCCTCAGCCTCACAACATACCCCAATTGGGGATGCCATAGTCTCACTGGCTCCAGACGGGAGCAGTTGGGACTCTTGTGCGGTATTACTGTAAAAAAAAAAAAAAAAAAAAAAAAAAAAAAAAAAAAAAAAAAAAAAAAAAAAAAAAAAAAAAAAAAAAAAAAAAAAAAAAAAAAAAAAAAAAAAAAATCTCATTTTTCCTACAATTATTATTATTATTATGATTATTTGAAGCGGTAACGTAATAAAGGGTAGCTGATTGTTGATTTCTGATGACTTAAAATGTGACGCGTACAATTTTATTCCACTTTCATAAAAAAATATATTTTTTCAAATAAATAATCTTTCACTTCTTCTAACTCAGCAAACTTATTTTGTGGCACCATTTTAATTAAAAATTAATAAAATACTTCGTTTTAACCACTTTTATTGTTTATTACCAACATGTTTCATGAGCAACGCTCACTTCTTCAGGGTTTTTTGATAATTTTATCAAAAAAACAGTTTTATCAAAAAACCCTGAAGAAGTGAGCGTTGCTCATGAAACATGTTGGTAATAAACAATAAAAGTGGTTAAAACGAAGTATTTTATTAATTTTTAAATAATCTTTCATTCTTCCAACATACAAATACCTACATAACCTAGAAGGTGGCTGAGGCATTTTGAAAGATTCCGCCGTTTTACGAGAGGATTTCGCAATGACGGTATTTGCGTAGGAATAGATTCCGTACATCATTTCTTAAAAGTTATTCGAAGCTTGCTATTCGTCCCGTGGAAATGGAAGAGAACCGCTGCAGGATCTAGGAAGCAAAATGTGCAACAGTTCGGTGTTACTGCCTGTAAAATGAACAAAACATTCCTCAGTATTCAAGGTGTATTTCTGGTGGTGTTTAGGTATATTACAAGGTGGTTTTTAGGTATATAACTTATTATGAATTTTGGACATCACCATACTCTTTAGTATAATTTTTTTTGCTAATGATAAACCAATAAGACGAAATTTTATGCATAGTAAAAAAGATAACGAAGTATATCTAGCAATAATTATATTTATAACTGACCGGCAATCAGAAGGTTGCGGGTTCGATTCTCGTCGGAGGCTTATTTTTTCGAATTAAAAAGAAAATTGTATGGGTGTTTCAGGCTAATAATTATTGCTTGTTATAATTTATTTATTAATTCTAACCTTGAAGGATTGTACATGTTCACATTGTTATAGGTAAGTTGTTCAGGAGTACAATAATAAGTGAATAGTATATATTAAAATAAGTTGAACGTAACAATATAAGCAAGTACCTACAATGTTAACGTTAAGCTATGTT
The DNA here is from genome assembly GCA_026573805.1 of Hesperophylax magnus. NCBI lineage: Eukaryota > Metazoa > Arthropoda > Insecta > Trichoptera > Limnephilidae > Hesperophylax > Hesperophylax magnus. The sequence continues at coordinate 1,368,912 of JAIUSX010000036.1, forward strand.
CTGTATAGTACCCAATCTGGCATAATAAAGGTTTGCTAAATACTAACATGCTTAACAATAAACATTTCATATTTATTTAACTAACATCAACAATGTCATTAAATATTGTTCCTCTACTACTCTCATAATATCATAAGTATAGACATACAAGATAGGTTTGTACTTGGTTCCAGGATAACCATCGAGAGTTCTGTTGCACAAAAGAGTTCAATAATTATATACAATAACAATAGTTCAAAATAAGTACTTAAGATACTATAAAAGTAGTAACTTTGTTTACATTTATAAAAATAAACATGAACAATTTGTTGTAAACAATTTTTGTATTTAGCAAACCTTTATTACGCCAGATTGGGTGTTTTAACACATATCAGAACATAACTTAACTATTAATGCAGCGATAAAAGATGCTCGTGAAGAAGTGTCAAAGATATTATGACGTATCAAAAGTTGTTAAGTGGAGTTATAGTAATAATAAAATAGAATTGTTAAAGTAAGGTTGTAATATAATTATAAAAAAATAACAGATTTTTGTAAAGCATGTGTGTAATGATGATGATTATATGACGCTCATCTTAGCTTGCTTTGCCGTCGTTCTATACTAATTTAACAAGTATTTGTCATTAGTTAAAAATACCACACATACCTACAAATCCAACGTACGTATCATAACAATATTATAAAGGAAAGGAAAGATAATAATAGCAAAATTCCATCTTGGCACGTCCACCTGGTAATGTTTGTTCATACATCGTTTAAAAATAAAATATTCTTATATTAATCCGACTCTTGAAACAATCAGATTCAATAAATTGATTCACATTATCATTTTATGTCTTACTGGGGTATTATTACCGATTTCATCTTTCATCCATGGCGTGGCCTATTCTTCTTACGCCTTCCATCCATTTAACTTAACATAATATAAGAGTCCCTCACTAAATCGTGAATGCCAATATTTACATAGTATAAAAGTCCCTTACTTAATCATGAATGGCTACATTTACATAATATAAGAGTCCCTCACTAAATCTTGAATGGCAACATTTACATAGTATAGAAGTCCCTTGCTTAATCTTGAATGGCTACATTAACATAGTATAAGAGTCCCTTACTTAATCTCGAATGACTTCATTAACATAAATTAAGAGTCCCTTACTTAATCTTGAATGGCTAAATTAAGAAAATCTTTGCACCTTAAATCTAGTTTACTTTAAATTCGTGTTTTATTTTTTTCATCTTTTTATACGCAAATTGGGCTTTTACATTAGGTATATATAATTTTTTACAATTTTGTTTATAAGAGAAACATTTGTTGCTAAGAAAATATCTCAATGACAGTAGTTTACAATTACATAATTGATATAATTATTTAATATGAAATTATCAGAAATGATATATTTACATAAATAAATTGTTTAAGTATGTTTAAAACTTCGAATTCCAATTTTTTTGTGAATGGTGACATTGAAATAGGTACTTATGTAGGTACTTTAAATTGACCAGACTTAGAAGTTCATCAACATCAACCAGCCCATCTCCGTCCTCTGTTAGTTCAATAAGGTCACCTGTCTTTTAAATCATATTAATAGCATTGTGTTAATTTTAGACTTCGAATTCCTTTAGAGTCAATAGATTTTTAGTTTTTATTACATTCATTGAAACTGTCGAAGTTATCTGATGAAAGAAAATTATTTGATCTTATGTTTTTATATAAAATTGTAAATTGTCAGTTGTAGCCCTGATATATTGATGTTGATTCACTATTATGTTATTGCAATTAGATCAAGGTTCCCTAGTGTATATTATTGTAACGATTATACTATGGTTTCACTTTACAATTTATTTATTTATTTGGTACAATATTTTATACATTTTAAGTTTTCCAGTAATGTAGGCCTCACTGGGTGGCTTACCCGTGCTGAGGCCTTCATTTGTAAATAGGTTACAATTCTTTTATAAATAGGTTACACACCATTGGTAACTCGTATGCTATGTTAGCTGATTTTTTTAATATGCCTCAATTGAAATATAAATCTGTTCTGATTAAACACTTAAGCAGTGCTATTTTTTGTTTATTCTTCATTTCTTTTACTAAATTCGATCTGTCCTAATGTGGATTGTTTTTCTGGTTATCTGAAAGTATTATTACGCCAGCGTCTGGACGGTTTGGGCCCTCTGATTGGTTGAATTCAAATCGTATATTTCGGGTAAATTCCGCATAGGTTCATTGAAAATGTCAATCCCTCCTTTACCGATCGCTGGAGTAGTTTCCCTATTGGCCGACAGTTTAATATCTAATCCAATAATTTCATTTGAAATAATCCATAACAGATTCGTACAATTTCATCTATTCAAACTACCAAACTACCGTTTTAATACGCATTTCAAACATTTCATTCAACTCAATGACAATAAAAAACAACTCCTTGCATTTACGATTCCTAAAAATATTGATATTTAATATTATTTACGTAAATAATAATTTCGCACCATTTTGACAAAAAAAAAACGATATGAAATTTGCGCACAATACGCTTTTGTTTGTAGGAAGTGTAGGCACTGCCAACCCAATAAAAAATATGAAACACAATCGGAAACTAGAAACGACATGTACTTATGTGTGTAATAAAATGTAAATGTACTTGTATGTATAATAAAATGATAGGTTAGGTTAGGTTGGGTTATTATAGGTTAACTGTTGGTAGTGTCACATAAACTGGGCGAAGCCCAACCAAGTGCCGCTCGCAGGCCTAGCAGCAAAATCCCGCGGAGCGGGTTTTTAACTGCTATTCTTGTATAATCTTATAATTTTCTATTCTTTCCATTCTGTACTATGACGGTGAAAAACTATCAAGGATGCAAATGGCACATGTGATGATTTTTTGATAATATTTTTAATTTTTAATTTTAAATACATAAACGGCTATACTGCCTTTTATAAATAAACATATATTAGAGTACAAAAGTAAGAAAAATAATATCATTACATAATAGTAGTTTTAAACTTAAAAATAACATACTGAAAATTAATTATTATTCATTGGAAATTAATTTGAAATTAGATGACTTAGGCTGCCTTTGGAAGTCGTAATCCAATAAAACATAAGCAACGCCAATTCGCATGGAACAAACGAATTGCATAGTAAAAACTCAAATACGTTGCTTACAAAAATGTGTATCCAAAATATCGGTGACCAAGCAATATCTTATACGACTGAAATTTACATGCTGCATGGTAAAAGCTTGAGTAGGCAATATCTTCATCATAAAAAGGATAAGAAATTCTAGTCCAACTGCACACTGCATACTGCACTGAACAAATAATCTCTAGAAATGTTATATCTACCGATTCGGAAGACACCATTTGTAGCTAATTTGCATTATACCTATCATTTGATTTCTAGGCCCCAAGAACCTAATACCTAATAAATTCTTCTTCTGCTCAAAACGATCATCAAACATACTAATTTCGTGAAATCTGATTGAATGGACTTAAATTTGATTTGAATTTTAGAATATAGTATTCAAAATTGAAACTAGAACTGGAAATGCGTGAAATATTCCCACAACCAATTAAATAGGTCCTATACTATACTGTTTTCGGTTGTATGTGCGTCCTGCATGTAATCTGTTTCATTTAACTCAAATCTGATGTAAATTTAAGTGTGATTTTGAAAATTAGAACTGACTGTGTGAAGAATTCAAATAAGCGATAAAATACCTATATATGATTTAACAATATCGATAAATCACACATCTGCCATGATGGTGGAAACTGTAATGCTGTCCGAAACATTAAGTAACGAAAGAGGTAGTGCAACATGTCAAAATACCCCAAAAATAAACCACTACGTATAATGAAAAATGTTTGATCATTTTCACTAAGCTTGATTTTCATTGTGAGCTTACTTTTGGTACACAGACATGCCCAAACTCACTTATTTCGGCTTATCTGTTCAGTGGTACAGTGGGAACCCGCTCGCCTTACCACTGTGCTATGGGTATATGGGTACGGGTAGTGGGTAGGTACGTTTGGGGCACAATAAAAGTTGAAGTGTAACCTATTCCCATTGTTTTCCTGCAGATTCCATTTTCTCCCGCGATTCGAGCGAGAAATTGAGCTTTTATGATCTTGCAGCGCAAACGACCTTGTAACTGCTTATATTACATTTTGCACAGGACCGCATCTAATAAATCTAGACATAAAATAATAAACCGTTTATTAGAAAAACAAACAGTTGCGTAAACCAGTGAAGTTTCCGCATTAAATTCATACTACATACACAGAAAACATTAATAATAAAAGAAAAACATAAAGCGGAGACGAAAATATAATTGAATAAAAACGAAGATTAAAAGTTCATAGATAGGTAATGTTAATTTAAACTAAGTACCTATATAAAAACAATTAAAACTTGCATCATAAAATAATATTCAAATATAAACAAAATAAAGAAAGAAAAACAATACATGACGAATTTTTGTTTTTTCTTCTTTTTTTATATTAAATAATTTTGATTCTCGACGCCATCCAGTGGGAAATTTAGCACTAACAAAGCCTTTCCTACAAAAATAAAGTTGGATGTTTACCGGTGGAAAAAATACAATAAACAGTAAATGTTTTCCAATAAGAGGTGTTATTTTGAATATTGATTAATAAATTAATGATTTTTTATGGCCGGAATTGGATGGTATTGATCTGGACAATGTTTACTTTCAACAAGACGGCGCTACGTGCCACACAAGCAACGAAACCATTGATCTTTTAAGGGAAAAGTTTCCGGACCGTGTTATCTCTCGAAGAGGTGATCACAATTGGCCACCGAGATCTTGTGATTTAACACCTTGCGACTTCTTCCTTTGGGGCCACGTGAAAGAAAAGGTTTACGCCAACAGCCCAGCGTCGATTCAAGACCTTAAAAATGGAATTAGTGAGGCTATCGAGGACATACGTGGATTAGGGATAGGTCGATTCAGGCGGTTGCTGACGGTTTCACCTCTTCCTCTCACTCCATAAAAGCTGGCGTCCCACAGGGATCGGTTCTGTCTCCGACTTTGTTTTTGTTGCACATCAATGACCTTTTAACATGTGCACCGATTCATTGTTACGCGGATGACAGTACAGTTCATGATTGCTTTTTGTTTGACAAGCCCCCAAAGGGCACACAAACTCCAACGGCTCGGAGGGCTTTGAAGCAGAGAATGGACTGTTATCTCGAGAGTATTTCCTCCTGGGGTAAAAATAATCTCGTCGAATTTAATGTTTCAAAGACCCAATCCTGTCTGATTACGTCTAAAAGGGATCCAAATGATAATCTAGTCTCCTTCAACGGAAGCAATCTTCCGAACAGGCCTTCCATTGATATGCTTGGTATAACTATAAGTGACCAGCTCAGGTACGGGGGCTCCATCGAAGCCAGAGTAAAGTTGGCCTCTCAGAAGCTGGGCGTACTGTACAGGGCCCGCAGATACTTTAATAATACACAACTGCTGACCCTGTACAAATCGCAAGTGTGCCCTACTGTCGAATTTGGCAGCCATCTCTGGTCCGGAGCCCCTAAATACCTGAAAAAAACCCTAGACTCTGTGCAAAAACGGGCGGTCCGTTTGATAGATTCCCCAATCTTAACAAACGGACTGCAATCTTTAGAGCACAGGCGTCAGGTAGGTATGCTGTCCTTGTTCTATCGGTATTACAATGGAAGATGCTCTGAGGAACTAGCGTCATTGATCCCTTCGGCACCGGTGCGTAGTCGGGATACACGCCAAACGCGTGCCCAACATTTGTACACAGTTGACACTTGTCACATGAGAACGGGTCGTTTCTACGATTCGTTCTTAAGTTCAACAGCTCGGCTGTGGAACGAACTGCCGGCCTCTGTGTTTCCTCCCTCCTACAACATGGGACTCTTCAAGACCCATGTTCACTCCTTCTTCTCCACAAAAAGACCCTCCACACAGCATCCCCAAAGATGACATAGGCCCTGAGGGAAATTATTTTCTTCAGGGCCTCCTGTGTGGAGTTAATATAAAAAAAAAAATAATAAGGCAGCCACTTTGCGATTTGGTTATGGAAAATTTCATGAAAAGGATATGATCCTGTAGGCGTGGTCGTGGTGGGTCATTTGACTGATTTGTTATTTTTCACTATTAACGGCATACCTTCTTCTTTATAATGAAATAAACATTTGATCATTTTTATTAAAAAATGGCATTTTTATTTGAATATCAAAATAACACATCTTATTGGAAAACCCTATACTAGTACATATTTAATTATTTGGCGTGTTGGAAATAAGCCGAGTTATCTCAGTGGTCCAGAGCATCTGATTGGACATTAGAAGGCGCGGGTTTAATTCTTGTCGGCGACATTTATTTTTAATCGCGAGATATTTTCAATTTGTACTGATATTACTGGCGACTAATTATTGCTTTTAATAATTTATTTACATGTGATGAAAATGAGAAAACAGCTTATAGATCTTCTATGCAGTAAGGGTAGAGGGTTCGTAATAAACAACTTGATTTATTTTTTTCCAACATTCATTTTGTAAATTGACCTGAAGACAAATGAAAAATATCAGCGTCTGAAAAGATATTATTGTATTTTGTGCACGCCCTCTGAAAAATAAATGTTGTGTGTTGTTAGTTTTTGATAAAGGGAATTTGTAGAATTGTTTCTTTGATTTGTGTTTTTTATTGGAGAGTGGAAATCAATGTTATTGTGAATTATTCTTCAAATCCCTGTTAATGATGCCAAAAATAAGATTTGGTTAGATATATTTTTAATTTATATTTGTTTGCTCAACAAAAAAATGTTTCCAGAAATTTTAAATAATTTTGTATTTTCTTGTGGTTACTGTCAAACCTTCATCTTACCCATCTTTTTCCCCTCATTCAGAACATACCCTAATTAGGGATGCCATACTCACACTGGCTTCAGGCAGTTGGAACTTGTGCGGTATTCGCAGACATATTTGTTCAATCAATGTACTATATTTTCCCTATTATTTACATCGTTTTTCTAATTTCGTGCTACTTATTTTGTAAATTGAAAGTCCGTTAATATATTTAAAAAAAATCTTTAACCTAAGCGAACTGGGCTTTAAACATCGTATTTTTATGTCAAACCGCACAAGAATCTCAACTGCTCTCAACCGTTTGGAGCCAGTGAGACTATGGCATCATCCAATGGGGTTAGTTGTGAGGCTGAAGGTAGTGAGGAGGGGAAGGAGATGGAGAGAATGAAGGTGGGGGAGTAGCTGGCTATTCAGATCTGGTCACCAAACATGGCTAAAGCCACTTCAAGCAACGTTTCGATTCTGAATGGTGGTCTTACTCCAGGGCGATACTGAGAGTACATTCCACTCAGGAACGTGGCACAAGTATACTATATATTAATTGAGCCTTATCCCATACAATAGGCTAGTTTGATAGGCTAATTAAACTTTTATTTATTTCTTTAATTAAAATGACTTTCCATCACTTTTAAAAGATGTGTTTTTTGTCACTGTCCTGAGTTGTCAAAGAACTAAAAATACATACAATAATAGGAAAACAATCTGAATGTTGGGGTTATAAACAATTTACTAAGTCTTCTTATTTCCCATTACTTCTTTCCACTAAGTTATCACTTTTTGACACTTGAATACAGTTTTTCAAACATTAAAAAAGAATTCTTTAAATCCTTAAAATACTTATTACTAAAATTTCAAATGTTTTTTGAGGCATCTTTATAAATGTAAAATATTTATAATCAAAATCAATAAAAACAGGAGCTTACCATTCAAATATTTTATTTAAAACAGTTTGAAAATTTTATAAAATGATTTTCAACTATAAAATTAGCTGTAAGCACTAGATTTTATTTTTTTAGACGACGACTTAGTATCTTATCGAAGGGTCCCTCTAGAAACATTTACGATTTTAGAAATATGTTCGTCAGAAATAATTAAAATGAAACCCACGGAAAGATCAATTTTCTAGGCCTGCTAATGCAAAATCAACCGTAGGTCACTTATGTCGTTAAGATTCTCACTTTATTTTAGACATTTGCTAGGGCAAATTCAACCTTAGGTCTGACAAATACAGATGTAACATATTTTTGTGCACGGCTGCTTTACTTACGTTGTTAAGATTCTCGCTTTTTTTTCGGGTATTGTCTCGTCTTAATTAGCTGTAATGTCATGCAAATGACTCCCGACCAAACTAGCGCCATCTGCTTTTCAGATTACCTGCCACTAATTCGATGCCATTCTGGCAAAACATGTTATGGTATTTCATGTTACTTTGAGATGATTATTTGACATTACTGTGTCAATGCATCCCTGGCAAGTTTGCATATCTGCTGAGCTTTTGATATGATATCTTTTGTTGCCAATGGGGGCAATCTCGTTATAATCCCATTTGTTATCATGCAAATTGTATAGATCGTCTAAGGGAATAGTGTATTCCTCTTGCAGTTTGCTTCGGTGACACAGGCATTATCTGGATTTAGAAAGCTACACCTACACAAACCTTCCCACGACTAGGAGATTAAAAGTACAAAAGGGTAAGTGCAATACTCTGTCTACTATATGAATTATATCAGAAGAAAAATACGTAAGGTTAATATTTAAAAAAATCAAAAGATGTTTAAAATAATTCATGTTTTTTCATTGTTTCAAAAGGATTTTTAGGTTATTATGTCTCTTTCTTTGGTTAAAGTTTCAGAAAAGGTTACGGTGTCAATCTTCAGATTACGGGTAAGTGCGTGTTTATTTTATTTAATGTTACTTCACATAATATGATTTTTGTTAACAATTCGTTTTATTAGCTCACTAGGACCTGTATTGAGGAAAAAAAAATTCATAAAATTTATAAAAATAACGATTAGTAAATAATAACGTAAGTAAGTGAAAAGTACAGATTTATAAGTACCTACTCGTATATGGTGACTGCGTTTGAGGATACAATATAATAACAAAAAATTAAGAACAATATATGACAACTAAAATTAGTTCAGAGATGTAAAATATTGTGTAGCACAAATTGGAAAATCCCCGTTACATCGTCCCGTCCATAATTAGGCGCGCTCGATGCATTGGCAAAATAAGAAGGAAGCGTGACACTGCATAGTAACCCAACAAATAATCACGATAATACTATTGGCGCGGATTCTCTGACTCTCTGATTCTCTAATTCTCTAATTCTCTGATTCTCTGATTCTCTGATTCTCTAATTCTCTGATTCTCTGATTCCCTGATTCTCCTAAAGACCGGGATTTATCACAGTTTGAATGTGAATTTGGGAAGGGAGATAGGTACACCCATTTTTGCTCTGACCAATCGAAACGTTTTTTAAAATGACTAAAAGCGACACAAGATGCAACTGGGTATCATAGACAAATAATAACGGGATTCACATTTTAATTAATTCCGGCAAATTCGTAACGATCATATTTTTTTAGGGTGATCCCTGGTGATGTAAGTTATTTATATTTAAGATTTATAAAAACAGGAGCTTACCATAAAAATATTTTATTTAAAACGGTTTGAAAGTTTTATAAAACGTTTTTCACCTGTAAACTTAGCGGTAAGCACTAAATATTATTTTTCTAGACGATGAATTAATAACTTTCCGAGGGATCCCTCTAGAAACATCTGAGATTTTAGTAATATGTTTATCAGAAATAATTAAAAAAAAAACCCTACTAGGAAAAATTCGACCGTAGATCCGTCCATTACGCCGGGCAAATATTGTTTTTACACGATGCTAACTTATGGATAAACCGGGACCCGAACCTGGTTATAAATTGGCTAAGCTCAGTAGAAAGGTAAAGCAGATGACTCGTGTACGATCAGGGGTGGGCAGTTCTTTGATCAGCAGCTCGTCCATCGGTCAGGAGGTTGGAAAAGGACATCTCAATAATAACACATAAGTAAGGGCACAAGGTATATTAATCATCTTCTAAAGAAACACAGGTATAAATTGGATCTCTACTCTCTCTGTGACGACCGGATGAAACGAGGATTTTCACAAGAAGTTACAAGAATATGAACACAAGAAAGGGATAGGTTGAAAGCTTACGATTCGTCCTGAGGTGTGGTTTGGAAGATCATGTTGACCAGGACTACCCGCGCTCAGAGGCGACGGGGCAGTTGAGATGATGAAATGCACTCGGAATTATACACGGAGGCGGGACTCCATTGAGTTTAGTTCGAACCGAGATAATAAACATGATTGGAAGTTTGATGGCGAAATGCATCTAGTTAAACTGGAACGAGATCGCGTCCGTTATTGCGTAATTATGCAAGCCATGCCCGCGAGTGGTTTTTGCTATCGTGAGCGACCGTGTTGCTATAACCAAGGTCGGTTCTGCACTACGGAAGCGCGCCGAGGCCGGGCCATATTGACTGCCAGCAGCCTGGGTGGTCCGTCCGATCACGCGGCGTTGTGTCGTTTTAACACGTACGCCACGATCGTTTGCATGGGGAAAGCGAGGCTAAAGTATGCATCTTTTTTATAGGGTGACTTGTATTACGTAACACATTCCCCCTCCGCCAGTAAAAGGCGACGTGGTAATGAAGCTTTAGGCGCTAAAAATCCTCTTCATCTTGTCGTGAGGGAAGCAGAGAGAGAAAAAAAACAGTGTTGATTTAAAAAAACAAAGAAAAGATACATGGCTATGCAATGGTGAAAAGACAACATACAAGTTTATGCAGTGATGAAAAGAACAACACACAAGGTTATGCAGTGATGAAAAGACAACATACAAGGTTATGCAGTGATGAAAAAGAACAAACATACAAGGTTATGCAGTGATGAAAAGACAACATACAAGGTTATGCAGTGATGAAAAAGAACAAACATACAAGGTTATGCAGTGATGAAAAGAACAACATACAAGGTTATGCAGTGATGAAAAGAACAAAAAGAAGGACTCTAAAAATTTCATTGGTCTGTAAGCTAAGTTTGAAGAGCGTAGTGTTTTCGTAGAGTACCAAGTAGACGTAATTTCACTGAAGTTATAAAGTTACATTTTCACTGTAACTTGACCCATTTGAGATTGCACTCAAGTATCACTAGGGCCATAGAAATTGAACTGTGCTTCTTGGTTGTGGTTGAGAGATGGTGATGCGGGGGGGCCAGAAGTATCCGGGTTTTGTTGTTGTACCAGCGTGAATTCCATTATGCTGATGCGGTGGAGCAGTGGTTGTCAAGGTGAAATGGAGTTGGTAATAACATGGAGTAATACCAATAAGTTGATTGATGGTTGATGCGTGTAATGGTTATTATGTTGAGTTTGCGCATCGGCAAGTGGTTGGTTTGTACAAATGGCAAGTGGTTGATTTGTACGACTGCCAGTAGTTGATTTGCACAAACGGCAAGTGGTTGATTGCACAACGGCAAGTGGTTGATTTGCACAACGGCAAGTGGTTGATTTGCACAAACTGCAGGTGGTTGATTTGCACAACGGCAAGTGGTTGATTTGCACAACGGCAAGTGGTTGATTTGCACAAACGGCAAGTGGTTGATTTGCACAAACGGCAAGTGGTTGATTTGCACAAACGGCAAGTGGTTGATTTGCACAACCGGCAAGTGGTTGATTGCAGGAACATAATTAACCTTGAGCTGGCATGCTCTGAGGTTGGTTCTTTTGAATGTGGTTTGAATGATGAGACAACTTGATTTGCAACTGCACGCACGACTCACACCTAATTTGGGTGCGGTCGGGTATTTTTGGTACGCAGAGATTGGAGAGATGTGAGTGATGGAAGTGAAGGCGGCAAAGAAGAGAAGCTCAGCTTGCAGGTGATGAGAAGGGCTGCTGGTCTTCTTTTTAATCCAGGGACAGGTTATTATTAGAGCCAAAATTCTTGAAGTTTACCTGCCTAGTAGACCAATGATGCAAAACGTTTGGAGAGAAACAAATTGTGTTCAAGAGAAAAGACAAAAAAACGTCGTTGGTTAGAGAGAGTAGAGAGAGAGTAGAGAGAGATCCAATATGCTGACTATACCATGAGTATCCCGAGATTGGGGAGACAAAAAACTATCACGACTGGCGTGAGGTTACCTATGTAGGGTACACCTTCCAGATTCATGAAATTAACCTCAAGGATAATGAGGGGAAAAAAAAAAAAATAAATGGCGTTGAGCGAGAAGGTCTGCTGGTGATGGAGCTGATTCTCCGTTCGATCTCTTTCAGAGAACGAAATGTGGTCAACCAGCAGATTTCCTAACTTTTACAAATGTACAAGAGTTTGATGGAGGGGTGAAGGATGGAGGATTGAGTAGCGAAAATTGATAGTGACTGAGCTAATTCCCAATTCGATCTCTTTGTGAGGACGAAATATATCAACCAGCAAATTTCCTAACTCTTTACACAAATATACATGAATTTGATGAAAAGGTGAAGGAGAATACACAGTAATAACAATCTAATCTTTCACGTGTATTTGGTGAAAGATTAGGGGTCGTATTTAATCCTCTACAGTTTGTGAGAACAAGACAGACCCTTGCTCAAGTTTCACAAACCTGGGAGTTTTTCTTATTCGTCTCCCAGACAACGAGTTAGGTGGTTTTGTGTCACTGTCTCAATTAACTCCCACGACACGATACCTCATAACCAACAGTGAAGCTGATGGCTAGTCCATGGTCAATGGATAGTGGATGGTTCTTGGGTCCGCTGACAAGAAGTCCACAGGTATCAGTTAGCGTAAAAAATTGCTGAATGCACAGCTTCATGTTTGTTTGAAGAGAACCAAAAAATTCTCACTACAGTGAAGGACATTTCCCTCAGTGTCATGAGTTATACAAAAAGGGTCCCCAATTAAGGGTGACAAGTCAGGGTAAAATGATCTACGTCCGGTAGAACAAGTACAAAGTGTCAACTTATTTAAAGAAGACAACAAGAAGATATTGTATCGTTCGCACGAATCATGGTAAGTATTATAACGTCTCCACGTCTCATGTAGAAATTGAACGAATTACGAAAGAACCCTAGTATTGAAAGGAAAGGTACAACATAGATATTTATAACCATTTAATGGGACAAATTATCTCTTTGGCCACAGTGTATGTAAGCCAGTAAAAAGTAATTATAACGAACTTCTCGTATCATGGTAGATATTATAACATTCTCATGTATAGTGTTAGATTTTATAACGATCCCTCGTCTCATGGTGGATATTGTAACATTCTCATGTATCATGAAAATAACATATCAACGTTCAATAATGAAAAAAAGTACCATTTCAATACCGGAAAAAAGATACATACACAATGTCAACAACAATCAAGTAGTGGCTATTGGTATTATCAAAAAGACGATGGCATAACCTTTGGTTGGGTTTATGCGTAAAGTTGGCAATAATACAAGACATATGCCAACAAGGATGTCTTAAACAAGACACAAATATAGCAAAAGAGACCTATTTGGTTTTACTAACTCTTTGCTTACAAAACGTTGTGGTGGCATAACCTTTGGTTGGGTTTATGCTTTAAGTTGGCAATAATACAAGACATATGCCAACAAGGATGTCTTAAACAAGACACCAATAAATAGCAAAAGAGACCTATTTGGTTTTACTAACTCTTTGCTTACAAAAAAGGTTTGTAGTGGTTTATTTAAGACCTTTTAGGGTTTTACTTACTTAAAATGACCAAACAAAAACAAGGAAACACACTTGGTGTTGCCAAAATTGCCACAAACACAAATGTTGTGAACTTTATGATACAAATTTGAAACAGAAGGCACCTAAAGACACAGGATGACTTAATATGAGTGACCTGGCTCGGTGTATTTGACAAGGCAAATTAATTCTTATTTAAGTCAAAATATAGTACATAATATAACAAATTGGGGTCAGGAAGTTGAGATCTTAAGATTTTACAAACTCAATGTGACCGAAAGGTGTTATGTATGTAACATTGTTACTGATGAGGAGGACAAATCGGCGTTTGTTCTCCTCTACAACAACCTTTTTCAGAATTGACGTGTCAATATCAAATTCTGAAAAAACAACAAATTAGAGCAAATGGGAATGTTGAGCGTCATTCAATTTTTTAGAAAAAACTGAAAAAACTTTAAAACAAAGTAATTGTAACTTTTATTTGTTACTCCTGTGTAATTTGAATCAAATGACTATACCAAACTGGAATTTACACACGCATTATGATTACAAGTTACAGGGGGTAGAATATTCACCTCAATTGGGTGTATGTTGCAAAGGGGCCATTGTTTTATGTACGATGGAACCCATTGGAATAAATGTGAAGAACAAATGTGAAAGAACAATGTAAAGAACAATGTGAAGAACAAAGAACAGAAAAAATATTTACAAAACAATGTTGTACGTGACTTTTGTGGTATTTACGACAAAAAAATAGTTATGTATTTAGTGTCGTAAGTGTCAGAATGGTGACGACTAACAAATGATGTCCAGGGTCGCGACTCCGGGAGCATCAATTGTTTGGGAAGCAGAAAAAGTCTCTTGACTAGAATGATATCAGTTCCAGAGAAGATACGTACAAAATATTAGTACAATTTATAAACATTACACGGTGAGGTGTGACAAAGAAACAAAATTAACAAAGGGTTTATACAAAAGAGCATAGTAGTACATGTATTGGTGAGAAATGATTTAAAACCACAGTTGACACTTCTGTGTTTTAGAAAAAAAAAAGGTTACCTTGCAGAGGTCGAAAAAAGCGAGTTTTTATATGAAACTAACGCGTTAAGACATGCTGTTTGTCTGCACGAGGGCCAAATCTCGTGGGACAAAGGTAGAGCCAAAAGTTTGTTAGTTATGTGAGTGTGAGCTAGTGAAGGTGGTGTCTATTGTGTCCACACTTCCTAGTTTGACAATATCTTTTACGTGATAGTTGCCGATGTGTTTCCCAGAGGCATCCGATAGGGTGTACACTACATCGGAGATTTTTCTCAGGACTTTTGCTTTAACAAAGCGAGGAGCTAGTTTTGCAGAGAAATACAGAGCACCTTGTGAGAGTGTGTTGTTGCGTCTCCAAACTATGTCGTTTTCCTTAAAGGTAACATGTTTCCTGCGTAAATTGTATCTGTTTGCACTCTTTTTGTGAGCAAGTATCAACGCATCTGTGACTTCGCTGTAGATAGCGGAAAGTTCCTCAAGACGGTGAGCATAATTCTCTGATGGGTTATCAGTAGAAGGAGGAAAAGATGATGGGAGGCTAGCGTCCCAATGCTAGGAGCCATGGACAATTTGTTCCATACCATGTTTGAGGAAGAAAGGAGTGTACCCAGTAGTGAGGTTCACTGTATTGTTTAGTGCAGCTTGAATTTTTTCTAGATTTTTGCACCATGTTCGTTGATCTTTGTCAACCAGGATTGCCAGAGCTGTGTTGATGGTCTGGTTGTAACGCTCTACCGTATTATTTTGAGGCGTGTAAAGGGTATTATAGAAAATATCTTTTATGCCATATTTGGCCAGAAATTCCTTGAATTCCAGAGCTATGAATTGTTTTCCATTGTCGCAAATGATGGTGCGAGGAGTGCCGTAGGGGATAAAAATGTTTTTTCTAACAAGTTTATGATTGCAGAGGCTGTGGCTCTTTTTAATGGGAAGATCCAACAGAACTTGGTGAATACATCCACTATGCTAAGTATATGCATGTTTCCGGCGTAGCTTCTGGGAAAAGGGCCGATGAGATCCATAGAGAATGATTGTAATGGCCTGTCTGCTCGTTTGGGGTTATTCATGAGACCAGATGAGGGTGCAGTACTATGTTTGTATGCTTTGCAAATGTCGCACTTAGAGATGTAGTTGCGAACTTGTTTAAACAGGCCTGGCCAGTAATACCTTAGGGCTATCTTCTTATAGGTTTTGAAAGTTCCTGGGTGTATGGATCCGGGGGCGCTGTGATTGTCAATGATAATTTTTTGTGTGTCCTCTGAGGGAATGACTAACTTCCAAGCATAGTCCTCGAGTATAGACAGTGGTGGTTTGCAGTTACGATATAACCGACCTTCTTTTAATAAAGTTGGGAAATTTTTGCGGGTTGTTCCTGCATTCCTCGTAGGTTTTTAAATACCAAGTGTCTTTGGTGGTAGGAGTTGGTGTTGCTTCTTCGGAGGTCAGAGTGGCGAGTTCTATTCTTGAGAGGGCGTCTGGGACAATATTGTCTGCGCCTTTACGATGTATGACATCAAAGGTGTATTGTGATAGGCGAGACCACCAGCGGGCCAATCTACCAGATGGGTTGCTTAATGATACCAACCATTTTAGGCTACTGTGATCGGTGATGACTGAGAACTTACTGCCTTCGATATAGCCGCGGAAATGGTGGATAGAATCCATGACTGCGAGTAGTTCCTTTTCAGTTATCCCATAGTTTTTTTCGTGTTTGTTTAGACTACGAGAGAAGTATGCCACTGGGTGTTCGCCGTCGGGGAATTCTTGTGTTAGGACTCCGCCGATTCCAACATTGGAGGCGTCTGTATGCAGGGTGAAAGGCAGATTGAAATCTGGACAGTTTAGTACCGGTGCAGATTGCAGTGCTGTTTTTAGAGAGGTGAAAGCCTTTTCAGTTTCGGCAGACCAAGCGAAGTTACTGACACCTTTACGGGTACCGGTAATTTTATTAAGGGGGGCCGCAATTGTGGAGAAATCCCTTATGAATCTTCTGTAGTATCCGGCGAGACCAAGGAAACCTTTAACTTCTTTAGCATTCTTTGGCCTGGGAAAGTTTGTCATAGCTTCGACTTTGGCAGGGTCGGTCCTTAGACCTTTTTCGTCTATTACAAAGCCGAGGTAGCGTAGGCGTGATTTGCAAAATTCGGATTTCTTTAGGTTGATTGTTAATCCGGCAAACTTGAGTTGTTGGAATACTCTTTCTAGGGTGGCGATGTGTTTTTCAAACGTGTCGCTGATGATTATTAGGTCGTCCAGGTAGCAGAACAAATTATTGTCGGATTCGGGGCCGAACAGTCTGTCCATCAGTCTTTGTAGCTCAGCAGGGCTGTTTTTTAAACCGAAAGGGAGTCTCTTAAAGTGGAACATTCCTCTGCCGGGCACTACAAATGCTGTTTTTTCACATGAAACTTCATCCAGAGGTATCTGCCAGAATGCTTTGGACAGATCTATTGAAGAGATGAATTTTGCGTTGCGTAGTTTATCCAGGATTGCGTGTACAAGCGGAAGTGGGTACGCGTCAGCCTCAGTGCAGGCATTAAGTCTTCTACTGTCGAGGCAGAATCGGGCGGAACCGTCTTTTTTGGATACCAAGAGTGTGGGGTTGGTCCAGGGGCTTCTGCTGGGAACCACGATGCCCATATTTAACATATCATCGAGTTCCTTCTCCAACAGTTTTAGTTTCTGGGGAGCCAAATTGTAGTATCTTTGTTTGATAGGTGGTCCATTTGTCTTGATGTGATGTTTGACTAAATTTGTCAAACCAAGTCCACACTTTTCGAACGAGATTGATTCAAATTTCTTGATCATGCTTTCCAATTGTTCGGCCTGTGGTGGGTGAAGGTTCTCGTACGGAATTATTGTACGGATTTCGTTGATTGAGGTGGTGGGTGTGGTGTTGTTGCATGGGTTGAAAACCTGGGGTGCAATGTTGAATGCTTTCCAAAAATCAACTCCAAGAATAAATTTCTGGGTGATGGTTGGTACAATTAGAAAATTTATTGGAATTGATTTACTTCCACACTTGACAGGTAGGACAATTGCTCCTGTGACTTTTTGAGTGTTGTTGTCTGCAGTGGTGACGAAAGCGGGGTGTTTGTTGATTGTGAATCCATTGTTGACAAAGGGGATGTGGGCGTTACCGCCAAGGCAGCTAACTGAAGCTCCACTATCCAGTAGTCCAGAGAAGACGACGTCATTAACAGAAAATTGCGCGTATGGGCGACCATCTTTAGCTTGAGTGCAGCTCACTGTAGAAAGTTGTAAGGCCTCTTTGAAATATGCAATGTGTTTCAACCACTCGGTCCATTCAGTAGGCCTAGATATTGAATGAACTTCCGAGGGGTTGAGTCTTAGTTTTTTGGAGTTCTCTTGGACCAATTTGGCGGAGGTTTAGAGAAATCTGTAGGTGGTCTAGCAATTAAGTTGTTAGAAGGATGTAATCTTTCAAGGTTATTTCTTGATCTCTTGAAGATTTCCCTCAAGTTGTCATGTTGAGGAGAATGGTCACGGGGGCGCTTTTGGTGGCCCCTGTTATCTTGAGTATACGAAAGTTTTGCTTTTTTGTAGCAAGATGATTGTGAGTGTCCGGTTCTTTTGCAAAAGGTGCAAAACTTCTTCTCGTTAAACTCTGGTTTAATTTGATTGGATGACCGAGAGGCGAGGCTTGGTAGAAGGGGCTCGTTAGAAGTCTTGGTGTTTCTTCTTTTATCTTGATAGTTTTCCAATAGAAGACAGACATCTTTGAGTTGTTCTACTGAGGATATTTTTTGAGAGGTTATTATGTTCTCATATCTTGCTAGGAGGCCATCAGTTAAGATAGGGACTAGCTCTGTTTCAGGGACTGGAGTTGTCAGTTTGATGTTTAGAAGATCTGCTCTCTGGGCGTATTGTGCTACTGTTTCGTTGGAGAATTGTTTGATGGAAAACAGAGTAGACTTAATCCTATGCTGTGTTTCTTTTGGTGCGAAACTTTTCAGGAGAGCAGCTTTGAGTTCGGGCCAGGAGTTTACTTTTTTCTTGTGGATTCTATGCCAGGAGAGTAGCTCGTGCGAGATGAGATCTATGAAGTTACAGTGTAGTATCTCAGTAGGAATGTTGCGTATCGCGGCTGTTTCTTCAATTCGGTCGATGAAATCTTCTACGTTAGTATTGCCGTTGTACTTAATTTTCCATCCAGTTAGATCGAAGGGTTTTGTGGTTTCCTTGACGGGTGTAATTGGTGGTTTAATTTCTGTGCAAGTAGGTATGCTTGTGTCAGAGATTGTTATACTGCCGGGTTGAAATTCCAGTCTCCTAATATATTTCCTGTTATAATATGTTGCGTACTTGATCAGGACGTTTTTGGTTTTGTTGAAAGGAGAAATATTCCTGTCTTTCAATTCCTTTTCTAAGCTTTGAGTACTTCGAGAGCAGATGTTGGCTATTATGCCTAAGGTGTTGTTTCGAGGATTCATTTTGTGGCTAGTTGAGTTAGACATTGTGAAAAGAAAAAAGAATTGTCCCAATATGGAAAAAAAATGGCCAGCGGTTTCCTTGTGTTTTTGATGGAAACGTTCCTGAGATGTGCGTTTTGAAAAATTTCTCGAAAAAAATTTCAAAGTCCTTGATTTTTGAAAAAAATGGCCAGGGATTACCCTGGGATTTTGATGGAAAAGTCCCTGAGTTTGTGCGTTTTTGAAAAATTTACGAAAAAACCAAATTTCCTAAAAAATTAAAATTTCCGAAAAATTTTCAAAGTCCTTGATTTTTGAAAAAAAAGGCCAGGGATTACCCTGGGATTTTGATGAAAAAGTCCCTGAGATGTGCGTTTTTGAAAAAAAAAATTTCCGAAAAAACCAAATTTCCGAAAAAATTAAAATTTCCGAAAAAATTTCAAAGTCCTTGATTTTTGAAAAAAACGGCCAGGGGTTGTCCTGGGATTTTGATAGAAAAGTCCCTGAGATGTGCGTTTTTGAAAAAAAATTCCGAAAAAACCAAATTTCCGAAAAATTAAATTTCTCGAAAAAATTTCAAAGTCCTTGATTTTTGAAAAAAATGGCCAGGGGTTATCCTAGGGTTTTGATGGAAAAGTCCCTGAGTTGTGTGGTTTGAAAAAATTTTGAAAAAACTTCAAAGTGAGAAAATTTCCGAAAAATAAAATTTCCGAAAAATTTCAAAGTCCTTGATTTTTGAAAAAAAATGGCCAGGGGTTGTCCTAGGGTTTTGATGGAAAAGTCCCTGCGATGTGCGTTTTGAAAAAAAATTTTAAAAAAACAAATTTCCGAAAAATTAAATCTCGAAAAAATTTCAAAATTCCGAAAAATTTCCGAATACAGATTTCGAGGAAGTATTGTTTGTTCTTTCAACAATTAATGGAGGGTTGTTTGTGATTCGTGACCAATTGTCTGAATTTAGGCAGAACCAGCTTTTGGTTATTTACACGCAAGCATCCCTTTCCCTGGACAACGACAGGCTCGAGGCGGAGAAGGGCCGAGAGTCGGGGATTTACGTCAATCGCGAATCTCAATTATATGTAAGGAGTAGGTCGGCTTTCAAGACTTTTTTTACAAAAAGGATACACTACCCACTTTTATTACATATAAAGCGAAATTATCAGATGACAGAAGGGCTTTAGTTTCCTTGGTTGTGTATTTTGCAGAGCGATGCTGTCTTATGGTTCCACGAACAAGAAATTCATTTTGTATCATGTACAAGATTTGAAATTGTTGAATTGTAGTTTAATGTAGCTCGTTTCCTCTAATAGTTGTACTCGGAAAGTAAACCTTCATGGTTAAAGATCACTATGTGACGTTTGAGGTGTCCGAAAAGAAGTGAATGTTGGTTGCGCACCTTGTGATAGAATACCGGTAATTAAATTTTGTCGAGTGACGATTCGTAGAACTTGTAATTTAACACAGAATAGTTTTAATGTGACACGGTTGTTTTAGATTTGACGCGATGGTTTGTAGAACAGCTATGATTTATTGGAAGAAAACATAGTTATTCAATTGTTAATACAAAGCAAGGCATAAAACACAGTGAAAGAGTTCAAGATTATTTCCAATTTGACCTCCCGATGGACGATTAATAATCAGAGAAAAACCACGTTTGCGCCAGTGCTAACTTATGGATAAACCGGGACTCGAACCTGGTTATAAATTGGCTAAGCTCAGTAGAAAGGTAAAGCAGATGACTCGTGTACGATCAGGGGTGGGCAGTTCTTTGATCAGCAGCTCGTCCATCGGTCAGGAGGTTGGAAAAGGACATCTCAATAATAACACATAAGTAAGGGCACAAGGTATATTAATCATCTTCTAAAGAAACACAGGTATAAATTGGATCTCTACTCTCTCTGTGACGACCGGATGAAACGAGGATTTTCACAAGAAGTTACAAGAATATGAACACAAGAAAGGGATAGGTTGAAAGCTTACGATTCGTCCTGAGGTGTGGTTTGGAAGATCATGTTGACCAGGACTACCCGCGCTCAGAGGCGACGGGGCAGTTGAGATGATGAAATGCACTCGGAATTATACACGGAGGCGGGACTCCATTGAGTTTAGTTCGAACCGAGATAATAAACATGATTGGAAGTTTGATGGCGAAATGCATCTAGTTAAACTGGAACGAGATCGCGTCCGTTATTGCGTAATTATGCAAGCCATGCCCGCGAGTGGTTTTTGCTATCGTGAGCGACCGTGTTGCTATAACCAAGGTCGGTTCTGCACTACGGAAGTGCGCCGAGGCCGGGCCATATTGACTGCCAGCAGCCTGGGTGGTCCGTCCGATCACGCGGCGTTGTGTCGTTTTAACACGTACGCCACGATCGTTTGCATGGGGAAAGCGAGGCTAAAGTATGCATCTTTTTTATAGGGTGACTTGTATTACGTAACAACGACTTCATCACTTATGTCGTTAAGATTTCCACTTTATTTTAGAGATTTAATAGGGCAAATTCTACAGCAGGTCTGTCCAATACACCAGGACTGCGCGTCGCATATTTTTGTGCAAGACTGCTTCACTTAGGTCGTTAAAATTTTGGCTTTATTTGAGAGTATTGTTTCGTCTTAAGCTGTGGGAAGGGGTGATGCGAATATTACAACAATACTTTATGTTCCATTATAAAGTTAATTAACAATCGTAGAAGTCAACATTAGGATAAATTACCTAAAATAATCTCTATTAAGTTTTTGTCCATGTTCGTACATTTTATATCGTTGGCGTTTTGTAAAAATGACGATAATTTCAACACAATTTTACAGCAGGGGATTTGCAAACTTTTCACATTACTTTGCGGGTATTAAAGATTAAAAAGTCATTATGTGTTCACGGGGCTTTGGGCCTAAATATGTTAGTACCGTACAATGCGAAAACATAATATACAGCATATAAATGCTTTGGATCATCATTTTTACAGGTACATTTGCCCTTTTAACAATACACCGACGATACAGTATGATTTGAAATTTTCCCCGCCGAAATTATTATTGTGATTAATTTTTGGGTATGCCGTGTTATGCTTCCTCCTTCTTAAGACTATGTTTCGGTAAGCGTTACACTGTCCATCATCAGGACAGATGTGTCGATTGTTGTGAAGTGTGTGATTATGTATGCAGAAGTGATTTCTTAGTTTTTAGGTCCGACATTTCATTAAAATAATTGATGAAATTAATATGGTTTTTTTCACTTATTTTTAAATACATCTCTGTATTTGAATTTTAATTTTGTTTTCATGAATGAATGAATGCAAATCTTGTAAGTGCAAATTAATGCACTTCCCGAGATCCGATCGAGCTGAAACTTTGCAGATAGACTCGTTATCGATGCATGATAATGCATTCTATCAACTTTTGTAGGTAAACATGCACACGCACGCGGATATGCGAGTATACGCATTTCTCTGAAATTGGATTACGTTACAGTTGCAGTTAATTTTTGAAATAAATGTCGGTCCTACCCGATTCGGATTTGGCTAAGTTGTTAGCGCTTTTAACTCCAGTCCTTGGGAGGAAGGTTCAATCCTCAGTAGAACCAAAAAGAATCATTTTTTAAAAATATCTATCATATCTTTAAAAGATGTATTATAGAAAGAAAATTCTGTTTTTTATGGGTTGATTTTTATTTCATTAGTTATAAAAAGATAACTATCCGCCCACTGCCATAATGGCTATACCAACTCTCCACCCTGTGTGACAGTACTATTAAAAAATATATAAAAAGCTTAACGTAAGAGGGGTTCGTAAGATTTCGCCAGATTAACTTCGGAACAAGTCAAGCAATTGAAACATATCAACAAATAGAGCGGTTACGTAAGAGGGCAAATACCAGACAATAGCCAATTGGTCGCTTGCAGTGGCGTATATTGATCTTTGATCCAGAGAAAGTTGGGTATTTTCAGTGGCTTGTTTGAAGCATCTTTATAAGTATTTGGAAGAAAATAATAACAATTTCAAAACTTAACAAAATTGTCAACATTTGAATTCCTCAAAAGTTATGGATAGGTTAAATTCTTACAACCACATCTCAGATGATTTGTGAAGGCTCTGAAAACCATTATTATAGTTATAATCTGTAGCGATGAGCTGTTAAAAGCATTGAATATACCCAAAAGGTATATATATATATATACGTACATAAACACCTAGAAAATTAAAAATGTATTACAGGAAGTTCCACCACACAAAACCCCGGGAATACGATAAACGGTCAAAATACATACCTATCTTGGAACGAACCTTTATAATAAAATACCCTCAGAAATATCAATTTAGTTAGAACCAATAATTGGCTTAGGTAGTTCGGATACTTATACTAATAATAATAATAATGTCACTGTTTAATATTGTGATTATTCTGCATCCGAATATCTCTCCTTTCCTAAAAGTCTCACATGAGAAGAACGGGAAAAAGAAGACATAAGCCTGTGATATTCATTTGTTATCAACCCACATGACTTTTGCTTTTATTCTAATTCTCGTCGTTGTCGAAAGTGGATATTATTTAGCTGCTCGCAAAAAAAATCTCGTGAAAAGGCCATTTAAATCGTGCAAATTGCATCTCTAAGTTCAATATTGTCGTGTAGTTGAAATATAACATTAATGGTGATTATATAAGGTCTACACCTATAAACTGTAGTTATATGGAATATTCAAGAAACTAAAATAAAGCAAAAGAAATTAATATCATCATAGGGTAATACTTCCTATAAATTTCTCCCTGTATTCCTAGTGACTGTAATCGATCGATTGATTTGCTTCTATTTTCATTTACATATCGTCCATTATAAATGCCATTCGGGCATCAAATAGTCCCCTTAAAATAATTTTAACACACTTTGTAGATAGTTTGAAGAAAAAAAAAATTACAGAATGATTTATTGCTTAAAACCGAGCTTTTGGTTCCTTATGATATGAAATCTGCCTAGCTTTGAAGTAATATACCTAATAACACATAATGTTACCAGAAGGTTTACAATTTATAAAAGAAAACTCAATTGCAAATTGTTCTGAAGGGCGCTGACCCCTGGTGAAGTATTATATGCCGGCACGCCACTGGTCAATAGTTTGTGCAATATGGGTCTACAAGCATATTATCCGCTGCAACTTGTATGCTTATCGACTCCATCGTCATAACGGGAAACTTATATGGATATTTGTCGACTGTATCGACTAAAGCTAGCTGGGATATTGTATCGGAATGTCTGTTAATGTTGTAAACGCGCTATTCAATGGGCTTAAGGGATATTGAAGCTGAATAAATACACATGAATGTTTGCTCGCCGTTTCCTTATTTGCATTGAAAACTTTCAGCCCTGGATAAGTTGATGAACAAACGGGATTCTGCAGATGTCTGTGTAAGCATGCTTATCAATATTTGATTCGGAGTTCAAATAAATCGACTTGCTTTCATTAGAACTTGTAATTAACATCCATCTATCTATACATGCTATGTAATACACGGTGTCGGGTAACTAGTAGTAGAATCGGAAAATTGGTGAATCTCCATCACAAGGAGAACCCAAAAAAGATATTTTTCCTTTCGATCCTTTTTTTTAAAGGTTAGAAAGTTTTGGAGACGGGTCTGTCCTTGGACGCATTTTATAAGACATTAAGGAGCTGGTATTGACCCCCTAGTGACCGATATTTTTTAACACTTTCAAAATTTCATTTGACCTAAATAATTCCAACTTCAACCTCGATTTACTCAAAAACAAAAGCTCAAATCAAAAAATATATACCACAAAATCGATTATAAATGTGATATATATATTTACCAGTTTCTTGATTGTAAAATGAGTTACTGGACATCATGTATGAAAAAGAGTGTCTGTGGGTGGGTGGCTTTGATTTTCATACAAAATATGTAGTTGTTTTATTCCGAGATTGATGAAATTTTGAACACTTGACCTTCAAAACAAGAGGAAGGTCACTGTCTGTCTCATGTCCGTATGAGATTTTGAAAAACTACCGCATTACCTTACACATCTCTTAAAGTAGACTTTTGATACTACAGAAAATCTTTCCACATCGGATTTCGAAAAACTCAGATGTGCGCAAATCCCGGACAACGCCGAGAAATTCAGCTAGATATCAGTAAAATAATGTGTAGGTACCTATATTTACTTAGTACGTTATGTACGTAAATGAATTAAAATAATTTTAAATGTATATTCTAAATTTAGTTTCAATACGATATATTTTTAAGCACATTACAATAAGTCAAATAGTATTCTAGTCCCAGCGAGAGATCGTCATCGTTATAGTATCTTCTGACTTTTTCGTTTTCAAATAAGACGCGTGAGAAAGAAGAGGATTGAGGTCGATGACGCCTGTATGAGCTGTCGCTGAGACTAGTTTACATATCCAACAATGTAACCAGAAAACTTAAAGAGCCTTGGAGGAGGGAGAAGAGAAGAGGGGTGGGGGTGAATTCGTAACGGGAAGAAAATTCAGCGTACAATGTCGAAACAAATTTTGAATCTGTTTTATTTAAAAAAAAAAAAATACTGATTTCTGTTGTGTGTCTATCCTGCGTAACTCTGATTCAATGAACTCTAGAACTCGGATTTGCTTTGAATTTAAGTTTCATTTTCAAAATTTGAACTGATTGTGTAAAATGTTCGGACAAGCGATAACGTGGGTAGGTCATCGTCATAGATAATAATTTTGGTTATACGTGCATGAAAAATAAATATTCGTGCTTGAAATTATTCACGTTCAATGAACTCAAATCCGATTCGAATTGAAATCTAGTTTTCAATACTCGAACTGCTTGTGTTAATAATAATTCAGACAAGCGATAAAATAGTAGCAGATAAAGTAGTAATTACCTACCTAAAATATAATATTTTACAAAATATAAACGAAAACTACCATTTGGAATTGAAACGCTTTTTGAAATGGCTTTGTCCGTGTTTGGTGACCAGATCTGAACAGCCAGGTAATTCTCCTCTCCACTACCCCCATCTTCACAACATACGTCAATTGGGGATGCCATAGTCTCACTGGCTCCAGACGGTTGGGAGCAGTTTGGAGTCTTGAACGGTTTCATATAAAAACTTCTCAATACTTAGTCAATTATTTGCTTTGGGTTTAGAGCGAGATCTAACAAGTATACCAAGATCTAGCTAGATCCTTGTTCCGACTTTGACACTGTCTCAGAATCAGTTTTGAAAATATCTGTATTAGGTGTATACGAATATGGTTTCAAACCGTATTTATTTTTTTAATTAGTTTTATTTTATTAATAATCAACGCCCTTGTTGGCTTTTACATACTATATTTTAGGCACGACCAAGTGAATCAGATACTTGAGTCGGGCCATGTCAAGAGTCAGAAAAATAGAAGAGTATGTATGAGACGATGTATGAATGTGAATGAGGCAAGGAGTATGTGCCAAGACCGAGTTGTTTGGCGGTCCGTCCTCTCTGCCTACCCCTGCGGGGAAACGGCGTGAAGGTTAGTTAGTTAGTTAGTTATTTTATTATTTTTTTGGTAAACTAATGTTTAAAACAAGATTTTTTTTTATGCATAGCACAAAGGGTAACAATTATTTTACAAGCAATAATTATTCGCCTGAAACACTCATCCACATTGAAAAATGTAACAAGCAGTAATTGTTGAATGAAACACTAGTATATATTGAATTATTTCGCGGATAAGAGATAAGCCGCCATAGCTCAGTGGTCAGATCTGTCGACCGGAAATCGAAGGGACACGGGTTCGAGTCCCGTTGGCGTCATGTATCTTTTATCAGGAGATTTTTCAATGTGGATGAGTGTTTCAGGCGAATAATTATTGCTTGTAAAATAATTGTTAGTTATTTTATACACTGATGGAAAACCAGGCGTCTAAATTGAAGTTTCAGAAGATAGTTACGGAAAGTTCATATTATTTTAAAGTCTTTACCAGACCGCGGAATCACCCATATAAAATACTGTAAAACTTAACGCTTACTTTGTGGCCGGAGACAGCTATAATGAATAAAGTGCCAATTTCAACATGATTTTCTTCGCAAAATATTTAATCATTTTATGACAAATAAAAACTGCACAGCTTTTACTAAAAATAACCAAACACCATAAAAAGATTGATAAATAAAGTGTTGACGCAACCATATGCATCTCCCTCTAACATAAGTACAATTTATTTACACCTGACCAGTCTGTTAAAAAAACCGGTAAAATGAACAGGTTTTTTTAGTGTGTATTATATCGCATCTATTTCGGAAACCTCGTGCAGTGATTACCACCCGTACTGTTCCCAAGAGTCAGAATATCGATTCGCAACAAGACGTGTTTTGACCATGGACAAGTCAGAAATCCTTCACAACACTTTTAATAATAGTGATTACAGTCCACCACAAACTGATAATGCGACCACATAAAGTCTGCAAATAAATATCGTTCATGGAGGATATTGTTTGATTTATTCCCCTATCATAACAAACGGATTGCAATCCTTACACAGTCGCCTGTTCTACTGGTAATTCAAGCAGAAAAAGGAACTCGCATCATTGTTGATTGATCCCTTTGGCACTGGTGAATAGTTGAAAACACGACGAACGCGCGCCCTACATTTTTTTTAACGGGTCTTTTCTACGATTTCTCCTTTTGAGATCTATAGCTCGGCCGTAAAACGATTTGCCAGCCTCTGTGTTTCCTCCCTCCTATAACATGGGTGAAATCAAGTCCAATGTTTTCATTCCTTCCTTTTTACCCTCCACGCAGCAATCCCAAAGATGACAGACCGTGAGGGAATTTTATTCCCCGGGGTCTCCTTTGCGAAGTTAATTCTGAAATTGAGTAAAGTTCACCATAAACTTGTGGCCGATAAATGTTCAGGGAATCAATCACAGTGGATCGATAAAAAACCTATACCAATACGATATTGAAGAAATACGTCATCCATGGTCAGTTGGCGATATTTGCGAGCACGGTTCGAATATGATTCCAACGGCCGGGAGACTAAAACTGCAGCTTGTGTTCGTAATGCAAAATAGATAGCTTTCTAATGAATGGAAGTGAATTAATTAAGGTCTTAGATTTGAAATAAATCGTATAGGTACTTGATCCATAGAAGTATTAATTCATCTAAGACGCGATCAACAACAAACAGAAATATGAGTTGTTAATTATAAATAAAGACTTCAATTAACTCCCTATTTAGTGTCAAAAAGTACACGCGGACTGCCAATGGCTAGCCTGGCTATCAACAGCGCGACCGTGCTTGGGAAATCAGTATAAAATCGTAGTTAGTTACGCCTATCGACCCGAAATTGTAAATTGACGATAAGCTTCATTGCAGGTGACCTTAAGTTTATACCATTGGGATGAATTATCAATAGTATTTCCATAGTTTTGCCGTATAAACAGATGACATCATAATATATTATACAACAAAATAATTATTCCTACCCATATTTGGTTAATAATAATTCATATCGCTAACCGAATTTATTTCTGACATTTTCGCAGCCAAAAGTCTTATGGATTATGTTTTTTGGTTTTAAGCAGCGGTAAGCTACCTCCTTCTATAGCTAATGTTTCAGACATCGCTCATCTGCCCTGTAACGCTATCTAAAACGTTGGCTAAAGAAGGAGGAAGTCCAACACGGTATAGTAACCCAAAAATTAATCATGATAAGTGTATTTTTGTTACATATCCGAAATCTGTAAAAAATATTCTATCATCTATGCAAAATAATCCTGCAAGTGTTGAAAAGTAAACTTCTTGCTAAACTCCCACAAAATACCCTCGACTTTTCATCAAGAACACATCTCACTTATTCAAAATGCCATCAAACCATCAAAACTATCCCATTTCCACCCCTAGGCCAGTGCTGGTACCTGAAAAGCGACGGCTACAGGAAAAACTTCGTCGCATTAAACTTGTCGATATGTTAGGGGTTGTGGGTGGGCTGGGGGTGAGGGCGGTGTGAGGAATGATAGAGGGCTGTCTGAAGTATTTGACCCGAAGAGAAAGTTTGAGCGGCGCTCAAAAAACTTGTTCACCCCCGGAAGCTTAAGTTATCGTAGCTTAGATGTGAAATTACTTTTTTGTTATGTGAGAAATACCAATGATCGAGGTTTGTTATGATTTTGTTGGTGGTGTCAGAAGGGCTGTTTTATAATGTGAACAGCAAGCAATAATGGTACTTACCTACTGCTCGTTATCTAATAATAAATTAGCGCAGTAATATTTATGGTGCATTATGGAATACGTGTTATAATCAACTGATTGAAATAATTGAAATGGTAAATGAATACGTTTATTTGGGAGTGACTGTTGATTGCCAATTTCAATGGGGCATTCAAATAAACAATATTTCCAAAAGACTGGTAGAAATTGTGGGTAGATTATAGAAACTGAAATTCCTTTGAATATTATAAAAATCTTTCACCTATCACTTGCAGAATCAACTCTATGATATGGAATAACCACTTGGAGACATTCTTTTAAAACTAACTTCAATCAATTAAAAATTCTATGGTTAAATTACTAGTTTAAAAAAATAATTTTGCACAGAGACGTAACATTTCGTTGTTGTATCGAACTTCAATATTTTGCCTGTGCAGGCCTTACTATGGGACAAAATATTGATTCAGCATATATCTGACTCTGAATATAAAAAACAAATTGTTAAATGAACACAACACGAAGGCATGTTTGTTACAAAATATTACAATAAATACGGACAGCGAACCCTAGAATATAACGTGCCAAAATGTTCAACATGTTGCCAAGTAACATAAAATATTCTAAATTCCCAAATCCATTAAGATATATGCTAAAAGCATGGCTCATAGGTAGAAATACTTTATACCAATCATCACTATCAAACAATAGTTGTTATTTATTAGTATGTAGATTTAGTGGTATTTCAGATGATGTGTGCACATAAATAATAATCTGAATATCTTATAAGTAGCACAATATTTTGTATATTTACAGTCAATAATATTATGCATACATATTTACAATATAATTGAACATGTACATCCTGTTAACAAACTACTTAATTGTAGCTTAACGAAATAAAACCTTAAAGAACAAAAAAATTAATCGCATTATGCCAGGAGAATAAGAGAAGAATAAATATCATGCGTATACGTCTATAATATATATAAATAATATAATACATATAAATAGTATATCTGCGTTACGATCCAGAGTTGAAGATACTTTCGGTATCGCTCTGGTGTAAGACCGCCATTCAGAATTGACAAGTTGGTTGAAATGGCTTTGGCCATGTTTGGTGACCACATCTGAATAGTCAAGTACTTCCCCACCTTCCTCTCCCCAACTAATTCCCCTCCACTCTACCACCAGCCTCACAAAAAACCAATTTGAGTATGCCATAGTCTCACTGGCTCCAGATGGTTGGGAGAAGTTGCGAATCTTGTCACAGTCATGCATGTCGAAAAACTGACATTTGTCCTTTTAAAGCAAGCCACACCATTATTGTTATTATTGTGAGTTAGTTAGCATTACTATTTTTTATCAACTCGGCACTTTGATAAAACTATATTTTGCATGCAATATTGACATAGTTAGAAAAGAGTCCAGATTTATTAGAGTATTATAAAACGTGATTAAATTGATTACAAATGCAATAATTAGGGTATAGATTGTTGTTAAGGTACAAGTTTCTGGCATTCTTCCGGTACAAACATTTGCATGGAAATCGCACAAAAAACCATATTAAAGGTAATACATACTTTAAAAACATATAATGACTGACGCATACCAGATATTCAATTATACGTACTACTCAACTACATTTTTGATTAAAACAACAAATTTCAACAAACACAAACTCTCATTAATAGATCAGTTACACAAGAATACAAAAATTAGGTAGTGTGGAGAGGAAGGAAGGTGGAAAAGTACCTGGCTTATCAAATCTAGTCACCAAACACGGCTAAAGCCATTTCAAGCAACGTTTCATTCCTGACTGATTCTAAACGGGGTCCGCGCAAATATCAAGAAAATAAAATTGGTGCTGATCGCCATCCAACGTGATTGATTTTGAAATATAAAATAAATACAAATTTAATATTCTTCCCCGCTCGTCTATAATAAATTTGATCCCTTTTCACTTTTTCTCTCGTATATTATTCATTCTTCAAGGATGCAGATCACACGATCCTATCTTTATAATTATGTTTCCAGTGACCTCGACTTCTTCCAAACATCGGGTTTTCTTAAAATCCGATTCCCGCTTAAATTTATTCTATTAAAACTAGAGATGTCTCCGACCAGATTAACATGCACATAAACCAGACGATGAATATTTCCACAGCCTCGGCTGTAGGATTCTGGATGTTAGATTCTGGATGTCAGATTCTGGATGTAAGATAGCTCTGGATGTAGTGGGTATGTATGTTAGGGTGGCCCTCGCAAAGCCAGACACTCTAATTTAGCAGAAGTTTGACTAATGACGCCGGAGAGCAAACCGCCAAATTGACTTCGCGGTTCCTCGGATGGCCGCCGACGCGCGCGCCTCGGCGCTGCTTCCGAATTTGAAATATTACCGCCGCGGAGACGGGGAAGAGGAGGGTTAGCGCTCAGCTCCTTGATTGTTGAAAGGGACACGAGGATGGATGGGGCCATTTCGGCAATAATTTATTGTTAATGTATAGTTTAGTAATTAATAATGCTGTTAATGTTAGTTGCCGAAGGAAGCGGGACTCGTTGCCCGTTTCTGATCACATTCTGCACTGATGTACGGCAGACGTTTGACGATAGAGGAGGCAGAGCGTTAAGCTCCTTGGCTCTAGATTTTAACGTTAAAAATAGAAAGATTCTTTGACGATATTTTAGTAAATAACGGGTTTTCCAATAAGAGGTGTTATTTTGATATTCAATCGTAAAAGATCAATGGTTGTCTTGTTGAAAGTAAACGTTGTCCAGATCAACACCATCCAATTCCGGCCATAAAAAATCAACAATCATCTCTCGATAGCGCAATCCATTCACCGTAACTGTTGCTCCAGCCTCATTTTCGAAAAAGTAAGGTCCAATGACTCCACCGGACCATAAACCGCACCAAACAGTCACACGTTGAGAATAGAGAGGCTTTTCAACAATAACTTTTGGGTTTTCCGAGCACCAGATGCGACAATTTTGCTTTTGACGAAGCCACCGAGGTGGAAATGGGCCTCATCACTCAAGATAATTTACATTTGATTCACTCAAGTGAATTTTAATAATTTCGATGTGTTGTTGAAGCGTGTATCGTTCCGTTTTTATTAATGGCGTAGTTTCTACTTGTCAAATGTCAAAAAATGACAGCTTTAAGAGTAACATCTACCGAAATAGCGGGCTATTCAAAATAACACCTCTTATTGGAAAACCCAGTACTTATTTCAGTCGGCCTAGATGTTTAATATATGCATAGAATAAAGAAGACTACTTAAAATGCCCGAGATACATAATATGTATTTTTTTAAATGTGAAACTGAACAAGAGTCTCAGCGGAGCCTGTGACACTATGGCATTCCCAATTTTGTTGTGAGGTAGAGGGTAGCGGAGAGGGGAAGGAGATGAGCAAGAGGAAGGTGGATGGGGGGGTACCTGGCTATTTAGATCTGGTCACCAAACACGATCAAAGCCATTTCAAGCAACATTTAAATTCTGAATGGTAATCTTATACCAGGGCAATACTGAGAGTTTTTTCGAATTTGGAATGTGCCGCAAATATACTATAGATTTATTGAAGATATTCCAGTAAAAATAAGCAAATATTTATGTTTTCTAGTAGATGTTCGTAATTGTAATTAGCATTATGACTAATTATTACTAGTACTAGATATTCGCTATAACTATTGATTATTTTCGGGTCAGGTATTTGGGCTTCGAACCAAAATTAAGTTGTGTATGAAAGAGGCCGCACTTTTTTCCTCTAAATTTACATCTGCTATTTCACAGAGCATTTATTGTGATCAATCGTTAATGCACGTTTTATGATTTTTGTTATTAATTAATATTAATGTCGTAATACTTATTGCAATTACAAACATCTACTAGAAAACATGTGAGCTATTCTTTTTAGTATTTATTTGTGTTTCAAATATTAATATATGCGACCTTGCTGTAATTTTTCACAACAACGCACAGTGGCCAATTTTGATGATTTGGCGCGACATCGCTCTCGGCGTTCGACCATTCGGCATAATTGATGTTTTTTTTAAGTATTAATAAGAAATACCACTTATTTTTTGTTAATTCTTATTAGTTGAAATGTTGATAATGATTTTAATGCTTTTATAAAAAGTAGCGTGTAACTTGAGCGCTAAGTTTGTATTTTATAGATTATAATTCTTTAAGAAAACAGATAATAAAAATACAGTGAACAATTTTGTACATTATAATTCTTTAAAAAACCAGATAATAACATTTTTAAATAATTATTTTGTAGATTATGATTCTTTATAAAACAGATAATAAAAATACAGTGAAAACTAAATAATTTTATGGATTATAATTCATTGAAAAAACAGATAAATTATATCTTGAAAACTAAATATTTATTACATTATTTAACACAAATATAAAATGTGATTTC
This sequence comes from Hesperophylax magnus, assembly GCA_026573805.1. Lineage (NCBI taxonomy): Eukaryota > Metazoa > Arthropoda > Insecta > Trichoptera > Limnephilidae > Hesperophylax > Hesperophylax magnus. The sequence goes on from JAIUSX010000036.1 coordinate 1,402,613, forward strand.
TATTAGTAACCCTATGTTTATACTTATTTAAGTAAACTATTTTGGAAAATTGGAAAAAAAATGGAAAAAAGGTAAACTTTGAACCAAGGCAACAGTTATAATTTATGAAAAAAAAAATTTTTTCAGTTATTTAAATAAAGCACGTATCCTAAAGAAAATCTCAAGGGATTTTTAAAAGTACTTTTTTGTATAATAAGTTCACAAACAACCTGATTTCGCACGCCTTCTAACTCGCCTAGATACAGCAGCATAGTTGCGTGCCCGAATATCAGTGTACCCCTGTTCTGCGACTAATTACATAATAATTGAGTTTCATATGTTAATTTAAATTGACAGTGAGTAATTGTGAATAACTTAACTTTTATTCTAACGGTACGCAGAACTAAATATTACATACAGTTGATCTTTCTTTGACATATCGGACTCAAATATTGGATTCTGAAAAAAAATCGACGAAAATTAAGTACAATCATTTCTTAAAAATGCAATTACTGGAGTGGCTGGCTAAAGTTAGTGGTGATTTTTTTTTCCATGTACAAAAAAGACACAGCAATAATATCCTATTAAAATTAGCGTGAAGACTTGTGAAGATTTTTATTCCTACTCCATTAAAGACAAAAAATTGTAAAAAAAGGTAAACTTTGAACCAAGGCAACAGTTATAATTTATGAAAAAAAAATTTTTTTTTCAGTTATTTAAATAAAGCACGTATCTTAAAGAATATCTCAAATGATTTTTTAAAATACTTTTTTTGTAGAATAAGTACACAAACAACCTGATTTCGCACGCCTTCAAACTCGCCTAGATACAGCAGCATAGTTGCGCGCCCGAACATCTCAGTTCTGTGCGTAATTACCGAGTAAGTAAGCTTCGGGTGATATTTTCAATGGTTTTTTTAATGTCAGTGATTAATTGAGAACACATTGGTAAAAAAAATATTCATTTCGGGAACATGCCGATCTGGGGTCAATGTCGCGCCAGCGCTCAAATTTAAGCCACTGTGCAACGGCGTGATAAAAAACATTCAATTATTATTGTACTCAAAAAAAAATTGCTAAGATTGCGTTATTGCGATGTCGGAACACGTGTTCACAAATTTCTAATATTTTCGTATTTCGTCATTATGTATTATAAGGACAAATACAAATGCACGAAAACTTGTTACTATATATTATGAATGAACAATTGTTTTTAACAGAATTTTATTAAATCAGCAATGCTATTATTTCTCCGTGTTGAATCGTAGTTACAGACAGAGTCACAACCAAAATTAATATGTTAAATACAGACCCAGCCAACTGCAGCACTCTAAGCTCACTACTAACTACTGTCACTGTCCCCGTCAATAATAATATGATTGAACTCTATCCCATCCCACCCCCTCCCGCCCCGCCCCGCCCCGGGCTGGTCAAGAATTGAGGTTAACGGCCGCCACCCTCCTACCTTCACCTGACCCCGAACTAACCAACCAACCAACCCCTCCACTAGTGGATGAATTATTACCTTTTATTCGCAGTCCACTTACAATTTCATGGAAAACACACTTTTCATTACACATTATACCAAAAAGTGAAGACAAGAAAAATCGCCATCACTAGGGATTTGATATTATTAATTATTAAAAAAGTGGTTATCTGTGGTGTCCTGTTAATGTCCTTATAATTAGTAATTCACTCGAGATGATCGTAGATTTCAGTGATATTTCGGATTGTTTATTATCGTAACGTACTTACAATAAATATCTTACTGAACTCACGTCCATTCGACTGAAGATGTTCTCTTGTAGGTACATCTGCTAACATTGCTACCTTCGTAACCATTCGGGTGTTAGACCCAAACGTACGAACGTAGTATACTACTGTATCTACGACATGTGGTACTAATAATGACACCTACAGAGACTCCTTACACTCCTTTCTTCGCTCATTCGCTCTACATGCACAAACCATCTAAGCGTCCCTTTCTTATTCTTACTCATTACGCTTAGATCAGCCTTGCATTATTTGTGGATCTCCACATTTCTCACACGATCACACATGGTTTTACCACACATACGCCTCAGGGATCTCATTTCAACAGCATTCATTCTACTTTCATCCTTTCTCTGCCTGTTCCATGCCTCACTTCCATACATCATGTTCAATTGAAACAAACTATATCAACATCAGGACATTGCGTAATCATCGAAGAACTATTATTCTACAACCACTTTACCAACCAAACACAAAATAAAAAAAAGTAAAATCAAAATTTGGGATGCCACTGCCTTTGGGCAGTTGGTACTCTTGCGCTGTATTCACAAAACAAATTGAATAATTCAATTTATAAATGAAAGGAAGACAAACATATCCCAAGTTACAAAAAATGTCACAATTTTTTTAAATTTTCTGCATCCCACACTTGGTGGAACTATTGTTTGTCTCGTGATGTAGGACTTTAACTCACAACGACAGCCGAGAAATTTAACTCACAACGCCTGGGTGAGTCGTTTTCATTTTGCTTCCTCACTGTGATTCATTTCTACAATCCCATATCCAATATTATGACCTCACATATTTATCTTATTATTCGCCCCATACTTTTCGCACAGGGTAATATAAAACAAATCTAAATAAAGGTTTCAACCATTAAGCTTCACCTCTAAAAGATATTCGATCTCACAATAATAAAAGCGAATGTTTATTCTTTTCAAAGGTAGAAACAATTTAGCGCTCCCGCTCGGAAAAACCCCAATAAAACGAATCGTTAACCCTCTCGCTTCCACCCTTAGCTCAGCCTGTCAATGTGCCCCGTCACCTATTTCTATTGTTCCCTATGAAATATTTACTCTGGACGTCTGTGACAGATAAAGCTGTCAGCCATCAAACTTGTTCACGGTGCTCATCCTGTGATGGGAAGGGACACCCTACGACACATTGGCCCACCATTAGATACTTCAACCATGGTTACCTTAAGATACCCAAGTAAATAAAATAAGATTCGTTTTTTTAACAATCAAATTTAGAAAATAAACTCAATTGGACTCAAGCAAAGCTGAGTAGTTATTTTATCTATTTACTTGGTATCATGATACCTATTATTATGATACCTTCTTACATACAAGTCACCACAAATAAATCTTAATTCTAAAGATTTATGTTGCAGGGTATATGTTACACATACTTAAATTAAGTTTTAAATTTTTCTCACGATAACAGCGCTATAGAAATGATCCAAACATAATAGTAATTATTGTTGTTGAAAATTGTTACGAAAAACGACAAGAAAAGGACGCTCAGTGTTTTGTAAATGTAAATCGCATGACGGAGAAAGCAGAATCAGTAAAAGAGAAATAAACACAATCAAATTATCTAGGAGTAATTACTATTAATTATATTTCTTTTATAAAAAAAAAAACGTGAAAGTGAATGGAATATCTCAAGAAGACTTGAATCAGTGAGTTGATACAAAACTTGAGTAAGGTTAAACGTGTGGCATTCATGAAGAGACAGAGAGATATCAAATAATTATAGATAATAATAACCACAAAAAATCCTAAGCTCGTTGCTGATCATGTAAACAATTTTTTTATTAATATCGGTCCAAATCTTGCTTCTCAAATTGCCCAGAGCGGAATCACCCAATCTACCGATACAGTGGTTCAAACAAATAACATAAATACAAAATTTCTATTCCAAACTGTGTCACAGGAAGAAATTCTCAAAACAATTAATTCTCTAAAAAACACTTCTTCTGCTGGACCAGACGAAATTTCAACCAAAATCCTTAAAACGCTGTCTTCGGAGATTACATTGCCACTAGAATACCTTATAAACCTAAGTATTCCACAGGGCTACTTCCCCTCTAACCTAAAACAAAGTATCGTAATTCCCATCTACAAATCTGGAAACAAGTCAGATATCAATAACTATAGACCAATTACTTTACTGAATAGCTTGTCTAAAGTTTTTGAAAACCTTATTAATACACAACTTTTAAAATTCATCGAGAGCCATAAAATACTTTCAAAAAATCAATATGGTTTTCAAAAAAACAAAAGTACCTCAGATGCCATTGCCAGGGTGACAGACTTCATTGTAAAAAGCCTTGATAAAGGAAATAAATGTATTTCAATCTTTTTAGACCTCTCTAAGGCTTTTGATACAATATCACACTTTAAACTAATTAAAAAACTTGAAAAAATCGGCATCACGGACAAAGAGCTAAACTTCTTTAAAAGTTACCTAAATGGACGCAAACAACAGGTTAAAATACACAATACCCTCAGTAACCAGCGCTCAACTGACTATGGAATTCCACAAGGAAGCGTATTGGGACCAACTCTGTTCTTACTGTATATAAACAACTTTTGCAACCTTGAAATTGAGGGAAGCATTGTTAGCTTTGCCGACGATACTGTCTTACTGTTTGAAGGCAACAATTGGTCAGCTGTATTTAAAAAAGCTGAAAAAAATATTAACTTAGTTAAAAAATGGTTAGATATAAACACGCTTACCCTTAACACGAAAAAAACAAAATATATCACTTCAAGCATCAATACTGCAGGCCAACCTAATGATGATTACTCCATAAAAATACATAACTGTACGAATTCCAATGTATGCAATGAGTGCCCCTGTATAGAGCGAACTCCACAGATGAAGTACCTCGGCCTCACCATTGACCCATACCTCAAATGGAATATACATACTCAGATCATTGCGAATAAAATTAGGAAAACAATACATTTCTTCAGATCCGTAAGGAACTTCCTTAACTTACAAATTCTAAAAACGATTTATTTTGCATTAACCCAATCTATCATTGAGTATGGTATCATTGCATGGGGAGGGGGTACTTCATCAGCTCTAGATCCTGTTGAAAAGGCGCAGAAAACAATTATGAAAATTATTCTCAAACTTCCTCAAACTGCAAACAGTAACTTAATTTTCAACATAATGAGAGTATTTGATGTTCGACAGATCTATGTAAAAACTATCCTCATGCATCTCTTTAAAAACAAACACGTGCTTTACGAAAAAAAAACTAACTTTAGATTTACGCGTAATTCGAACAAAGACATGTTGCAAGTTCCAGCACTTTCTTCCACCTTTGGTCAACGTAGCTTTGGCTACTTTGCCACAAAGATCTTCAACATGCTCCCGGAAAATATTAAAGAGAGTCAAACACGGAAAGAGTTTAAAAAAAATGTTAAAATTTGGATTTATTCAAATGATCGAGCCTACACTGGTGCCCTCACCCAAACGCCTTGTCATTGACAGTTATTGCAGTATGTACGGTGCTAAAACTTACTATATACGTATTGTGTAAATGCAAACAATAATGAAAAGTAACCAAATGCCTTGTCACAGTGAGTTATTATAGTATGTATTGTGTTTAAACTTATTCTATCTGTATCTTCAATATGTAAACAATAATGTAATCTAAAATAATGGATGTTTAGTATGGGAACCCATATTAAACATTTACATATTAGCAAACCATAGACAAAATGGAGAAATAATTAACTAAAAATTCTGCCTCAATACAGGTTCGCCTAGTGAGGCAGGTTATGCACAACCTAAAATATAATATATTATGCCTTTTCTATATAACACTCTTACATTCATATATATTTTTTCTTATATTAGAAACTGCCGTATTATTGTAACATTATTCTTTCAACAATTTCATTGTTTCTAACTGACATATAATTATACAACTTACTAATGATATATTATATATATTCTGTAATTTTTTGATGAAATAAATAAATTAAAAAAAAAAAAAATGTTAATTTCCATAACGCTAATAGTTTTTCGAATAAAGACTAGAAGAAGAGGACTTCCATTCTCACTGAATCTCCACTACAGTGAGTTTATAGAAGTAAAAATAAATTTAGCAAATTCCAAAGACAAAACAATATCCAAGTCTCTAGGCTTGACGTTTCGTACATAAGAGGATTCATAAAATTATGGATTTTTCAGCAAATAACTACAAAGCGTGGATGAAAATTTGATCTAGAAGCAAATCATTACAAAAAACGATGCATATTATTAATTACAATTTTATCGAAGGAAGCAAACACTTTGTGATGTGACATTATATATTAAATGAAAAATACACTTTGTAAAACACCACTTTTATTTTGAATTAATATTAACAGCCAACCAGGTTTCGCTTAGCTCAAGCTTCATCAGGGCTTATTATATCAACTAAAGTTATTTTCATACAGACACATACATATATATAGAAAAAAATCAAAAAATGAGTGAAAGAGATAGAAATAAAATACACGAGTGAAAGAGATAGAAATAAAAGAGCAGACACCTTATTAGTGCTAGAACGAGAAAGGATGTATACTGATTACAGGATGGGTAGGAAGGGAGGGGGAAGGGAGGAAACAGTTTTATCAGAGGTTAACGGAATAAATTAAATATTGGACTATTAGTTAAATTGATTTGATTGTTGATTATATTTGATTTATTATTGACGGCTTTTTTAATTTCGAGGGCTTCTAAATTGTTTAACCTAATTCCAATTCCATTTTTATGTAATATTGTAATCCCAGAGGTTTTATAAAATGAATGGTTAGTTTCTAGTAGATGATTCTAGTAGATGTTTCTCGCAGAATTAAATTACATTTCATGTATAAATTCATACACCAGAAACATTATCGGACAACGACCATCTTGTATCGATCACATATTAACAAACACCAAAGATATACAAAATATATCATCTGCGGTAATTAAAACAGCTGTAACGGATCATTTTGCATGTATATTTAAATACGACAACAAACATCAAAACCTCTCATTACCAACCACAACGGCCATTAATAATACTGATCAATACAACTATAGTATTAATATAAATTCTCTCACTAAAATATTAAGAAACGAAAAAGAATGGCAAGAAATATACTAATGTAACGATGTAGAAGAATGCTGCAAAATATTTGATAAAAAACTGAGTTTTCACAAAAATGCTTGTAGAAATATTACATCTAACACAACATCTTCAAAACTAAAGCCAATCAAACCATGGATAACTCACGGATTAATCATCTCAATTAGACACAAAGAAACACTCGAACAATATACAAAACAACCGGAAAATATAACATTACAAAAACATTTCAAAGCTTATAAAAAAAACTTACATATCTAATAAAAAACACAAAGGATGACTACTACAAACAAAAACTTGAAATATCTGGAAATGACAGTAAAAGGATTTGGTCCATTATAAATGAAATTGTCGATAAAAAACATTTAAAAAATAAAACAATCAACAATGTAAACCATAATGATTCAAAAATCTGCTGTAAAGATAAACCTCTAGAAGCCGCAAATGTATTTAACAATTTTTTTGCTAATGTAGGAAAAAACCTCGCTAAAAAAATCCAACAAGGCCTTACCCCAAATGACCCAAATACTACAGTAAATAATGAGCATAAATTTTAATTATTTCAACCAACAATACCAGAAGAAATTGAACAAATTATTACAGGTATGAAAAGAGGTTCTGCCCCTGGTTTTGATGGGGTTACAATACAAACACTGAAATGTATAAAATCACAAGTATCAAAACCATTAACTCATATAATCAATACAAGTTTTCAAAGCGGACTTTTTCCATCCACGTACAAACAATCTGTAATTATACCAATATTTAAAACCGGCAATCCGGAAGAACCAACCAATTACCGCCCTTTTTCTTTACTATCAAACATTGCAAAAATATTTGAAAAAATTGCCAAAAAAAGAATAACTCAGTTCATAAAGATTAATAATATAATTCACGAAAAACCAGTTTGGATTCATGGAAAACAAAAGCACAAAAGACGCCATTGCTAAATTATCTAGTACCATACAAGACGCTTTAGACAAATCATTAAAATGTGTTGGTATTTTTGTTGATCTCCAAAAAGCCTTCGACAGCATATCTCATGTCAAACTAATACAAAAATTAAAGATCGTGGGTTTTAATGACACAGCATTAAGTTGGCTAAAAAGTTATCTTCACCAAAGAAAACAAGTTGTAAAAATTAATCACGCATCTAGTCTACCACTCACAAGTGATTTTGGGATACCACAAGGTACTGTTTTGGGTCCATTACTTTTTATCATGTACGTAAACGATATTTTTAAACAAAACCTCAGTGGAACAGTTATATCTTACGCAGATGATACAATTATCATAATTAAGGGTAATGACTGGAAAATTGTAAATGAAAATGTAAATAATGACATCCAAATCCTAAACAACTGGTTCGATACAAATCTACTTACAATTAACGCAAAAAAAACAGTTTATATACCATTCACAATAAATAAATTCAAAACTTACCCCAACATTCAAATAGTAATAATAATACACAACAAAAAATGTAACAAAGATGTCTGTAATAAATCATGTACCATACTAAACCAAACAACTGAAATAAAGTACCTCGGTGTAATTGTAGACCAACATATGAAATGGAACAGACACATATGTGAACTTGTTAAGCGCATTAGAAAATGTATCTATATATTCATTAGATTAAGAAATGTTCTCAAGCTAAACAACCTGAAAAAAGTCTATTACGCACTAGTCCAATCATTACTTCAGTATGGAATCATTGGGTGGGGAGGTGCATATGAAAAATTTTTAAGCTCTGTAAAAGTGGTACAAAAACTAATTATTTAAGTAATTTTGAAAAAACATCTTCTCTTCAGCATCATTGTTAAAAATTTTCGAAGTACCAAAAATTGAAGACCTCTATAAAAAAGATGCAATATTACAAATATATAAAGAAACTGTAATAAAAAAACTTAAATTTAACTCATCCTTAAGGCATAATTTTAACATCCAAATTCCTCTATTTTCAACCTAACAATTGCACAATAATTACATTTACAAAGGCATAAGATATTTTAATGGTCTTCCCGAAGAAGTGAAAAAAATACCAGATTTTATTTTATTAAAAAAAAATGTCAAATTTATCTTTAAAAAAAATTAATATCACCTTTCAAATGTTATAACTTCAATTCATGTTACAACCAAAATTAACGTCACAATCCTCTTTTAAGTTTATATTTATTGTACTGTATTTATGTTAATTACTGATATAAACATGAAATAATTGTGAAATAACTCCTACGCCAAGCTCAAGAGCTAGCACTCTTCATTGGAGTAGAAATTCAATAACATATGTTTTTCACTATTACCTATTATTACCTAATTTTATGTTCAATGTAACAATGTTATAAGTTGAACAATAAAAAATAAAAAAACGATTTGCTTTTCCTCAATAAAAACTCCACAAATTATTCACCAAAGTCCAGAATGTCCAGAATGTAAGCATAAATGATTTTTATCTGTCATTTCTCAATTAATAGTTGAATAGTTGTATTGATATGGCAGAAGTCATGAACTCCATCAAAACCTTGATCCTGTCTTGACTTGATATTATCTCTAGAATTTTTGTGCCTTAGTTTTGTTATAGCATCTTTTATTGTAACATTTCTCCTTGTTTTAACTTCGAGCAATAAGTAATATGTTAACTGGACTTGGTCCGTTAGTAAATAAATAAATAAATAGAAGCGTAGAAACAACATTGATGAATAAATTGTTCAGCGTAATACATACAAATAACTCTTGGCTTATTGGTTTACAAGTTTTAACAGAGTATTGATTGTCTCACGTACGCGAAAGTAAGTTTACACGTAGTTGTGCACGTATGTGAGTTTTAACGTGAAACCAAAAGTGTAAATCTTTCACGAGGACAGAATTTTAACAAGGGTAATGAAACCTTTTAGCGCGGATGACGTAAATAGTAAATACACGTTAAATAAGTTAATTAACAAACAATAGTACTGGGCTTCAGTATTATTGTTTAGAAGTGGTCTGTGTCAATACCTATACGATTTTCTATTTCCGTGGTGCAAACATTTTCTTTTATTATTTTACAAGCAATAATTATTCGCCTGAAATACTCATCCACATTGAAAAATCTCCTGATAAAAGATACATGACGCCAACGGGACTCAAACCCGTGTCACTTCGATTTCCGGGACACGGGTTCGAGTCCTGTTGGCGTCATGTATCTTTTATCAGGAGATTTTTCAATGTGGATGAGTGTTTCAGGCGAATAATTACTGCTTGTAAAATAATTGTTACCCTTTGTGCTATGCATAAAAAATCTTGTCTTAAACGTTAGTTTACCAAAAAAATAATAATTTTCTTTTATGTCTGTCACAGTGAGAAAATTGTGCATGGAATTACCTAATATCATCAATTTTAATGTGGTGCGATTTAAGACCTCCAACTGCCCGTTGCTTGTGGGATTGTGGCCCGCTGCTTATGTTGTTGTGTTAAGCAAAGTGGAAAAGATAAGATGATTGGAAGGGAAAGGTTGAGAAATGTCTCAGATTTTCAAATCAAGTCACTTATCATAGTTAGCAATTTCAAGTATAAACGGTTTGGTTAGTCAATTTAAATATAAAGTGTTTTAAAATGAAAAACGTCTTCGTTGTCGTCCGACCGACGTGTACATGGCACGAAGGTACGTACGTGCCACGCGTACCATCGCGATTTGTCGTACTATACGTCAGTCGCGTACGGTAAAATGTACGTGAATAAATGGAGAGCTTTAGTGCGACGCTGACGGTCAGCCGTGCGTGAGTCGTTACTACGCTCTACCTACGGGGACCATCGGTCCATCTCGTCATCGCTACGTCGTTTGTCTATCAACGCACTTATTATGTATATGTAAGAGTTAAATATTGAAAGTGTGTTATAAATGGCGTGAAGCTACGCCTACATCTTTGGTACTTATCTAGTAATTATCTAGGTACTTATTTGGTACTTATAAAGTAATAGTTCTTTGGTACTTATCTAATAACAGCCGGGTTTTTACATGGATTATAAGAAAATAATGTACTAGTGAGCTATACACAATGTTCACAAATAATGAAAAAAATGTAAAAACGATAAACTAAATATGACACGAAATTAGTAAAACATGATACAGTAACATAAAACAAAATAAAACTATTACAATACTACATATAAAAAAAATTACTAAAACTACATTACGAAAGCTACTTTAATTTATAGGATTCAACAAAGTGTTGATATAGGTATTTACTCTATAAACGGTGACACTAAATATATCAATAAATAGTACCCAAACATATTGTTGCCTAGATCATACTTCCTATTGGTTAGTGAGTGTGTCTGATAGTTGGTTGTGTATGTATTGCAGAGAAATGTTACATTTTGTCTTGTGTACCTACTCGGTACAAGAAATTTAATAGTGGAATCGATGGCAAGGCTTTCAAGTTGTTAATGACTCTGTGTAATTTAACCAGATCTGACATAATTCTCCTGTCAGACAACGTTATTAGATGTAATTGTTTCATTATTTAAATCATTGATTTGTGGCTCAAAAGGATAAAACATACCGTGTTGTTTGCATTTTACATACGGCACAATAATAAATGTTGCTTTCATTTAAAAAAATGTAATTTGCCAATTATTTTTCGAAGTACAAAATTCGCAAATAATTCTTCAAAAAATTTCAAGGAACTTCAAAGGTTACATTTTTATCTCTACATTATTGAAAGGTACTGGTACTGGTCTGCCAGAAAAAAGGTGCTCCAGCTTTTTGTGGAAATGAATTATGAACGTCATGAGTTCATTTATGTCATGTCATCTGTGAAAATCCTGTTATTCTACAATTGTTCCATCGCGTTGATCTAGATTCCGAGTTTTTTCACTACTTACGAGTGTGTCATTTATTCTTTATTTGGCTAGTAAAATCTGTAAAACGTTTTTGGTTACTCTACCAAAAAACATTAACGATCAGGTAAGATCTATCACTGTTATTACCAACATAATTAGACTATAAGGACGAAAACCTCAAATCTACTGACCATCCAAAATTAAAATACATCTTTTGGCCAGAAAAACCATTATTTCCATGCTACAAAACTATGTTAACTGAAGTCTCGGGGAAACTCATGCAAAACAAACATAGATTATATTCAAACAATCCAAAACTCTAACTTAGCTTGTGGTAAGCAAAAGTATTTATGCAAAAAGAAGAGATTTTAATTTATTATGAGTCAGTTAATATAATTCCTGTTCGAGGGATATTATGGTTTAAAATTGAATACCAAAACCGATTATCCGTTTTAGTCAAAATGAACGTAAGTCCATTCCAAAAATTATTAATAAATACGGCCAACAAATATTATCTTATTATTTTTTTTAATATTATTTATTTTGGAATATTAACTAATATTGTACCTTCTATATTTAAAAAAATCCGAACTATGTAAAAAGCGTAATAACCTGCACAGCTGAACAATATAAAGCTAAAAAAATGGTTAATGGATTTTCTACATTTATATTGCTTACAAATACTTTAGTATGCATTAATTGTATAAGTATGCCTATGATAGTGTTTAAGTACGTTGTGTGCCTTTGAGTGTGTGTATGCTTATAAGTATGTTGACTATGTTATATCTATATGTCTATTAATTGTATAAGTATTATAATCAATATTGTGAACATGACTTGCTGACAAACTGCTTTGGCAGTTTAGCGGGTGTTTATGTTGAAGAATGAAGAAATATTATTTATATATATGCGCTTCCAAATGAAATTAAAAACACCATGGAGATAAAAATGTTTTAAAAATGAAATCTTAATACAGCTATATAACCATTTGAACGATTGGTGACATATTCATACATTTTCCATATAATTTAATTAATTCCATTTCTCAATATATTTATACGGAAACATATGAAACTGCTTACTGCTGTTTAAAGCCAATAAATCCACCAAGATTTCACAGTTTGTTTCATTATGGCAAGCGATCGCTTAAAAAGTTTTTGCAAACATAGCATGAGGAAATCATAATGTCACACCAACACACCAACCTACAGTCTGCCTGGGAACAGGAATATCGGAATAGTTGAGGAGGACTTGAGGCTCCCACCACTTTCCCACCCCGGTATAAGTAACAGATGGTTACTCCTTCAGGGTACACAACAGGACTCTAATTTTTTTTATATTAAAAGACTCTAGGTATACAACGATTCTAGACCTCAAATGTCCCTGCATGAGGGGTTAGTTAGCACTATGCAAGATGCCCAGATTAGTATAAGTGTTAATAGTGTATAAGGAACATTGTTAGTTTTTACACATCAGTTAATGCAAAACAAGTATGTACAAGTGGAATGAGATTCTCCGAGTCGGCAGTCCCTCACAGGTGCAATCAGATGTCGGTTGGTCCACAGGTGAGGTTCGACAACCGTTCACGATCGCGGTGACCGTCTGATTTTGCCCCAAAGAAAGAGATAAGCTGATATATAGGCTGTGAGCAGCCGAAGACCCTAAAGAAGAAATCGAGCGTCAGACGGGAGAGGATCGCAAGGAAGGTGGTCTAGCTCTTGCAGACCTCACGACAACCAAGAGCACCTCGTAAGGGGGAGGCGCGACTCGTGATCCATACACCATGTACAGAGGATAAAGGAGAAGCCAGTTTTTCTGCAGGGACGACGGTCTGTGATCCACGCCCTCGAAGGGCTGGGACAAAACATTACATAAAAAGTTCAGTTTCAACAATCTAAAACTGCGTCGACCGTGATTGCTTGTAACCTGTAAGAATCTACATTAAAAACTACGAAATGGTAAACAGATAGGCAAGAAGGAAATAAAATAAAATAAATAAATAGCAAGCCATTTCCCTCTTCCGACCGCTTAGTCGCAGTCAGAGCATACGAATGGCTTTGCCAACAAGTAAAGATCGTTATATAAAAACAGGTAGAAATATTTACAATATATACAAAGTTCATGGAAATAAGGTCATATCGTTATCCGAGGAGAACAGGAGCAGTATACATGGTACATAACTTTTGAATGTGATTTTATGCTATTCTCCGACTCTCAATTCAGGCCATCGTTCAACCCAAGTCCTTACAAATTTTCTCAGACATTCGAAATTCTCTCTATTCGATACGAGATCCACATTAGAAATCGGTCTCGTTATAACATTCAAACCATTTAGCATTTCCTCTCTGGCATCCTTCATTATCTCGCAATGCCACAGAATGTGCTCGGCTGACTGATCGTTATCTCCACACGCGCAGTTTGAATGAGGGGACAGGGCGAGGCTGTAAAGTCTCCCCCTGAATTCACCGTGTCCGGACAGGAGTTGGGTGATGTAGTGATCCAGTATTATGTGCGCCCCTTCCATTCTGGCTTTAACTGACGGGAAGAAAGAGTAGGTCCATCTTCCCGTGTTCGACCTATTCCATCTTATTTGCCATTCACTCAATGTTCTTTCTCGCATCTCTCTTAGAAGTCCTTGGAGAGACACAGCTCCACCAGGAGTGAGTACCACTCCTAGGTGAGTAGCAGGTCTGCCTCTGGTAAGCTTCTTTTTCGTGATCACTTCCCTAATTTCAAGATCGATTGGCAGAATGCCAGCCAATATTGGCAAAACGTCCGAGGCTACAGTGCGATAGGCTCCTGATAATGCCAGTAGAGGGATTCGCTGGCCCTTTTTAAGTGCGGCGTGGATCAGTACGTTATCCAGGCGGTGCTCCCAAACAGAGGCGGCATATGTTATTTGAGAAACATAAACCCCTCTGTACAGAATACGCAGTGCCGGAGATCGCAATCCCCACTCCGCAGTTGAGAGTCTTCTCAGTTTCATAAAAAGAGCCTGGGCCCTACTGGACACATTTTTCACATGTGCCAGAAAAGAGGACGATCGATCTAATGTGACGCCAAGATATTTAGTATTTTCTGCAAATTTGATATTTGAGTTGCCCATTCTTATAGTAGGGTTCCTTCCTCTGTCGAGGAAACCCTTCATGAGCAAACCCACGGTCTTATGGGGAGCGAAGTTCAGTTTGTTATTCTTTCCCCATTCTAAAATCATTTTCAAACCTTCTTCAGCCTTAGATTCCACTTCTCTTCTACTGTTCCCCGAGACCAAGTACAACTTATCATCAGCATAGTCTACCGAGATACATCCCTCAGGCAAGGGCAGCCTTGAGGAATCGTCGAAAAGGATGTTCCAGAGTTCCGGTGCGAGGACCGAACCCTGCGGACAACCCTTGTCGACGTGCCTAACAATAGTGATTCCGCCATATGTGATAATGATGAATCTGTTGGATAGATAGTCCACCAGAATGTTAAAGAGTCTTTTGGGACAATTTCGCGCTTTTAGTTTAGACAGTATCATCGGCCACCACGCATGATCGAAGGCACCAGTGATATCTAAGAAGATCCCGATGACATACCTCTTTTTACAGACCTTCACCCAATCAAGCGCATTTGTAATGGCGTGCTCCGTTGACATCCCAGGGACAAAGCCGAATTGCCTTTCGTAGGCCGGGGACAGGGTTTGACGCAAACTTTGGCGTATTAGTTTTTCTAGAATTTTACTAAATACTGGCAGCAGAGTAATCGGGCGATACGCTTTGACGTCTGTTTTAGGCTTATCTCCACCCTTAGGGATGACCCGAAGCACGCCCTTCTTCCATTCAGAGGGGAAAATTCCCCTCCTCATACACGTTTCTAGCACCTGGAATAATTCATTCTTGGCGTAGACCCATACTTTCTTCACTATTATACCGTTAAGCTTGTCGAAGCCTGGTGCCTTCTTCGCTCCCAAGCCCTTAATTATTGTATCGACCTCAGATATTGATATTCGCATTATGTCCTCCTGAGCGAGGCTGGGTGGGAGCCGTGAGAGATTTCTAATCTGTTTGTGGTGGTCGTTTTCCCCAATTACTGAATCTAATGGGACAAGTTTGCTCAGCAGTGTGCTAAGAGTGGTGGCCACATCAACACTCTCAGTGTCCATTCCCTCTTTTTCAAAAATGATGCTACTTAGATACCGTTCAGAGCCTTTCCCGGTTTTATCAATGGCGCTGTGGAGAGTCCACGGGTCGGCGTTACCCACTTCTTTAACCCAGTTATGCCAAGCGGTTCGTTTTGCTTTTAAGATTGCCGATCTGAAGGCTCCACGAGTATGCCTAAGGTTTAACTCAGCAGTTTTCCGCTGATCAGGCAACCACCCGTCCCTTCTGGCACGACCTAAGGTTCTGGTAGCCTTCTTAAAGGCGCTCTTACGCAAAGTCAGCTCACTCGACCACCACGGCGTCCTGATGGTTCTCTTCGGGTTTGATCTTCCCAAAGAGGATTCGGCAGCTGATACCACGGCTGCGTTGAAAAAGTTCCCCAAATTGTTCGGATCTTTGCACGCTACGTCATAAAAGCCCCTTAAAGTATCGCGTAGTGCCTCCCCAAAGTTATCCCAATTCGCCTTAGTGGTTTTGAAGTTCCAGGAGGATTTCGGAGCTTCGGTCTTCTTGACACCCACTGTATAGGTTATGAGCCTATGATCAGAATTTATCGCGGATTCGTGAACTTGCCACTTCGATATTCAGCCTGCAACAGATCTAGAGCATAGAGTTAGATCGATGTTACTCTCGCCATGTATATTTGAAAAGGTGAAGCTATGGTTAGGTTTATTGAGAATTACTAGACCTTGCGCCGCAATGAGGTCAACAACGGCGTCTGCACGTTCCGTTCTTATTTCGTAATAATCGAACCACAATGGCGAGCGAGCATTAAAGTCTCCTCCAATAACTATGTTACGTCCTTTAAGCGCGTTTAGAGCGCGCGTCAAGCTCAATATGTGTGGCCCAACAAGATTCCCATATTTAAAGTAAATTGAGATCAGAACAATCTCAATTTTACCGAAATTAATAACCACGCAGGTTTGGTACTCGTTTGACAGCCCAACCAGAAGGAGGGGACTGACCATCGAAACGTCGACCAGGACACCCGCCATCGGTGCACTGCCGACTTCGAGCACCTCCCCTGGATAACTAATGGGCGTTCTTCCTAACCGTGTATACTGCTCCTGAATAAGCATAATGTCAATTTTAAGGTCAGACATGACCTGCAGCACCTCAGTTGTGGCAGCCCTGGATCTCTGCAGGTTGATCTGACCTATTGAAAGGAAGGAATTACTGGCCATAGTCAGTCATACGTACTTGCGCCTCTATGGCAGCTCTGTGCGCCGGGCAGGTCCTGTCACCAGTGGCGTGGTCCGCTTTTTTATTAAATTTTGTACAGGTTGCACACACTGCTGGTTGGTCCTTTTTGGGGCAATCCTCAAAATCATGCCCGGTGGCCGAGCAATGACAACAAGTGGTCACAGACTGTGTGCACGCCTTGTTAATGTGCCCGTAAAGTTGAGGAGGACTGTGAATAAACCACTTAACTTCGTATTTTTCAAATAAAATCAATAAAAAAATAAGTTGTTACACTATGCAGATGGCGATAACACCGGCCTGTTTTGATGCACGCAAAAAATAAACATCGCCAAAATTTCATACAAAAATATAAAAACGTTTTCTAAAAATTAAAATTAAAAATATTATTACGTTAATTTTAATTCACCAATGTAATTTATTTAGATATGTTTAATGTAAAAGCCCTAAGGGTGTAAATAAAAAAAAATTATTATTAAATAAAACCATGTCCAAAAAATGGTTTGGGAAGTGGATATTTTGATCGTCAATACATTTTTTTTCTTCTAGGCTTAAAAAAGGCTAATAAAAAGTGTTTCACAATATAAAATTGTATTTTAAATAAAATTTGCAATATTTGTTTTTGAATGGCAGTGATTCTGGGACAACATATTGTTGAATTCTTTCAGCTTCACAAATCCAATATTTAATATAATATATACTGCGATTTTTCACGGGTCTTTGATAGTTATTTTTAAATGTCGCCGGCTTTGAAAGGTTTCACATTATCTGCTTTGTTAAATAATTTTCACATTTTTCCAGCAAAAACACATAGGGCATCTATTTAATCTCCAAAACAATAAGATATTTTTATTAAATTCTCGCTATTATTCGGAATGTAACGACATTAACGACTGTGGGCTATCGGCATTGGCCATAGTACTACTGCTGGTATAGTTAGGTAGGTACAGTAGGTACAGGCGAAACGGAAGCAAGATGGCAAGGAAAACAATAAAAACATCCACCTAAGCTATAGCGTCCGATTTCCGCCTCGATAGTTTCTTTCCGTTTTATTTTAGCGATACTTCGCACTCGACCTATATAAGACAAACAGGATGTTTCGTGCAACATTTTACATTATAAAACAATGTAATAATAAATAAACTAATGTAAAAAAAAGTATTTTTTACGTGAACACCGCAAAAGAGCACCAACTGCTCCGAATCGTCTGAAGCCAATGAGACTATGGTATCTCTATTTGTGGTACGTTGTGTGGCTGAAAGTTGGGAGGAGAGGAGGGAGATGGGGAAGATAAAGGTGGGAAAGTACCTGACTATTCAGATCTGTTAAAAAAGCAAAGTTTAAATTCTGAATAGCTGTCCGGCACCAGGGCGATACTGAGAATATCTTCCACTTTAGAACGCGCCACAATTTTAAGTTGTTGTATTGTGAAATAACCCGAATTAATTGAATATAGTTTCATTTATTTTTCGGAATAACTTAATTGAGTAAAACCTCAAATTGTAATATTTTAAATAATGAAGACAATATTAGTGATTTCTAAACGAAAATCTGAAACAGAAAAATCAGAAAAGGAAACGGTCACATCTGGGACTCGAACCCAGGACCCCTGTCTTTCCGGGACAGTGCTCTACCAACTGCGCTAATGGGACCCTATCCACTTCGGTCACTTTTAACTGCGATCATACATAAAGATAGTTGCCAATAAAAATGTGCGGTGGAAAAAAAAAAAAAAAAAAAAAAAAAAAAATGAAGTCAAGGTTAGTAGTTCTTATTCGAAGTATGATACAGTTAAAAGTGACCGAAGTGGATAGGGTCCCATTAGCGCAGTTGGTAGAGCACTGTCCCGGAAAGACAGGGGTCCTGGGTTCGAGTCCCAGATGTGACCGTTTCCTTTTCTGATTTTTCTGTTTCAGATTTTCGTTTAGAAATCACTAATATTGTCTTCATTATTTAGAATATAGTTTCATTGCGCACGCCAAGATTTGAACCCGCCACCTCCGGATCGTGGAAAATCGTGGGATTTTATGATTAAAATTTCAAAAAAGACAGTTAAAATAATTATCTGTTTAAATATTATTTCATAGGTTTCTTACTACATAATTTTATCGTCTATCTGAACTTTTCTCACATTCAGTTCAAATTTTGAAAAACATCACTTAATTTCAAAGCACATCCTAATTTTTGAGTTCTTTGAACCAGAGCTACAAATGGATACACAGCCGAAAGAAGTATTTTCGATGATGATTAATAACATCTCAAATATGAAGTGATGTTAATAAATAAACTTTTATTAAGTTTTCACTAAAAAAAAACTTATTTACTAATGTAATCCTATTACAGAAATGGCAAGGTGACCACTGGATCACTAACTAGTCAAAGTGTTCACTGTAAAGATAAAGATTATTTTTATTTTTACCTGCCGGCTGGCTTAACTGCTCAAAAAGGTGCCTTGAATGCAAATACATTTGTGAAAATATTTATGAACAACATGTTTCTTTACAATCACCTTGTATCTGCGAAGAATAATCAAGAGTTCAAGGAATATGAAAAAAACAATGAAATATGAGCACTTTTTTGTATTTGCTACTATTTTCAATAATAAGAACAGATTAATTTGATACAGAAGCTGAAAAGAGTATCGAATATACCAAAACTTTACTTTAATAAATCCCTTAGCAAAAGCTCAAAAATCACTTTTAAGGATCATCCTTATAAAATATTTAGGTACCCCAGTGATGTATTCTTAAGAGATAACGAGCTCTTTATGTAAGGCAAATATACATAAGATAAATTATATGACATACATATAAACATCATCACCATTACCCTTCCATCGACTATATTGACGACACCCGTCATGCAGGGAGGAATCCACTAAAACCACTTATCACTAAGACATCACTTACTCAAGGAATTCCTCTTTCAATGTTTAACCTCATACCCGATACATGGAAATCGAAAAGTGCAAGCATTCTGCGTAAATTGGTTAACAATTGATTTCTGGACTTAGGAGAGTCAAGAATTATTTAATATTTTTGGCCTCTGGACCTGAAATTCCCGCTACACTCAAAAGTTGTAAAAAGGTCTTAGATCAGTTCAAATATTAATTTTTACACATCATTTTATTTTATTTTTATTTATTTATTTAAACGCCCATTGGGCTTTTACATACATTGTTATTAGTGTTATTACATTAACTATGTGACATTTAAAAGTTTACGTACATATATAAATAAAATAGTTATTATATCTGTAGTACATAAATGTTTTACAATAATACAGAATACCATTATAGAGAACAGTTTTTTTTTTTTTTTTTTTTACTTACTTAGAAAAATAAATGGATTGAAATTAATCAGCATTCATAGGGACTTAAATTCATATTCGAATTGTTATTTAAATTACAATATTAATTTGTAAAGTTAAAACATATATATTAAAGTTAAAAAGTCATAAAAGAAAAGAGTGAAAAAACAGAAGCTAAAAAATGGGTTTTTCACTATGGAGTGGAGAAGTCATACATTTCAGCAAAGTGTTTATGTAGATTTCGTTTAAGCATTGCTACGGAATCTCTAAATATATCAACAACATTACCAAATTTATTACCGAAATTTTGTATTCGATTTAACGATATGTGCGCTTGATAATTAGATTTGAAATTGTCACAGAAAAAGGTGGAATTTTGTCTCGTATTTTTGGAAGGTACAAATAATTTTATTGTGGCAAGAATTTCAGGGCTGTCGATTCTATAATTAATAATTTTATTTAGTAGAACAAGGTCGGAGATAATTCGCCTATCTGACAGCGTAATCAAATTTAGTTGATGCATGAGTTGGATATAATTTATATTTTGGATTGGAATATTCAGTTTAAAGTTAATAAATCTTAAAAATTTGTGTTGTACCTTTTCAATATTGTTGGAATGTACTTTATAAAACGGGGACCAAATAGGCGAATTATACTCTACTTGACTTCTTACTAAAGATGTGTACAGTGTGTTCAAACATTCTAGTGACTTGAAGTCACATGCGGTTCTACATATAAAACCAAGCAATGAACCAATGACAAAAAATAAGATGCTAACCTCAATTATCTCTTATATTGTAAACATGAAAGTAATTTCCACAATGTCATGAATTAAATATGTAAAAAGTAATTTCTCCAATGATATGAATTTATCGTTATGTATTTATGTAACATTTCCTACTCCATATGAACTAAACCTATAAATTTGATGCTCCTGAAACGGGAAACCTTCCCAGTTGGATGGTCAAAGATTCATGATTCTGTAATTTTATTTTTTAGTATCTAATAAATAAAAAATTAACATGGTTCCTAAGAACAAGTCACAGGTAATCTGCACAAAATAGATAAAGTAATAAATGCCTTTAACGATGCTCACGTTAAAATGGGTGTAACTTTTTTAGATGTAGTTTAAAAAAAATGATCTATGAAGGCTTGTTTTTCTTGCTTTTGTAATTTGAGAGCTCCGGTGTATTCTCTCTTTCTCTTATATGCATTCCGAGAAGAGCTAAGGGAACTCTCCGAACTATCTCCTTCAAAGTCTAATTCCCGTAGTCGGAGGTTTAATCTCTACGCCACGTCATAAGGCATTTCTCCGCTTTGCAAAGTAAATTTATCACTTAAATAATCCACCCTCATTACATCAGCGGCTGCAACTAACCTCCAATGCTGCCGAATTTCATCAAACTAAGTGACTCCACCGAAAAGCTTTTAACGGACAGTAATTATTTATTTGAGAGGTTACATTTTAATGTAGCCGCTGCATTTTCTTCTCAGGGAGTAACTCGGCGTTACAATATTCTCTTTAAGTGTTCCTAGACGGCGGAAGCAAGGATCTTGATGATACTTATGCAGGATCATTACAGATTCTTTTCCAGACGTTAGAGTTGCTTAAAAGTAATGGTTAGTGTTAACTTTCTTTACGCTGCTAAAATCCAGTTACAATATAAAGCACAGTGTGCATTAGAAAACCATTACCACATAATACAACCTAACATTTGTTTGAGAAACATGGAATACTTTACTAACAATATTGGAAGAATGACATTCATTTATTTATTAGTTACGTATATAAATATTGAAACCAATATAATAATCATATTCATAAACGTACACGGAGTGAAAAGAGTATAGCTAATTTATAAAACAATGTTCTTAACTATTGGTAATCCAGTTAAAAACGGGATTGCAGGCCGTTTCCTGATAAACGTTTAGTGAATTCTTAACAAATTGGAATACGTGTTCATACACCTGCATTTGCCCTGATAATATACAATGACGAAACGTGTTCCGATATCCTGAAAATACGTTCATAGTTTACTAAAAGTTACTAGGAAACCTATCAATTCCTTCGTTAATGACATGCATTCCCGTTTTCTACCGGATTACGAATAACTTTAAGAAATTCGTAATGAATTAAAAATATCCTATTTATCATAAATTTTTCTCAGTGTGTATTTTGTGGAGGGTTTTTTGATGATAGGTAGGAGTTAACATGGATCTTGAAGAGAGCCATGTTGTAGGAAGGAGGAAACATGGAGGCCGGCAATTCGTTCCACGGAAGATCTATTAAATTGAAGATCTATGAAGCCGTAGAAACAACCCATTCCCATGTCACATAATTTAATGACCATGCACCAGTGCCGAAGAGATCAATGACGCTAGTTTCTTTGAGCATTTTCCATTGGAACAAGTGGAAAAAAGACATCATTCCCAATGGTTTTTTCTAGTATGTTGGGGCTTCAGAACAGCGGATGCCAAATTCAACGACGCACAAGGGACGCACTTGCAATGTGTTCACCGTCAACAGCTGTATATTATTATGAAAAAACGCAATTTCCGCGATTTTATTTATTTTATTTTATTAGGTACAATATTTTTTACAATTCAAGGTTTTCAGTAATTTAGGCCTCACTGGGTGGCTTGCCCGTGCTGAGGCCTTCAATTTATAATATAATTTTTTTTTTTTTTTTTTTTTTTATATTATAAAATGAAGAAAGAAAAAAGATTTAAAAAGATTTCACTGGACCGTTTCTTATCTTGGCGACTATTCTAACAGATTATGTATCGCGGTAAACATCAAATCTGTTTTATTCTTCTGCTACATGTGGTATTTGAATGTCATCATTAATAATACATAAAAGATAGAAATAGTTCCAGTATAACTCAACACAATGTCGATTCAACACACTTTTAAAAAGTGATATAAAGTCATAAAAGCACTGAAAATAAACTAACCTAAAATAAATTACCTAACCTAACCTGCCCTAACCTAACCTATGAACCAAACATACGGAACCTAACCTAACTTACCCTAACCTATGAACCAAACATATGGAACCTAACCTAACCTAACCTATGAACCAAACATACGGAACCTAACCCAACCTTACCTAACCTAACCTATCCTAACCTAATCTATGAACCAAACATACGAAACCTAACCAAACCTAGCCTAACCTAACCTGACCTAACCTAACCTAACCTACCCTAACCTAACTTACCCTAACCTAACCTATGAACCAAACATACGGAACCTAACCTAACATTTTTTTTTTTTTATGTGACACCTCACAAGAGTGTCCCTGCCTGTGGAGTGCACAGACAGGGGAACTATGTCACCACCCGGTTGGGCGGCGTTGTGAGGCGGAGTAAGGTAGGGGCTGTGGGAAGGGATTTGTTAATGCGGGCCTTGAAGAGGCTCGGATTATAGGAGGGAGGAAAAACAGATGCCGGTAGCTCGTTCCATAACATAACCTAACCTAACCTTACCTAACCTAACCTACCCTAACCTAACCTATGAACCTAACATACGGAACCTAACTTAACCTAACCTAACCTAATCTAACCTAACCTTATCTAACCTAACCTAACCTAACATATGAACCTAACATACTTAACCTAATCTAACCTAACTTACGTATGTAGGTTAGTAACCTATTTAACCGAGTTTTGGTTTTATTGCTTTCATACAATATAAACCAAACCTGCCTCAAAGGAATTCAAAAATTCATAAAAATTCATTCATTCATAAAAGTGTGTTTGAATTTGGATCCTATCTACAAAATTTACCAAAATTATAATCCAGGCGAGGAATATTGGAAACACTATAAAGGAGGCAGCTACAATCAGAAGAAGATACCGGTACATTGCGGAAAGACATTAATATGAAATCCAATTTAACAATATAGTTTACTATGTTCGTTAAATATATATTTTTTTAAATAAATAAAGATTGTAGAACCTCCAGACAAGCTGCTTTGTGGCAAATTTGCGAGACTACTTTTTTATTATTATTAAAATTCTGATAATATCAATGTTTTATAATTAAAAATAATAAAGAAAATTATTTTATATCACTTTTTAAAGGAGCGTTGAATTATCATTGGGTCGAATTATACGGTTGCCGGCAATTATCAAGGTAGTCTTTCACCAGCAAGCTAAAGAACAGAATAACTGAAACACCATTTATCAAATGATTTATTAAATTAAATAATTTCACATAACATCTCCACCTCCATTAACATAATCATTCTGAATTCACATAAACCGATAGAAGCTGCAGCTGTCAAAAGTATAGTATACCTACTATAGGCGGAGAGTCAAACAATGAAAACGTTAAACGTACGATAACTTCGTCACGTACACGTAGCATTCTCGCCCGCGAATGACCACGTAAAAGTTTCAAACGAACAACGTTATTTGGCACAAACCCCTCCACGCACACACGCAAACAAAAAGCTTTGTGCCGCATTGGATGTTCAGAACGTAAGCTTTCTCCCGTCCAAAGGCTGGCACATCATGCATCTGGCAGTGGCACAGCCCGCCTCCACAGCCTTTGCCGGAAATGAAAACCTACAAAGGATCACTTCCGGGACCCTCACACGGTGTACCTATTGAGTAAAGCCTCTCGACGTCGGAGGCTGTGGTCCGCGTTACCGCGAGGTGTCATTAAAATATATGCGGAATCATTACAATACATTAAACACGATCTTCTCTTTGTTTTTCGACATTGTCCTCCCCGTGAAAGCATGCGAGTGTTTTTGTAATAATTTTATTTAAATCCTATAAGATTATAATTATGTTAGTTCGATTATCCCTTATTTACTAAATGAAAACCAAAATTTCCTATGAAATCATAAGATTTTTAATTTGGTGCCTACGTAATTAAAAATGATTTATTTTATCTTTAATCATTAAAGATAATTTGAACAACTCTCAAACGAAAAATTTGAAACTAACATACAGATCAGAAAAAGATTCGATTGCATCTAAAAATTGAATCCAGGATGAAGTCCTGGATTCAATTTGCCTTGTCGGGCTTGGTTTTACCACTGAGCTAATCCAACTCTATCCCCTTCGATCATATTTAACTTTACCATACTTCGACCAAGAACTACCAACACTTTCATAACGCATCACTTTAATATTAATTTCATAACGCATCATTTCTTTACTTTCTTAACGCATGTTTTTTGTATACTAACTTTATACGTAAATAATAAAATTTAACGTTTTACTCAATACGTTATTCCACTATAATATTGGATATATTTTATGAAGCATTTTTTTAAATATTTCAAATATGGAATTGACCCCATTGAATTGTCCAAAGAAACGTCACAATCTCGATGAAAATTCTTGTTTGAAACTTTCCTTAGGTAGGTAGTAGGTAGTAGGTAGTAGGTAGGTACCATAATATTGACAGAAAAAGTCCGAACAGGAAAGTCCAAATAAACACGACGATTTCATATTTGAAAAAAAAGGATCCATTCTGAGGCAATAAAACCGCCACCATTTCGAAGCGGAGACAAAAGGAACAAATGAAATGCAAAACGGTTGACGTAAAAAAATACTTCCCCATGTTTTGTCAATAATGTTTTACAGGTTTGAGTACATGTAGAGCGATGCATTTTGGTTAGATTTTGGTAGCCGGATTGATTGGAGAATGAAATTAGTTTTATGGATATCACAATTTTTTTTTTTTTTTTTTTTTTTTTTTAATACTTTATTTATTTTCATTTCTTTACACATATTATACATATTAATAGATAGTATATAATAACACAATATATAATACCAAATAGTATACACAAGAAATGAAAACCCACTAAGGCACTGCCTGAGTGTGGGTAATATAAAACGATTACTATATTTCAAGTACCTAAAGTATAATATACATTAGTAGAAGAGTTTTTTTGTTTATAGTTATTATAAAAAGTAAAGAGAAAACATTATGTACAATAGTTTATAAAGTTTCAGCAAGTGAGTTGAAGAAAGGATCAATAAATTTATAGTAAAAGCGTTTCAATATCTGCCTCATTTAGCCATAATTTTACCTCTTTAATATATTCTATCTTTTTATTTATCATTTGAGTTTGTAGTGGTAGAAGGTTAAATGTACGAGGACCAATGAAACTGCTATGTGTCTGCATTAATTTAGTATTGGTTTGGGGGGTGTAAAATATATTATTTGTTCTTTTGCTCATTCTATTTTCATTTATTTTGAAATTATTTTTGTTTTTAAATAAATATTTCATAGTTTGTAATATAAATAATTTACGAATGTTAAATAATTTAGATTCCTTGTATAATAGGTCGGTCGAGAATGTTTTATTTTTGTTATATATGACTTTAATTATGTGTTTTTGAATTATTTGTAGAGGCTTAATGAACGTATCAGGTGCACCACCCCATCCTATTATGCCATAAGTGATTGCAGATTGCACCAGAGAGAAGTAGATCATTTTCAATTTTTCAGCGTTTAAAATTTCCTTGAGTCTATAAAATATGTAGGTAAGATATCTTAGTTTAGAAGTGGTTTGATTAATATGTGATTTCCAATTAAGATTAATATCTATTGATACTCCTAAATATTTTATATTTTTGACATTAGCGAGTTCGTTGCACAGGAAGCACAATTCTTGATTGCAAGTTGTATTATGGATTCTAATTTTAAGGTTGTCTTTTGGTTTGTTTTTCATGTTTTTATAAAAAGGTAAGTAAAATGTTTTGCTGTAGTTTAAGACAAGTTTGTTGTATTTTAACCATTTTGAAACGAGTGAAATACATACAGTTGCTTTCGAAAAAGTTTCTGTCCAATTATTACCATCCACTATTATTGCCGTGTCATCGGCGTAAGAAACAATTTTACCAGGGATTTCAAAATTACATAAATCATTAATATAAATTAAGAATAAAATCGGGCCAAGAACAGTTCCCTGTGGAACTCCGTTTTTTATCTGTGTCTCTGAACTATAATTATTCCCAATTTTTGTTTTTTGTGTTCTGTCTTTAAGATAGTTTGATAGTAATTTTAGTGTGTCTTTTTTGAAGCCCAGTCGAGTTATTTTTTTAATGAGTAAATTATGATTAACGGTGTCGAAAGCTTTTCTTAAATCTAGGAATATGGCAAGACATTTCTTTTTTTTATCGATAGATGTATAAATATTTTTTGTCAATTCATATATGGCATCCTCAGTGCTTAGATCTTTACGAAAGCCGTATTGGTTTTTCGATAGAATTTTATATTTTTCTAAGTGTTCAATGACTCTAAATTTTATGCATTTTTCGAATATTTTTGATAGGTTTGAAACAAGGGATATTGGTCTGTAATTGTCTAGTTTATACGTATCCCCAGATTTATGAATAGGTATTATAGTGGAGATTTTAAATTGTTCTGGAAAATGACCATCTTTGAGGCATATATTAAAAATATGTTGTAATGGCGTTAATACATGTTGTTTTATTTTTTTTAATGTATCACATGATAGTCCATCATTTCCCTTAGAGTTGGATGGTTTTAGGTTATCAATATATTTTTCAATTTCTTTAAATGTAATAGGAGAAAAATATTCTATAGAGTTAATTGAATCGTTATTAGAATCTAATTGAGGAGATGTCTCCATATAATCATGATTAACATTAATGCCGGAGGATTCAAGTACCTCGTCTACTATATTTGTAAAAAAGTTATTAAAACGTTCTGCAATGGTCGATTTGTTAGTTATTATTTCATTATTTATTTTAACCTCATTTACAATATTTGAAGAAATAATTTTTTTGTTGGCAATTTCATTTATAATATTCCACGTTTTTTTAGTATTATTTTTAGCATTTTCAATTTGTTCACAATAGTATTTCTTTTTGCAGTTTCGTAGGCGGCAATTTGGGAGGCGGGTTTGTATACCGACGCCCCAGGTACCAATACCTCTGCTATAGATTACCTCAAGTAGTTCGTTACGTTTGGTGATTTAGCAGGGGTGCCCATGTTCATCGGGTGAGGTGTGCTCAGAATGCGCCTGCCCACCAGCTGCGTGGTATGCCGTATTGGGAGAAACTGGTGTGTGGTAACCCCTTGACCTTTCCAACTAATCTCTCTTGAACCATCGCCTTGTACCGCAGCGGGACGGATAGATCATTCGTCCGTCACTCCTGGACACACTGATCCCTAGATTCCTACCCAATCCTCATACATTTTTCGTTCTGGGCCTCCTGTGTAAGTTTAATCTAAAACCAAATATAATTAGTTTTTAATTTATATGAATCAAAAACAGAAAAGACAAGAAATATTAGTGAAATTTAAAGCGTAAAATTGCTGCGGAAAACAGATTTCTGCTTTGCAAATTAAAATCGGCCCTTCTTCCACGGAGATACGCAAGTATTCTGTATCTTGGTGATTTCCGCCATACACAGACACACTGGCACGAGTTGCCGACGCTAGTCTCCCGTGACTGGACGGGCGAGGTTGCGTTTGCTAACGTTACGGTCGTCAAGACTTTAAATATGGCGTCAAATATGTCAGATATTTTGCAACAATGCTCGTGCTTTAGATGAATGCTAGGAAACCAAACAGTCAACGACAAATGACAGGGTATAAATTTAAAAATGACTCCTTCAACAACTGTTTGGTATGGAGTGAGGTTATGAAAGCATTCTAGTTTTGACGTTTTGGAAATTTAATAACGGTTGAAGGAAACGCGGGTCTCTAAATTTCATTAGCAACTTGTACGGACTGTTCGCGGCAAGTTGATGGAGACGTGAATATCGGATAGACGCATATGCGTGTAGAAGAATGGCCTAAGTATTAAAACTGTTTTAGTTAGGAAGGTTTAAGATTCGTGCGTTTATTACTGTAGAAGATTTATGAACATAATAACACTAACACTAATAGCACTACTTAATTTCCATCCTGCTTATTTCAAGTATTTCCATAGAACTACACATTTATATCCCGAGATCAATTATTTGATTGCAAATATATTATTTGTAGAGGATATAGTTAACAAATATTGTACATTGAAGTCCAAAGTCGATATTGAAAACCGACGAGATTCCGGACAAATTAATATTGTTTCCTAATCTGCTTTCCGTAAGGGTTGAGTTTTATTGACCCTTCCTTTGAAGTCGACCCTTTATTATTATAATCTGCGCAAATCAAAGCTATTTATTTCACTAGATGGACCCTTTGGAAGAAGGAATCGTAAATTCTAAAACAATTTTCACTTTATAAATAGCGACAAATAAAAAATAGCCAACTTTCCTTAGCCAGTGCATGTACAATTGTTTTTACATGTGATATGTTATTTAATATAAAATATGTAATGCTAAAGAGGGAAAAGAGATGGTACAAAGGAATATCGGAACGTTTCTGGCCATTAAAAATGTCCAAGGCCATTTCAATATATAATAATTCATTTCTATCATAATTCTGTATGGTAGTATTTCACCCAGGCGACAGGATAGTAGGTACATAATCAAAAATTCTAATAAAATAAACTATTTCGTTTTTGTGTCTGCAACTCTGGTTCAATAAACTTTATTTACAACTCGGAATTCGTTGAATTTAGGTGTCACTTTCTAAATTTGAACTGTTTGTTTGAACAAATTCAAACAAACTATAAAGTATATATCCGTAGTATAATATTTTGTTGGTGTAGGAGGTATCACTTTATGCATTACGTAGACAGTATTGGTGTACGCACCACGTTGGGATGAATGTCAGCTAGGTTACATTACGTCGGGATGTGGATCTGTGCTTAGTGATGTTATGGTCAGCTGAAAAAGATCACTCATCTTCTTGGTCCTCCAGTGAGATCTTGACAGGCGCAAGAGTGGGTCAGTACTGGGAGACTGAGTAACCATCGGCAGACACTGCGTTTACAGCCGGACGGTTCGAGTAGCTATGGGGATCTATACATATATATCACAGCCGATTATTGCAAATTGCGGTGATGCGAAAACCAATGGATTTGAAGTCGTCTTTTAATACTGAATAGACTAACCAAAATGCGGTTATTTTCCGAACCGACTATTCCAACCTAATACGTCCTGCGATTCTATGGCCTAAGGCTTTAATTTAGGGAATACGAGTGCTGAGACTAGAATAGAAAATATTACTTGTAGAAGTTCTGCTTCGGGCAGATAATATTATCCACAATTAAAATGATAGTTTCGAGTCCAAATCTATTTTTCATGCGCAACCTCACTCGACCGAACCGACTCGGCCCGCTGGAGCTTTCCAATTATTAACTTTCCAATAAGTTTGAAACTTGGGTAATGCTATCAGTTTGATGTTAAAACTTGTACAAACGTGTAATTTTCATTGAAGACATAGATTAACTACAAATAAGTTTTATTTTCCATTAACTCCACACAGGAGGCCCAGAGGAAAATAATTTCCCTTAGGGCCTGTGTCATATTTGAGAAAGCTGTGTGAGAGTTTTTTTTTAAAAGAAAGTAAGGAGAGAAATTTCTGGGAATGAAAAGGGTATTAGGGATGGGCAGGAATCTGGCGGTGAGTGTGTCCAGGAGTGACGGAAGTATGCATCCGTCTCTTTCACTGCGGTGCAAGAGAGGTTAAAGGGTTATCTTCAACCGGCTTATTCTTAACTGGACCTGGGAAAACCTCATCCCATGGAATCGGGCACCCCTAATAAGTCATCAAAAGTAGTGAACCACTTGGGATGACCCATGGCAGAAGTTTTGGTAACCCAATAAATGGTTTCCAGGGCTGCGGTACACAAACCTGCCTCGCAAATTTTTAATGTTGTTTGCGTAAAGCTGCCAACACTTTCTATCGGTGAACTCTGGCATCACGAAAACATTAAATTGCGCACCATCGTCGTCACACGTCGTGTCTTTGAAATATTTACTTAACACTAAAAAATAAGTCAAAATGCCATGATCTACCATATTTATGGGTGCCGAAACTGAGCAGCAAAGTATCTCCCTTTTACAGCAGACCATTAAAAATTACGTTGAAAATCTGATTTTATTCGCGAAGAGTATGTACGGTCTATATGGTTATTTGAACTTCATTATTCACTTTTTCGGTATGAAATTATCTGATAAAAAGAAAAAGCTGTTATCAGTGTTTATAAAATAAATGGATAAGAAAACATTTGCGAGAAAAATTAACTTGATTATTGGTTTCGCGAAACTGCGACTCCACTGTATGAGTTGATATTAGAGGTACTGCTAGGATAAGCCCTATGCAATACACTCGAAGGACCAATCCCTAAACTTTGTCAAACTCCAATTTTATTATTTGGGACAATTAATTTCTATGCATCCGCTCGATGTAGTATTCCAATATTTTAATTCTGGGCTTCTGAAACACATGATAAGCCAAACATAGAGTATGGGAGAAAATGGACTTACCAGTCGCATTTGGGGCCACAAAGTATGCCAGCTTCCAAATGATTCTGGTATAGTCTATATATACTAGTAATGTGAATGTTAAATTCTCAAAATTTACTCCGTGGTCTCCTTTATATCACACATCAATCCTCCCTGTCTGAGGTATTAGTTCACACTGAGCACACTTTCACTTTGAAAGGTAGGTTTGACATCGTCTTCTTCTTGCAACAATTATTCCGGTCATGGTGACATTTTAAGATGGGTACATGGTGTAGGTAGAACAATTGCAGGATATGATATTGAGGTTTCCTATCCATCATGCGAATACATACCTACCAACTCACACATATACTGCCCGAACAATTATAATTACATTTGATGGTTTGGGTCACCAAATGTCATCAAAGCTATCAACATCCACTCTCGAAATATTAAAAATTCGCATGACTAACTTGCCAAATTATTACGAGATTATATTTACGATCTTCTTTATAAAGTATTAAGTTTAAACTTCGTAATATAGTGGAGACGTATGTAGATCGTACTTGCTTGCAGATGTCCCAGAAAAAGGAATAAAACAGACAGTAAACACGGGTCAAAACGCTGAGCTCGTAAAAGAATTCATTTGGAAAATTAAAGAAATTTTACTGCTTGCTTTACCAAAAAGTAGTGGAGCATATTTTTCTAGGTACCATTCTCAGAACATTAAGTTAGTTCGGTATTCAAGTAGAATAGTGCTACATTATTATTTAAATAAATATCTTCGATCTAAATATATTACGAATCGGTGTCACCATAAAACACTCACCAAAAAATTGTGGTGGGTGTTGTGAGAATTGTGTTTTCGTAAAAACGTCTTTCGTTCGTCACTAGCATAATTTATGGGGAAAATGAAAGTCACATTTCTATTAATTCATTTACTTTATTTTTGCGAATCTTAAAATAGCATTAAATTAAGTGTTGGTTAGTGATTTACAATTCACATTATCTGAAACAGGCAATATTATAACTTGGTGCCACAACTCTTGGGCCACGAGCGAGATATGTTTTAATATTTGATGACAACAAAAGGTTTTATCGCTAACTTACACAGGAGAACCCATCTAAAAAAAAAATTCTCGTTAAAATGGACATAAAAAAATTTCACCTTAATAGTAGAGCGGTACAATCTTTGATTCTGGGACAAAGGTTTTTTAAATAAAGAAAATCATATTCTGTTGGGAAGTAAGAGCTTCACAGATGCACTCATAGAGGGCAGTGCATAAAGCTTGTTTGGAAGTCCGCAAGATGGCAGCTAGTAGCCAGTAGTCGCCAGGACCAGTTAGAATGCTCCTAGACAAACTTGGTGTTTTCAGATCTCATTTAGCCAGCTTCTAGTTAGGTCGACTATCGAGTCACCATTGTAATACGCAAAGTATTAATAAATCCCTGATTTGCCACAAAGAACCTATTAATTAAAATCTCCTTCCACGATGAGTTGGAGAACTGTTTGTGGGAACACAACATATTCATTATGTAAATATGTAGGTATTCAATTGCATATCTGCTTTTTGTTTAAGATCGGAAGGTATTTATGTTTTATAGCCTATTATATTAAAAATTGGAAATGTTGCTTGAAATTTCTGAGCACCAAATTTTTTGAAACCCATTGTTTTTCCCATTTTTGCATTTTAAATTTTACTATAATTAAATGCGAGCATCTTGTGAAGTTTTACATATTTCACTTTAGGTAATTACGTGTTGTTACTTATCTTTTATAGTACCAACTTAATAATAAATCGATGGTAAGGCTCTCAACAATCATAAATTTAATTTGATAGATTTGTGTTATTTCACAATTTACTCAATTAAAATAAAATATAGGATGTACGCGGCACATTGTTGAGTGGAAGATACTCTCAGTATAGCCTTAAAATAGACTGGTACTTCCACACTATCCTCTTCTCATGTCTTTCCCTTCCCCGATACCTTTAAACTGACAATATTCCCCAATTGGGGTTGCCGTAGTCTCACTGGCTCCAGACGGTTGGAGCAGTTGAGACTCTTGGGCGGTTTAACATAAAAAAGTAATCGTTGGTCTGTAGACGTACTCATTCTACTCTTACGTATATTGTGTACGTGGTTAGGTATATGAGGTAGTGTTTGGTTGTAGTAATTGCCGAGAGCAATCCAGGTACAGCCGCGGGATGCTGTTTAATGTTTGGAAGGAGTAAGCGGTGGGGGTGCATAATGATGCCCTGCAACGAACTAAACATAGTCGGAATATCGGGCAAATGGAAGCAACAATTACAACGGCTATAACGGCGAACAATACACGCATAGTGGCGTGGTAAAATCTTATTTTTCACTTATAACATGGGCAAACGCGTTATGATAACATTTTTTTAATTAAAATTATTGCAAATTATTCGTTAATTTAATTTATCATACTTTTAAGAAATAATTTGTTTAGAAGTTTTTCTTCAATGTTATACATATATCGAAAGTGTTATATAAAATTCTTTAAACATGACAAAACACCATATTGGCCAAATTGAAAATATCGACAAAACTCGAGCTATTCGAATGACCAAAGATTATGAAAAAAACGTACTAATCAAATACCGATTAAATAGAAGGAATGGATACTAAATAAGCTTTTTGATATTAAAGTTTTACGCTTTGAAAATTTTGGGAGAATCTCGAAAAATCTCAAACAATTTGTTGCACTTTGATGTAAGGTACTTCATCTTGACAAATTATTGCACAACGTTTGGATAGGCACTCGTAATGTTGTGAAATAAAAATTACAACTCCCTCTCTTATATGCTTTCTTTATTGCTTACCTTAGAATTTTCATCTGTACTGTAATTAAGTTAGTTTATTCTCCTGACGACAATGATCAACTGAAACTGGTCGACGTATATAACTTAAATAAAGTGGTTTTAAACAAATAATTTTTTTCATTTGTATATATATTGAGGATAGGTTTAATTCATGACACGCTATCTGATCGTATCAACCCATTACCTGTTCAACTATTTGAAAAACTGATTTTTACATGACAGGTTTACGCCCATGTTTACAAACACAACATTTATATAAGTATGATGATGAATATGATGATGGACACTGCAATGCTGTCCGAAACGTTGGCTAATAGAGTTAGCGCAACACGGCATAACACAAATAACTAAAATACTTTTGGCCGTGAAAATCTTAAATCATATTTGGATTTATATAAGTATTTCATAAAGTACATGAACATTATGCAACACAACGCAATAAATTATACACCTATACAGTAAAGACTGAAGTGGTTAAAAAAGCGTTGGCCGTGAGGGCTTACACATTTAAAATGTCTTTCCCGATAGCCTGAAAACGGATAATCGAATAAACAGTTATTAAAATTTTAAGGTTATATCATGTGAAATAAATATTGTATTTTTATTTTAGGTTCTTATATACTGACATAACTGCGAGATAAAAATAATATTATATTGGTTAATGATAATAGCATTGAATAGACTCATAGACTCATTGAGTCCTCTTTGGTTTTGCTTAGCATTGAATCCTCTATCTAAAATGTTAATTAAAAGCAAGTTTGGAATAAAAGTTAAGGGTAATACAAGGGAGAGTAGTACAATTTCGCATTTATTATTTATGGATGATATAAAATTATTTTCGAATTCTGAACAAAATTTAGAGAAAATGATTGAGGTAGTTAAAAACTTTTCAGATGATATCAAAATGACTTTTGGTTTAGATAAATGTAGAACGATCCATATAGAGAAAGGCAAAATTTTAGATGGGGACGAGAGTATATATAGAAATTTCCAAATTACTAGTATGAAAAGAGATGAGGTTTATAAGTATTTAGGATACCCACAATCAAATAGATTAGACCATACTAGTATTAAAAATGATATTAGGATTAAATTTCAAACTAGGATCAGGAAAATTTTAAAATGCAATCTATCTGCTAAAAATTTAGTAAAAGCAATAAATACTTGGGCAATACCTCTATTAGCGTACTCATTTGGCATAATTAAATGGTCTAATACAGATTTAGATAACTGAGAAAGATTAATTAGAACTACGCTAACAAAGTTTAATTGCCATAATCCAAATTCAGCTATAGAACGAGTTAATTTACCTAGAAATTTAGGAGGTAGAGGCATAGTCAAAATAACTTCTTTGAAACATAATCAGGTAGAAATGCTAAGAACTTTTTTCCATAGGAAAGCTCATAGCTCAGAAATGCACAAAATATTTGCAAGGCAGATAGAAATATTACACCTTTAAATTTATACGATGAGAATGCCAACATTTTTATAAACCCCAACCAGGAACTATTAGATTCCTGGTCAAATAAAATTTTACACGCAAAACACTTCAATTATCTCAACCAAACGTATGTTGACAAATTTTCGTCAAACAAATGGTTGAGTATTGGAGAGTTGAGCGCAGAAATAGAAGGATTTATGCTTGCCATTCAGGATAGAGTCATTAATACTAAAAATTATAGAAAGCATATAATCAAAGATACAAATCAAATTGATGATTTGTGTAGAAAATGTTTGACTTTTCCGGAAACTATAGAACATATTATATCGGGATGTTCTATATTAGCACCGTCCGAGTATACATTTAGGCACAATCAAGTTTTAAAAATAATTCACCAAAATTTGGTAATTAAACATAACTTGATTGACTGCCGTAATATAGTACCATATTATGAATACGAACCAAATTCATTTTTAGAAAACGAATTTTATAAAATATATTATGATAAAACTATACTGACAGATCGAACGATTAGTCATAATAGACCCGATATAGTTTTACATGACAAAATTAAAAAAATAACTTATATCATTGATGTCGCTATTCCAAATTCCTGTAACATTCAAAAATCTGTTAATGAAAAAATAAGAAAATACACAGATTTAGGAAACGAAATAAAAAGAATTTGGCATTCTCAGACTATAAAAATATTACCATTCGTTATTTCGGCTACTGGCATTATACCTAGCTCTCTCATTAAAAATTTAGGCGTATTAGATCTATCAAAAAATTTATATATAAAGATGCAAAAGTCGGTCATTTTGAATACATGTAGGATAACGAAAGATTTTTTAAATATTTATGTTGAGGGATCAGTAGGATTTATAGGCCCTGTTAGAAGTTCTACCGAGCCGAACCCTCTGATATGAAAATATCTGGAGTCGGTGAATTTTTTTTCCCATTTGATCTCTGGTGAGTTGACGTGTTGTTGTTGTTGTATTGTTTTGTATTTATTTTACTTATATAATGCACTTTCATAGCGTTGATTGACTAGCTGATCATTTGTGGAAAAGTGAGTGGAAGGGTTTAGTTTTTCCTATGGGGAAGATTTAACCCGGACAACAAAATCGGAAGCATAAAAATAAATACTTAGAAATCGAAGTATGTATACTACATACTGCAGGGTTTTCCAATAAGAGATGTTATTTTGATTTTCAATCGTAAAAGATCAATGGTTTCGTTGCTTGTGTGGCACGTAGCGCCGTTTTGTTGAAAGTAAACGTTTTCCAGATCAATATCATCCAATTCCGGCCATAAAAAATCATTAATCATCTCTCGATAGCGCAATCCATTCACCGTAACTGTTGTTCCAGCCTCATTTTCGAAAAAGTAAGGTCCAATGACTCCGCCGGACCATAAACCGCACCAAATAGTCACACGTTGAGGATAGAAAGGCTTTTCAACAATAACTCTTGGGTTTTCCGAGCCCCAGATGCGACAATTTTGCTTGTTGACGAAGCCACCGAGGTGGAAATGGGCCTCATCACTCAAGATGATTCGCATTTGATTCACTCAAGTGAATTTTAATAATTTCAATGCGTTGTTGAAGCGTGTATCGTTCCATTTTTATTAATGACGTAGTTTTTACTTATCAAAGGTCAAAAAATGACAGCTCTAAAAGTAACATCCACCGAAATAGCGGGCTATTCAAAATAACACATCTTATTGGAAAATCCTCTACTTAAACTATAATAAATAATAAAAGATAAAAAAAGTCAATGCCACGAAAGCCAAAATCCACATGAACTTATAATCTAAAACAAAAATCCGGACAACTGACTTCCCAAAGCGTATTTACTGAATGTCTTAAACTTTTTCCAGTTAGTCGTAGATTGTGAGTACACATGGATTTGCTCTCTAAAACACGCTTCAAAAATCTCCATTGTAAGCGGGGGCCCGTATAGTAACAGCATTAAAAATTATAAACTATGTTATTGACTACCCATACATCCTGGAACGCTATAAATTGTTCGTACCGAACAACTATTCCAGATGAAAGAACGAACATTCTGGCCCACCGAACAAAGTACGAGTATGGTGCTGATAAATGAAATCTCTAGGTGTATTGACATTTTCAGCATTGGCTTTCATTGAAGGCAAGGATCTATATTATTTTATTAATGAAGATGATATTAGCGATTTTAAACGAAAACTAGTAACTAAAAATCTGTTAAAGTCCTGGGTTCAAATCTCAATTCAATGATTAAATTGAATTAAAAAAACAATAAATCTTTTTTTTGCATTTAGCTAAACTTTCAGTTTTTTTTTGTAGGATTGATGTATTTTGAAGTTTTTTTTAAAATTAAGCTTGTCACTAACTATGCTCCGCGAAATTGAATGAATTGAATATTAAAGATACCACCGTATACAACCCCCAGTCCGATATTTGATTAACCGCAGTGTGATACAGTAAAGTAGGGGAGAAATATGCTCAGACGTCTGGTAATAAAACGGTCACTTTCACAGGTATTCCACTCCGAGGTCGACCACATAAACTAGTCATGACCCGGTACCCCCGCCCGTATTAAACTCTAATTGAAATATTAAGGAACTTTTCATAATAATATTTACGAAAACAATTTCCAATAGTGGTTTTAGAAAGTCTTCAAATTTAACAACCTTAACAACCTTAGTCAACATTACGGGTATGCGTACCGCAGCCCCGGGAACCATTTATTGGATAACCAACACCTCTGTTAAGGTTAACCCAACTTAGCAGGGGTGCCCGAATTCATGGGGGTGAGGTTTGTCAAAGTTTTGGCGGTGGATGCGTCCGCTTACCTAATGCGTGGTGGGCCGGATTGAAATAGACTGGTTGAGGGAGGCTTTTGGACCTCTCCGGCCGGTCTCTCTGGGCCCATCGCATAGCACCCTAGTTTTTATTTTATTTTTATTGTGAATTGAGTTAGTTCATACAGCATTTTAAGAAGAAAAAATTTTTTGCAGTACATCCATTCTTCCTTTATTCTTCATAATTTCAGGTATTTCATCATACATCTTTAATCCTTTATACATTAAGCAATTCTGTGATTCCGTTTTTCTCATACAAGGCACTCTAATCATACTGAAATTTCCTGATTCATAATTATATATATATTTTTGTTAAATACTATTTCATCCTTAAAGTATTTAGGTATTTTGTTATACATATTTTTATGCATAAGAATTAACACATTATATAGCCATTTCTTTTGCATTTCCGGCATGGCCCAGCATGGTAGAACTTTCCAGTAACGCACTGGTGAAGGAGAAGAAACGTTGTAACCATTTATGTAAGGTTAGGTTAGGTTAGGTTAGGTTTAGAACTTGTATCCTTGAGTTTACTGTATTAATAAATTCCACTAGACATTCTTCCACAAAATAACGCGATAAATAACAATAATGCCGGCAATATATGTGCCCAGAAATTTTAAGATGGGCTTTACCTAAAAACGTACAAAGTTAACGTTGTATTCAAAGCACCAAGTTAAAGTAAAGCTGGGGCTTAATAAGTACAATTTCTAATTATGAACTCCGCTTTACGAAAAACTTAATTACCTCCCCACTAGCGCGATTCTTAAGAATTCCCTCGAGAAGTAAAGAAAAAGTAGAAATCGCTTATACTAGGTATACATCTCACTGATTATTTGGTAGAAGTGTTTTGTGGGCGTGTTTTATTAAAAAAAGGAAAAAATTGGGTTTCAAAGACACCCATGTCGTACGAAGGAATGAACAGATAAACCATTAAATCCAAACCATCCTCAGTCGATCTGATGAACACAATAATGAATTGTGCGGACCGTTCTCATCTGAAAAATATCAACGATGGGCGAACGCGAACATTTGATGTGTAGTTTCCGACGCTAGATCCTCGGAACATCTTCCATTGAAGTAGAAGAAGAATAAAATCTGCATTTCCACCTGCCATATGTGCTTTAAAGACTACAATATGTTTGTGAAGATAGTGGAATTTATCAAACGGTCTGCACGTTTCTGCACAGAGTCGAGAGCTTTTCAAGTGTTTTGCGGCTTCAGAGGAGACAGCCAAAATCAACAATGGGACGCACCTTGAAGAAATAATCAAATTCATTGGCCTATTTGGGATCAAGAAGTAGAAATCGGCGACATTGTTTGTGCAGAGGTTTTGTGTTGTTGTTTCTCGGACCCGAACCAATATCTGAATATGATCTGGGAGGCTCCTACCGGGAACATCACCAGATGTCGTCAAGTGTGTGATTTAAACTGCAAACGATATTTACAAATTTGTATAGATTTACAATCTGGTTGGGAACTTTCGGAGTTTTTCTGACCCACAGCTAGAAGCACAATAATTGGCGCCATAAACGGTTTGTTTCCCGCCGTTTCTGTACGCTATTTGCTATACACTATACACTATTCGCTATTCGCCATTCGCTATTCGATATAGACTGTTCACTGTTCATGCCGCTCGCAGTGACAAATAGCTAAATTAG
Organism: Hesperophylax magnus; assembly: GCA_026573805.1. Taxonomy (NCBI): domain Eukaryota; kingdom Metazoa; phylum Arthropoda; class Insecta; order Trichoptera; family Limnephilidae; genus Hesperophylax; species Hesperophylax magnus. The sequence goes on from JAIUSX010000036.1 coordinate 1,443,114, forward strand.
AAAAAGGTGCCAAGGGAGTAAAGTATCATTTCATCTATTTGTTTGAGGTTGGGTCTTTGATATTACGCATTACAGTTCTTCTTATGCAATAACCCTCTCATTTAATTTTCTTTAATAATCCTATATTAGTCAACTACATACACGTCGATTGATTTTAAATCATACAAGTTGTGATGTTTTGAATATCCACATAAATAAACGATAAATAATAAACGAACGTGCTCCAAAAATTTTTTTTATGGCAGCTAACAGATAAGATTTATTGACAGGCGGGCTTGAAGTGCATATGTCCCACGAGAAGGAAGAAAGAGATCGCATGGCAGTCGGTCTTTGAACTTGAGTACATTGACAGCTCCGTGAAATCAAAGACAAATCAGAAGTGAAGTTGAGATTACAGTGGATTAGTGAATTCAGATGGTGTTAAGAGTATTGTGGAATATTGAATTAAAGTGAAAGATTATTGATCCGGTGTTTGTGTGAAGTGAAAGTGTGTTAGACTGAACGTGATTTCGTAAACATGTAGTTCAAACTAAGTGACTTGTCTTAAAAACATGGAAATGATAAAAATAATGATTGCGTTTTTAAAACAGAGTGAACGTATTTAAAGGCGGGAAGTGTTTAATCGGGCTAGGTTATTGATTTGGCGAGATGGCATTTTATCCATGGAGACCGAAAACCAGAGAAACAAATATATCATTAACTGTGGGTTCGAATCCTGACAGATTAGGGAGGTACAATTTTATTTACAGGAATATTTAATTACCCTTTTAAAGTCGTAGGGAGGGGACCAAAATTGAACAAATTACAAGGATTTCGCTAAAAGGATAAAATGATTAATGTAATGGAATGCCGGTAGGGAGGGGACCGAAAAACTAAACTGATTTAGCTATGTAGAGTGTAACCAGGTAAGCTTCACGCTGAGAAGGAGAGGTGACTAACTGGGTGAGTTTTTATATTATTTATTAAATTTCAGAGGACCCTTTTAAAAGACGGATACAACCGAGGTACAGGAATTAAGTTTACGACACCTGCCGCCCAAATAATGTTATCATTAAAAGGGATGTGCTAGGCGAACTGTCAATCAGCTGTGAGCGAGAGACGAGTCAACGACCTTTTCATATGTAGGCCGATAACTTTTGTTTTAGGGGAATGCCTTGGACCGAGGGTCATAATATCGAGAATTAATCTACCTGCCGATCTGTTATTCTTTTAAAACATTACGAATCAAATCATGACGTTGTCCCTGCGGTAGGTATTGAATCGCCGACGAAATATAAAATACCCATTACAAATTAGGCCAACCAATATAAATTTGCAGTATAAAAATACCTATCTACAGGGTACTTACCACAACACTGGCGTACAATTGAAACAGCGAACACTATGAGGCCGAGAGGCGCGGTGTACAGTCAGTCAAAGGGGAAGTTTTGCTAGCGTATGACCGTCCGAATAGAAAGCGTTCGGATGCAACCAGACAAAACAAAATGAATACTTTTCTTCTGTTATTTGACTTTCTAATTTAATACTTTTCATTTATTGTTTGACTTTCTAAGCTGCGAATTGGGATGCACAAAACAAATCTAGAGTCAAAAGAGGGAGATGATAATCTCCGAAATAAAACTACCAACCGAACAACTTTTCTCAACAGGTACCTTTCGAGAGGTAGGCAGCCTCTTTAAATTAAATGCAAAAATCAAACCAATTATCCGTTTATACCTACCTGAGAGGATAGGTATTCAATAGAAGTTACCCATACCTAGTACACGAGGATGCTAGTAACCTCATAAAATAATTACTAGAACCAAATATTAAAGTACAGACAGTCCTCATCCTAAATTTGGCATTTCGAGTAGACCTTACATATATCTCACATGATAATTGGCTGAATGGGTAGGCACACAACCTATCGTTAAAAGGCAGGCTAAATGTCGACAAGATCGTCGTGTGTTATATATGTTATTGACCTAGAAAGGGATGTAAATCCCCGACGACGAGGGAGTTACAACGTTTTCTAGAGGTGGCACGTAACTTAGGACCTTACGTGTCACATTTTCGCGACTAGATTCGTGACAAGGGATGTCATGGTTTTCCCCTTCTACACTCAGTAAAGTAGTTTTTCCTGGAGGTGTATGAGATTGGGGCAATTCTGAAATTGGTGATGAGACCTGGTTTTCTTTATTCTGGCGTGACGGTTGCCGATTTGGAACAAGGGGAGACCCGGCCGGTTGCGATATCCAGACACGCAGATATCGATCGCCTTGCTCAAATTATCATCCATCGGTTTTGTTTGGTAAAGAGGAGGAGTCAATCTTAGCTTGATCAAATTCATTTTCTTTCCTCTCCTTCCCCTCCTAAAATATATACATGGATGGCGCCGACAACTAACACCATAAATTTATCGTATGTTTATCACACACATAAAATCTAACACTTTATTATACTCACATAACCATATGACAGGTAGAATCACGTAGTTAGTTGGGGAGCAGGCGACTTAGAAGATAAGGTTTATGAAATGATTTTAAAACACAGCGGTAATGGATTCAACTCACTCTATCTCAAAAGAACCGAGGGATACCACACATACATAGATAACTAGGTTTCTAAACCGAGAAACAAAAAACCAACACAACGTTCGGTGAAGCCTTTTTATACTGAACCGTCACGTGAAATGAGTACGTTCAAGGTCGTACGTCACGTAGACAAACTAGGATGTACACACTTGAAGGGGTGTGTAATAAAGAGAGAGGCAAGGGCTTGAAAGACGGCAGGGAGAACCTTCCTACCCCGGATATATACATAACCAAAGCCTTATGGAAAAGTTACCTATGGGACTTAAAGAAAATTTATCGTAGAAAGAAGAGAAGGAAAAAGTTTGAAGTAGAAAGGGCGTATCATTACAAAGTGTATAATCACTTCTAGAGATTCTTTGTTCAGTCGTCCAACTGCATTCACAAAGACCCATTTAATTAAGTTTGTGCGAGGAAAATTCATAATATTTGCCAGGACTTCTTTTAATCAACTCTTATTAAAAATGTCACTTACTTTTCATAAGCCTCTTTTAATTGTTTAAAGTAAGGTCTTTGAAGTTCGGAGCCTGATTTCGGAGAACTTCTAAAAAAGTCATTTCAAAGCGACAATCATTTGAAAGACTTTTTCACGAAGATACCTAATAACAAAGTCTATTTACAATAGTAAGAACGAAACTTATTTTACATTAGCAAACAATTATAAAAAGCTTTTCAATTTTTTTGTATCTATGAGTAGCCATTGGCACGACGACCTTTCGGCTGTTAATAATTAAACTAAACCGGGCGTGTGCAATAAATTTAATTTATTTACATATTTATCTATATCCTGATATAATCCTTATACAATATATCATTATTAAAAATAGAAATGAAAGATTTTTCAGAATAAATCAATCGCATATTTAAGTTATTCAAGTTTTTTTCTAATTTGTTTTCATCTGATAATCCACCAAATATCTTCATTGCTCCGTACGTCAAAAAAATTCCGTCTCTGGGTTTTTTTTTCCGAAGGGCATTTGAGGCAGTAACAGATGGTTACTCCTTCAGGGTACACAACAGGACTCTAATTTTTTATATTGATAAAAGACTCTAGGTATACAACGATTCTAGACCTCAAATGTCCCTGCATGAGGGGTTAGTTAGCACTATGCTAGATGCTCAGGTTAGTATAGGTGTTAATAGTGTATATGGGACATTAGTTTTTACACATCAGATAAATGCAAAACAAGTATGTACAAGTGAAATCAGATTCTCCGAGTCGGCAGTCCCTCACAGGTGCAATCATACGTCGGTTGGTCCACAGGTGTGGTTCGACAACCGCTCACGCTCGCGGTGACCGTCTGATTTTCTGAAGGGCAGTCGTGTTTCATTTATTTTCCTCGTTCCACGTGTGGGTTTGTGCTGCAGGTTTTCAACTAAACTTAGAAATTCAATAGATGTATAGCCATTCATTATTTTGTAGATAAAAGAAATATGTATTAAAGTGAATAATTTTGTTTTGACAAGATATTTAACTCATTCAACATTTCTTTGATATTCGTATATCTCCTTTTGTTCATTTTAATTCTCATATCTCAGTTTTGCAATAATTTCATTTGATACATTAATCCATCGTGTGTAATTTACGTGTGGTACAATGATTACGTTTTATTTCACATTCGAATTAAGATAACATAAACACATTGCATATCTGCGGCATATCAGACAGACATATGCTCTTAGAACGGGTTGTTTTACAGAATTTGAAAAATTCATTAAATTTCGAGGTTGATTTTCAAGTTCTGTGAAGGTTTAATTCAAGTTCTGTTATTATTTCAACTTTGTGAAGCTCCTAGCCAATAATTATATAATAATAGAACTTGAATAGAACCTTCACAGAACTTGAAAATCAGATCTGAAATTTTAGAAATTGGTCAAATTTCGTGAAACAAACCGTTCTTAGTATCGTCCTGAAGAAAGCCCACTATTCAGAATCGAAACATTAGGTGTAATGATTTTAACCATTATAGTGATTTATTTTTGGGGAATTACCCGTGTTGCGCTACCTCCTTATTTTTGCCAACGTTTTGTACAGAATTACAGAGTCCATCATCAGGGCAGACATTTTTGCCGTGAATATCTCAAATCAGTATTGCCAGTTACCTATCTACTCCCCAATCTTCTTCCTCATCTCCACTAGCTTCGTCCTTACAACGCATCCTAAAACATTATCATTGGATTAGATATTACCAATATTGAATCATCAATCATCACGCGGGTTGATGATTACTTCATTATTTCTCATTAATATGACATGAACAGAAAACAAATATGGAACCTTTAGATCAGGGGTGCTCAAACGGTCGATCGCGAGTGCTTTTTGAGTCGATCTCGAGAAAAATTTCCCATTTTTCATGTCTTCTTTTTTATTATTTATTTGTAGCTTGTAGAAATCAAAATATCGCAATCGACTAACTGACGAACATATGTCATCGTGCTTGCGATTAGCACTCGGTAATTACGTACCATCGTATGAAAAGTATGCTGAAGACATGCAGTGCCACGCTTCAAAATCCAAAGTCATTACTTAGTTAAGTTTAGAAACAAGAACTCGTTTTTTTTTTGTGTGAACCAATAAACTTGCAATTTTGAATAAATATAAGTTTTTTCATTGACTTTTTAGTGCAGACCTCCACCTACCTTGTCTAAAAAAAATGCATATTGCGAACTAATTTCTGTCGTTCCTCCAAATTCTATGTGGATTCGTGGACATACAATTCTGCAACGTCCCTATATATACACTTATATGTGCGCCACGATACACCCTACCTACATAGACGACAATCCTGCATCACACATACCTACTTGCAACCTCTCAGAGTCGATCGATCGGAATCTAATAATATTGAGGTAGATCGCCAGCAGTTTAAGTTTGAGCACCCCTACTTTAGATAAGATTATCATTTTTTTAACATATACATCACAAGCAGTTAAATGCCACGTGTACCTTCAACGTGCCACTTATAGGCTGTACAGCAGTATGGGAACACAAGTGGCGTAGCGACATTGTCCAGGGCCCCCTGGCAAGCATAATATACATTTAGTCCTCACTCTTTTATTCCTCCACAGTCTTCATTTGTTTACACAAGGACGGGTCGCATACAAACTTTTTCTGGGCCGCTGGCCAACATTTCAGGCTGGAAAATAATGCATTCTTCATACGTGCAAGGAATTCTGTAACCTCAGCAAAATTTCACTTACAAAAGTTTTATTTTCACAAATAAGCATCAACACACTTAACTAATTATTATCCAATTCTTTCATTTTGCGAAAAGTAATTTATTTTTTTGTAGGTACTATTAACTTAGTGGTTTGACATATTAATGAAGTAAAACAATAATAATTAAATTGATAACCACGAATATATTACATTTATTACGACCGACCGGTTTCGCTTAACACAAGCATCAGGTACAAAATTATATATAAACTCGTTCAATTTTGAATTCTGTTGATATTTGTGTTAAATTAAATAAATTTGTGGTTATAAACAAAGTTATAATTGTTTCATTTAACTATAGTTTGTGTAAACCTTCCATTGTTTCACCACGTGAACGGTTTTTTGATCACTCTCGATAAAACAAAATATTTATTGAATGTATGATGATTAGGGCTGATAAATTATACTGTTTTCCGATAATTATTACGAGGGGGCGACAAATATGCAACGATATGCAACAAAGATGAAAAATAACATCAATTTATAGAGAAAATTGATTATGACCTTCTGTTTTTCAAATATTCTTGCTTCTTTTTTCGAATTGCAATAAAAACAAGGGGAGGGCAATTTAAGTAGGAACCGGATTGTTGGAACAACCATAAAAGTGTTTCAATATGAAACTATTCTATTTTATTTTATTTCATGTTTTAATATTTAATTTATCAGTTTATAACAATATTTGGATGATTTCTTTAGTGCCGTTTTCGTGCGAAATCACCTCAAGGACGCTGTAAAAATATATAATATATTTCTTCAATGAACTGTCTTATAACTACCTAACTGCCACTTCATGTTTTAAAAACTTTGTACATAGTATTTGATAGCTCACTAGGTATATTCTTGTTTTTTTTTGGTTTCTAAGTGGAATACTTTCAATATTGTTACTGGGTTCCCGTATTGGAAACGATTCTGGCTAAGAACTAAAGAATCTCTCACGAAAGTTTATCTCTTTTTGTAGCGGCAAGTTCTGCTCCAAGTCTCAACTTATTTCAGATTCGAGTGTACCAATCATCTCTGAAAAAAGAATTTACAATTTGCATGAGGTTTGCACTGCCTCGGCTATAGGGGAACAACTAATACTACTAAGAACACCAAAAATAATCAAGTAAAATAATTGAAGGAAATAGAGGAAGACCAAGATTTTGTTCTTTTTATTTTTATTTTCTTGACTTTCCACATCCGTTTGAACTATAGCATTTCCATTTGGGATATATTATGCTGTATGACAACAATTAAAGACACGAACAGCGGTGATGGATTCAGATAAACCCACCTAAAAAACTCGAATTTAGTTTAATTGTTTTTTTTTGGTTTGTTGGATTGTTTTTCTCAAAATTTGGGTAAATATTTGGTAAAAGACAAGACCAAAGGAACTTAGCACTAACGAAATGTCTATGGCGAAATATATATTTTTTGCACTTTGTGTCTTTTATGACACACCACCAGAGTTGACGTGTGAGATAAGTGTTAGGTAGGGAGGAAAAAAATAGTTCAATAGTTCATTAAACACGGCTGAAGCCATTTCCAGCCACGTTTCGATTCTGATTGGTGGTTTTGCCAGGGCATTACTTAGAGTACATGTAGCACTCTGTCGAATACCGAATATTGGATAAAATGTTCTTTTTATGGACATTATGTAACACCGCGTATGTCATTTCCAAGGACAATTCTGCATATTTATGTTTGTAATGGTTTTTTTCTCTCTCCCTAAACATGTTTGGAAGTACACCACACGCGATTCATTAATTGGATGACTGCTAGGGTCACCCCAAGTGGTTTTATAAGTTTGGTGACAGGTGACTACACTGGTGCACAGGTTTATGGGATGATGTTTTTCCAGATCTTGGTGGAGAACGGAGAACGCGCCTGCCCAGTAACTGATTGGGAGAAGCCGGTTGAGGGAGACCCGTTTACCTCTCCATCAGAACTCTCTCGACTCATCGTATTTCACCGCACATATTGACCCCCAGATTCCTACCCACTTATTCCTTTTTTTCCCATTCATTTTCTTAAAATACTCTCCACACAGAGTCCCCAAAGATAACATCATCCAGAGGGAAATTGTTTTCCTAAATGGAACTAAACTAAAAACAAATTTTTCATGTCGCTTAAGCGGTGTCACATACCGAACAACTATATTTTTTTATTATTGATGGGGTATATTCATTTTTCACTACCATTTTATAGTACCTATTCAATCAAATCATCTTTCCACGCTCCAATCTCTCGACCGCCGCACAGTGTGATGTTTCGAAAATCTAGCGGAAAATCTACCAAATTCATTCTGAACTTGAGAAAAAAAGAAGTGCGAACAATTCGCAACATATTTTCTTTTTGTATCCGTTGTTAATGAATTTAGCTTTATTGACATAAATTGTAAAATAATCCTGCGAGATAATTTATGAAAAGCCTAGTTGTAATCCGAAAATCGAATTCACGATATTTATTGATTAGCTATAAATATTTTGCAGACTAATGAAATAAAAAAATTCGGATGCAAATGAACCTTAAAACTCCATACCCTAAAACCACTATACAAATATTGCTAAATAACACAGTAAAACCATACTGAACTCTGAGTGAACGATTCCCGTTTTTCAGGATCCTCTATGGCCAATGCAGGTATCGCGACTTCAACACCCTTTAATTTACAGTTTCAGCCAATTTCTTAGCAAAATATTACTTAAGTCATACAAAAGCTGTATCGAACATGAAAACACGAATTTATTGCATTTAATATTATAAAATTTGCCAGTAGAAAAATGCATCCAAATATTCGGTTACTAGGCGATTCGAAAAATTAATAATATTGAACACCTGACACTGACTCATACAAACACCTGCGTTTAGAACAGTAAACAAGTTTTTTTTGATGTTATTGATGTAACAAGAACGCTTGTCGGAGAAATTATAAATACCCAGTTTAAACAAAATATTGGGTCAGTCAAATTTAAAAAATTAACACGAGTGGACGGAACACCTCCAGTTAAAATGTGATCTGTTAATTATAATTATAAATTCCTGAGTGTCAACTGAAATCTGTAGTCGCTTCTGTTCCTCCATCACGGCACAATCAATTTAAAGATTACAACTATTTGCAACCAGCTGTTTACGGCCGGCACTCTATCAGCTGAGCCAGGCGCATCTGTCATCATTACAATAATGGGACGTCTCCGTGTGCCGGCTCTAATAATCAAATGACCATGCCGCCGCTGGATACCGACTGAACTTCCCACTGCTGCTGATCACCTAGAGGCTGGCCAATCCCTGCTGCATTGATGTTGAAAACCTAGAGGCCGGCCAATTCTTCCTGGGTACCGACTGAATTAGCCATTGATGCTGAAAACCTAGAAGCCGTCCAATTCTTCCTGTCTACCAACTGAATAAGCCATTGATGCTGAAAACCTAGAAGCCGGCCAATTCTTCCTGGCTACCAACTGAATTAGCCATTGATGCTGAAAACCTAGAGGCCGGCCAATTCTTCCTGGGTACCGACTGAATTAGCCATTGATGCTGAAAACCTAGAAGCCGGCCAATTCTTCCTGGCTACCAACTGAATTAGCCATTGATGCTGAAACCTAGAAGCCGGCCAATTCTTCCTGGCTACCAACTGAATAAGCCATTGATGCTGAAAACCTAGAAGCTGGCCAATTCTTCCTGGCTACCGACTGAATTAGCCATTGATGCTGAAAACCTAGAAGCCGTCCAATTCTTCCTGTCTACCAACTGAATTAGCCATTGATGCTGAAAACCTAGAAGCCGGCCAATTCTTCCTGGCTACCAACTGAATTAGCCATTGATGCTGAAAACCTAGAAGCCGGCCAATTCTTCCTGGCTACCAACTGAATTAGCCATTGATGCTGGAAACCTAGAGGCCGGCCAATTCTTCCTGGCTACCGACTGAATTAGCCATTGATGCTGAAGCCTAGAGGCTGGCCGATTCCTGCTGGCCACCAATTGAACTGGCCACTGCTCCAGCAGTCGCCTAAGCCATTTGCTGTATCGTATGGCGCGTTGATGCAAAATGTGCTCCAATCTGAAATAATCGCTGAAAGGATTCCGATTATATCCGTTTTCTATCTGGGTTTTAAATCCCAGTTGTATTGAAATACATATAACTATTTCATGTGAATTGGGTTGGCTGTAAAAAATAGGAAGTACCTATAAGCTACACCCCTTTGTACGTTCTGTATACCAGTACAATACTTGTAATTAAAATGTGAATTTTGATTCGAATCGTCTTTCTTTTATGATGGTTTGGATAGAACACCTCACGGTGTTTTATTTAAATCATTACCCAGGTTGAGGACTGATGTGTGCCGGTGCTTATTATTCACAGTCTTTTTTGTGCAGGCAAACACGTCCCGTACAAGAGCGATATTAATATCTAAGGTGATTTAAAAGGAAATATCCAGTGTCAGCTGAATTTAATAAAGTTCAGCAAGATCCCCAAAATATTCCACTCTGAGCCGACCGCAGCGCCCCTCAGCGGCGGTACCGACAAATTGTGGTCCTTAACTTTAATCTTCCCCGAGGGATTTTAAGGGGACACGTCCTCGCTTAACTTTGCAGTTATTTGTATTGCCGAAACCAACCAAACTTGACTCCATATTTCATGCCGTTACAAATTTCTAACCCATATTTCCTTGGCCGGAAGTGAAAATCTCCACTTAAGCCCGCGTTAAGGCGGAGTTTGCAGCGCTCGGGGGCTGTTAATGGGTATCCCTTAATATGTGAAATACTTTTTTATTGAATAAGGTTGTTTTTATAGTTTTTGGAGGTTATTTATGCAGGCAAAGACTCCGTGCAAAGGGAGACATTATAAGGAAACAAAACTGTTTACGCGATACAAATATTAATACTGGAATCTGGTTTTTGATAAAGTTTCACCAATGTAGGAATAATTTATCTATTTAAACCATATGCATCTTTCCTAAGCATGGGCACCGTAAGGACGTCGAAATCTTTGACTCAATTGGGAGTACAAAGCGTTACATAAAAACTAGCTACACTTAACAGAGATGTTTGAACATCTTACAGCTCTATTTAGGTATCTCGTGGACCTATTATAATATTCCAAAGGAAGTATTATAATAACTTTCTTTCTAAGGCGTTGCCAAACTCTTTTTTTTTTGAATTTGCAGATAATATATTCTTTTTTATTTTTTTATTTAACGGCAATATAAAGAAAGTAAAGTAAAAAAGATACAATATTAAGTAACATAAAGATATAAAGTGATGTAGTTTGTTCTCAGTCCTCCTCACTAGGTATTCCTGTTCCGAGGCGGACTGTAGGTTGTTGTATGTGTGTTGATTATGATTTCCTCATCTTCTAATTTGTTGGTTCCCACAAAATATAAAATAAATTATGCAAAAAGTATTTATGTTTGTTGTCTGTAGGTTGCGTTGGGGTTACTTCATAAAGTTAATGATTTCCTCATCTTCATTTATTTATTTTTTCATCTTCTCCATATGTTCTTCATTTTCATGTTTAGTTAGCCATAATTTGATGTCTTTTTTAAACTTTTCTATATCCATGGTGTTTTTAATTTCAATAGGAAGGGCATTATATAATTTTATAGCATGGAAATAGTGGTTCTTCTGGCCGAAAGATGTATTTAATTTTGGAATGTTTAATAGATTTGAGGATTCCGTCCTTGTAGTGTAGGTGTGTTGTTCAGCAAGGTAGTCATATTTTTCTTTAAAATTGAGTAGTGCATTTTTCGAGTACAGTTTTATAATGCTGAACACGTTAAATTTTTAAAAAAACTTTTTTGATGGAGTCCTTATGAGTACTTTCCGGATTATTTTTAATATTACTTTTTGTGTTTTAATGAGCTCCTTCATGTGAAAGTTTGATACAGATCCCCATCAAATAATTCCATATTCTAAGCGTGATTGACAAAGAGCATAGTAGACTTTATATAGATCATTTTTATTTAGTATATTGCGTACGTTTCTAAAGTAGTACATGAGCTTTGTAATGCTATTTATATGAGTGTTTGATCGAAGATTTTTATCGATTTCAACGCCGAGATATTTTATGTTTCTGGAGTGTGTTATGGTGGGGCAGTGACATGATTGCGTTAAGTTTTTTCCTTGACAATCATGTATTTTGAGAGCATAATCCTCAGCTGGTTGTCTTCTGGCCGTTATAGAAAATGTTAAGTATTTCGTTTTGTTGAAATTTAGTGTAATTGTGTTTTGTTTAAGCCATTTTTGCAGAAGTACAAGCCCATGTTCAGCTTCTTTGTAATTGGTTACCCAATCACTTTCATTAAATAAAATATCGGTGTCGTCGGCAAAAAATTTTTTTTTTCCTTTTGTGTGTAAGTTGCAGATATCGTTAGTATAAATCACAAATAATAAAGGTACTAAGACACTTCCTTGCGGTACACCATATTTTATTGGGAGAGGTTTACTTTTATGCTTTTCAATTTTAACACACTGTGTTCATTCTGACATGTAACTTATTAGCAGGTTTAAAGTTGTGTTTGACATCCAGATTTTTTTTAGCTTCTTGAAAAGGATTTTATGGTCTATTATATCAAAGGCCTTTTCTAGGTCTATAAATATCGCCAAAGATTTATTTCACACGTCTAAACTTTTGATCGTATTTATGATATCGTCTATGGCGTCGGTAGTACTCAGGTTTTTTCTAAAACCATACTGAGTTTTCGATAATAGGTTATTATTTTTTAAGTACTTCATAAGTTGTATTTTAAGCACTTTTTCCAATATTTTAGAAAAGGTACTTAGAAGGCTTATCGGTCGAAAGTTATTGATATCATTTTTACATACTTGTTTATACATAGGTATGACAGTTGCTACTTTAAGGGACGTGGGAAATATGCTTTTAGTTATAGACAAATTGATTAGATGTGTCAGTGGGAAGGCACTTCACATAACACATCTTTTTTTCTCTGCCAACTACTGACAGAATTAACTAATAAGAACACTGGTGACTATTCAATTGATAACCATGCGAATTGGTAAGGTTTATTGAAAACACTGCGGCTTTATATTATTATGAAATCGTTTTAAATCATAACAAGATGGTCTTTTGCTGCAGCAGCTGGTCCAGTTTCTTCACCACCTAGGATTCTTGCTGCAGAGTCTCCATCTTCTATCTTCGTGTCACCTGTTCCTGCACTTCATTTTATTTAACTTAATTTCACTGTATTTTTTATAATATTTATATTTTTTCTAATACCTGCATCAACTGTAAAGCGCCCCTGAGGTGATATCTCACAAAAGCGGCGCTATACAAATTGTCCAATAAATAAATAAATACTTCCCCACGCCAAAAGTATAAGGTAAGTATTGTACTGTATATTTTCTCCATAAATAGTTAAGTAATAACATAGATCACTGTAGAAATGTATTATAAGTTTGTACAGCGCCCTTGAGGTGTTTTTGCACAAAAACGGCGCTATACAAGTCATCCAAGTATTATTATTATTTTATTATTATCGGCGTGTTGCGGCCACTATCGGAACTAAACCGACACGCAAGATACCCGCCGGCTGCCCTTCAACTGTCTTCTTCGTGCGCCAGCGCTGCTAGCGGCAAGTCGTGCAACGCGCTTTACTCTAATATATAATATGGCAAAAAACTATTTTCCTTGTTTGAGATGCGCTTCCTTGCATGATGCAATTTATGGTAGGTAAATTAATAGATAGTTACCTGCTTACAATGTCCTTGAATTACTTCTAGAAATGCTTGCTACTCGCCACAGAATATGAATCATTCGAATCAATCCACAATAATAATGCTATGAAAGACAGAAGGCAATAATCAACATACAATCGTGAAACTACCCTCTACGACTGCTATTTCGTATAAAAATATAACACAACTCAATAATGTCAACTTTGAATATTAATTTGACTTTTTTTTTAACAGAATTATTTAAATCTTCAATTTGTCCAGCCTATTTTTGCATGGGTGAATATTAAAGATAGATTTTGATTTTGTGAAGAAGGCTGATTATATTTTGCTAGATTGTATGTTTTGTTACAGATAACTTAAATAGAGAGATACTCTCTCCAGTCTTACCATTGTTGATGTTGGTTTTACTCACTGTGGGACTGTTATACATTAACCAAAAACCGGCTCAAATGTCTTTAATTTTACATGCGAGAGTTCGGGTACTACTCTCCGTTCTACCCTTTAAATTTTCTTGCAGGAAATACTAAGACTAGTTTGTCTTGACGTTAGAAGAAAAAATGTAATGGTGTAGCAAATAAGCTTCTCTGCAGCACATTTGCAATGCTGATGTTCAAGAACGTATTTCGCTTTATGTTCCCTATAACTTCACCAGAGCTATGCAGTATATGATTTTTAAATTTCCATGAGGCAAGACCAATCTACCAATAATAATGCTTTTAGATGGAATGACTACACTCTTAAAAAACTTATTTGAAGGTTATAACCATCAATGTAATACATCATTGAAGAAAAAGATAATAAATCTAAACGAAACATGAAACAGAACAAGATAAATAAAAAAAAATAAAAGATAACACTCTCAACTGGAATCGAACCGAGGATCTCTGTCTCATCGGGACAGGCGTCTTAAAGTACTTGGCATTGGGACATTTTTATAAAGATCATATTTGTTGATATCATATTTAAAATTCAGTATTAACAATATCATCTTCAAACTAATTTTTCCTATATTTTTGGCATCTACCTTTTTAATTGGAAACAAAGTTTTTTATGATATTGGTTTGTAACCTAAATATGACGCTTAATAAATAGGTCCCAACGGTCGTGTGGTTTAAGACGCCTCACCCGGTAAGACAAGATATCCTGGATTCAATTCCTAGTTGTGACAGTTATTTTTTTTCTTTGTCTTGTTCTGTTTCACGTTTCGTTTAGATGTATTAGTATTATCTTCTTCTTCATTGATGTAATGCTTTTAATTGTTTAATTTTTATAAATTTGTAGAAATGTAATTGGATGAGCTGTTTTTATCATTTGTATGAATAAATAATTTGGATTTGGTGAAAAAACATAGATAATTTCCTAAAACACAGAGAATGTGAGAATATATCTTCATATTTGTCCTCAGCCCACTCTAAATCAGGGGCGCACCAAATTAAAGGCCCGGCCCGCTAAGCAAGAGAGGTACGGGTCCCAACCCCGGGGTCGCGGCCGCCATCAATCTTACGGCCCACCTGTCCGGCAGTCAAAAATCTTGAGCGCACCTGTGAAATATGACGGTAATATTAAAGTAATCTACAAGAGGGGTCGCACCCGGAATAATGTGTCACCTGTAACTACCATTGGGGATTTGTTCGGGAACAAGGATCTGCTTAGATCTTGTTACACCTGTAAGATCCTTTGCTTTAAGCCCAGAGCCAATAATTGACTGAGCGTTGTGAAATCCTGTTTTAACTCGAAGGTTTGGCATTTTATCTGTAAATTTGTTTTGTGTTCCGTTTCAATAGTCAAGCAAGCCTTACTTTGACTAGACGACTAACTTTAATTAGATGGCTAACTTTAACTAGATGGCTAACTTCGACAAGATGGCTAACTTTGACTAGGTACCTAACTTTGACTAGATGGCTAACTTTGACTAAATGGCTAACATTGACTAGATGGCTAACTTTGACTAGATGGCTAATTTTGACTAGATGGCTAACTTTTACTAGATGGATAACTTTGACTAGATGGCTAACTTTTACTAGATGGCTCACTTTGACCAGATGGATAACATTGTCTAGATGGCTTGCTTCGATTAGATGGCTAACTTAGACTAGGTGGTTAACATTGACTAGATGGCTAACTTTGACTATGGTTCAGTATCTACAAGCAGCCAAAATTACATGAAAGTGCTGCTCAATAATTGATTCTATCGAAGATTTAAGTTATGTATAGCTAATAAGTCTGAAATTTAGCTTTGCCACTCTAACGCAAATATATTTTTATATCGGTTCTTTTTATATGTGCTTAATTATTTATAATTTATATATACTAAAAACCGTATATTCATAGAATTAAGAAGATCTAATAATAATATGGGCGTGTTTCGTGATCCAAAAGTCTGTCCATTCTTTGCTTAAATTTCAATTTTATGTGATTAATTTGTTAAAGTATATTTGACGCACGTTCCAGAGTGGAAGATACTCTCAGTATCGCCCAGGTGTAAGACCACCATTAAGAATTGAAACGTTGCTTGAAACGGCTTTGATGGTGTTTGGTGACCAGATCTGAAGAGCCAGATAATTCCCCACCTTTCTCTCCCTATTCTCCTTCTTTTTGGCGCTACTATCAGACTCACAACACAAATGGGAATGCCATAGTCTCACAGGCTCTGTTGGGACTCTTATGCGGTTTCACACTAAATAAATATGGCAGGCATTTCCAGTATTAATTTTTATTCTATGCCTATAAAGCTTTGAATAATAAATAAATTAATAAATTCAGATACTATCGACATCAACCCAACAAACCGATTTTTTTTCTTTTATGTTACATGAAAGTTTGAAAAAAATCCCCATATAATTTGTGCGAAGTACAACACACAAAATTTTATGCTGTTCTTAATTTCTCATTGACATTCTTAGCCTTGAAATAATAACCTTCGGAAATATCGAACTGAAGTAACTCGTACGATCATAAATTAATCCATGAGCATAGCATTTATCAGTAGCAACTCCTGTCCTTGTCGTATATTCCTAGTTCTCTACCCTATTTATTGGTTTTAAGGCATTTTAATGTAATATTATCAAAGAAACTTTTACATGTGAAATTTTTTGATTTAAATAAATAAACATGAAAGTCGACAGAGATTACGTTTTTATGTTAGGGTCACATTTTTAATCTGAATGTTTCATTTTGTGGCGACGTATTTATTTATTTGATATAATAGGAAAAAAACAGTACATTGGTTACAGTAATGAAACAATTTACAGATTTAAATGTTTCGGGGTGGGTACCTATGATATGTTTCCTTGTAATGTATTTTATGTGGTATCTATATTCGGTAATTAACAGGTGACGTGTGTATTGTAAAGATGTATCTGTATATGTATGTGAATTGAACAGTTTATATTATTATATTATTGACATGATGCTACTTTTAAATTTTTGCAGTGAATCCGAAAATAATATTTTGTAATTAAGCTTGTGGAACAGCGTTGTACATTGTGCACAGCATAAATCTTCAACATGAATTCCGCAGTTAGTACCTACGGAATGTTATTAAACATTTTCCTGAAATTGGTAGACAAACATCTTAAACCGGTTTCGGTGTAATCAATTATTGACTTAAGCTAACTTGGGCGCAATTCTCAGATATCTCCCCTCCCACTCGCTCCATCGGGGCCTAACTCCGGTACTAGCCACAAGATGGCTTAGTCTTAAGAAGTTTGCAGTCATACTGTAGTTTCAAGTGCCACTAAGTCGCGATCTCGGCGTTATATCTGAACACACTGTACTTACACGTACTGTAGTGGTCTGTACTGTAATACCAAGGGGAACAGATAACTAGTTCATACAAACTTTCCAGACTTGTTTGATTATGAAAATTGTTTTATCGGCTAATTTTAATAAAAAATAATGTGGGGTGGGAGACACGGAAAAAATGAAGAGGAAGATCTTCTAAAGGGTGGCGAATACTTGAATATTGTCGATTCTTGTCGGTGACAATGCATTTTATCAAATTTTGGTTGCGATCATTCACACATTTGGAGACACATACGCATTTCTCTGAAATGATGATGACATTACATCAGTTAATATATGCCGGTCTGACCCAATCGGGATTTTGCACAGTTGTTAGCACGGTTGACTCTAGTCCTTGGGGAAGAAGGTTGTATCCTCAATCAGACTAAAAAAAAATTAACTACTAGCCGGATAAAAATGAACAAAAAATTGTTTTTTAACCGGTTGATATTTTAATAAAATCAATTATATTTACACTAGAGAGGCAGAGCTGAATTCCATACTTATTGTATATTTACAGCTTAAATCTTTGCTACTTCGTACTTTGACTTAATATTGGATGCTAGTAGATACATGTGTAATGCCAATAAATACTATGGAAAAATCAATTTTTTATTGTTTCTCTGTGTAACTAACTCCACTGTATTGTTTGAGTATTATATAACTTTACAATTGAAAAAGTCCCCCACAACACAGGTGAACTCCTAGCGTGGAGGACAATAAACTATACCTTTGTAATACAAATATATTTAAGAATAAAAAAAAAATAAAAAAAAAAACGTTTGAGTTTCATTCCTTGTATTTTGAAAATTTTCTTCTGATTAGTGGGTAGTTTCGAAGAGACAGCCACCTAAGCGTACCTTCCACATGTAGTAAAAAAAAATCTTATATAAAAATATAATATTTAAAAAAATAATTTGTTAGAAAACATATTCCTAAAATAAAATATTTCTTAGACACCTATACGTATATTCTAAAGGTAAAAAATATATTTCTTATCGGGTGTGTGATACAAGAGAAGTGTTATTTCATCAGCAGCAATCACGCTTTGCGATTCAATGCAATCTCATGGTGCGAAGTAATGTGGATTTCCAAAGCAATTCGATTTAACAGCAGGATTATACTCCACCAACCGGAATGTCCATTGGTAAGTTAGTCCTGCAGCCGGGAGATAACAGTCTACGCGGTCGGTGATGAATATAACTATAGGGAACTTATTTGTCCTTGTGTCTTAGAGGTTATTGATAAATTGCAGGGGTCTAGCACGGCTATGTAGTACATAGAATGCATTTATAAGCAGACACGATATTTTTTTTTTGGACATTCACAGTATATTTTAATACAAGTTAAAAGGTAATAAATATTAAATTATACATAGTTAATACACCTTTTGCGTATGTCCTTAAAATGTACTGGTAATTTCGTTATTATTTTTTACATTGGCTACCCACAAAAGGCACTATGAAAAATAACACATTATTTCATCTTAGGGGACGCTGTGTGGAAGGTCTTTTTAGGAAAATAAGGAGGATATTCTTGGAAGGAAAAGGTATGAGAGTTGGGAAAGAATCTGGGAGTCAGTGTGTCTAGGAGTGACGGACGTATAGATCCATCCCTTCAACTGCGGTGCTACGCGATGGGTCCTGCTGGAGAGGTCAAAAAGCCTCATTTAACCACATTTCTCTTGATCCTGTCAGGCACCCATGAACCCGGGCACCCCTGCCAAGTCACCAAACGTAGCATACCACTTAGGGTGACTTATGGCAGAGGTGTTGGTTATACAAAAAACGGTTCCCGGGGTGGTGGTACCTAATCCCGCCTCCCTAATTGAAACGCAAATAATAATAAAAACAATAAAAAAGAAAGAGAGGGCGTGGGAAGATGAAGGCATAATTTTGAATTACTTGAAGGAAGAATTACTGCGGAAAGATGAAAAGAAAAAAATAAATAAATACACGAATTGTCAGCGACAAATAATAAAATTTAATAAAAAATTAAGTTAATATTGTTTTAAAATGATTTATATCACGCCAATCATAACGTTTGTTGATCGCTTTTTCCCAATAGCTAAAATTTCCCAAAAACCTGTCGAAGCTTCGTTTCTGCGAGTTCAAAGTGTGTCCGTTCATTTAAATTAGCCAAAAAATAATTGTTACTCACAAAAATATTGAAAACGCAGTTTATCGGCATATTGTCAACTTTATTTGAGTCCCTCTGACTTCAAGCAGAGTTTTACATAATCAGATGAAGACAGTAATAATCCCCTTATTTTGAACGTCAAGTATGCCAAATTTCTTGTTTTAAGGGAAGTGAAAAGGAAATGGTGATTCTACAATTTTTTTTTACCGTGACTTTTCTTATTTTGAAGGTCCAGTTTGCAAAATTTCATCATTCTCGGAATAAAACTGTGGATTGTTAAAAAAATAAAACGACGCTGCACAGACACAGACACTCTAATTTGTATATATATATATATAGACAGATACATATGGAAATGCCGATAAACTAAGCAGCTTTTAGCACGACGTTTTATAGATTAAAACACATTTTTAACTGTCTTTCACTTTTCTATTAATGACCGGACCAGTTTCATGGTATGACAGGCATCTTCAGACTGGTATATTAATATGACTTACTTACTGACTGTATATTATATTGAGTAAATGACGGGCATCTACACACCAGTTAAAAGATGTTCATCGTAAGGTGAAATCGGTCCGAACATGAATTGGAAGAAAATTATAAAGATGTTTTAATACATAAAAAATCTTAATAAAATGGAATTTCACCATGAGATTTATTAACGGTTTCCAAAATAAGAAATAATTAGCTGCTTTTTTAATAAGAAGATAGTTTACTAATTTTCAAAAAACTGATAAAAACTTAATCGAGGAAAAATTGACAGATGGAAGTTGCGCTAACCCCAGGTTGTCGATAGCTGTCAGAGTCACTTAGACCGGTGTCTTGTCAAAAGTCTGTAGGACTTTATATTAAGATGAATTTGTGTAAAGATAGAGTTGTCTAGAGCAGTGGTCCCCAACCTTTTTGTCGCCGCGGACCGGTCAGCGTTTGATAATTTGATTGAACAGTTCTGCTCCTGTGGTGTTGGTTGGCAAAGAGAGAGCGCATAACACATCCCCATGCACATCCTCCTGATATAGATATCGATCATAATATATATTTTTATTTATTTTATAAAATACAGTATAATTATTTAAATTTACATAGTAAGAACATATTTCAAATAAAAATTAACATGTTTACCTTTACAAGAGTCTAAAACTCGTGTGTAAAGGAAAAAAAATAAAAATAAAAACTTAATATACATATGTAAATAGAATAAAAAAATTCACAAAAACATATAAAGTGAAGAGATTTTAGTTTTTTTATACAATAATATAGTGAAATGTCATCGTCATTCTAATTCGCTAAATTATTTAAGGTAGTGAAGTTTATTTTATTTTTAAATTTATTATAATCCGGTTCTAATCTCATCTCTGTCGTTAGTTGATTAAACCACACCACTCCAGTGTACGTGTAATAGTGTTGTGCAAAACTGGTGTGCATTAATGGAGCGCATAAGCGACCCATTGTATTTTGCCTATTGCTCTCAACACGAACCATGGCATGGTGTGACTTATTATACAGATAAACAAGTAGTATTGCCTTCTTATCGATATCTGTAGATTCGTTGACCTGGAGTGCGTACCATGGTGATGTACTGCGCATTCGGCATGCATATTATGGCAGTATGGTGTTGTTTTACTTCGAAGGTATTATGAAGTTGGTAACTTAGCGTGAAAGGGTTTTTTAACGGAATAATTTTTTAAGCTACATAATTCACGATTTTTTAAAAAATTATTTTGATTTTTAGCAGGCGGCGTGGCCCAGTACCATTTGGTCCACGGCCCGGTACAGCCGCGGCCTGGGGGTTGGGGACCACTGGTCTAGAGTTTCAACCTCTGTGCGGTGCGTAGAAATTGCGCTAGAGTTAGTTTGTCTCTTTGAAGATGATTATAAATTTTGCTAAATATAATGAACAAATGCAGAAGCTGGTGTGTGAATAACTAGTTACGTTGAATGCCTTTCAAAAAAATATTTCTTGTACATCTACTACGAAAATTTATCCGGACCTAGTAAAACTACGACATCTCAGCACTATTTGTTTAAAATTAGCCATACATAGAAGTTCATAAGGAAAAAAACCACTCAGGGCCCATGTTATCTTGAGGATGCTGTTCGTAGGGTCTTTTTAGGGAAAGTAAGGAGAGGAAGTTCCGAGAAAGAAAAAGGTATGAGGGATGGGTAGGAATCTGGGGGTCACTGTGTCCAGGAGTGACGAACGTATGAATTCATCCCTCCTAATGCGGTGCAAGGTAATCGGTCGAGAGTATCTGGCTATAGAGGTCAAAAAGTCTCCATCAACTGTTCTCTAGCGATCCAACCCGCCACGTAGAAGGTGTGCAAACGCATCCGCCGCCAAGACCTAGACAAAAAAATTCACAGAAAACTTATTAATCCCAAAAGCAAACAAAACAATATTTCAAAAAGAACCACACTACATGGCCATTAAAGTATACAACAACCTTCCACGTAGCATCAAACAAATAACCGACATACTTAAATTAAAATCATCACTAAAAAACATTTCTTTTAAAGAAATGTTACTACACCTTAAATGAATACCTTACATAAATTAAATACCTCTGTTTTTTTATTTTTTATTTACATACATTTGATAACATATAATTGTTGGGTTATGTAATATAATGTGTATTTGTTGGGTTAGCTGGGAGAAATAGGATGTAACCTATAAGCTATACCCTTTGTACTCTTTTTGTGCAGTAAATATTTTTTTGAATTTGAAACACACACCATTAATCTCCAAACGCAGCAAACTACTTGAGTTGACCTATGACAGAGGTGTTGTATCCAATAATTGGTTCCCGGGGCGGTGGCAAACGCGCCTCTCAAGATTCAGCATAAAGTGAGAGCTTTGGGATGGGAAGGAGAAGGGTGAAGAGTTCTTGGCTATTCAGTGTTCAGCATCTAAAAGATAAAATAAAGAAACAATAAATCTCTTAGTTGAAATATTTTCCAGCTAAAATGAAATTAGTGTTAAGAACTTTCAATTCTCTGCAAGTCATTTTAAATTTTGCCGCTAAAGCACAAAGTTTACAACATCATCGTACATTCTGAACGCGCGCCTCATTTGTATAAGCGAATTCCACAAGTCGGAATTATGTGGAACGTCACAAAGCCGGTTCACAGTTGACCACAAATCATTCCGAGGAAAGGTGGCGGGAGCTTGTGGAACCAGGGTCTGCCGCACAATGGGTATGCTTGCGAAATAGTCATAAAAATTTTGTTAAACTTGAGTAGAAAAGTAAGTAAGACGTTTTTATTATATATCTTGGCCAGTCCGATCTAATATCTCTATCTAATCCTACCCACCAGGCTTTCGAGCATCACAATGATAATGCTTACGCAGTTTTAATTAATAACTTTATTCAACAAGTTATTTCTAAATTCGAAAAAATACTTACAATATCGTATAATATTCTCCACTCCCATTTAGAAGTCGAAAAATTAACTGAGCTGGAAACTAGGGCACTTAAAGAAATACACGACTGTACCACATGCTAACACTGACTTTTTTCGGTGGTGTATAGTAAATAGGTTTATTTTGTTTATTTATTTTTTTTATTTTTTTTTATTTAACAATTTTTTTTATATAAGATAATGTGTCCTTACTGGGGGTACCCCGTTCTAAGGACACATTGTACATGGTTGTGTGTTTGAAATAGTAAAAGTACATTTGTTAAAATACTACATAGAAAATTAAAAAACAATATTTAGAGAAAAATAAAACATAATACAAGCTTTAATCTTTGTTGGGTTGCAAAATTATATCTATATTCATCCTTCCTTTATCCATAATCCATTTTTTAATGTTTCTTTTGAAGTCAGTTATTTTTTTAATGTTTTTTATTTCAAAAGGGAGGATACACATTCATCTGTTGATCTTGTTCTTAACCAAAAGAGCCTTTAACATCAGTTAAACTATATCGATAACTTAAGTAAGAGTTCATCATTAGTAAGGTAGTTTTAATTTAAATTAATAATATTTCGACTCAGGACTCGTAACGAATACATTACGTATATACATTGAAATAAATCTTCAGCGAAGTTTATACTTAGTGAAAAATAGAAAAATCTGATCAATTATGTCCAAATAAAAGCTTGCGGGGACAGTCCAAATGTGTCCAAATATAATCAAAGATAATCGCAAGTTTGATAACGCGTAGGAAAGAGAGGAAAACCAACATCTGAGTAAACACTGCCAAAATAATAAGCAAAGGCACGGAAAATTGTATTTCCATTCTGTTAGTTTGTTAATACATAGTTCAATTATTTTTTTCTAATGGTTGATAAAAAATATATTTACGACTTCCTTAGTGCATATCCTGACATTCCTGGTCCACTGTGCGCTTGGATTGTGGAACGAGCCAACTGTTATTACTCGTACTACTGCCATTATTTCAAACCCAAAAGGCGTGCCGGATTTAAAATTCAGTTGGCTGTGCGTTTAGCCGGTCTCATTGCGGCGGAATAATAGTAATTATAATTATTCTGTTGGGTGCAGTCACACTACTGTTTGCGAGGAAGTAGAATGTGGGTTGCCGCATTGAAAACGATTATAACGACGAAACGTTCAAAAATCAAGAAAAAAATTATCGTAGTTCTAAAATGCTGTTGTAACTTAGCATATTATGTGTTGGGATGCAGTGGTACCTATTTTCTTAGATTGATTCAATTAAAATTTTAATCCTTAAAGCATCTAACGTTTTGCAACGATCTTCTTTGTGAATATAACTGAGTGCAAATGGCATGGAAAATATTTTCGCTTTGCATTCGATTCCAGGTAAATTCGTTGTTTAATATAATACTGTTTTTGAAAGTAGATGATAGATAATTTCAAATTGTAGTATTAGAAATTGACGAGTGAACTTAAAAGAAAAATGAAATTTTTCAAATCAAATGTTTATCTGTTGAATAAACTTGTAATTTTTCATCGAATTTCGGAATATTTTCAAGGCGTTTTAAATGTGCTTTATATTTCTTCTTTTTTAAGATGTCGTTTAAAAAATACCATTTTAAGAAATCAAATAAAATTAACTTTCAGATTTTTGTATTTGAAATAGATGTTGATATTTATATAAAGATTTTAATATTTTAAGTTCAAGCACGAAAAAAGGTGAAAAAATAAACTCAAATAAAATAAAATTAAAATAATAGTTAACACGGAATAACAACAACAATTTAAGCTCAATATAAACATTGATTTGAATGATTTATATTTACCTAAACGTCAACAAAAATTTAAATTATTAAAAAACAGCACTTTCATGGAATTATCATTAAATAGCAGTCAATTAGACATAATGTGTTCGAAATACCATTTCACTTTTTCTAGATCGGAATTTCACATGTCAGTCTGCGGAAAGTAGAATGTTGCCAGTTCTTTTTGAACCCAGTTAAAGATATTTTTTATTAGTACCAACTCGTTTATAAACCTTTAAAAACTTTATACAATGAGTTACAAAAACGCCGCTTAACGCATGCGAAGTGGTTTTTCTTTAGTAAGGCTGATAGTTTCTAAGTTCTTATATTTTCTCGGTAAAGAAAAAATTATTAATAAAAAACCCGACTGAAATTGCATGTATTTTGCAGTATCGCTACCCAGAGCACCAGTACCAGCAGCAAACCAAGCCCATATATACATGCGTGTCAGATTGTGTTTTGTTAGGAGTATGCGGGAGTTGGCTATGGCATATTTAAAAAAACCTCCGCATTCACCTTTTGGTAATGAGGGAAACCATAGAAAGCCTTATTCCGGATGAAGCGGCCGTTTGTCAATATGAAACAGAGTCGGCCTTCAGTGACATCAGTGTATGATGATATACCTCACAGTAAGACTTACTATAGCATTCAGTCTACTTTCATCCATAATCTGCCAGTTCCACGCCTCACTTCCATACATCAGGGTAGGTACCAGCACTCCACTGTGGACTGCAAGCCTCGTTTCTTTTGACATTTTTTTGCTAGCGCCAAACACGTTCAGTCTTCCGTTAATGTATGTACATGGATTTACCGTTCCTTCAATATCTCTGTCACACTTCCCATCTCTCTTAAACATACTTCCTAAATACACAAAATCATCCACTTGCTTTCGTACTCTCTCTTTCAAACACCATGACTTTAGACTTGCTTACATTCATTATTAACTCATTCTTTATACATACCTCGTTCATCCTAGACACGAAAGACTGTAGATCTTCCATACTTTTAACAATCAGCAATGCATCATCAGCGTACAAAAGGCAACACGTTTGTTGTAATTATTTTTAATGTTATAATCAAAAGCATACTCCTATTTTACTATACTGATGGGGTATGATAAATGCGTTTGTCAGTTACAGCACGTCCCTTTAGGTTTACGATACGTAGTCCGCGAACAGACTGGAACAAATCAACTCCTATGCAAGTAACATGGCTTAAAATGTAAGGGTTGATTTAAGCGGCTGCGTGCGCACTATCTGTTTTAGCAAGGCTTAGAAAGTGTTATTATATGACCGGCTTTCTGGAAATGACGAATAATTATGTAAATAATAATTGTTCTATTTTTCTGGGTTATAGAATTAGAAGCGAGTTTCTTTGTTATGTAGAATTTCCAAATCAGTCGTGAAATTGAGATGGTTGGTTAAAAATGATAAAAGTTATTCACATCACGGAAATAAAAAAAATAAAAATAATAGTATAAGTAATGTAGCAGACGGGATATTTTTACTGGACAATTGACCTTGTTCCTATTCCTATTAATTTTATGCTGTGTGGTAAATTAGTAAAAATGTCTAATGTGTACCTATCTGCCTAAAGTTGTTTCAATATTACTAATAAAATTGGATAATATGTATCGCACTGATGAAGTGAAAAGTCACCTTAAGTGCGCTGCAAACATATTGCTCCCTAGGCTGTGTCTCATACAAAGTAGAAGACGTTATTTTCGGATGGGGCAGTGCAAACGACACTATTCCTTATTGACTGATTAATAATACCCAAAAACCAATATCATAGACACTATCCGTCTTACTCATAATAGATAATACGAACAGGTTAGTAGAAAACGTTTCACATAATCACGCGCATGCGTACTGCTTATACCAACCGTAATACCGTAGTATTAGTGGCTGACAAATTTTTAAACCGCCCGACCCCCAGGGATAGGAACGCATTACTATGGTATTAAGACGGAGATCGCAGACTTTGTTCGATTTGACAAATATCGATCGGTTGCGCCTTGAAAATGTAAAACAAGTAGTAATACCCATTTACAACACTATCAGAGGAATATTTTAAATCGAAATATCGACTTACCAAAGCAAATACAGAACGCATAATCAAATTGGCCAAATTTCGAAGCAATTCAAAGCAGACCGGGTCAATGACTACAGATAAAGTTATCAACTAATCGCAAAATGCAGAAATGACCTTGTTTTTGAGGATTGGAACAAAGTGGTGCCAGTCTAAAAGAATGAGTAAATATTTTAACCTGAGCAGCCATATTTTGCTCAGGTTAAAACTCACCCTTCTCACCATACAGCTATACCAGCGCTGAAGCAGCGTATTAGGGTCTTTATAAGTATTAAAAATCTACCTATACTTGAAGTTGATATTGCATCTTTTTTTACTGTTTATGTTTATATTTTATTTATAAGGGTGAGCTTGTAAATACAAAAAAAAATTTAGTTGAAATCAACTAAATTTTTTGTTAGTTTTAAATTATTTCCTTTATATAAATTCTCAGATCATCGACATAGTTAAATTTTAATACCCCCAAAGAAATAAAATAATATAATCCGTGCAATTTGACGTCAGCTGGTTTTTATTTGACGTAAATGACAGAATAATGTCTCACAGACTGTACCGAGTAGATAAAAACATTATTCAAATATCGTCTGGTGGCGCCTCGAGCTGTTTTTTGGGACATCGTTTGCAGATTTGAACGAGTAGGTATACTGTCATAATCTAGATTTAATGATTTGAAAGATAAAAATGGATTTCAATCTCCAATCAAAAATGTATTTTGAAAATCTTTTTGTTTAGGATGTGAAAAAAAAATGCTCTCGGAATCTATGAAATGAAAATTTAAAGTTATTTTCAAATTGAAGATTATCCGATCGCCAAATAAATTAGGTAAATATTAAGTTTTTCATTATTAGGTACTAAGCGAATGTAAATTAAAATACAGGAATCAATCAATAAATATTAACTGGAAATTAAAAAAAAAGGAAAAAAAGATATTATTGTTAATTCTGAATTTGAAATTTGAGTAATGACCGGTGGCTGAGTTGACATCGCGTTTGGGTCCCACCCAGGCGTAGTGAGTTCAATTCCTCGGTTGGCTAAGTCCTCGGTCACAACACAAACAATATTTTCTGCTTACTGTGGTGGCAGTAGGAGGTTTTCAAATATTGTCAGGTTATTTGTCACCTGGGAATTTTCGTCTTTCTTTTGAAATAAAAAATAACCTTGGTGTCGCGTTGTCTATTCTCGTCAATGAATCAAACGCATTAAATGTGTTTAAATATTGGCATATATATGGTTAAAGAATGGACCATTTAGTGAGTGGTTTATTTATAAATCCGTCACTCTAAACAAGCCAGTCGTCACGTATTTTGATGTTCGTAATAAGAAGAAGTGTGTCAATAAGAAACTTGTCTGATTGCTAGTATTGTGTGGGTATTACGTACTTACGTAACCCGAGAATTTTTATGTTTTTTTTAAATTAAAAAAAAAAGTAGGTCCCTATGGCTGAGTGGATAAAATACTGTCCTGGTAAGACAAGAAATCTTGTATTCGATTCTTAGTTGCGACCGCAATATTTTTTATCTTCTGTGTTTTGTTCTGTTACATGTTTCGTTTTGATTTGTTAGTATTATTTTCTTCTTCAATGAAACATTTATTAATTTTAGGGTGGCAAAAATATGTATCAAATTTTTTTGGAAATTTATTTGAATCGATTAGTAAGGCTCTTGGATACGAGTCCGGATGTCACGGGCTTAAATTAATTTGTCTTGTTTCAATGAAACATGACATATTTGCAGCGCGTTCCAGGGTGGAAAATACTCTGAATATCGCTTCGGTTAAAAATCACAATTCAGAATTGAAATACTGCATAAAATGGCATCAGCAGTGTTTGGTAACCAGATATCAATAGACAGATACTTCACCAGCTTCTTCTTGCCCATTTCCTCCCCATTTTCATTATCTTCAGCCTCACAACATACCCCAATCAGGGATGCCACAGACTTACTGGCTCCCGAAAGTAGGGACTCTGGTGCGGAATTTGCATAAAAAAATATCAAAAAAATTTGGCAACACTTTTATGTGAATTTAAGGACTGCCATTTTTTTTAGTTATTTATTAAGTTAAAAGAAATACATATTTCGCTTTGTTAACTTAAGTGTACATTGATTAAAACAAAAATAATATATATATTAATAATTATGGTTTACTACCTAAGTAACATATTTTTCTTAAGTAAGAGCATTTTGGTTTTGCTTATTGATCTTGAGGGCAAACAGTTTTTTCTTAAATATATTGATTATATTTACGGTTGTCAGGCTATCAGGAAGGAGATTATATATGTGTACACCCTCATGGCCTATGTTTCTTTTACCACACTCTGTCTTTGCTGAATTTGTGTATAATTTATTATGTTGTCTTGTGTGGTGGTCATGTACTTGTGATGTTTTCATAAATGAAGTATTTGTGTGTATGAGGCCATTTTGGATTTTGTGAATTAATAGGCATATGTTGTATTCGTACAGTTTTCTAATTTTAAGTAAGTTAGTTTCTTGGTATACTCTTTTGGTGGGGGTATCTGGTCTATAGTTAAAAAGTTTTTTTATAACTTTATTTCGTATTATTTGAATTTCGTTTAGATATGTGATGTTTGTGTTTCCCCATATATCTATGAGATAATTTAGATGGGATTGAATTAAACTAAAGTATAATCCCCTCTTTACTTGTATTGGTAGAAGATGGGCTATTCTACCAAATACACCAATTAGTGGGATAATTTTTTCTTTTACTTTTTGTATGTGGTATTTAAAAGATAAGTGTTTATCGATATGAAGTCCCAGATAAAACATTTAAACATTATTTTACGATTAATCCATTGTCCTAAAGTAACTATCAGGAATCACTTCAGGAAAACAATTAGTGTCTCGCAAGTGAATAATAGAAAGTCTTCGGGATGTCCTCGTGAATAATTTTTTTTGAATGGAGTTTCATCAAGAAAAATATATTAAAAAATTTCCAAATTGGTTTCATAGGCTAAAGGTTGAAAAAAGGTGGTAATTCGAAATTGTGTTGCTTTTGGTCTGTGGCAAGTTTTCCAGATGTTTTCTATTCCAAGGTTCAACCATCACACGTTACCTCACTGGAACAGTCGGAAGTTAAGTTTGTTAAGGGTCGACTTTGGAAGTTCAACCCTAAGAACAGTGGCGTCCGTGCCGGAGGGTAAACGTGATTGAAAAGTAAAACAAAACCATTAGAGAAAGAGGAAATTAGGGCAAATAATCACTTCTGGAACTAAAGTTACACAGAAAGCAGCATTGCCAGTGGCGTGCTCTGTGACTTCCAATTGGGAATCATCTTAATGAATCATGAATTATTTATTTTATCTTGTAAGCTAGCTTGTTCGTGTGGTTGTGCTTGTTTAAGGAGGCTTGTAGAATTGATACGAAACCTTATTGCAATTAAATTTGACCAAATTGCAAAATAAATTTCCCTACACTCAATTGTGCAAAATGATTCGATTCACGTTCAGATACGTGATGCATTCTTATAGAATTAATTAGTTATAAATACGAGTATATTCTATCGAAAAGTACTTTAATGGTGTGTGTGCGGTTTTACAGATTTGTTATTTTTTTCACATTAATCCCACACAGGAGGCCATGAGGAAAATATTTTCCCTCTGGGCCTGTGTCATCTTTGGGGATGCTGTGTGGAGGATCTTTTTTTAAGAAAGGAAGGAGAGGTATTTCTGGGAAGGAAAGAGGTATGAGGGGTGACCGACGAATCATCTATCTCTCCCGCTGCGGTGTTATTGATATATTAATTGAAGACTGACTGATTGACTGTTTGACTTTTGACTGATGAGAAGAGAGGACGTAGGAATAAGATCTTCTAATATTATTACTAATACAAAATAAAACTAAGGAAAAAAATTGAAGTGCCTTCAATAAAGATTTTAACGTAAAAAAATGTTCCATTTAGCTCATTAGGCCAGCGCTCTTTCTCATGTGTACTCGCCTGCCACCGTAGATCTCCATTCCACATAAACTTCGTAAACTCATTTTTGTGTTGGAAATCTAAGGCCCATTTGTACAAATCTTCATCCCAGTGCCTAATTGTTCAAACAACCAATTAGCAAATGAATCAATGTCCATTTTAAAACTAAAAATAAAGAACAAGAAAGTAATATTAAAGCATTATTGTGTAAAGAATTAGTCACTTATAAAAATATGTATAGTTTTAATTCATTAGTTTATGTCTTAGTTGTAAGTCACATAATTTTAGTTACAAGCCACTAGTAATAAGTTATACGTCTAAGTGATAGGAATAGGTTAAATGCATAAATTAAGTTGTTAAACGCTTTAGAGGTGATTTTCACACGAAAACGTCGCTATAGAAATGATAAAAACATTATTATTATTATTAATTAAACTAGTGTAACCTTTACCTTCTCTAATTACGTAGATGGCGAAGAAAAAAATTGTGAACATGAACGTGTTAGAAATAAAAATCAGTAGAAATTAAAATGGTTGCAATAGACAGAGAGCAGCAGCACAATCAGGTATATGGATCTGGTGTGGCGGTAAATCTTTGATACGTTATAAAGCCGAGGATATAGGGACCCCTATCCCGCGAGTACCTGCGAATAGTTTACGACGCACTCCGCGGCGCGTGATCGGCACACTGATCAGATAATATTATCTACCCTTACTGTGATATACAACACGTTAGGGGGGCCCTTCCATTCAATCATACCATTTGTTTCTAAGAACCTACGTAGGGGTTTTTAAAAATTCCTAGAAACTACATATTATAATCGATGTTTCATGTCGTCATTAAAAACATTTTTTTGTAATGCTAACCTTAGTCAGCGTTATGCACAAATTGAAATTTTCGTATATTTTTTTTTGTATAATAGAAGCCAATATAATGTATTTTAAAAAAAGATGTACACAATAGAGAGATCAAAATAATATAAAAAAAATTTAAGAAGTATAAATTAGTACAAACATTAAAGAGCAATAAACACACAAAAAAGAGGAAATTGTAAAAATCAACATAATAAGTAAGATACATATTATACTTATTTATTTAATTCCACCAAGTACTAATAATTGTTACTAATTGGAGCCATTCAAATCGCCCATTCTGTGAGATAAATCTTTTAAATCAAGTAATTTCAATGAATTAACCCAATTAATTTGTTTCTTGAGTAATATTGGCATGGATAGTTCAAAATTGATGATCCTTGAAAAAATTGATGTGCTATATAAAAAATGTAGTATGGGAGTCAAATTATTTAATTATAATCTAAATTAATTTTAACAATATAAATATTTAGTTTTGGCAGTAGTTTAAATGAAATTTTAGTTTGTGTCCGTTTGTACAATGACTACATAACTTTTTAAAATACGAAAAGCGGACTGCCGAAAATAGCTGAAGCAGTACATTCACCGAAAATAAATCCTACAGTTGCAGGCTTTAGGTGTCAGTTACTGCAGAAAAATCGAAAAATAGTCGACACAGTACCCTAAAATAAAGTCAGAATCTTAACGACGTAAGTGAAGAAGACGCGTACAAAACTATTCGACGCGCGGCCCGACGTATTGGACAGACCTAGGTCGAATTTGCCCTAACAGGCCTAGAAAATTGATTTTTTTTAATTCAGACTTATTACTATAAACCCAGATGTTCCTGGGGAACTGAATTCCTGGGGAAGGTACTAATTCGTTGCCTAGAAAAATAAAATCTGTTGCTTACGTTTTTATACAATTTTCACACCGTTTTACTTAAAATATTTTAATGGCAAAGTTCTGTTTTTATTAATATGTAATATAAATTACTTGTATCCACGGGTTAAGACCGATGTCTTCAAAAAAGATAATTATATTTATGAATACATCGTAATTAATTAAAAAGTCGTCCTACGTGCATGATAATTGACCGGAGTAAATAGTAGAGATTTTGTAGATTTTAGCGGATTTCAATCATCATATGTTTTAAATAATTAAGGTTTGTCAAAAGTTTCATCTCGATGGGTGGGAAGTAGAGTGAAAATATTAATTAAATTAAACAACCTAATTGTCGTGACATTATTCTTTTTTGATACAAAACTAATCTAGTGCATTTAATATCTGCGCTTGAGGATGTTGGTAGCAACATTAAACCTGCAGTCGTAGTAACCCTCAGAGGTCCACACTACCCCGGTATATACTCGTACACTACTCTTCCCCCTAGGCACCAGGGCAACCCCCGCCCTCAGCCTTTGGGCGGACCGGGTCGGTCCATACGAGTTCCACACTCTTTACTCCCCTCGAACACATCCAGTCATTAGGAGGGGTGATAAGATCTTACAAATTACTAGCGAGGGTCTATACTCGACTGATTTAAAATAAATTTAGCTTTAAAAATGTGTTAAAGAAATTTTAAAATGTATTGGAAAAATATTATGTACTGCGTAAGTATAACCAAATCACACGTTGGCAATATCATCAAAAACACTAATGTCGGTTGTGTGTTTGTCTGCAACTTTTTTTTACAATAGCTCAGCAAGGGAGGCCCTAAAGAAAATATTTTTCCTCAGGGCCTTTGTCATTTTTGAGTATGCTGTGTTTAACCTCACAAGAGTCCCAACTGCTCCTAAGCGTCTGAAGCCAGTGAGACAATTGCATCCCTGAAGGTAATGAAGAAGGGGAGTAGATGGGAAAGAGGAAGGTGGGTAAGTACTTGGCTATTCATATCTGCATACCAAACACGGCCAAATCCATTTCAAGCAACGTTACAATTCTGAATGGTGGTCTTAAACCAGGGAGATACTGAGAGTATCTTCCACTCTGGAACGTGCCACAATTATACTGCATAATATTTTAAATTAGTAAATTGTGAAAAAAACATATCAATCAAATAAATTTTAGTAGCGCACGCTGGGACTTGAACCTGCAATGTCCAGCTTGCTAGTCGAGAGTCGTACTTCGCAACCAGGGAGGCCCATGTGGAGGGTTTTTTAAGGAGGATGAAAAGGAAAAATGTGTGACGGATGTATGGAATTCATCCCTCACATTGCAGTGCAAGTGACGGGTCGAGAGTCCTGCTGGAGACGTAAAAAGATCTCCCTCATCCAGCATTTCCAAATCATCACGGTAAATGACGTATCCATCGCCAAGACCTAGAAAAACCTCAACTCATGAACCCAGGCACCCCTGCTAAGTCACCAAATGTACCTATGGCAGAAGTGCCGGTTTATCCAATAAATGATTACTTGGGCGACAGCAACAATATCTTTGGGCGACAGTATCCATACCCGCCTCCCAAATTGTGAAGTAGAACTGAACTCAATAATAAAAAAAATATTTTATTCTTTATTTGAAATAAATTTTGTGAAAGATTTCATGATTTTTACTAGACTTAGTTGATCTAATAAAAAGTTGTTATTATCTCCTGGGATTTTCCGAAGAACTCTTTGAGGGTTGAAAGGATAAATTCTTGATGCTCTGAACTCAGCTGCCAAATTTCCGGGTATCTTAGACTATATTTACTCTACAGTAGTCAAGTATCCTCGGAAATTCACTACTTAGCGAGACTCCCCTATTTCTCATCTTCCGTTCGATTAATTGTTTTCAACGAGGGATTTTTTAGAGTCCATACTGTATCGCGCTTTTAGATACAATATATTTTTCACCTCTTATGGAAATTTCGTTATTCATATATGGCTTTATAATCAAATATTTTATTAAAAATTCTACCAGCTACACAAATATTATTTTATTTTTATTTATTTAGACCTTTGCAGTACGTTTTACTACAAATTATAGTTAGTATAACTTTTACGTATGTCCCTAAAATTTCTTAGTAATTTTGTCTGGGAAGAAAATTACAGTTTTTAATATTTTATAATGATGTTGTTTTTTAAGGAATGGAAGAAGGAGATGGAACTGGGAAGAAAACACGTAATATAGTGGGTAGGGCTAGGGATTGGGTCAGATTATGGTCAGTGTATCCATTAGTGATGGACGTTTGAATTCATCCCTCTCACTGTGATGCAAGAGAATCGGTCAAGAGAGTCTTGTTGGAGAGGTAAAAATATTCCCTCAACCGGTCTCTCCAAATCCGGCCTTCACGCAATAGGTGGACAACAACACCCGCCGCCAAGACCTAAAAAATCCTCACCCCGTGAACCCGGACACCCCTGCTAAGTCACCAAACGAAGAAAACCGTCTAAAAACCTACGGCAGAGGTGTTGGTTATCCTATTAATGGTTCCAATGGTACCCAAACTCGCCTGCCAAATCGCTTTATAAAAATAACCTAGGAATGTGTAATGGATATAATAATTGTATTCTACGAGTAGAATCAAGAAAATACAAAACAAGATTTTAAACGGACCCAAAAAATTCCCCATCTACATGTGTAGAAAGTCATTACGAATCCAAATGGCTTTTAAACTTTTCAGAAAATAAAATTAAAACCCGTTTTAATGAATTTACCGTAACACTGATTTGTATTAGAACTCACGCTTGTATTAAAATCACTTAAAAAAGATTGATGAAATGGATATAACGTATGTATTAGGATGTTTGTTTAATGTGAACCTTTACACATTACACATTCCTAAAGGATCAAGAAAAACTGGGAAAATACCGAACCGAACCTTGTTATTTATCTGTTCAATATAATCAGTAGAAAAGTGTTCAAATAATTAACATCATTAGTTAGGAAAGCAAACAAAAACACGTCCGATCAGCGAAAACCAACTGTTTACCCACAGGATAAAGGTTTTTTTTTCACGTAGGTATATTTACTATGACCTCGTTCAATGTTTCAACGACCTCTTATGTAGAGTGATAAGCTACCTGGGTCCAGAACTAGATGTTTTAGGTTCGAAGCACGTCGTTCGCAAAGATTTAACGGCGTTATTTCACAAAGGTGAGGCGCGTGAGGCTGATGGCAGTACGGGGATGGGAGGATTTGAAATATAGTAAGGTCGGGAAAGTACCTGGCTATTCAGATCTGGTCACTAAACATGGCCAAAGCCATTTCAAACAACTTTTCCATTCAGAATGGTGGTCTTACACTACAGCTTAAATGAGAGTATTTTCCACTACGAAACGTGCACTATTAATTTTTTTAAATGAGTAAATTGTGAAATAACACGAATAAACCAAATAAAATTTACTTGCGCACACCGGAATTGGAACCCGCGACCGCTGGCTTGGAAAACCCAGCCGCAGTCCCCTCTTACCCGCAAATGCCCAACGATACGAAATGGTTCTATATATTTATTAATTTAACTCAATTTTTCCAATGATGTCCCGTTAAACTGCTTGATGGTAGTTTGTCAACGGTTCCTTTGGCGATCTACTTATATTTTTGAATTTAGTTTGTGTATATCTTATTTTAAATCATTGACTTGATAGAAAAAAAAATATAGTAAATTAGTTCAAATAAAAAATAAAAATACAAAACTTGAATATGGAACACAAAAAAAACATAGATAATCAAAGAGAGAGAAAAAAGATCTTTTTCACATAACAATTTTTTCGGTTTTAGAAAATGAGTTTTTTATTTCACAATTTTTTTATTGAGTGTAGTAACATACTGTAAATTTTAGGAACAATGTTTTCTAAGGTTCTTTGAATAATGTATTTATTTAGATATCTGGAAATAACAAGTCCATCGTTTGCAATTTGTTTTGTATGATGAGCATGTTCCACTATTTTGTTATATTCAGATTGAGAGGTGTGCTGACTCACAATTTTAAGCCACAATATAGCACGAACAGATAGTACATATTTCAGAAACTTTATGACAATTATTTAGGTACATCATTTTTCTGTTATTGTCAAATAATAATAAATAAAAATACTTTGATTATGGAATAATTTACATTTTGAACTAAATACGTTTTTGTTAACTGAACCCATGTTATTATTCCATGTATTTTTATTTAGGAATTCAGATGGGATATTCATCAATTATTTTTATAAGCAATAATTATTAGCCTGAAACACTCATCCACATTGAAAAAACCTCCTGATAAAAGATACATGACGCCAACGGAATATGAACCCGTGTCCTTTCGATTTCCGGTCGACAGCTCTGACCACTGAGCTATAAGATGGACTGAGTAGCTCACTACAGCTCAATACAGTATTTAGGTAGTCGAGAACTGGTTACGAAATTCTTTTCACGGCTAAGCGTAAACAGCCTTACTAATAAACAACCGTGTAAAAATTTTACTAATGGAAACAGACATATAAGAGCTATAAAAAAATAGTTACCAATAATAGTTATTAATTAATTACAACCAAAGAAGATTGCTTACCTGTAGTATGCACTAAAAATTTACCAACATAAATGTGCTATATATTTTTTAAATAAGAAAATTTCGCAAGAACAACAATTATTTATAAAATTACCTTTTTTGATTTTTCTATTTGAATTGTACTTTAATATTTTTAAAAAAGAATATTTTAATTACAAATATAAAAAGAGTTGAAAAAAACGAATATATTTTTAGTCCAAGCCTAAAAATTTGGTAGAAAATATGAAATTTAGAAAATCCATCCCTTTTATGTGAGAAATTAGCAAGAAAAATTCTATTTCATCTTTTTATCGTTCATACAATAAAAAAAATATTATAATAATTCTCAGATAATCATAAACAAAACTGTTCAGATACCTTTATGTTTTAAAATCATAATTAGAAGCGTAACCTTATAAAAGCAACCCACTAATTATTTAATTCGTATTTATATAATTAAAATGAAAATCAAATAACCTATGCCCAAAATCAGCAATATTACATGAAAGTAAATGCTATTTATTAATCTTTAACCTCGTTATTCCAAACCTCTCCTAATTGCAAAGTACACACAATACACCTTACATCTAAATCCCGTACAAATTTAATGAGAAATATGGCCAAATAGTAATATTCCGTGTTCTGTGGAAGTGGAGAACAATAGCGGGGCGCTTGATTGGATTTATTTAGCCTGTATTACTCCTGTAGGTGCTGGCCGGGAATTGTTTTAGGACTCGGAGGTTGCGTGGACCGAATACCTTATCCTTATTTATTTATACCCTGCTAGGCCAGATTATTGGATTAACGCACAACTTCAGATGTATTTCCTTTTTTTTACCTACAGCCTATTCCTGCCAGGAGGTGAAGTGGAATAGTTCATTGACACTATAAATCGGTATATACCATGTGATTGTTTTTTATTGAAACAGTTTTGTGATTAATCCACATCATTTCCTATTGAAATTCTGTTTTCCTTTCATGAACGTCTAACCTTGGAAGATACAAGCGTTAAAAAATACCGAAGCCGGTGTTGATTTATTATTAACACACATGTCGTTTGTTGTATGATTCAAATTCTCGTCGTAGTTGAGAGTGCATGTTACTCGAATATTGCTGCTCGTATCAATAATCTCGTGAAAAGTCCATTAAATAGTGAAAATATCATCTCTAAGTTCATTATTGTCATGTGCTGAATGTAAACAGAGTTCGTATGAGTTGTACACCTATAAACTATAAGTGACCTACGGAATCTTCAAACCAATAAGACTCCAAAAGAAACCAACGCCATCAACAGGTAAATGTTCCCTTACGTCTTTCCTCGTATTTCTTTTGAAAATAATAGATCGATTGATCTTTTTTTTCATTAATATGTACAGTCCATTGCAAATACCAATCGGGTATCAAACATTTACAGTTTGTGTTATTACCACATACTCGGACTCCAATGATTTCATAAACTAATACCGCATAAGAGTCCAAGTTGCCAGGAACAAGTGGAAATATGGCATCCCTAATCAAGGATTGTTTTCACAAACTATTTTTTTAAATCAACGTATTTAACCGTTTTATTTATTTATTTATTCATGTTCTCCATAAAACTGGTATGCGTATTACGGAAAAAATCAGAGTTAAAAGATCTATGCGTTATAGAAAATGATAATTGTTCACAAGTGAAACATACCCACATTTATATTAGTTTAATAACAGGTTAGGTACATAATGTAAAATATCCATAATTATCTTTTTTAAATATATCCGAGTATCCCCCCGTTTAATAAAAAAGAACTTTATTTCTGATTCTCTAATCAAAACTTTTGCAGTATTATTTACGTATTATTTTGTTTGTACATATCGACAGTAGGTATTTTTTTTTAAATTTATAATCATTTTCTTGTGTAAGTGGGTACTTTGAAAGGAAAACTAGTTTCTTTGAAAGGTAAATTAGGTACTTTGAAAGGTAAAGTAGGTACTTTGAATGGTAAAGTAGGTACTTTTGAAGGTAAAGTAGGTACTTTGAAAGGTAAAGTAGATACTTTGAAAGGTAAAGCATACATACCTTTTATTTTTTATTAAAAACAAAGATTTTATTATGAATTAATTGATTTTTCTTATTATTCATCATGTGTAACAGCTAATTGAATTTGATTTTCAAGATTATCATAAAATCAATATTGCTTAAAACTGTCCCACGAAAAAAGTAAAAATATCTATTTGTGAAAACGCTCCTCCGTTGGGGTACGTTATGAGATTGATGAGGAAGAGGGAGGTTGAAATGTATTTGGTTTATTCAGGTCTGGTCAGTAAAATTGCGGTAAGTTGAACGGAGTGGAGAGGGGGAGGAGATATCCACTATCCAGTACGAAATGCACGTTTAAACCACGCACAACTCCAAGAAAAAATAAAACCATAAGGTTTATAATAATTAATAACTTCCTACCCCTGATGTGTGTTATAGATCTTTGTTATTTTGTATATTGTATGAGATTTTTCTCTTTCTTTTAATGTTTTTAGAGAATCAATAATTCCATATTAATAATGCCGATTTTTTTCATGTTTATATTATGTAGTTGTAGAGACAAAAAATATGCCTTTGATGAATAAAACACTTGCCAGCACAATTGTGCCTTCGTAAAAATTGATCGGAACGTCGCAGTGCATCTTATTGTTGTTATGTCTGAGACAAGAAACGCAAACAACTTAAGACTAGGAAATGCAGGGCAATTTGCGTGCAACCTATTTGCGATGAAAATTCAGTATCTAAGGAAATGTATATAATTTATGATGTTTTTTCTTGAATCATTTCCTTACAAAATTTTGTGAAGGTACAATTGTCCCTACGCCCCCTACCAAGGGTGTGAAACCAATGGAAGGAGATTATTATTTTTAAATTTTGACTTATACAATTTAACTTTAAAATATTTAGACGTCACGAAATTTCAGATCACTATGACTTATACATACAATAGTAACGACCATCTAAAATCGCAATAGTTACAATTGTGCCTATCCCGCTGGACAAGCGTTAAAAATCCCTGAAAGCCTTTCGCTTGTACATTGCAAAATCTACATTACAATGGAGTAGGTTTATATTGCAAATGGCACCCCACGGGTATATTAGATCGCCCCTCATTTGTATCAATAAGTTAGGCTGAGCAGAGAACAGTGAACGAGTACTGGGTACCCTTACGGGGAGGTGGCGGAGGGTAGCTGGTAGCTAACCTAACACCGGGCGCGCTTTAATTTAATCGACGCAGCCTTACCGCAACATGGAAATAAGGTTAAAGTCATTTGTAGGCTTTCTGCTTGTCTGATGAAACTAAAAGATGTATCGATTTGCTGAAAGCTGGGATAGGTAATTTTATTTATTTTAGGAACGGGAATTTTTAATGCTTGTTTTATTTTACTTGTTATCTCAATAATGCGTTCGATTCTAAAAATGCTTGTTTTTTGTTCAGTAACATCAAAAAATTGATTTTTTTTACAGACCTGCAGAGATATTTTTTTGGCCCAGGTAAAGTATTCAGTTACAAGAGAGACTACAAACGATCAAAATGGCACCACCTACTTCCTCTGAGGACATGTCTGTAATTATTGTCAACTTCAGAAGAGGATTTAATATCAACTAATAAACACGAAACATATTTATTTATTTTATTTTATTAATACAAGAGAGGGTACATATGGTTTTTGTGATATTTCACCCTCCATGATAGGGATGACCCTGTGTTATGGCGGGTGAATTTTACAGTTTGTACAGAATCTATACATTACTATAATATGAAAAAGGAAAATTAGAAAAATGATGTAAAGCTAGTTTGGGTTGCAAGAAGAGAATGGAGAAGTTAGAGAATTATAAGAAGATGAAAAATTTGAGAAATTATTAGTAAATAGATCACACTAATTAATTATGTACGTACTATACCGCTAAGTTAGGGAATAAGGATATATTATGTTTTGTCTGAAAGGTGATTAAATTTATAGAGTGTAGAATGAATGGGTATTGTAGTTGTAATGTATTCCGTGTGTAAGGATCCATTTCTTAAGTTGTTTTTTAAAGGAATGGGGTTGACTCACGGTTTTTAGGTTTTCAGGGATAAGGTTAAAGATTTTAAGAGCTAGGAAAAAAAAAATTCTTTGAGCTGACGTGGTATGTAGTGAAGGTACTTTGTAGTGAAGTAATATCCCCCATACACAAGCCCAGCTTAATTATAGTACATCTTGTGTACAATATTATGTGAAATTATTACTATGTACATTGTAACATATTTTTAATTATAAATATAAATACATATGTTTGATATTGAAACAGTTTTATGATTTTTCCACATTCCAGTTCCTACTCATATTGCCTTTACCTTGTTTTTTGTTCCTTTTCTAAAAGTCTCGACAAAAGAAGATTTGAAAAAAGAAGACCAACGCAAGTTTTATCTTGTTTTATGTTCTAATTTTCATAGAAACAGTGGGTTGCTTGTTAATTTCGCTCATGGTATCGATAATATCTTTTGAAAAGTCCGTAACATAGTGTAAATTATCATCTTCAAGTTAAATACATTAAATAGTGTCGTGTGGTGATTGTAAAAAAGATTGAATTGTGAAATTTTTAACATTAACGGCGCTTATAAGATGAACATCTATGAACTAAAGTGCCCACGAAGTCTTCTTGAAGGCACCAGAACACCAAAAGAAACAACCATTATTTCATCACTTTCTTCTATTCCATTTCTACCATGAAAAAAGGGATTGATACAAATAGTATCACTCTAGTGAAAGACTACCATTCAGTGTTAAATTGGGATTCGGTATTAAAATTAGAAATAATTCGTTAAAATTTATAATCCGCCAAAAAACTAAATTTTCTTGTTGCCTGGATAAAAAAATAATCTGATATATTCCTAATAATGTGTAACATTTTTTAAGTTCGATTAACATCTAATTTTCATAATAGGAACTTGTATCTTATTGTATCTACCATAACTATTTTATGAATTAATAATAATTTTTCATTCGCAATGCGTATTGGTTTTGTTCAAATGCTTGACAGATGCTTAGTTCAATAAATTAATACAGTGAAAATAGGTTATATGAGACAAAACGCGTGGTTTCACTGAACTTGTCCAGTGGACATACTTTAGCGACCGAAAGAGAATGATCCTAAGGGAAACATTTTTTTTATAAATACTTTCAGCTT
This sequence comes from Hesperophylax magnus, assembly GCA_026573805.1. Classification (NCBI taxonomy): domain Eukaryota; kingdom Metazoa; phylum Arthropoda; class Insecta; order Trichoptera; family Limnephilidae; genus Hesperophylax; species Hesperophylax magnus. Next base: position 1,485,214 of record JAIUSX010000036.1, read on the forward strand.
AACAAATTTTTCACGGGTCTGTCCTAATAATAGTAATATTTGAAATTTTTATTTATTGAATGGTAACAAATGTTTCATTCTATTCAAGCAAAATTGCGAACGTCATATCAATGAAAGAGTCAAAGTGATTTCTCAACTGTTTTTCATCGGTGTGAAATGTGTCGATTTCCTGAGCAATTCTGTTCTAATAATAATCATATGTCATTCGTTGAAAACAAATAGATATGAATAAAATCTCACATTCGTTTCATAAAGTAATATTACCGCACTGTTCCTTTTAAAACAGTAAAATTGTGGCTGGGTAATTTTAAAATCTTTGAAAAATACTGGCCTCGAAAAGAATTTATTCATAAAAATTCAAAGAAAATATAATTCATTTTTTCCTTCCCTCCTCCTGACTAGAGACTTTTTACTTTTACTTTTTTAAAAGTAAAAGTAGTTATTATACTATTAATGACTAATATAAAACTGATGAAAAACTAACACAAATATGTTAAATTACACGAATTTAATAGTAAATTTACCATTTTATGAACAAACACGATTTACGAAGATATTACATATCTTCAAGCTACAAGCTACAAAAAATGAGCAGTAAAATGGCGGATTTCGAAAAAGTCATCATTTATAATAATAATGTCATGGAAGATTTTTCAAGTAATATGAAATCTATAAACGAAAAATTAGCTAAAGTTGATAAGCTAGAAATGGAGGTCTCAGAATTAAAACAAACAGTTTACATGTTAGAGATGGGAAACAACGAAAGGGACCAGGAACTACTATCCAACAATATAGAAATACATGGAATGCCTGAGACCACCAACGAGAATCTACCTACCATGATGTCGAATATCGCAACAGTCATTGGATGCCCTCTCCATCAAAGCGACATTGAATACGTTAGCAGAATCAGTAAGCGCCATCGTACACAAGCCACGACAGATGGACTTCCGGGTAACATAATCGCCAAATTCACCTCCCGCAAGAAGAAGGACGAATTTGTCGCAGCCATCAAAAAAAGAAAAGGAATCACTACCAAGGCCACCGGGATGGTTGGAGCTGACCAGAGGATCTTCGTCAACGACCATCTCACGCGGAAGAATAAATCTATATTGAGGTGCGCTAAAGCCTTTAAAAACGAACACAACTATCAGTTTTTATGGATAAGAAGTGCAAAAATCTACCTACGGAAAAACGAAACATCACCACCCATACACGTCTCATGCGAATTACAGCTAAAAAACCTTATCTAACTACCATTGCAATGTTAAACCACCTATCCTCTAACAACTACTATTTTTTTCGTATTTTTTTCATATTTTTTTCAATATCACCCTTTTTACATTAACCCCACATGCTAATAATTACACTAACTGCTCACTACTACATTCTATAATATACTCACTCACTTTAATTGATAATAATAGTATGTTGTGCTTTGCTAAGCCCAGTGGACTCATGACTAATAACATAACTCTAGAATATAATATTCTTCAAATATATTTTATAGAAACCGAAAATAATAATGTAATTACCGAAAATTCACAATGCATGATTCATTAATAATTTTTTATCAAAATTCAAGAGGTTTGCGCTCGAAAACACTGGAATTTCATCAAAATATACTGCTCAATAATTATGACATGATCTTCATTACCGAAAGTTGGTTGGTTGATAGTATCCGAGATGAGGAATTATTCGATAATCGCTATTCTGTTTACAGAAATGATAGGGATATACACCGCACTAGTAAATCAACTGGCGGAGGCGTACTCATAGGAATTAAAAAAGATTTTTTTGTTACCCCTCGCTCTTGGAAATCAGACGCTGAGGATATCTGGATAACTGTCAATACATTAAAATCGAATCGTCATTGTTATAATATTCATATGTGCTGTGTGTATTTACCTAGTGTCGGTCCAAAATTAACATCATCAGAAAGATTAGCATTATTTACTAGTCATACCAACACTATTTCTGACTTAACAATCCGTTTTCCCAATGACAAGTTTTTAATCATTGGCGACTATAACTTGCCCAATATCGAATGGAATAATCAACAAATGCCAAGTAATAGAGATCAATGCGCACTCGCGTTACTTAACTGCTTATCTTTTGCAAATTTAACCCAATTTAACCATTTACCTAACAAATGACTTTGACGGCCGGCGTGGTCTAGTGGTATACGCTTTTGACTACAGATCCGAAGGTCGCGGGTTCGAACCCGGCGGGCGCAAATAAATTTTATTTGATTAATTTGTGTTATTTCACAATTAATTAATTAAAAATAATATATAGTATATTTGCGGCACGTTCCAGAGTGGAAGATACTCTCAGTATCGCCCTGGTGTAAAACCACCATTCAGAATTGAAACGTTGCTTGAAATGGCTTTAGCCGTGTTTGGTGACCAGATCTGAATAGCCAGGTACTTCCCCACCTTCCTCTTCCCCATCTCCCTCCCCTCCCCAATACCCTCAGCCTCACAACATACCCCAATTGGGGATGCCATAGTCTCACTGGCTCCAGACGGGAGAAGTTGGGACTCTTGTGCGGTAATACTGTAAAAAAAAAAAAAAAATACGGTCGAATTTTGGACCTCGTCTTCTTTAACACTTCAGTTAATGTGTCGCTTGCCGACCACCCATTAGTTAAAGAAGATGCTCATCATAAATCATTGATTGTAGAACTAGAATTTCCATCCACTATTGCAACCCTCTCAACTCCTCGAACAATAAAATTATTCCATAAAGCAGATTATGCAGAGATCAATGAGAGACTGAAAGAAACCGACTGGTCAACCGTTATAAATGCACCGGATGTAAATACAGCGTTAAATTCGTTTTATGTTATAATTGAACAAATTATCGAAACGTTTATTCCTAAGAAAGTTGTGAAATCTGGAAAATATCCACTATGGTACACGGCAGCCTTAATAAAAATAACAAACGAAAAATTAAAATTCTTTAGAAAATGGAAGCGTTATCGGAACCCCCTTGATTATCTCTCATTTTCATTGCTTCGCAAAAGGCAAAAAACAGTCGCTTCAGCAGCTTACAAAACCTACATTTCTACAATAGAATCCGGTATACAGCATAATGTTAAAAAAATATGGTCCTACGTCAATTCTCAAAGAAAATTTCCTGCCATCCCTGATCATATGAATTACGGTGAAAAAACTGCTAATGACAGTAGAGGAGTAGCCAACTTATTTTCTGAGTATTTTGGATCTGTATTTTCGAATGCTCAACCTGCACATACAAGCAATGCCAGTCTTTGCTCTAATTCAAATAGCATAATCAACTCAATCGAGATCAATGAAGACATCACATTCAAATACCTTAAGTCCATTGATATCAAAAAGGGGCCAGGGGATGATCAACTTCCAGGGATCTTCATAAATTATTGTAGTAAACAATTGACACCCCCCATTTTCGTTATTTTCAAACTATCGCTATCTGAAGGAACATTTCCCGACAAGTGGAAAACAGCCTTGATTACCCCAATATATAAAAATGGCAGTAAAAATGATGTCTCGAACTATCGACCTATATCCAAATTACCAATACTAAGTAAAGTATTGGAAAAAATTGTTTACGATCAATTATATTCTACTATCTCACCCTCACTCTTAAATAATCAACACGGCTTCATGAAAAATCGCTCCACAACTTCAAATCTTGCATTTTTTACCAATTTTCTTCATGCTCAAATGGATATGCGATGCCAGGTAGATGCCATTTATACGGATTATTCTAAAGCATTTGACCGTGTTAATCATTATATTCTTTTACAAAAGTTATTAGGTCTAGGAATTCACGGTTACCTCTATATATGGATCGCATCATACGTCAATAATCGGCACCAAATCACGGTTGTCAATGGTTTTGCATCTTGTTTAACGGAAATCGTCTCAGGTGCGCCCCAGGGGTCGCATCTTGGACCACTCTTATTTAATATTTATATAAATGACATTTACGTTTGCTTTAAAAATAGTTACTTTGTTTTATACGCGGATGACATGAAAATTTATAAAGCTATACAGTGTTTATCCGATTGTATGGAATTGCAAAGCGATCTTGATAATTTGTGCATATATTGTGAATCAAATTTATTGTCCTTAAACATATCTAAGTGTCACTCGATTACATTTACTAGGAATAAAAACAAAATCATCTATTCATACAACTTGAATAACAAACCTTTACAACCTATGTCTACGTGTAAAGATCTAGGTGTTGACTTAGATAGCAAATTAATTTTTGACAAGCACATTGAACACATTATTTCAAAATCCTACAGAATGCTAGGTTTCTTATTAAGAATATGCAAAGTTTTCAAAAGTGCTAAGACTCTGAAAATGTTGTTTTGTTCATTGGTCAGAAGTCCACTGGAGTATGCTTCCACAATATGGAATCCTCAATATAAGGTATACATAGATTTAGTAGAAAGTATACAGAATAAATTTTCGAAACATTTACTCAAGAAATACAACAATACTACAAACTAGCAGTTAAAAACCCGCTCCGCGGGTTTTTGCTGCTAGGCCCTGCGGGCGGCACTTCATTGAGCTTCGCCCAGTTTGAGTGATACTAACAGTTACATTTAATAGGTAGATATTAGATCAATGGGTAGATATATAATAGAAAGACATTCTGAACCATTAAACACCCCTCACCCCAACATAAATCTCGTCAATGAGAAAAATGTTTCCTCTTCCATACCACCGAAATGATTTAATTTTTAAATCGAAACTTAAATTGCAAAATATTTATATGTAATTAGAAAATAAAAAAAAATATCAACATATTACAATATTACATATAACTTTGGTAAAATAATATACTCTTACCAAAAGACTGTCAAAGTAATTACATTTTTTTTTAAATATATTAAGAATTATTTTATTGGGATATGTCCTAAAAATCTACATATTTGGGTGAAATAATATTACGCTCTTACCTAACGATTGTCAAAGTAAATACACCAAAACTCTCTTAATTCTTAGGCTGGAAAACCTTACAGGTGGGATAAATTGAGTCAAAAAACAAAACTTTTTAAGCAAGTACAATTTATTATACTTTTATTTTTTACAATCTACAACATAATATTATACACTTTCATTAGGAAAAAATCTCTTTATAAACAATATTATCCGTATACCAATCAGTCAGAATTTGTATAAATAACGATGACTGCGCTCAAACTGTCCATGAGAAAATACTGGTTCAGGAAGTAACAGTCCAACCCGTTCAAAAGTTTGTCCTTGAGATTTATTGATGGTCATTGCATAAGCTAATTTGACTAATTGTAACATCCGAAAAAGTGTTTTAAATTCTAGGAATGAAATGTACTGTACCTTTTCTGTTCCCCGTAATGATTTTGGCTTGAATTAAGTTACAGCTGAAATTTTTATAGCACCGCTTTTGTGAGATATCACCTCAGGGGCGCTTTCCGTTGAAGTACATCCTCATTGATAGCATAAACATGACTATTTTTAGGGCACAATATGGTACGTTGACTCATCACTAAGGCATCAGGAGTTGTATGTGTCTCACTGTATATATAGTGAATAATATCTTGACAAATATTTACATTGGGAATAAGCACAGATGATTCTAATGTTCCTTCTACCGAAGGAAGTTTGCCATCTTCCAAGTCCAAAAGCCATTTAGAAAATATATTTTCACTTTCTAAAGCTCTGACATTTGTTTTTAATTGAAAAGTTTTCAAATGGTACCAAAGTATGCTGCTTTTTATGCAAGCGGCAATTAATTGTCCTCGTGAAGTACGTCGACACACTGGAAGGATCTGACGAAAGTCTCCGCCCAAAACAATAACTTTGTTACCAAAGACAGAATCACTTCCCATGATATCACGTATAGTACGCTCAATAACTTCTAAAGCTACACCTGGTGCTTCATCCCATATTATAATATCTGCTTCCGTTATAATTTTCCGATTCTTTGATGTGACCTTACATGTTGTATTGTCCTGTAAATTGATGGGTAAATTAAAAGCAGTATGATAAAACTCTTTTACCTTTTCGTCTTAGAGTGTGAATTAAAGTTTAGTAAAGGTATGTTTTCCCTGTTTCGCCTGGGCCATCAATGAAGAAACATTCATTGTCATCATTTTCATGTGAAAAAACTTATTCAAAATAGAATTATATGCTTGAAGTTGTACGTCATTGAGTTTGGCAGCCATCAATTCACCTAAAGTGTTTTCAGAAATTACATTAAAATCAGATACTTGTCCAAAACTGCAACTTTCATCAGGTTCAGGTAAGCCCTGCATTCTGCAAGATGAATTCTCCTTCATAAGAATATCCTGTATGTTTAAAAGACAAAGATTAATTAATAGCTGTTTCTTCAGCAACACCACGATGAAAAAAATCTTCAGCCGAAGATCGAAGGGATACATTGTATTAAAATTAAAACAAATAGATGTCTAAGAATTTTAGGCATCAAATACAATGAAGCCTCCGTCATGCACTGCGTCCATTCTCGTATGTCATCAATGATGTTGCCGCCTCCCCGCTGTCGCCTCGTCCACTTTTTACCAGCTGAAAAGACATAGTTATTTGGTACATCTTGATACAGAATAGAGCGTCCCTCAATATCTTTAAGATTTAATTGGAACCACGCTGTTAAAGAGGTGTTCCTTGTAGATGCTTCCCTAAGAGCCTGTTCCTCCCGCCCCTCTACAAAATAAACAGATTGGCTGTCGGGTAAATGTAAAGCCAGAAGTAAAATTGAGTGAGATTGATCATGTATAGATAAGCGAGAAAATCTCTAAAAACCCAGTATAAATAAATAAATACTATCCAAAGAGGAACAAATTTCAACATTAATATGAGCATCATATTTTTTGCTAAGGAATGCATTATATGGAACAACAAATCGATTGTCGATACGTATATCCCGAACAACGTGATTTTTCAGAAAAATTATCACGTATCCTGTACTCTGGGTAGCCTGCGAAATTATTATCAGTAGCATCTTTAAATGATTTGGGGAATTTTTTAGAGCACTTACCGTATACCATGCAGACTGACCTTGGATTAAGTACGCCACATGGTCCATGAATGTTATTTTTTTAAATAATATGGTACAAAGCCGTTCTTCGGATGGGGTAGTTCTGCAGATACGGCATTATCAATATCAGAAGCTGTATACAACTTATCTTGGCTGCAAAGTGTAAACACACCATGTAGATGAGGGAGTCCTCTTTTTTGCTGTTCAATTGTATACACCCAACAAATTACCTTTCCAAAAACATGTTTCTCAGTCATATCATGAATAAATTTCTTGACTTTTAGATGGAAAACCTTGGCTACCATATCAGGCCTGTCCGCGGCCGATTGATAATGTTCCAATTCGGTTGGTATTTCTGGCCATTTGGGATTGCATGTAAAAGTTATGACGACGACAGGACGACCAAATTTACGTACCATTGCCATTGAAACTTGATAAAGTTTATTCACATGGCGTGGTCCACCAGTAAATGAAGATGGAAGAATGACTGTATTACCTGCACATACTCCTCTATCAGTGGCTAAATTTCTTACATGGTTTTGCAAACCTTGATAGCATTCCACTCTGAGGTGTCGTTGGTTTTTCCTAATGTAATCTAGGCGACCAGATTGGTAAATAATGTAAGCATGAATTAAATACTGTTGAAAAAGTTTACCCGCATAATGGATTGGATTAAATATGTTTCTTCGCACTGCTAATTTACTTGCATAAAACTACATAGCAGTTACAGTATGACATTGAGCAGTACAGAAATCAGCATGATGCTGAAAGCCTGAAGTCCAACCACATTCACCTGATGGAAATAGTAGTGGGAAAACCATGGGATCTAAATGCTTTGATAAAGTTGCCATCCTTTGAGGTCCTTCAACATTTTTAGGTTAAACAGCGATATCTATACCCGATGACAAATTCCCGTCTGTCTGCTACGTAAACCATGGCGATATCGTGAGAACTGGTTGGAGCATTGTACCTCTGATGAACGTGTAAATAATAGACGTATATCTCTCACCTGCCCACCCTCAGCCGCAATGCGTATTTCTTCTTCCTCGACAGCTTCTTTTAGTTCAATCATCAATTATTTGCATTATATTTTTATAGCAATCGGCATAACATGGATGACTCATACGCACTCTAACAGCCTCATCAGGATCATATAGATAAAGCTGAGCATAGGAAGGTATTTTACCTGCAACTTGTATACTTCTGGAAGTCAGATGATAAACCTAACCAAATTTTTTTAAACAATATGGACCATTACCTGGGATATTAGCTATTTGCGCTCCAAATGAGGCAAATCTATTAGCACTGTATACATCTAGTAGCATTTGTATTGACAAACAAAATTCCTAAAGTTTTTAGATTGACTACAATCTCCTGTCAATCATTCGTTAAGTGCTGGAGGATAAGCTAAAATTTGTGGTATATGGCACTTCAATCGCTTGGTAAATTTCCCTCTCATTCGAACATTCCGAAATTTGACCAATTCTGGTAAAATATTGCCCACATACCTTTTAGCCATAGTAATTAAATTGAAATAATAATCTGAAAACAAAATATTTCGTTTTAGCGATTCACAGCGATAGTTTTTAAAAGAAATATCTACGGTTATCACGTCAATAATAATTCTGTAATTATGAAATAAAAAAAAAATAAAAAAAAAATAAAATAAAAAAATAATAATAATTAATAAAACATGACAGCTGATGACAGCGAATGGGGTCGGTGTTGTAATATCAAAAAATAATTAATTACGTATAAGTATCGAGTGGAACTGGTTATTTTTTATTTAATTTATAATGGTGGATTTATAAATATATATTGTATTTATTATTTATAATTATTTATAATTATAATATATCTCACATTAAATAATCACACTGACATTGTACATTGCTTGACACTAACTGGCTATAAAAGTTTTTTACATTGATTGGAAATCCATATACGCTGGCAACACTGAACAATCTGTCTTTCGCGTGAATAATGATAAACGTCAAATTTTAATACGTAATTGTGGATAATTTTTACTGTAATGTAATGAATCCAATGGATTGTCAACTTTCTAAAACATATTCTCTTCGATATTATCCAAAAATTATATGAGCATCGTGTCTTAATTTTCAAATCGTGTCTTTTCAAGTTAGCGGAATTTAACCGAAACAGACAATTTAAATTTGACCAATCAGAGGGCCTACACCGTCCAGACGCTGGAGTATTAATAATATCAGATAATATGTTAACTTTACAAAAAAGACGCACATTGTCAGACCTGTTGTTTCTAAATAATCTGCTAAATAATAAAATAGATAGTCCTGAATTGCTATCCGTCATTGGTTTAAATGTTCCAACGAGGCGTACCAGGCACACTACACTATTTCATATGGAAGCCAACAATACCAATGCAGCAAACAATTCAATTATTACTCGCGCAATCACAACATACACCCATTACGAAAAATTACTACATTTAGACATCTTTCATGATTCTTTTCTAACATACAAAACTAACTTATTAAATTTCTTAGCATGACATATTTCAAAAATATTTTCACATCATTTTTCAAAACTCCTATTTATTAACAGTCAATTACAATTCGTGAGCTTATTATAATTCTTGTTTTCAATTCATTTATTATTTATTATTTTTATTATTATCCACACACTTCCTTCCTTTTATAACAATCTCAGGCGAAATTACGTAATGATATTTTATGGACATACGTAATAGGTACTACAACTATGTAATAACTAAAAATATCTAATTCCATCTAATTGTACTGTGTATGTCTTAACAAATAAATAAATAAATTACGAGAATACTTAAAAACAGCTGTCACCGGCGGTTAGAGAATCTCATAGTGCACATGCGTGAAGTCATTGCTAGATGCAAAAAACATTATTGTCAAGTTTGAAAGCAGAGTAAAATATTTTTTTTATTAGTACCAACTCGAATGTAAACTTTTACAGTCTTTATACAATGTGTAACAAAAACACGGTTTAACGGATGTGAAGTGATTTATTTATTTGTAAGACTGTAGATCTAATGAGATTCGGTTGTTACGTAGATTTCAAAGTTTTTCCATAACCCCTCTTTCATGCTTAGGAAGAACAACCAAAGTAATTTGAATAAATGTATCACAATTTACACAATGGCATCCCCGTTCCCTGTTGTCTATACTTACGTCCCATTTTATGTAGTTGAATGTTAGATGTTACAGCACGATGAAGAAGTGATGACTTCTCAGATTGTACCAATTAAATTGGTCACTTACTTATGTTATCTACTTTTGACAGAGAAATATGAGACATAAAACATATGTAGGATGTTGAGCTTCATTTTGGAAATGCGTTTGGAGGGCAAAACGCCATGTACACACATTTCTGAATATAATAATAATAATAAACTGTTTATTCCGGTATGTGGGGAGGTTAGTGCAGTCCCACACATTCCATATAAAGATACAAAAAATATATTATCAAAAACAAAAAGATAGAACAGAAAAAAAACAGAATAAATTGAAAATAAAATAGAATAAAATGATAAAATTAATAGAATAATATAAAGTTGAAGCCTTAAGGGAGCCGTGACTATATTAGGCGCTAGTATTTTTCTCCAGTGTGCGTCAATGCTGGAGGATGGAGTGAGGCGGGCTTCCATAGTGAGAATATTTCCAGAGCTTCTTATCCTTTCCATCATTCCTGCCACCCTGGATCTAATAAGGGCTGCATATCCGGGAACTCGCCCCTCCGTGAACATACGGGAATCGCTGCAGTATCTGGGGAGACAAAACATTGTGCGGAAGGCGTTGTTGTATTGGACCCGTAGTCTTTCTATACTACTCTTTTTGTAGTTTGCCCATAGTTCGCACGTGTACAACGTTGCGCAGAAGGAAAGGAAGAGCGTCCTTTTTACTGCGGTACTGCAAAGGCGAAAAATAACATGAACATAATATTTTAAGACATAACAAAATGTTGATTGGTTAGCTCTGAAAATTACCTACCCATTTCGTCGACTTTTTTAGTTAGCTATGCAATTTAGAGTTTTGAAACTAATTCTCTTATTTCTTAGATTCTAAATTAGTCTTCTAATGTTTAATGCAAAAAAGGGGTGTAGACAAAATCCAGAACTATCCCATAAATATTTTTTCGACAAATCAAGTAATTTACTTTAGCTTTCTTTTCAGGCAAACATAATGTAATCTGTATACCGGATTATTTATTTTTTATAGAAAAATGTTATTTCCTTATTAAATTATTATAAGCAATAAGAATGAAGCACAAATATAAATTCAAAAAATCTTTCCAGAAAAATAAGTTCCGCCGACGGGAATTGAACCAGCACTCAATTGAATCAGTGATTGCCGGTCAGGTGCACTAAGCCACTGTGCTACGACTGATAGTAATATATCTCGACGTCACCTAGTAGAAAATTTTTGTATTTTACAATGCCTTTTCTATAGTAATATAAGTTTGTTTTTTTGTTGAAAAAATCACTAAGCAACAATTGTTGAATAAAATACTAGTATTTATTGAATTATTTGACAGATCAAAATGAGCCGACGTGGCACAGTGACTTAGTTTACCTGACCTTAATACTGTCTGGCATCAGAAATCGGGTTCAATTCCCGACGGTGGCATTGATATTTTCTCGGAAGATTATTTCAATTTATATTTGTGTTTCAGGCTAATAGTTATTTGTAATCATTTGTGCTTTGTCTTTTTAACATAAGTTTATGATAAAAAGTAATATTTTTTATTTATTCAATTACTTACTCCTTAATAACATATCAATTTTCAGCTTTCCCCATTCTAAAAATAACAAAATAAAATATAAAAACTTTATTCTTTCTCGCATCAAACACAAATAAGCTGAGATACCACCTCTCATTTGGTCGACAGCACTGATTTCTGCTGCCGACAGTAGTAGTAAACATTAAACAATTAGTACCTCGTAGCTAATTATTCCTTTCAAGACCTCAATGGGCAGCAAACTACATATTTACTTCAGTTCTCAAAATGTCAACATATTTGGATTTTTGTTCCTTTATTATGTACTTTGATGATTAAAAAAATGCATTTGGTTTTCATTATTAATTTATTCACGTGTAAAATCAGGCGATATTAGAATTGGATGATTTGTGAGGCTAAAAATATTTTCCTCATTGTCTATCAAAAAAATAATAGAAGCGATCAGAAATTTAACGTCTCAACGAAAACTATTAGTCAACTAACAATCATTATTCAGATTAAGATCTATTGAAGATTTATATCTGTCGAAAATTTAGATCTGTCGAAGATATGGTTCTGTCGAAGATTTAAATCTACCGAAGATTTCGATTTATCGAAGATTTAGATCTATCGAAGATTTAGATCTGTCGAAGATTTAGATCTATCGAAGATTTGAATCTATCGAAGATTTAGATCTGTCGAAGATTTATATCAGTCAACAATGTTAACAAAAAAATATGCATTTCAAATACAGCATTATTTTATTATTGTATCGAATATCATATCATACAACTAGATTGAGTTGTTGCTACCCACTGTGCCACTAACTTGAAGTACCCAAGTAACACCTGCAAGTTTGATGACCCGCTTTTTTTAAAATCACAATATTTACCAGTTGAAAATGCTCGATTTATGCATCAAAACATTCTGTTACCAGGCGATACAGGCCAAGTCGACTATATGAAACATGATATTGTTGCATTTAATATCAATTGCATACCCGCGAGTATGATGACCCTATTTTTAAAAACGAAATATTTGCAAAGGCTGTTTGTTACCAGGCTGATATTATTGATACATATTACAGAAACTGTAACATGTTTTGCAAGCTGACGTCGCACAAACAACTGTGAAAGACTATAAATACTTCACCAACAATATATTTATCATCAATTTTTACAACTCGTCAAAGCAACACCTGATTACTTGAATTACCATTCCTGATTCTCACTGAAAGCTGCGTCACCTGCCACAACCAACACTGCCGTTCTGGATAGCTGAGCCAGCCCGCCCGCTGCTTGACCATCTCTATCAATATATCACAATTATCTGGTGTCTCCGTGTACCGGTCCTTACTGAAAGTTGCGACACCTGCCACAACCAACACTGCCGTTCTGGATAACTGAGCCAGCCCGCCCGCTGCTTGATCATCTCTATCAAGATATAACAATAATCAGGATTTTCCGTGTGCCGGTTTATGTAACTTTAGTTGCGCTTTTCTCGTGCGTGTCTCATCGTACCGTACAATTATTATTGAAATAAAATAATGTTAGTACCTATTTTATCCATAAGATGATATAATACTTATAAAGGGTGTTATTGGACTTACTCGACTAACTTGAACAACTTTAACAACCTCCCTTTAAATCTAAAAATTATCTAAAAGAGTCTATATCTAATATATATTTTTTTTAAATCTTAAAATCTATTATTGATAAATCTTCCGTTTTTCTTACCTACTTTTTTGTTATTATTAAAAATTTTTTATTCATTACTTATTTGATTTTTTTATAATTTAGCTAGAATTCCATCACCAAACACAAGAGCGTTGTCTGTTTATGTGAGTAAAGTATATTTTTTGTTTTTCATTGTAATACTGTATGATATATAAACAGTGCATATTTATTGAAAAAAATATGTATACTAAATAATAAAATAAAACATTAACCAGTGATTCCTGACATTATTTGAAGTAAATTGTACATCACGTACCGACGGCCGAAATAAGTATGTTTAGTAATAATATTAACATCTAAGGCCAAAATTAATATATATTATACATGTCGAGAAAAGAACTTCCCAGATTTGTTTTGATTTCTTAAAAATAACGGTGACCGGATAAATCATCACAATGATAATTCATCACGTCTTTAAAAAGTTATATAAAGTCATGGAAAGTGATGAAACAAACTTTATCAACTGGGTTAAGTAGGTTAGATTAGGTTAGGGTAGGTTAAAAAAAAAATTTTTTCTTCGTTTCTTATGACTTTATATCACTTTCTAAAAGTGTGTAGAATTGTCACTGTGTTGAGTTATCATGGAACCAAAAATATTTATTAATAACAATAATAAAATTAGTTATCACAGTCACAAAATGAAATGATGTAATTATTTACGAATTTTGATAATCTTCAAGATACAAATGGGATGGTAAAAGTATTTTTCAAAAGTATTAAAAAATTTTCTATAAAATTTGCACATGAAGCAATCTCTTGATTGCTTCATGTGCAAAATGAAGCAAAATGTGCAAAATTAAGCAAAATATGCTCTTATTTAGGTAGTTGGCTTATAAAGTTTAGTGACAACGGGAAAAATACGCATTATTTCTAATACAAGTCTCAAGATGACCATGACAGGCTGAATCCGGAACGTTATCGAATAAAATGTCTTTAACAATATAATTTGTTTTAATTAAACCATTGTTATTGTCCCATTACATTAATCTTAGGTAGTCAACTTTTTTGTTAAATTTTCTCTAGTTTTTTATGGTCGGTCGGCAAAAAGCATCATTCCGTTGGTTAGTTCTTGTGGTTGTCGCTTTAGTATAATAAATCACCCGATGCCGTGGTCCGATGACACGTGCTAAAGTGCTTTGTTCAATGCCGGTCTCTAGTCGTTTATTATAACGTTTGCTATAGAGTAAAAATCAATACTGTTTTAAAATTAAGTATAATTACTTATAATTAGGTATTTCCAAGAGTGCGTTAGCGAAAATTAAATTTTACATAAAATGTCAAGTTTAATATTCAAATATTTTGTCGCTAAAGGACAAGTGCCACATTTTTTAAATTTTTCAGATTTCACGGTAGATCACAGTATGGTGTGATCTTGGCCATACACAATTAACATTTTTACTATTTTTAAACAAATACAGCCAATGACAATACAAATAAACAGATTATATAGGTAAATCATAAACATAAAAAAATCGTTTTATTTGAGTTTATTTAACCTTTCCTTATCTGTGGTGTGTATTTACTACACATTGCTTCTAATAATTTTAATAAGTCTATAAATATAATAAATTCTGGGTTCAGATTTTAGGTATTCCTCCGTTATACATTTATGCACAGAATTAAAAAATAATATTTTACATAGTTTTCAAATTCAATTAAAAATCAGATATTTGTGTTAAAAATCGGAAACAAATGCACCAATACAATCAACCGTGTGATACTGCTACGCGAAGAGTGTGCGAGGAAATGACACGCTATTGATGTCCTGCTTTAGTTCGCTCCACGCTAAAAATCCACACGCCCGCAATTGTATTTTGATTTAGACCATCGATACCTACGACCGCACTGCTGTGTGTGTGTGCCAGCCGCCAGCCGCCAGCCGCCAGCCAGTCGGATGCGGACCGTCGCGTCGTTAGATGTGGACCCCTCGTACGTTTTTTTTAGCATCTGCGGATGGTTTTTTCATGTTTTAAGCAATTAAATTACAATTATTATCACTTTTAATATAAAATATAATAAACATAAGCGATTAGCTATGAATATTCATATTTTTCCGATATTAAATCGCTCATTTTGAGATGTGTATTGACTACACAGCACCGGAACGAGTGGATTTTTTTAGCACAGTTAGGGAAAGGTTAAGAAACATACAGTTGTACATGTAAATTAATGCTAAATTTAAGTTGAATATAAAATCAACCCGTCATGTTCCTTTTACAATTGTTAAGTTCCATTTATATCTCATCATTTATCTCCTTTTCTATTATTTTTTATGTGAAACCTCACAATAGTCTTAACTGCTCCAAACCGTAGGGAGCCATTGAGACTATGGCATCCCCAATTGAGGTAGGTTGTGAGGCTGAAGGTAATGGGGAGAGAAAGAAGATGGAGAAGAGGAAGGTAAAGAAGTACCTGGCTATTCACATCTGGTCACCAAACACGGCCGAAGCTATTTTAAGAAACTTTTAAATTCTGAATCGTGATTTTACACCATGGCGATACTGAAAGTATCTTCTCATGGTCAGACATATAATATAAAAAGATTTAGAAAGAGTGAACACCTAGCTTTCTTTTTTCATCTAAAAAAATACTTTAAATGCTCCAACATAGTTGTAAATGTGTTTTTCTATATATTATGTATAAATTATATACAGAAGGGTGTCCTTTAGGGTAGGCGAGTACAATAGTGAACTTACTGACGGGCGGTTTTGCTTTGTTTTTTCTTAATACAAATCTACAGTTATTTCGCCTACTTAACTTTCAAAACAAGAAGAAGTAAACACTGTCTAAGTTAGATTTTGAAAAACCACCACGAAAACCACCATTTAAAGCAGAATTTTGAAAATTCTCCTTAAATATTAAATGTTGTAATTGGGTTTCTCACAAACTCTGCTATGAAATAAAATTCCGGCTTCAACAAAATATTGGAGCTTTTAACGTGAATAATCTGGGCCCTGACCTTGAAGTTCTCAACTAATTTCTTACTAACCTTACATTACACGACAGCTAATGTCATCTATGGGAAACCTAAAAGACGAACCTAGTGCCGTCTATCGGTGAGATATCAATGTAAATAATATAATTAAGTAGTCATACAATAGCTATTAATAACTGATTACCTTCCTTCACTTTCTTTAGTTTGATAATAATACTTAATTACATCATAGAACGCCACCAGAAATGCAAATACCTAGCTTTGAATTATTTAAAGTTATCGTCTTTGAAATTACGAAGTATGAAAGGCGAATAATTTTCAAGACCGTACGAAAAACTTTTGCACTTTCTTTGAATTAAGCCGGAACTTAATTTTCGTTGAACAAATATATATTTTTATTTTGTCTTGAACTGAATTTCCGAGGAAAAAACTCGCTTTTCCTTCCTTCCCTTTTAGTGCCGAGAAACACTTCTCGGTACTAATTAGAGCTATTTTAAGTTTTCGCTGAGGGGAGGTTGGCAAATGCAGGAACATTTCTTTAATTGCCTACCCCAATTTCTACTACCCTCCTACCAAATGCATCTTTAATAATTTGATTTCACTAAGAAAATACTTTCCGTTGTACTATGCTCTGTAGAATTTTACTTACCCACTGCACTTTTATACATTTTATTTTATCTGATTTTACGCCCAGCCGGGCATTTAAACGGATTTTAAAAACAGAATATATATAGTGAGCTATCGAAAATTGTACAAAAAAAAAAATCTTGATTTAACTGAATATAAAAAAATATTGGTAAAACATGTAACAGTAACATGAAATAATATAGAAACTTGAACAGTACTACATATAAGATAACTCACTAAAACTACATTAATTAATAACAATTAATTAATTAACTCTAATTTGAGGATTCAACAAAGTTCTAGTAGAGTTCACGCTTATTTAACTTGTTTCCCTGATCATGCATCCTATTGGTTAGTGAGTGTGTCTGATAGTTGGTTGTGTATGCATTGTAGAAGAATGTTGTATTTTTTTTTGTATTCCTAGTCGACACGTTAAATCCACTAGAGAGTATTGTTGTTGTATTTTTTAATACTGGTGAAATAAATCATCCATTGATTTAGTGCAATGAATTTTAAAACAGTGATGAAACTGTTACCGTGACTAAAGTCATCTGCGGGCGCATGACTTTGGTCAGATGGATACTGCAACTCTGCCCGAAACGTTGGCTAAAGAAGGAAAAAGCGCAACACGGCCCGATTACCCAAAAAATAATTACTTTTTTTTACTTCTGTCCTGTAAAAACCATAATATGAATCTGTAAAGTAGAGATAGTTCTACATATCCTACACACGTACAATGATGAATCCACAAAATTTTAGAGGCGCGTGTAGAGAACTTACAAAGAAGAAAATAACTATGCGCCACTAGATAAATCTTGGTTCTGCCAGCTGACAAAGAAAATTCCAATGTCATGATTGATATGGAAGGTTAGATTAATAATATAGAAGATCTCTTGTGCGACGTCAACACCTATAAGAAGATTATGACCAAATCTACCAACAAAATTTTACGATAAGGGAACTGGTCAAAGCCTCCAGAAAAAAATGGGACCGATCGAAACCATTTGTAAAACCCCATCAAAATGTTCAAAATTTAGATCCATTGTCAGCGTTTTTGGTTTGCCAACATCGCACACACAAGCAACGGTAAAGAAGGAGGAAGCGTGTTAGGTGATAGAAATTTGAATAAAATTATTATTAAAATAGTAATCTGCACCACAGCGTGGCATTTTAAGGTTTTCGAATATAATGAGCAATGAGAACTCCATTCAGACAAAAGTCTCTAATTATAGCAACTGATCGGTAAAGATTGGGTTTTATATTCAGAATGATAAAATTATTGAAAATATATGATTGACAAATCATAATACATCTACAATTCTAATTCTGTCTGGCAAAAGGATTGCTTGAAAGCAATATTATGGTGTGATTCCGTTAGATCTTTAAATTTTGTTATTATTTTCATTATTGTAGACGACAGGCATGGCAAGCAAAAATATTATGCTGGCTAGTTTTACAAAAATACTTTTACTTCCAAAGCATATGGTGTTGTCAACCAATGCTGATGACAAAAAGGCCGTGTCGGTGCAGGATCGGTAGATATCCTCTAATTACAAAGTCCTCCAAAAATAAAGTCTCCAGTATAAAATGATGATGGCCCTAATCACCCTTCCTAATTCGTCGCTCTAGACTGTTGCATAAGTAATCCCAGTTTGCAGATATGATCGCAGCGACCCAAAAATCAAATATTGGCAATATGGCAAATATACAATGGTGAATTATTCATTGATAGAAGACACAATATGAAATCATAATTAAAAATACGTCCAAAAGGATCTACACAACTTGTTACAAAATCTTTTATGTTATGCTAGGTATACACTATACATATGCGAACCGAACTACTGAACTAAACCAGAACTTATGGGAAAGGAACAAAGCAACAGCAAATGATTCGTAATAAATAATTCGTGGTTCGGTTCGCGTTTCGGTTCGCAAATGTAAACGTACCATAACAAGCGCATCACGGCATAGTACGCCCAACAATAATCGTGATGACAAATTTTCAAGTACCTATCGAAATTAATTCTGGAACAGAAGTAATATTTACCAGTCTAGGGCCCAAAAATCTCACATAAACTGGTAAAATGGATTAGATTCTTTAAATTGTTACCTATAGGTTAGCTACATTAGATTATCTGTCTAGTTAAATGGTAAAAGTGAAGTCACTAGTTGTAAATTCATATTTAAAAGCGATGTATTATTATGTGCGAGGATCTTTAATCGAATACTTTATAAAATTAATAGTACGCCAACTCCAGTTAAATAGCGGGAATATCAACAATTATAGCCGCTAGAGGTTCGAATGTAGCATTTTGACTTTGACATTCCTGTCAAGGCGGAAAATTGAATTTATTTAGCACTTGCTGGCGGCGGTCAGCCCTCGCTAATTTGAATTGTGATCAATATTCACAAAATTGTCCCAAAAAGTTTCTTTGTTTGCAGTTTGCGGATTTCATAATTACAAACAATAAAAAACTCCCAAGTCTCTTTCAGGATTCCAAAAAATGTTGATAGGTTAGTTGGTGAAATATAAAACAAGTTAGTTAAATTCTAGCAAATAAAATGTCCTTGATTACATTAAAAGTGAAATCCACGAATAAGAAATTAAAGAAAAAATATTACGATTTTTTATGTTATTAATTTAAACACTGTGATGGGCTTTTACATAATACATATTTTGCATGATATACTGCACAGATACAGTGACAACAGAAGGTTTTTTTTAAAACAACAAAAATATAAATAACGAAAAACTTAAAAAAACAAACATAATGCATGGTACATATAATTTTACATTTAAATGCACATAATATAAGAAAAAAGAAAAAAATAAAATAAACCAGTTTTAAAAGTGCAGATGGCATAAAAATAATATAAATAAATAGATGTAAATGATACCTAATTTACAAGTGAATACAAGTAATTAACAATGAGTAATTTACAATAAATAATTTACAATAAGTAATATATAATAAGTAACGTACAATAAGTAATTTGCAATAAGTAATTTATAATAATTAATTAACAATAAGTAATTTACAGTAAGTAGTTAACAATAAGTAAATTATAATAATTAATTAACAATAAGTAATTTACAGTAAGTAGTTAACAATAAGTAATTTTCAATAAGTAATACAATGCTACGTAAAAATATCATTCAGATATAATGATAAACTATATGAAATATCTTGATATTTAAGGTGAATTTATTTCCATGTGTTTGAAGGTGAAATAAAGGTGCGTGTGTGTGGTAGTTAGACCCGAAATTATTATTGTAGAATAACATATTTTGCCTGGTTGGTCGATTTGGTACTTTAAAGTTGATGCAGGAATTCAAAACAGTCTAGTTTGGAATGAATAATTTTACTCAAAAAAGTCATTTCAAAATCTCAATCTCAAAATTTGTGCTGCACATGTTCAATATTTCTTATATGAATTTGATGGTATGCAGGCCAAATTATTGAATTGTATTCTAACAAGCTGCGTACTAACGACAAATGTACGATTTTAATAAATTCCAATGAATTAAATCTAATATGATTTACAAATTTTAATTGGGTGTCAAACATAACTCCAAGACCGATGACTTTTTTCAAGATTTTGTTGTCAATAGCGTAGTTAAATTATAACGAGGTCACAAAATGTTAGTGTCTTACATTTATCAACCTTAACGATTATATAAGAGTTTTATTACATTTCTAACCCATTAAAGAGAGAGTTAATAGCTGCTTTAATATTTCTTGACGTGTGAGCAAAAAAACGGTCAAATCGTACATAAGTTACATTTTTTTGTTCGACTTCTCTATTTTATTAATATAAAAAAAGAATTTACTACACAGATATAAAATGTATAAAAGAAAACAAAGGCACACAACTCACCCCACTAGGAGGCGCTAGTGTAGCATGTTGGACATGTTGGTATTATCAATTTTATAGGGTATTTACTTTATTACCTCCATTTATTTTGGTCACTTGAATATTAGTATAATTTTCAGAAAACACAGTTTTCGTAAAATATCAATTTATCAAAGCACGAAGTTCCTTGACGAAGGTAAGGCAGATTTCTACTAATATACGTCTGTCTAACACATTTCCAGTTAAATAATTAATTAACCTGGTTAAATGTATTAGCGAAGTCGTGAATATGTAATGTTTGTTTAGTAAATTGGAGTTGAATACGTATAACTTCCATTAAATCGTTTTCCGGATTAGAAACTGATTTATGCAATTATGTTGAAATCTGAATATGGAGGACCTAAAACCTGTAGTAGGTAGCATAAAACAAAAATCAATAATAATATCATAAAAGATAATTTAATTGACTTGATAACTTCCGTTTGGAATTACGGACACCATTTTGTGAGGTATAAGATTTTAGAGTAGGTATTCATAATAGGTTCTCTAAAAGTAATGTCATTGAAATGTCATGTGTCCGTTTAGGAATAGATTTTGTATTTTGATCTACCGGGTTAAATTGTACTACCATTTGGGAACCAATGGCAAGCCTCTTACGGTATACGAGATTCGCAAAGGCATGCTTTAACGTACGACCGGAGACCAGTTTCTACGGTGTAACCACTAACAACATTTTGATAAAGTTAGCTGCAATACCAAACACTCGTGAACAAGAATACATGAGTTGTCCCCCTCATAAACGGGATAACATTAGAAGGGTGAAAATACATATATTATGAAGAGCGAACGAAAGAAGAAAGGAATGAAATCACATATGACGCGTGAAGTGCTTGGTTGGAGATGTCGGGGACCCCCAAGGAAGACATTGATATTATTATCATTAGTTATTTAGCACTTTGAGCAGGCAGCATTTTGCGTATCCGCTCATATTTAACTATCTCAGAATAAAGAATTTCCAACTGAGAATCCGAAAAGTTTTAAATTGAATTGTATTTTAAGCACTGATGAGACGTTGTGGAAATTTGTTCCATGCTTTACTACCTGCTTTCCTTACCCAACTGCTCCCAACTGTCTGGAGCTAGTAGGACTGTGGAATCCTCAATTGGGGTGTGTTGTGAGGTTGAAGGTAGCAGGAAGGGGAAAGATATGAAAAAGAGGATGGTGGGGGAGTAACTCCAGGGCGATACTGAGCGTATTTTCCACTCTGAAACGTGCCGCAAGTACACCATATAGGATTTTAAATGAATAAATTGTTAAAGAAAACATATTCAACAAATGCGAACGAATACTTGCGCACGCCTGGATTTGAACTCACGACCATCGAATTGCAAGTCGAGAGCCTTACCCCTTGACCGCGGAGGCCGTCATGAATCGTTTGTGTTGGTGGTGAAGATTTCTTGAATTCCAGTTTATGATTTAGTTGATAGTACGGTATTGCTAGAATTGATAAGCTTCCGGATTCCACAACATTGTACTAGAAGTCCGGATTTATTTCAGTAATTCTGGGACTAACTACCATATGTATTCCTCTTTGCCCAGAATACTAATGGGGGGAACAATTATACCAAGTCAGTGGACATCTTCAATTTATCTTTAAACAAATATAAAATTTTGATAATGAAGTAATTCATTTATGTACAATAAATTATGTTTATTTCTTAATATTCATATGTAAAAGCCCCGAAAAAAGGCGTTAATTAATAAATAAATAAATAATAAAAACAAATTCACAAAGATTCATAAATTTTTCTCGAATTGCAGTCGGAAACTTTGGTTTCATAGATGTGTTCATTTTAATTATATTGTGGTTAACTTATAGATTTGAATATAAAGCGTGGTGTTTTTTTTCTTTCTAACATAATTTAGTTCATATTTCTCAGCATATCTAGGCTGAGGGTTAATATAATGTTTCTAATTGCACTTGCCCTAAAAATACACTACATATTTATAAATGTGGTTTAAATCTAAACAAAACTTTTCTCGTATGTTTTCATAGGTTTTTAAAATAGCAATCTGATTCGATCCTTGTCATCTACTCTGTGTTAATTAAAATCGATTATCGTTGCCTACGCGTGTTGTATTTGGCTTAAAATCGATTTAAATTGCTCATTAACGGCATTAACGTAAGCATGGAAAATTTAATATTTAACGTTCCAATTACTTTGCGAAATCACTTGGGTTAACAGCTCCACCGGAATACCTGTTATTTTGATAATCGCTGTACTGGGGCTATGTACAAACAACGCTGTATTCTCATATATTATTCATTAGGTTTAAGTTCGAGAATATTATTAAATTTAATAGTGTGGTTGTAACCTGTTAAACAGAACTTTACTGAATAATTACCATTTTAGTAAATGTAATTATTTTCACTGTAACTTAACAAAATAAATAACATTTAGTAGTTCTTTTTCTTCCGTTGCTCTTCTCACTAGGGAATTCCGGTCTCGAGATGAGCAGCTATACAATTATATTCAATCAAATAAGTAAATCACATAACACATACACAGATTGGAAAACATCGAATATGGGGCTCCTACGGTGATTCGTGACAGAATCCACGCCATGGGAAATCCAAAATCACCACTCTATTACACCACCTATTTATTTATTTATCATCCACTGTATAAATGTACCTTTATCAATAATTGCATTTATTTTAAATAAATAACAAGCCACTGTGGCATTTGATCGTAAAATGACGACAAAAATTATGCAATTAATACAAGCTCTAGAATGATATAAAAGTTCGAGCTATGTACTAACAAAATATAATAATTTTTTTGTTTTGTTTTTAATTTACGTGTTTGTGTGACTGTGTACCCAAAATTCTCACTTCTGGTGAAGATTATCACCCATTTCTAAATCTAAAATTTCTTACTTGAATGAAAAATCATTTTCACTTGGTTGCCAGAGGCCTAGGACGCCAATAATCTAATTTAAACGGATGAATTAGATATCTTACACGAGTAAAAAATGATTATTTAATAGCTATTTAAAGTTACAAAGTTTGTTTTTGTTTAGTTAAGTTAGAAAATACCGGTTTTATGTTCCGTGTTTCTACATAATTGGGTACAGTGTTTTAAATAGTTTTCAATTTCTCAGAAAAAATCTCTACATAATATTGATTGATGGCTTGTGAGAATGTTAAAGAACAATTTCAGAAATACAGATTTTTCGAGAAAAGTCCACGTAACTTATATTTTGGATTCTGCGTAAAGCTGGGCAAAACCGCTAGCACCTACCTCATACAAGGAAATGACTGTATTCAAACACAGTGGGGAAGTCGGGATAATAATAGTTGGGCTAGGGTAAATATTATGTTTCAAACGACTAAAATAATTGTCCCACAATAATATAATATTACGTGAAAGAGAATATTTTCAGAATAACACGTAGAAACACTGATTACACCTACATTCCAAACCACGCTTGATTGCGTTGCAAAAGAGAAATAAATATCACACCGTGCCAAATAAAATCCCGAAATTGCATCTGGCTTTATGTTTGCTCGCGTCCTAGCTCTGGAGGAATCTTCTCAGTGCAGTGATACAGTTTATGAAAACATTTTTATATACCCTGATGAATAAGTTATAATGAAGTTCTTGTCCTATGTTCTTCTACATTGCACTCTTTTGATGTTCAAATTTTGAAATAAAAGTGATGAAAGCGTTTTGGTTCAACAATATGCACGAGCACTGAACGAAATGAAGGTCATTTCATAGCATTTTGGCTATTGTGTTTTTCATTCTATTTTAAAAGTAAATAGTTTATTTTGGGATTTAGAGAGGGTATCGAACTTTGCTGTCGTGCAATTGCTGCAAAAACCTTATTTAATATTTTGATTTGCTATTCGAATTATTATTATAAGATGTTTAAACTGTATTGATATATCGTACAGATATACTAGTACCTGTTTATTTAAAAATGTATATTTTTGTAAAAAATTCAAAAAGAAACTGTTAAATTACTTTTACGGCGCGGTCGTCCCAACTATCGATTCCTACTAACATACTGTTCAATACTTATACCACCATATAATAACATAAGGAAACTGTATATTTTTATATTAGTTTGTATTGCATGGCAACTATTAAATATTTTTTAATTTTATTTATTCATATGAGGAAATAACAGGACATTTATGAAACATGCTTATAGGTAATGCAAAAATTATTAATAATCCAATATGAATATCTCCTCTCTGCACTATTCAATTTAATATATATTATTTTTAAGGCGATGCACTACGTCGTGTAATACCTATTTTAAATTGAGACGCTATTAATAACAACCCTTACGTAGATGGCGATAAGGTTTAAATTCCCGCTTAACACCATCCGCCTGTTTTGATTTATGCAAGAAAAAAACATGGCAAGGCATAAATATTTAATTTTGAATCATAACCGAAAATGGGTTCGTAAGTAGGAGATTTTGAACTTTAAAGCAGTTTTCATAGGCCTTATACATAATTTTTTTCTGGGCTTATAAAAAGACTTATCTAAAAAATAATCGATTATTTCAAACGCTAAGATGTATTATTCTCGCCATATTTAATTAAAGCATCTGAAACATTTTTAGGCGACCAAATTCTCAAACCAAAAACACATGATTTTGCATTACTACGTATGGCATCGCCTTAATGAACATTCATATATATGCACATTTACATGAATGCACATTCACATTAGTGTATATTCAAATTAATTCACATTCATATAAATGCACATTCACGTTAATGCAGATTCACATTAATTCACATTTATTCACATTTATTCACATTTATTCACATTTATTCACATTAATTCACATTCACATTAATGCAGATTCAAATTCACATTAATGCAGATTCACATTCACATTATTGCAGATTCACATTCACATTAATGCAGATTCACATTCACATTATTGCAGATTCACATTAATGCACATTCACAAAAACTGATTGATAAATAAATAAAAAAAATGACAATGCTGTAGCGGCAGGCAAATACACACACAAACACAGATCGTCTATAATATTTCTTCCAAGGTGTTGTGGTACTTTCGGTTGTGTTGCAGGCAAATCCCCAAAACCAGCACCGAGCAAAATCGCCCGCCACTGGGAAACCGCCTGCACTCTTATTACATTATCGTTACAGATACAATTTTATAAACGCGTCAACAGTCAAATTTTTACTCTTTCTTGATAAATTATTACCTTAATGTATTTATGTTATGAATTTATCAATTTTTACCTCACCCTATTAGCGTGAATCTCTTTAAATTTTTTTTTTACATTGTAAGATATATTAGTATTAAAACGTTGCTTGAAATCGCTAAAGCCAAGTTAAGTAACCAAATCTGAATAGCCAGGTAATTCTCCAGCTTCCTCTTCCCCATTTACTTCCCTTTCATACTACTTTCAGCCTAACAATATATCCCAATTGAGGATGCCACAGGTTGAAGCAGAGGTGACTTTTGTGCGGTATTCACATAAAAAGCTATATACATAGGAGTCGCTGAGGAAAATTATTTCTCTCAGGCCAATGTCATCTTTGAAAATGCCTTGTGGAGAATCATTGTAATTAAAAGTATTTTTAACCCAACCAAATTTACAATGTACACATGTTCACT
This sequence comes from Hesperophylax magnus, assembly GCA_026573805.1. NCBI lineage: Eukaryota > Metazoa > Arthropoda > Insecta > Trichoptera > Limnephilidae > Hesperophylax > Hesperophylax magnus. The sequence goes on from JAIUSX010000036.1 coordinate 1,511,809, forward strand.
GTGTGCATTGAAAAATGCAAGCGTTCCAAGATTAAAAGCAAGATTGAAACGCGTTCTTTGCAATTCTTTCAAATAGTGTATACATTAACGGTGAAATGCACGCTATTTGCAGTTCCATTTCAATCCAGCAGCCGATAAACGTAGCTAAAATGCAACTGAACAGTTGAACAAAACAGTGACCTGCCAACACCGTTCAGTCTGAACAACGACCCGCCCGAACAACTACAATTAAGGAAGGTTATCTCATCTCTTCAGCCCAGACTGAAATTCTCTTCTTCCTAAAAGAACTAATGTTGGAAGGCAGTGGTGGTCGGAGCCAAAACTATTGGCAGCAAATACGATCGGTTATTCAAAATGTGTTAATAATTAATTAATTTCAAGTGTGTGTTTTTTAAAATGACGGATGTTAGTTGTAATGTCTGTGATGACTAGCATAAACATTCTCACTTGGTATTTAAATATATTGCGAACGTCAGTTTTCAGTTTTTGTTTGGTTCATTCAAGATTACAAGAAGTTTATTATCATAGATAATTACAATAAAAGTCTGTCTGGACACACATCCCCTCCGTTTTGAGTCTATAAGTTATTCTGCTGAAGCAAAGAAATTCAAATGAGTTCCTAACCTACCAATCGGCTACCCTTCGGGTGCAGTAGGAACCACTTGGGTCCGCCATCTATGACTAACTCGAAAAACTATCTTAACTAGATATTTACACTTCACCAAAAGACAACACAGCATTAACTAAGAGACACTAAAATATTTTTTTTTTTTTTTTTTTATTATTTTAATATAGATCATAGTTACATTAATACATACATTTTTTTGCTAAATATAATATTTAGGTACATAATTGGTCATGTATACCTTATCAGAAAAGAGGAGCTCTTGTGCCTGATAAGGGAGCCACGATTCTTACTTCAGTGATTCAATGTTATGTGTAAAATATAAATATAATATATCCATATATTTTTTTAATATAAGTTTTTTTTGAAAAAAAGTTTGATTTTATTGATTTGTTCTTGTTGGTTCGTAATACAGCGCAATTCGGAAGGGAGATTATTGTAGTTTTTTATGGCTTGGTAAATATAATGGTTTTGCATTTGAGTTGTTTTAAAGATTGGCGTAATAAATTGATTTCCATTTCTCATCAGTTTGTAAAATTCTTGATATTCTGTGTTATTTTTTTCTTTACACATTTTTATAATCGAAGTTTGCTTAAATATATCATCAATATTTGGTACTGGAAACATTTTAAAAAGCAATTTTGTTGGGAAAGTAGAGTTTTTTTTAAGTATTACCTTTATAATAATTTTTTGCGAGACTTTTACTGAGTTTAGGTTGTTTTTATAAGATCCTCCCCAACCTATGATTCCGTAAATAAGCAGGGAGTGGACAAGAGCATAATATACATTTTTTAGTATTTTCACATTTAAAATATTTCTTAACCTAACAAATATATATATACATTTCCTTATTCTCTTTACTAACTCCGTAATATGGCTTTTCCATTTCAAATTTTCATCGATGATCACACCAAGATATTTAATTTCAGAAGAAGAGTTGATTACAGTACAAATAGGATTAAGTAGTTTACAGTTGACATTGTCACAATTTTATATCTCAGATCTTGTGATAAATGGATACATGACTAGACAAACTACATAACAATACAGATTTCTACACACACCATACAAGACAGTAAGAAAAATAGACGTAACAAGGCATTCATATTAATAGCTTGGTTCCTAGTGAAATGTATTCAACATTTGTGTTGTGCTGTGCCAGTCTCACTAGGTAAACATAAGTAGCTTACAAAAAACTAAATATAACGTCACAATATTATATTTATAATAAAAGACAATCAGCATCGAACCATAAGAAATACACACTGTTAAATAGGTTTTAATAAAATCGTTGATGTTTGCAACATTCAAGACTTGGTGTTTGATCTATATTTTGAATAATTTGTGTTCTGTCTAATGGCAAATAAAAATGTACCTGTCTAGATTAAGCTAGTAAAAGAAAAATGTAAGAATTATGATGGATGTAATGAATATTAGAAATGAGTGAAATGTAAAAATATGTATGTTTATATTAAACCGCATGAAGTGAAACTATTTTAAGTTTTTAAAGTTATAGTTAATTCTAAAAGTTGAATTAAAATGAAAGAAACCAAATAAAGTGTTTTGAAAAAGACCAGGCGCTAAGGATTTGAGGCTCTGTTCAGAGAATCTGAGAAAAAGAGGAACTAACAAATAAACTTTGCTGTGTGAAAACAATATTTGCGGTAACAATTAGCGACGCCCCCAGCTGCACAAATCATTAATATTCCAAAATCAAAATAATTAATAACGACATATTGTTTATGCCATGAAAAGGCAGCAGTGAATGGATTGTCACTTTTAATAATTGCAGTCGACAACTCGTCAAATTCTGATCGGGTAAAACCGATATTTATTTAGTATATTAACTGCTGTAATGTCAGAAAAATTAATAAAAATGCGTTTATGTCAACATGTGTGTAAGTGATTATCAAAGGTTTTCATTAATTTATTACTGAAGACAATGGTGAAATTTAAATAGATTTATTTGAAAATAATGTGTGATTTGAGATTTTCACGATCAAACGTATTGTCGTGTTAATAAGTTCAGTAAATTTAAATGATTCCCATTTCATATATTTTTATTTATTTATTTACTAGCTAAGCTAAGTCAAATAAAAAATAATCTGTCTACACATTTTCACTGACCCTATATCCCAAATATTGTTGTTTCCAAATTTTCTATTCGACTTAGCTTAGCTAGTAAATAAATAAATAAAAATATATTTCATTAATCGTAACTTTTTAGAGCCACCTCTGTTATTTGAACTTTCGATAATTAAATACACAAAGTACTCGCAATGAAATCGAACACAGTTCTTTCAGCTTTCGCTGCAGTTTCAGGATTTTCAGTAGGGAGTACCTACCGGATTATTTGCTGAAATAAAAGTCTTATTTGGGTCATGAGACACCGGAGCTTTGAAGATACTCTGGTTTATATTTGCAGGATCAACGGCAACATTATAATATTCTACTGAAAGCATTTTCTCAGAGCTTAAAACATGTCGGACGTCGACAAATAACATGCAGTATATACTGGTACAACTTTATTTCACGGGTAATTAATTTCAACGTCAAACGAGTAGATAATATTATGTTTCTGCAGTATTTTAATTCCAGAGAGTGAATTTAACTTTGTGATATTTTACTAAAAGAGAAATATAATGCTTTCATTACGCCACTAGTGCATTTCAAAGGCGAAACACCTGTCGCACACTATTTTTTAATTATGTTTTTATAAACTAGGTTTTTTCACCTATAAACAGATTTTTTTCACCTCCATCGTATAATGTCAATCTAAGCAATCGAAATATTAAAAACCAAAACTGATTAGTAATTTTACGCTGACTCGACTTTTGATCCCCCGGACCGTACACTACTCGACAGTTGATCCCCGGATAGTTCACCCCTCCGATAGTTGATCCCACGGTAGTTGATCCTACCGACAGTTGATCCCTCGGACAGTTCATCTCTGCGGACTGTCAGGTTGATATCTCCATAACACTTGTCACTTGATCCGCCAAAGGATTATTTCCCTTGAATTTTCTCCCTGATCACCTATGTAGAGTTTTTTGTAATCCGGTGGTATGTCCTCTCTGCCTACCCCTGTGGAGATGATGGCTAGTTAGTTATTGAATTGGTAGAAAAATATTGTTACCAAAAGGATTTTTCTTTCGTTACTAGTGGCATAATCACATTTTAAAGATGTTTTTATTATTTATTAACCAGAGCGAAACGTTAATATTTTTCCAAAAGAATTGCGAATACGTGTAATAATGTTATTATTTAGCGTAAACTTTTAGAATTCTTTTGTGATTACATCACAACCAGTGAATTATCGGTAGACGAAGGAGATACAGAAAAAGGGCGGCATCTTTTATTTCCAAACGTTCGTCGAGTTTTTTGCTTCTCTTCATCTGACAGAGGTAGTCAATCTACGATTATTTTGCATTATAAATAATTTAAATAGATAAAATAAATAAATGGCCAGAAGAAAACTATAATTAAATAATTATTTATATTTTTTGTATATTTTGATCAAAATTTGTAATGCTATACTCATTTTTGTTTTTTATTAATATTTTAAAAAAACTATTTGAAATGTACAAATGTAAATAATATAACGTTTTTCGAAATTTTCAACTACTTTATGCTTCACAAACAATCAAAGATTATTTTAATACATGGTAAGTGCATACATTTTTTTTACATAGATATGAAATACAAGACATATAGTGTAACTAATGGTAACTGACCAAGGACAGTTTGGAGTAATATAACCAAAAATTATCATGATATAGGATAATTTTTTAAAGTTATTTATACCTACTTCGCAATACTTTCTTCAGGGGTACCCCAGGGATCCGTTTTGGGTCCACTTCTCTTCATCCTTTTTACAAATGATGTCGCCAAAATAATCGAGTCATTTGATCTCTTGTCTCACTGCTACGCTGACGATCAGCAAGTTTATTTTTACTGCGCTCCAAATGAAATCAATAGTCTCAAGATCCGTATAACTGAATGTCTAGAAGCAATAACTCGTTGGATGTCTTCAAACAAGCTGAAGCTGAATCCATCTAAGACTGAGTTTCTCTGGGCAGCCACAAACAAACGTCAACTTTTCATAGGCAATTCACCTATTACTATTTCCGGCAGCGATATCATCCCAAAAACAACAGTCAAACTTCTCGGTGTCAATTTAGATTCAGACTTTTCGTTTAAAAGTCAAATAAATAGGACTGTAAGCACCGGTTTTTTTCACCTAAGACAACTCAAGTCTGTTCGAAGAAACCTTCCTTCAGAAGCAACAAAACTACTTATCAACTCCTACGTAGTCTCACGTCTCGATTACTGCAACGGCATTTATGCCAGCCTTCCAAAATATCAAATTGACAAACTTCAATCAGTGTTTAATGCAGCAGCACGGCTCATAACCGGGGTTTCAAAATATTCGCACATTTCAGAACACCTTTGTATCCTTCACTGGCTCAAGTGCCCTGAAAGAATCCAGTACAAACTGTGCTGGATGGTGTTTAAATCCATCAATGAAATGGCCCCACCCTACATCTCTGAACTATGCTTTCCGGAAAACACTGGTCTGAGGCAGTCAACGCTTAGATCAGCCACATCAGCAGCTGTAGGCAGACTGATAGAACCTATGCGCAAGCCAAATACTAAGTTTGGTGATCGCGCTTTCGGAGTATATGGGCCGAAGGCTTGGAATAAACTCCCTCCGGAACTAAGATCCATAACAAGTCCAACAGAATTCAGGTCTAAACTAAAAACTTACCTTTTTAAGCATTCGTACCATTAAATATACCAATCCTAAGAAAAAGTCCAGTTATATTCAATTTTTCAATTAAGTCCTAAATCCTGTATCTAAATTTCGCCAATAAACAATTAGATAATGTAAATTTAAGTGTTAATCTCAAGTGACCTACCAGGTAAGTATTGTACTGTATATTTTCTCCATAAATAGTTAAGTAATAACATAGATCACTGTAGAAATGTGTTATAAGTTTGTACAGCGCCCTCGAGGTGTTTTTGCACAAAAACGGCGCTATACAAGTCATCCAAGTATTATTATTATATTTATTACTTGTTTTAATCACTCGCTTGACCCACATCACAACAAACACGTTCAGGATTGCCCCGGAACAAATGGGAAACCAAGCGACGCCTAAAAGCATTACGTTTATGAAGATAATATTAGTTTTTAAAAAAATATTTAAGAGAATAATATTTCCTTAAAAATTTGCAGAAAAGTGTAAAAACATTTTTTTTTACGAACTGTTCACACAAAATATTCTGTGGAGATGAGTGTAGAGCGGACTTTATGCTGATTTAGAACGCGCAAAGAATTACGATCAAAGGTCATAATTTTTGTCACAAGTCTTAACTCACAAGTGAATCAAATAAATAAGGAGACGTTTAAACAATCTTGACTTGGTTTTATGTAAACGCACGACTGACCGCGTTGAAACAAGATTCAGTTATTCAGTCTGAAGATGTTCTTTAATATTTAACACAAAATACTAATAATTTGTGTACTAATAAATATCAATTAAACATATAATGCGTATAAAAAAATGTAAAATATTTATATTTGTACTGAAAAATCGTCAAAGACACTAAAAATAACCTTAAAACGTCACTAAACGTTGACACTTAAACAACTTAATAAATATCTGGGTTATCACTCTAAAATCTATAAGACTAAAATCTATTTGACGGCCGGCATAGTCCAGTGGTAACGCATTGGACTGCCATTCCGAAGGTCTCGGGTTCGAACCCGGCGTGCGCAAATAAGTTTTATTTGATTAATTTGTGTTATTTCACAATTAATTAATTAAAATACTAATATATAGTATATTTGCGGCACGTTCCAGAGTGGAAGATACTACCAGTATCGCCCTGGTGTAAGACCACCATTCAGAATTGAAACGTTGCTCCAAATGGCTTTAGCCGTGTTTAGTGACTAGATCTGAATAGCCAGGTACTTCCCCACCTTCCTCTTTCCCTTCCCCACTTACCTTCAGCCTCACAACATCCCCCAATTGGGGATGCCATAGTCTCACTGGCTCCAGACGGGAGCAGTTGGGACTCTTGTGAGGTATTCACTATAATAATAATAATATAATGAAGCATATCGACTTAAAATTTGACAGCTTTCAAATGTCTTTTAAATCCGAAATAAGGGACCTCATAAAAACAATAGACTACATGTCAAAAAAAATCGATGATTATGAAGGAAAACTAAAAACAATGGACCTGGACCTTAAAGAAGAAAAAACTAAATCAATTAGGCTCGAAGGCGAGATTGCGGAGCTTACGAAAATAGTTAACCACCTCGACAAAAGGAACAATAACCACGACCAACAGCTGCTCGAAAACAACATCGAAATCTTCGGCATCTCAGAAAACACCAACGAAGACATTGCCGACACGATTATTAAAATTTCAACCAAAGTGGGACAAAAGATAAACAGAGAAGACATTGTTTACGCCAGCAGGGTAAAAATACGCCTACATCCTCTACCCGATGGGTCCGGACTTGCTACCCCTCGGGATACCCGCCCCCGAAACATTGTGGCCAAACTTGTTACCAAGAAACTGAAGGACGAACTGATTGCCGCCATCAAGAAGAAGAAAGGACTCGACTGCAGTAGCATAGGTTTAGCCGGAGGGAAAATATTCATTAACGACCAACTCACAAGAAAAAACAAATATATATTACGTTCCGCGAAAGAGTTTAAAATCGCTAACAATTTCAATTTTTTATGGGTGCGAAACTCCAAGATATACTTAAGGAAGAACGATACATCTCCCGCAATCCTAATATCTGGCCTGGCTCAATTATCAAACTTGCTATAACTACAAAACCCTCTACCTTGTCTACTTGTCACTTCTTTTATAAATCATTAAATCATAATTATCCATCCTTTACTCACACGCTCACAACACATCACTACAACACACTCACTTTATCCATAACAGCCGCTAAAATGTTTAACAATCATACCTACACACTTGCACATTCAATATATTATCAAGCGTTACACTCGCCTAATGCATATCCCAGTGGACTTTTGACAGATAACAATAAATCGGTAATTTACTTCGCTCTCTTATGTCCGAAAAATTATTAATTTTTTATCAAAACGCGCGTTGCCTTTGCACTAAAACGAAAGAATTTTATCATAATGTTTTGTCAAATGAATTCGATATAATTTTAATTACTGAAACATGGTTAGTAGACAGCATATCTGACAACGAGCTCTTCGACCCCAGGTATAATATTTACAGAAAACATAGAGACGTGCCCCTAACGGGTAAAACCAAAGGAGGTGGTGTCGCAATTGCTATAAAAAAGAACTTACTGTTCACTCACGCGAGTCGTGGAGCTCGGAAGCTGAAGACATTTGGATTTCACTAGCATTGAAAGACCCAAAACGCCGTAAATCCAATATTCACATCTGTTGTTCGTACTTACCCGGAGTCGGTCCAAAGCTATCAAATACTCAGCGTTTATCCCTTCTCAACAGTCATACATCCAAAATTTCAGATTTAACAACAAACTATCCAAACGATATCTTCCTACTAATTGGCGATTACAACATGCCTAACATCAGCTGGAACACCGCATATCATCCCCGTAGTACTGACATCTGCTCCACCACCCTCCTTAACTGCCTATCTTATTCGGATTTAAAACAATACAACCACATTCCAAACAGGTACGGTAGAACACTTGACCTAGTGCTCTGTAACACTACAGTCTGCGTCTCTCCTGCTGACTTTCCTCTGGTTCCGGAGGACGCACATCACACATCCCTAATAGTCGAACTCAATATTTACGCCACCACAACCACTTCCTCACCCCAGACGATCAAGTTATTCAATAAAGTCAACTATGACCTAGTCAATGACGCTCTGGCAAAAACTGACTGGTCTTCTGTTTTAAACGCACAGGACGTTAACACGGCGGTTAACAGCTTTTACCTAATCATCGACGCCTTAATAGATGACTTTGTTCCAGAGAAAGTTGTGAAACCAACCAATTTCCCAACGTGGTACTCATCGGCTCTTATTAACATTACCAAAGAAAAGCTGAAGTTCTTTCGAGCCTGGAAACGCCACAAGAACCCACTAGATTACCAAACCTTTTCACTGCTCCGAAAAAGACAAAAGAAAATTGCTACTCTCACATACCACAATTATATTTCACACTTAGAACATTCTATACAAAATAATACAAAAAAAATATGGAGCTTTGTCAAAACGCAAAAAAAATCTCCCTACATGCCGGAACACCTAACATACGGCTCGAAAATCGCACACAACAGTAAGGAGATCACTGACCTGTTTGCTGACTATTTCTCTACCGTCTTCACTGATCATACCCCAAATTTAGCACCTGATGTTAATGAACCTGATCTGCTAAATAATATAGCCATAAACTCAATTAAAATCAATGAAGACATCACCTACAAATATCTTTCATCCATTGACATTAACAAAGGACCTGGTTTAGATAGTTTGCCTGGTATCTTCATACGTAACTGTAGTAAATATATCACTATTCCGGTCAGCGCAATTTTCAAAAAATCATTAAGTGAAGGAACGTTTCCTCATAAGTGGAAATCTGCCGTAATAACTCCCATTTATAAAAAAGGCGATAAACACGACGTTACAAACTATAGACCTATCTCTCAACTTCCTATCTTAAGTAAAATTCTTGAAAAAATCGTTTACGACCAACTTTACCCGACTATCGCTACAGCAATTACACACAACCAACACGGATTCATGAAAAACCGGTCTACTACATCTAACCTGGTCCTATTTGTCAACTATTTACACAGCAATATGGACGAAAGGGTACAGGTCGATGCTATGTACACCGATTTTTCAAAGGCCTTCGACCGCGTCATTCACTCAATTCTTTTAAATAAACTTACTCGTCTTGGAATACACGGTGACTTATTTAGATGGATTAAGTCATACATTAGTAATCGTACTCAAGTTATCTCAATAAATGGTGTCTTATCCAAAATAATCAACGCAACCTCAGGCGTTCCTCAGGGTTCTCACCTTGGTCCGCTCTTCTTTAATATACTTAAACGACATAGGCTCATGTTTCCAATACTCAAAATTTTTAATGTTTGCAGATGATATGAAAATTTATAAAACGGTCATCTCTCTATCGGACTGTAAAGAGCTACAAAGTGACTTAGATAGGCTCTGCAACTATTGCACAGCTAATTATTTGGACCTCAATGTTTCAAAATGCCACACCATGTCCTTCACCAGAAATAAGCATATAATTAACTTTCCCTATTCACTCCGCGATGAACCCGTGATCTCAAAAAGCGAATGTAAGGACCTTGGAGTCTACGTAGATAGTAAACTTATATTTAATACGCACATTTCTTCAATCACTGCTAGATCTTACAAAATGTTAGGTTTCATACTGCGTCTGAGTAAACTATTTAAAAATCCACGTACGCTAGTAATGCTTTATTCCTCACTAGTCAGAAGTACACTGGAATATGCATCGCCTGTCTGGAATCCGAAATACACTTACTATGTCAATAATATAGAGCGCATACAAAATAAATTTATTAAGTACCTAGGTTGTAAATACAACAATAATTATATTTGCACTCTCCAATCCCTGAAATCCAGGCGAACGGTAGCTGACATGACATTTCTGTATAAAATAATACACAACGAAATAGACTGCTCAGAACTTCTATCCCAAATAAATTTTAACACCCCATCTAAAAGAACTCGACACACCAACCTTTTTTACACAACTAGTAATAATACAAACGCTGCAGCCAATTCCCCTATTTCTCGCATCCTTCAAACATTCAACTCAATTCAAACAAGCACAAATACCGACATATTTTTTGATTCTCTCCCTCTATTTAAGAAAAACTTTTTTAGCACACTGAATTCGTCCACATAACACATACAACCACACACAGACACACATGCACACGTACACACACACAAACACTCACACACACCTCTCTCCTTCCCCAGCACACTAATTAACTTAACTTAAAAATGTAACTTAACCGTAAAATGTATAATATACCTCATATGTATATATGTCAGCGACATGTCATTGGTACCAATTATTGTACTAACTTTTATAACTTTGTAACTATTGTCATCTATGTAATTATGTACTGTTTGTTTCTGCAATAAACAAAAAAATAAAAAAATAAAAAAAATAAAAATAAATAAAAAAAAGAGAAAAATGTCTAACTATACGGAAAAAGAAGTGTTATTTCTTAAACATATATTCAATACATAAAATTCTAAAAAGTAAATAGAATAGTAACTCGGGACGATTCTTGTGCGATATAGTCCAAAAAAGTGGACTATGCTGATGGTATACTTTTTCCCGCGTAGGTTCACTTTTGTGGTCAAGGGTAAGCTATTGGCTAAGTAAAGTTAAAGTAAGAAAAAAAAAATAGTTTATATGAATTTATATACACATGATAAATATACAGAAAATAGGGAAATGCATAAGACGCACCTTTTTTATATTTAAAAAAACAATTTGTAGAAGTAATATAATGATGAGAAGTAGGTATGTAAGTATACCAGTTTCTGTAAATGGAAAAAAATAATGCATTCTAATAGTTATTTCGTTTAAATTAAAATCGATTTTTCACTTGGCACTTTTGATGTTTAACCCGAACTATAAATCTATGTTCCTAAAATAGGTTCTTAGGTTCAGTTTGGGTTAATTTTAAAAAAAAAACAATCGGCCAAAAAATATTATTAATGATATTATAAAAATAAGAGTGAAGAAAAAAGGTAAAATTATGTGTTTTTTTTAGTGAACTAGCTAATAAAATATATTATTTTCCGATTTCGGAAACTGAAATACTTACTTCTCACTATGCGTATGAAGCGTGTATCTATTTTATGTATATTTTTTAAAATAATTTTATAAAATAAAACAAATAAGTACACAACGTAAATTTAAATATTGTTTTGAAAAGAGTATCATAAAAGTTCATTCAAATTTATGGCATAATATTATATATCATATCTTATGCATGTTTGCCAATTTACTATTGGCAGTAAGTACAAACAAAAACAAAATATTTATTATCACTTTTCTCCATAAAGTTTGGCGACCCCTGACCACAATCTTATGTACGGAACCAAATAGAAAAGATAATAGGTAATTTTCTCTTGTATATATTATTTTCTCGGGACAGGGTTTTTTATGACCCACCCCTCCCCCTCCTGTACCACCCCGTGGGAGGACTTTAAGGAATATCTTTCTTAATCGAGACGTTTTCAAGAACCTTTATTATTGCGGCTTTGACAATGAAAGTTCGCCGAAATACGAAATTATCTCACAAAATGATTATTCAAGTATTTTTTGTACAGCTTAAGTTCATTATTCATTTATCATGGACGGGGATGAAACTTTTATACTTTAATTTTATTTTGGAGTCGGTTCATTATTAAGAATACATATCTAATCTTAGGAATGAAGCTCTTAAATTGCTGGTAAATCGTGTATAATATTATATTAATATTTACACGACTAAGAAATAATGGAAAATGATTTTTTGCATAACGTGACCTTGTATGTCATTAGGTTTATACTAGGTGTCCAGAAACTCATGGTACAAGGGGAAAAATAGCCAATCCACATCACATTATGAGTCGATTTTGTATGACTTTTTTTTTGATAATCTGTCGTTGGGGGGTTAATATCAGCGATATAATGTCTATTAAAATTCGTCTAAGCGTCGGTATCAAAAGTTTTTTTAATACCTTACTTTCCGAAATAGTGCAGATTTAATCGAAAAAAATAAGTTTTCTTGGGTTCTGTATTTGATGTAGATTCACCAGTTTCCCAATAAGGAAGTTGAGTCCATTTTTTTTATTTTTTTTATCAATTTTCGCATTCAAACTTAAATACATGTATTTTTTTTTTTTTTTAAAGTTTGTTTTCATAATTAAATTAATTCTCAAAGTTTAAATTTTACTAAGCCCGCCAAAACGAGCGGAATCCGAGCGGTAAGAGGCGGGGTGTGGGTGTGACGTCATTCAAACTGTGAGAACCACGTCGCTTAAGCATTTTGTATGGAAAAAATTTCAATTCTTCAACAAGGAATTCCACTAATTTTTTTACCAATGTTAACCGTCTATTAGAATTGATGTTATTAAAAAAAAGAAAATTGATTAAGATTTCATAGTAAAATTAATATTTTAAGTTAGAATATTTGCTTCTCCCGTCATGCTCCCGCCTGGCACGGTATTCCCGCCGCTATTTGTTGACGTGTCAGATGGCTGTCAGTTGCGTGTTGTCTTTTGTTTACAAAACATTAAAAATTGTCGGCAGATAATACATATTATTATTGCATTGTTCCGATGTGTAAAAATACATGTGTTACAGCACCCGATAAGCAATTTATCGCCGTTCCTAGAAATGCAGTTATTCGTAAAAAATGGTGTTTTGCGATGAAAAGATGCGAGAAGCGAAATTCTATTCTGTCGTGTATTGGTAGGTTGTCAGACTGAGCTTGAATATATCCGATTTCTGACATGGTATGTAGTTTTTTAACAGATTTTGTATTAAATGAACACCAAACCATCCACTACTAAACTTAAAAAGTATTTTACGAGATAGGAAGCAAAACCGTTTGTACTGAAGACCGACTGTGGCATAAGGCTGTGGTTTGACCCAAATAAACGTTTGGCCTATACACCTCTCTCATCGAAACCGACCATCTCTCATGTAATAGAAAGAGATGCACCATAGGCATTGAAGTGACGCGTTCTACGTACAAGTCTCGGCACATGTGACGTCAGAATTCTTTCGACCAATCGTGGAGCGTATTCAGTTTATTGCTATTTAATGCTTTTTCAAGAACGTTAAACTAATTCTTAGAATAATAATATAAAAATATATTTATATATTTATAATCGATATTTTTTGATCTACATGAACATATTTTTTAAAAGTAAAATATTTTTCACTCAACTTCCTTATTGTACTACGAATTTCCGAACACCGTGTATATTACGTCGCATTGATCCCGAATAAATATACTTTGTGATAAAACATATTTTTTTATAAATTTGTAGAAAATACAAAAAAACTTTTTGTATTTAAAAAAATGGAAAAATGTAACAGTAAGACGTTAAGAGTAGACTTTTAAAATGCATTATCATCCAAATAGGTATTTGTCTGTTTATGCCACTTGTTTACATTGGGCCAATGTTAGCGCAAATATCTTGTGAGCACGATCGGGTATAATATAATAATCGGGTTTGCACTGCGTAGGCCCAACGTGTACTGGCAGAAATATACTACCTTCAAAATAGGCCAAAGATAATTTAGAATCGCAAGGATAGAAATACAATAAACATCTGAATTTATTAAAAAAATGATAAATGAGATTGGAGAAAAAGATTTGTGTTCCTTGATTCTTATAAATTATAGAAAATTACTTTTGAAACAGATAATACCGGCGATGATCTAGAAACTAAATCAGATAAACAAATGCTAATTGCATTCCTTCAGAACTCTTCTCCGTTTAATCGTTCAAGATACACCCACTACTAATTTATAAATATTCTATCTATATAAATAAAAATGAAAATCTTCAAAATCTCAAATCTCCGAAAGTTCTTCACCGATTGCTATGATATTTTGACACAACTTTGTATTATATAGATGTCACCTGTGACAGGTAAAAATACTATTTTTGTAAAATGGCGCCATCTGTTGGTCGTAAAAACAACACGCGCTTTTGTTTCTATTGTAGATAGCTGTCACAAATAGACTGAGCCACAGCAAAGCATGGCGGGGTACAGTTAGTATGAGATATAAACGAACATCAATAATTATAAATCATTTTATGTCGAATGATGATGTCAATCTTCATAATATAGTCCGAGATTTTTTTATAATAAACGTTTATAAAATACGCCAAATACCTGATAAAATTTTTGTTACGTACTTAAATCAATATTATTTTATAAGCCGTTGTCACCTTAAATGAACCCAAAACGAAGGGACATTAACAAATAATACTTTGAGACTGGTTCATCGCTAAGATCCATGGTTTTTCCACGGTTAATTGCATTCTGTAAGGCATTCCCATTAGCCATCCAATTTCCCCATGGGAACGGGAAATGGATTCCCTGCTACCAGGCGAACAGGAAGGCACGGGGATGGATAGTTTCCGGTATCGCAATTGGAAAACGGATCCATACCACTTTTTGCTTATCGAGAATTCGATGCAGATTAAATTGGTAAAGTTCTATGTAAACGAGGTGATCATACTGAACACTGAACGCGATATTTAAAAAAATATATTAAAAATAGGGCAGATGGAGTATTTTTTTAAATTTATCTAGATCTCATAGTAATTTCGACATTTAACAATGGGCAAAAAATGTTTATAATAATTACCGAATGCAAATATACCCATTAATATTTCAATGCTCCTGGTATTTTGTTCCTGTCGGTTTTGACTTTTGTAGTATATTTTTTTTGTAATAGTGATATTAGCACCACTGCGGAAATATAAGTTTCCCTTTGACATTTCTGTGCTCCTGGTATTTTTTGCAAGTTGACATTTTAGCCGCAACCTTCGTACCCTCGCATCCAATTTGGGTTATTTTAATTTACTTTAATGTATTTTATATTGTATTTGTACAGCAAAGTTTATCATGAATTGGAATTTTGCAATCTAAAGCCAATTGTTAGAACGATAATAAATCAATATTTTAGACCCATCTAGTACACAACTACACAAAATAACCCTTTTAAAACAATTTAGGTATCTGTACACGAGAAAAGTGAGTATTGCTAATTTATTAAAAATCTCTTAAAATTATTGATAACCCGGTTAAGATCGGGATTGTAAGCCATTTCCTGGTAAAGTTTTAGTAAATTCCTAATATAAAGGAACACGAATCTATGAACCTGCATTTGCCTTGATAATATATAATGACGAAATATTAGGATTTTTATGAACACGTGTTCCGACATCGCGCTCATATATCCTTTTCTTACTAAAAGTTTAACAGGAAACATATTAATTCCCGTTTTTAACCGGATTACCAATGATTTGAAGAGACTCAGATTCAGAAGAGTAAATAAGTAATATTCATTTTAATCAGTGTACTTCTAAACTTTTGGAAACGATAAAATTGAGAACCCCTCTTCTACACAAAGCCATTTGGTTGCATCAATTGACCGTTCCGAGCTTTCCCACACATAAAGATTACACTTTAAAACTAAGCACACATAACCTAGAATATTTCACAGGCCGCAACATTAGTTCCCACTATAAACATCCGTCTTTATTGCCAGCGACTCTGTACTATTTCCCTATGGCATCCGTGTTACTGTAACACGGGCAGCGGGCACAGGACATATTGGACATCGACAAGTGGAGGTCACTCAGACATAAAATGGACAATCAATAATGCACTCTGAGCCCATTGAGGGACTTGGGGGCCGATATTGATTGCCTTAGCAGATTCGAAACGGAGATTGCGAGATTTATTATCAAAGGGGTGGAAAATGTGGTGTTGAACATTCACTTTCGCCAATTTAAAATGTACATCTATGTATTTAAATTCTGGCTAATATATGATTGCAGAAGAACATAATACAAATGAACCTAAACGAAACATAATCAAAACAATACAAAAAACAATTAAAAGGTAACGGTCTCAACCAGGAATCGGACGCAGGATTTTAATCTGACCGGGAACACCTCTAACCACTATTGCGATCTAATTATTTTACCTCATTTTTGTCAATCTCATATTTCAAATTTAGAATAACCATTATTAGCTTCAACAATATTTTTGGCTTGTATTTTTTGAATGGTTACAAACTTATTTATAACCTAGACAGTGTCTCAAAAAAACTTTTCAGGTTTTTATTTATATGGGACACCTATTGACTTTTTCCAAAGGTTTAAATGAATATTTAATTTTATTGGAATAACTTACAAAGGTAAGATAAGGAATAGATTTCAGGATTCCACCATATCTATTACAAAGACAAGTTTTGTCTGTCGCGAGAAAATGATTTGAGACGTGATGCCCGGTCTACAAAATTCATACTCATACATATTGTATTGTCGCTCGCCACGCCACACTGGCAGCCGGCAGCTGGCGAGAGTAAGGGCCCGTTCCCACTTCCGTTTTCAAATCGGAGGCGGGTCCCGTTTTAAAAACGGATGGCCAATGGCCCTGTTCACACTACCGTTTTAAAAACGGACCATACTCTACGAAAAAAAATAATTGTCGATTCAACAAAAACATGTTATTTGCTCATTCTTCAGTAATGGTGCGCAATGGACGACGATGAAGCTCTTGTTGTCATGTTGTACTTATTAAAAAGAAGGAAAAAAGTGAAAAGAAAATTTTGGGTATACCCAATCATAGCCGAATGATTTTCTGTAGGAATTTTCCAAGTGTTAATTGGTGAGTTGAGAAGTGATGAACTAAAGTTCTTTAATTATTTTAGAATAATAATGATTGGATTATTTATATAGCGCCGTTTTCACCATGAAAAATCACCTCAAGGGCGCTTAATGGCTTAAGAGAATGTCTATCACTTCCTTTAACCATCTACTGGAATGAGTTTCAGAGAGCTTAACATATCAAAATACAAAATTGAGAAAGTGCATTTGTCCTGAAGAAAGGCTATCGATATTTTAAAGTAAGAAAACAATAAACATTCAAATATTTTTTATTATGTGTTTATTTAACTAATACGCTCTTCCGTGCATCTCATTAAAGCTTTAAAATTTTAAAAAAGTAAACTTAAAAAAATTAAAATTAAAATTTTGATGTACAAAAGTTGTGTACACCAAGTGTTTTGTTTTTATTTAGTTAAAGATAAAATATTACCATACTCTTTCTTCGACCAGTGGTATTAAATTTTCGGGATTTATTTCCTTATCCATTATTGTAGTTTTGATTTATTTACTTAACAAAATAACCAAATACAAGCACGCAGCGTGCCTGCTTCCTTGCGACTGGGAGCGGGCGGGGCGGGGTCGGGGTTTGGCGGGGACTCTGCCGGAACGACTGGACGACAAGTGTGAACAGCTCCATACAACACTATGAGCGAGCGTGTTCCGACACGATTTGAAAACGGACGCGCTGCGTAGGCGAGCCATCCGACAAAAAATGTCGGATCCGTTTTCAAATCGTGTCGGACAAGTGTGAACAGCTCCATACATCCACTACAGCCACTAGGGCATCCGTTTTTAAAACGGGACCCGCCTCCGATTTGAAAACGGAAGTGGGAACGGGCCCTAAGTCGCAACACGCGGGTTCTGACAATCTATGGGCACCAGCACCCGGCACACGTTTCGCGAGAGCGAGTCGCGAGACCCGGGTACTGACAATCTATCTGCATTCGCCTCGCCACTCCGGCACCTGGCACCCGGCAACCGGGCCGCGAGAGTAGATCGCGAATAAAATAATCCATTCGCTCTGTTTCAATGAGCAGGTCACTCGCGATCGACCCAAGACTAGATTGAACTCTAGAACAAGTAAAATAATGATCCGTTCTTTATCCGTGATCCGTTATCCGTGTACAAATGCTGGGCATATTACAATGAATCTAAAATTATATTACAAAATGAAATAATTGAGTTATTCAAATTACACACAAAATTTTTAAATATAGTGCAACATGTCTTGAAATAATAAGTTTTGAATAATGATCACATTTTCCCGCTTGAAACTTTACCGTCATACACTTTGCATAACAATTTATTTTAACAATAGATATTACTTATCTCCTTTGCAAATTCCCATCTCAAGTCTAGTTCTAGCAGTGCTAGTCTCGCATATCTTCGACGGAATTGAGAAGCAAACTTCAAAGCAAAGTTATGAGCGACGTTAGATTCTAATAGTAGTTTGTCAGGCTTCCTAAGGCGTTTCCTAATGCTTCTATCTTCAGCTCGTTCTTAGATTCAGAGCTTTTATGAAACTTGGAAATCTTCACAAACAAGTAGGTTGGTACATGACGTGCGATGCATTACATTTATGAATGTATGATGAATGCAAAACATTGTTTTCGTGTATGTAATTATTTGATTCATTAGTCGGTTTATTTTAAATGCAAAATACCGTCCATGCCTCAAATGATCCCAATCGTCTGGAGTCAGTGAGACTGTTGTATTTCAAATAAAATTGGGGTGTGTTAAGAGGTTGAAGGTAGTGGATGGAAGAGTTGTGAGGAAGGTGTGGAAGTACCTGGCTGAACAGATCTGGTCTTTATACATGACTAAAGCCATTTCAATCAACGTTTTAATTCAGAATAACCATTATCCTTCACCAGGGCGATACTGAGAGTAATCTCGCACGTGCCGAAAATAATTAAATAAAATTTACTTGCGCACGCCGGAAATTGAATCCGTGACCTTAGTCCGTCTGATGTTATAAATTCATTAGATTTTTTTAATTTGACTATCTCACTAGAATCCCAACTACCCGCAGCCAGTATACTATGGGGTATTGTTGCTTGAGGAGAGGAGAACTAAATCTTATTGAAAGGTAAGGTAAATTCATATTTCATATTTTGTCACTAAATATGGCTAAAGTAATTTCAAGCAATGCGCAATGAACCGAATGTCAATGGTAGTTTTTCACCTGAGCGATACATGCTGAGAGAGTCCACCTCTTTAGAATATTTAGACTTAAGTCAATATTATGTATCCCATATATAAAAATTAGATTTGTTTGTCCAAGACGCTATCTAGGTTACAAATCAATTTCATTAGAAACTTTGTAATCATTTAAAAAAGATATCTGCTAAAAATATGGGAAAAAGCAGTTGCAAGATGGTATTATTACTTGTGCATTTGAAATATGATATTGACAAAAATGACTTTTAATAAATAGGTCAAGGGTAAGACAATAGGTAAGACAAAAATCCTTGGTTTGATTCCTAGTTGTGACAGTTATTTTTTCTTTTTTTTGTGTCTTGTTCTATTTTCATGATTTGTTTAGATTTATTAGTATTATCTTCCTTTTCAATTATATTATTTATTTGTACTTGTTGCATAATAATTGCATTAATTTAAGTGTAAAATAAATTTAACATAAAAATAATTTTAAAATACATTTATTCTGTTCATTTTTTAATATTCAAATTGACAAAATTGTTTCACCGTTAATTTAATTCTATTATCATTCCACGGGTGATCCGTTTTACGGAGAAATGTGTTAAATGGCCTGCCTCATCTCATCTCTCGGAAGACACGGATGGATAAAGAAATCATGGTCACTGCAATCAGTCTTTTCTTGTCCACTCATTATCGGCTGCCGAATATCCCACAGCAGGGCGACCATATTTTAACAGTTTGCGAAATCTTTTAATCGCGGCGAGCCTTCATCTTTCATTGTCAGCGTGAACAATGATGAA
The DNA here is from genome assembly GCA_026573805.1 of Hesperophylax magnus. Classification (NCBI taxonomy): domain Eukaryota; kingdom Metazoa; phylum Arthropoda; class Insecta; order Trichoptera; family Limnephilidae; genus Hesperophylax; species Hesperophylax magnus. The sequence continues at coordinate 1,531,869 of JAIUSX010000036.1, forward strand.
GCGATAGGATTGATGGACGTTTCGGGAAGAAATGGGAAGAATACAGATTTAAGACATCGATCGGCCTTTATCAATCATCCCCCCCACCACCCCTGACGGAAGAGATTCGATCCTCGAATTTCCAAATTAGAGCTCACTGATTAGTTACGCTTTTATGGATAGAATTTTGAATGAACATCATCGTATCAAATTAAAAGCAATTGTGTTTTTTAATCAATATTTGAGTCCCTGGCCGGAATAATGTTGTATCCAACAAAATGATCAATGTTCAGTTATTGATGGGATAATGTTGGGCATGTTTGTATGGACCAATTAAGGTAGGTGTTATGGAGAGGAAAAATATTTAAGCTCTTAGCAGCATTTTAAAGTTATTTGTTTGTGGAAGAACGTTGTCCATGTTGCTGTCAAAATGGAGTCACCGTCAGCCAATATCACGTAATTCGTGTGAATAAAGATAGAAAACTGATCTAATGTTTTAAACTGGAAAGATATCAAAGTCAAGGAGTTGAAGGATGCAGGAAGCAGTATTTGTATATGAATAATATTATCAAGCCTGCAATTGACCCGCCAAAACAGGTTTGTGGAATAATTTTGTATTAGATTTGACAGTTCTTTGGATCTCATGACGTAAACAATCAAATTGAATTGATTTATCAGTACCTTTTGTTAACAATCTTAAATTTGGAGAGAAAATAATGGTGCTATTATACTGGTTTTTATATTGTAACTCAAAATATATTAAATTTATAGAGCCTGAAACTCACTCATTGTACTCCAATCCGCTGAATTCATCTTAGATTTCCATTCTGCTTACTATAAGGCACTATTTTGAGTGAAGCAAAATAAATGAAAAAAATTTTGAGGAATGAAGTTTTGTGCGAGAAGTGTTTCTGCAATAAATTTAAATTTAATAACCTTTCTCCACCACTTTGTTTTAAAACTCTTATTAATCTTGTGTTTATTGAATTTCAACAATATTTTTTTTAAAACTTAACTGTTTTCATTGTTGAATTTTTCACTAAACATCTACATTGATGGATACAACTTTATTTCGGGCAAGGGCTCATTTCCATTTTAAAAAACAACATTTATCAAAACTCTTTCACTAGAATTCAGTTAAGATTTGAACTATTTTTTCGATTGCGTTTTTCTACTAAATAATAAAATCACAAATTTTGGATCAAAGAACATAGCGTTTCGCCTCTTTTTTGATAGTTCACTGAACATTTCAAAGCTCCATAATAATACCTCTTGCTGATAATGAAGTTATGAATCGTAAATACCAAAACATGTTTGAGATATTTTGTAATAGGATTTTTTATGCTACAAACACATAAGTACCCACTATCCGCAGAACATTAATATAATGCAATTAAGTTTATAGAAATAAACATCCCATTGCTTTCAAAAAACCTTTGTAATTGAGAAAATCAGAGAGAAATAGAAAATTTTAGAATTCCTGTAACCACATTAAAACTGGAAAACACAATGAACACATACTTAAAAGAAAAAACAAATAAATTGGTACACCTGTTGTATTTCTAATAAAAAATAGCTATTCTTTTATGTTCAAGGTGAATTGTGACTCAGAATGTTATAAATTTTAATGGGATCATTTTATATTATTATGTTTGATGTTTTGGTAGATATTGTATACGTTTACTGAAAAAAAGCTTAAATCAGTTTTTTGTGTAAATCTCGCTTTATGTTCATGCGTTGTGGGTGTTAAGTGGAAATTTATCTGGATACATAATATGTCTGAATTATATGTGAAAACAAGTTTCAGCTATATTACAAACAAATATGTTCAAATGTATTTCACTTCGCATTCTCATAAATCATTATGAGAAAGCACTGATTCACGGGCGGCTGGCGATACATCTTGAGTTTTATCTTAGCGGGCTGACAGTTAATCAAATATTTATATCCAACCAATTTAATATCATCTAATGTCACAGACATCCGAATAAAATTTTGTGATTTCTTCTTTTTATTCATAAGACATATCATCTAATGTCACAGACATCCGAATGAAACTTTGTGATTTCTTTTATTTATCCAATATAAGACAAATCATCTTATGTCACGGACATCCGTATTAAACTAAGCGATTTCTTCTATTTATCCAATATAAGACATCCGAATGAAAGTTAGCATTTTTTTCTATTTATCCATAAGACATATCATCTAATGTCACAGACATCCGAATGAAACTTTTCAATTTCTTCTATTTATCCAATATAAGACAAATCATCTTATGTCACAGACATAAGTATGAAACTAAGCGATTTCTTCTATTTATCCAATATAAGACATCCGAATGAAAGTAAGCAATTTCTTCGATTTATCCATAAGACATATCATCTAATGTCTCAGACATCCGAATAAAACTTTGCAATTTCTTCTATTTATCCAATATAAGACAAATCATCTTATGTCACGAACATCCGTATAAAACTAAGCAATTTCTTCTATTTATCCAATATAAGACATCCGAATGAAAGTTAGCGATTTCTTCTATTTATCCATAAGACATCATCTAATGTCACAGACATACGAATGAAACTTTGCAATTTCTTCAATTTAGACAACATAAGACATATCATTTAATGTCACACACATCCGAATGAAACTTCGCGATTTCTTCTATTTATCCAACATAAGACATATTATCTAATATCACAGACATCCGAATGAAACTTTGCGATTTCTTATATTTATCCAATTTAAGGCATATCATCTAATATAATGGATATCCAAATGAAACTTTGCAATAACAGAAAAAATATGCCTTATATCATATGTCTTTACACGGCAACCAGTGGATTTATGAATGCCACAATCACAAACTTCGCCCTTTTTCACATAATCTGACAAAAATGACTAAAACGATATTAAAATGATATTATGTTCTTGAAATTTCAGTACCTTGATTGAATATCTTTATGCACGTCTTCTATTTTTTTTTTTTTGAAGATTTGCTTGTATAATATTGGCATAAACCAGAAATGAGCACAAAGGAGGAAAACCTGAAAACATCGATTGCTTTTCCATCACTATAAGCTTCCAACGAGAGCAAACCTGAGATGTGATTATTTATATTTATAAAAAAATGTTTATTTTGAATTGAATCAAATAACCCTTTAAGTTTTGCCAACTACATCCATGGTAACCAAATGTTATCTGTTTCTACGATAAGAATGTAAATATGTAAAATCTAAAAGATCTGTTTATTCACGAATTTGAATATGTAACTTATTATTTTCGGAATGAATTTCAAGGTTTTCCAAACTCCAACAAAATTGGACATTTTAATGTCAAGCACAGTTCTTTTGGAATGAAAAATCGAGGGAAAATTATCCAACGTTGGTTCACGAGTGCTGAAAATTCAACACGTGTGGCTGTGAAAAAATGGCAAACGCTGCAAAGAATAACTTTTATTTCAAGAAAAGTAATAGTGAGAGGAAGGTATATCGTTTCGCAAAAAAATAACAACATAGCCAATGAAGAAAAATATCAAAAAATAACGAAGTCTATTTGTCTCTTGTAACTTAGAAGGTAAGTAACAAAAATCTACAAAATCTGCAACACAATAACTAGAACTAGTCATAAAGGTTTATAATTGAACGACCAGGTAGTTTATGTGGCTTTAGCTAGTCTTCTTCTTTGCACCCTTCTCAATGTCGTTCCAGCCAAATGTAAATTTGACATGTAGGTACAAAGTAAATACCTTTTTCACGTAAACTAGTCGTAACCTAAGGCGTGAGGATATTAATTGCAATAGTTTCAATCTACGTACTTCTTGAAACATTTCTAAACTTTTAACTTAGTTAATTATTTGGATTTCGGATAATCTTAAACTGGGAGTGTGATACGTTATTTAGTTATTTAAAATAACTAAAGTTTTTTCGTGATTATAAGTCAAATTTGTTTATGTTTTCATCCTTGCTAAGCTTTTAAGATGTTTCGGAATAACAGAAGATCTAGAATTAGGTACAATTTAAATTTGTTTATATATCCCAGATGGTCTTCCTCGCGAAAATTGTAATTGTCTAAAACCATGCGTTTAAACACATAGTTTTGTTAAAATATAATATATGTTACTACCAAACGCATATGTATACTCAAGCAAACCGAGTGTTTGGCCTCTACCTCAATCCATTACACACTGAGCTTAATTTTTCACCGCAGCTGTACACACATTATTACTGTCAACAATGTCGCTTAATTGTCTGCCAAACAATGAGAATCCCAACACTCGTGGCAAGGTTGTCCCGCCCGACAAATATCCACCTAACACAATACAACAACACGACAATCCACAACAATCCAAAACAATCCACGGCAATCAAACAATCATAGGAATAATACCGACACAACAACTCCATACACTGGCATCGCGAAGGAACGGGTGCCAACGCCTACAGCCTATTTATACCTCTCAGTGAGCGGTGAGTAACTATGTAATACCCCACACAATACAAACAATCAGACAAGTTTCTTATTGTCACACTTCTTCTTATTATGAACATCAAGATACGTGACGACTGGTTTGTTTAGAGTGATGGATTTATAAATAAACCACTCACTAGATGGTCCATTCTTAGATATGCCAATATTTAACACATTTAATGCGTGAGATTCTTCTGCGTCCCACGCCATCAACGAAGATGGACAACACGACACCGTTTATTTTAAAAAAAGACTAATATTCCCGGATGACGAATAACCTGACAATATTTGAAAATCGCCAGCCGAGGAATTCAACACACTACGCCTGGGTGAGACCCAAACGCGATGCCAACTCAGCAACGGACCGGTTTCTATCTGACAAATTACTGTCCTAAGAAAATTAGGTTTAAACATCTTTCTTTGCAGCTCATTTACTTAAGAAAGCGCTTTGTTAGATGTAAACATGTTGTCCTGTTGAAAAACAATTGAGCTGTCGTGAAAATTACTTCCAATTGAATAAACATTTAGAAATTTGATTATTCTTTTCTACGGCAGTATCGAATTATGACATTTCCCTTTTTAAAACAGAAAAAAAAAGAAAAACTCAATTAAAGTTACGTTTTTTTAAATTTCAGCAAGACGATAAATTATAGATAGTATGTTAAATCATTAATTAATAAGATAGAATACCTTGCATGATATAATCTAATAGTATTAATGTCCCAGCGTCTGGACGATGTAGGCCCTGTGATTGGTCAAATTCAAATTGTGTTTAAATAAGACTTTAAAGATTAAGACACGATTTCATACTGAAATAGAATCGCCACATGTAATACGATATTTATTCAAAAATATCGTTTCTACTCATACAATTTTTGGATAATATCGAAGAAAATATGTTTTAGAAAGTTCATGATCTATTGGATTAATTACATTACAGTGAAAATTATCCACAATTACGTGATTACGTTTGACGTTTGACGAAAAAAGCACGCGTTCATTCAACATGGCCGATACTCACCGCGTCAAAGATAGCAGACAGAGCGCTCCTCTGGCGGTGAAAGAACGAATCAAGGGGCTGGCGCGAATATTTAAATATGCAAAATAAAAAGATTTCTTCTGGAAGTTTATTTAAACTTTGCAATGTCATCGTTTCTAAAACAAACATTTGATTCAACTTAATGACAATAAACAACAACTCTTTGCATGTACGATTTTGAAAAATATTGATATTTAATATTATTTACGTAAATAATAATTTCGCATTATTTTGACAGAACACCGATATGATATACGCGAAAGTATAGGCACTGCCAACCCAATAAAATAACATGAAAGACAATCGGAAGATAGAAACGCTTCGTTGATTGTAAAATTAGCCAACAAATCTCTAATCTGACATGTACTTATATGTATAATAAAACAATCATTTTGCCAGGTATAAATATTTATATAATATATATTAAGGTATTATTCGGAAACGCCGGACAAGGATAATACAAAATATTTTTAAGTTAAACCTTCGGATTTACCTTAATTAATATAGAAGGAATCTGAATGCATTCGGGAATTTTTGATTTTTAGCATTTTAATTTTTAATCACGTAAAATTAAAATTTGCTTTCGTTGTATTGGATGACAGCCGGAATAATTTCTATTGATGACATTTTCTTTTTTTGGTATTCCTGATATGAGTGTCTAGAATTTTTACCATAATTTACTCTATGCAAATATTATTTTGGTATTTTGGTTTCTTTTACAAGTAAGGAAATATTTAAAAAAAGGTTATTATACGTTAGGATAGGATAGGTTGGGTTATGCTAGATTAGGTTAGATTAGGTTGGATTAGTATAGTTCAAGTTAGTTTATAGGTAAGGTTAGATTAAGTTGGATTATTATGGGTTAGGATAAGTCAGGTTATGTTAGGTTAGGTAACGTTAGTTTGGGCTTTTATGGGTTAGGTTAGGTTGGGTTATTATAGGTTAGGTTGGATTTGTATAGGTTAGGTTAGGTTAGGATAGGTTAGGTTAGGATTGGTTCGGTTAGGTTAGGTTAGGTTAGGCTAGATTGGATTATTATAGGTTAGGTTAGGATATAGGTTAGGTTAGGTTGGATTATTATAGGTGAGGTAAGCTTAGGTCAGGTTAGATTATTATAGGTTAGGTTGGATTATTTTAGGTTAGGTTGGATTATTATAGGTTAGGCTGGATTATTATAGGTTAGGTTAGGTTATTATAGGTGAGGTTAAATAAAATAATAGTCAAATTAATCATTTGTGCTAAGTAGGCCCTATTTTGCCGGAATATTGTATTACATTATATTTTTTTAATTTACGTTTTTCAATTGTCTCTAGCCGCTCATTTCAGGAATACCGACAAAAGAAAATGTTATCAACAGAAATTATTTAGGCTGTCATCCCATACAGCGAAAGCGAATTTTCATTTTACGTAATTAAAAATTAAAAAGCTAAAATTAAAATTTTCCCAAATGCTGTTCGATTCCTTTTATAGTAATTAAGGTAAATCAGAAGGTATTATTTAAAAATATTTCCAATTTTCCGTGTCCAGCGATTCCGAATATTTACCTATATTAATTTACCTTTAGCCATTTAGGCAATTATTCGGGAAAGTTAAAGTTTTACCCGAACAACTGTCATTATTATTATGCCTAAACGCCTTCCTGTTCCGTGTTTTAACAATATATACTCAACCTCTCTCTGCGAATGACCTAATATCTACCTATTAAATGTAACTGTTGTTAGTATCACTTAAACTGGGCAAAGCCCAACTAAGTGCCGCCCGCAGGGCCTAGCAGAAAAAAACCCGCGGAGCGGGTTTTTAACTGCTAGTCACGATTTAATATGCAAAATCTTGATAGGAACATAGAAACGCTCTGAAAAGGGAAAAGGATTCATCTATGCGGTGAAGTTAAGTTAAGTCTGTTTCAAATTAGGAACAAACAAAGTGAAATTCGCTCCTGTTTTTTGGTTACAAACACGGGTTCTATTTTGTGTTCAAGATGTCAAGAAAATTAAGCATTGGCAACGCGTAATTTCTTAACGAACCACTTGGCCTTTTGTTTCCGATTGAGAAATGAGAGCCACAAACTGACGGACATCTCACTAAAATCGGATCAACAATATGTATATTCAAATCTGCCAAATCTCCACTACATTGGTTTAATTCATGTTTAAGATATCAAACCATGATAGATACATCACTCAACCAGCGGGCCAGCACTCAGCTGTCAACAGTTTGTTTATAGATATTCAGAGTTTTTCATTGGTGAATGTGGTTAGTAGATTATTTGACGTACCAAACTATTTGAATGAAAAACATTTGAATGAAATACCCATAAATGTAATAAATCATTGAAGGAGACGAACAAATAAATCTAAATGCAATATTAAAGAAACAGATGTGTTAATCCAAGACACTATCCAGTTTAGAAATGAATTCGTTAGAAATTTGTAATCATTCAAAAAGATAGGGGCCAAAGATATGGGAAAAAGTAGTTTAAGATAACATTGTTGAGATCGACAAAAATGTTTAATCGATAAAATAATTAGGTTTTAATCCCAATCCTAATGGTCGAGTTTGTTGAGGCGGTATTCAGACGTTGTCCCGGTAAGACAGAAATCCTGGGTTTGATTCCCTGTTGAGACCGTTACCTTTTTATTTATCTGTTTTGTGTTGATTCATGTTACGTTTAGATTTTTTGATTTTATCTTCTTCTTCAATGATACAAAATATATTTTCAATTGAATTTTTTTTTTTGGCATCTTTAAACTACATTTTTATACTTGTCATCATGCTGTCAATCATTTACAAAGAGATGAGATTTTTTAAATAAATGCTGCTGGACGAATTTTGTTAGTAATTAATTTTATTTTTAAATTAAATCAACACTATTCAATATTATAAGTCTCGAAATTTTGTTAAATCGGAGCAGAAACAATATTTTAGGGGTGAACTCGGTCTTCTTGTAAAAATACGAATATAAAATTCATCTAATTTGTAAAATAAAAATTTCTCAGCCCCACAAGGAGAAATCACTCTGAATACTGTTAATTTATTAAGAATCTGGTTAATTTATTCGTTTTCCTATTAAAAATGGGACTGCAGACCTATAAAGAATGAATTGAAAGAGTTCCTAACAAAATATCAGCCAAAAGCGAATATTTTATGAGGACAGCGGAACACGTGTTCTTACAAATACTGATATTGATAATGACATACTGATACGGCCGAATTCTGTCATGATATCTAATAGGAAAAGAACACGTGTTCTCGATATATTCTGAATGACTAATGTTTTATCAGGAAGTTGGCACTTGGTCACTTTTTTATCCGTACATAGCTTGAGATAAAGTTTGACTGCACAGCTTTATAAATTCTATCAAAATACCCACAATCAAATGATAAACGTCAGTGAAATTTTCAAGTCCCAAAAACAGATAGCTTCGGAATTATCATGGTTTTATTTTGCCGTAGGCACTATGCACTAAGCACTAGGCAGCTCGGCTCCAGAGAAAGTTGTGGAATATTTGTTTTGTATTTTCAAAGGTAAGAAATTCCGTCTTAACTTTGCTCTCGCATATTTATAGTTGTGTTCACACTTCTTTCGTTATTTGATCTCTTTCAAGTCTAGAATTGTATAATAAAGCGGGTTGCGGCTCGCTTCAGGTTTTGGGCTTGAATCAGACTTTCTCAACTCAGGCATTAATATTGAGAGATTGGTTCGTAGTTTGAAGAATTGAATTTATACATTTTAATAATGTAGAGAAATGGGAATGTCAAAAATGGGAGCGTGCCAATGACTTGTCGCCCATAGAAACTGTTTGAGCATTACTCGTTTCGACTGGAATAAATCATAACTTAATTAAAATCATCAAAACACGACACGAAATGACTTATACTCTTTCATTTATACTTATCTGCTATAACATCTTACCTTTTGTAAATTTACAAATCCTTAATTTTTCTATTTTTTAACCTTTTTTTCTTAATTATAATTTTGTAAAAACGGAATTATTTGTTTTATAAACTGCACTAAACAAAATAAGTATACCCACGAACTGGCGATGCCTATGTGGGATTTTTTTTGGTATATATGCATACTATTCTATTATATTTTTATTTTTTTATATTTTTATTGTTGATACATTATTTTACAATATTTCATATTCTAATTCAGTAATGTTGGCCTCACTGGGTTGTTTACCCGTGCTGAGGCCCCCATTTTATAATATAAGAATTTATGCATTTAAAAAAAAAGAAAAACAACATTAAAATAAAGATAAACTTAAACCAAAAATAGGTTAAAAATTAAAATATAATTATCACAATAAAAGAAAAATATCAAAAGAGAATGTAAATCGGCATTTATAATGATTTATGTGTTTGTGCGTGTTGCGTGTTTTATTTATTTTTTTGTGTTGCGTGTATATGTTTTATTCTTTTATGTTATAGAATTTTGGTAATATTGTCTTTTTGTTCTTTATTTTATTTTGTGTTTGAATTTATTTTTATTTTCCTCAATTTTTGTTTCAAGTGGAAGACTGTTGAATGCTTTAATAGCGTGGTATTTATGGTGTCTTTGTCCAAAGGTAGTGTTTACTGACCGGTCTATTAGTGATATTTTGTGTTTGTTGGAGTTTGTTTTTTTGGTCGAAAATGTAGTTTAGTAGTGTTTTAACATATAATTGGAGTATATCAAGTACGTCACAGCTTTTAAATATTTGGTCTGTGTCGGTTAGTTTATGTTTTTTTAGTATTACCTTTAATATCGTTTTCTGTGCGATTTCTATTTGAGTGAAAGCTGCGTTTGTTGCTCCTCCCCAAGCAATTATTCCATATTCTATTATTGATTGGCATAGTGCAAAATATATTGTTTTCAATTGTTTTATTTTATATATGTTTCTTATATTTAGGAAAATGTGTATTGTTCTGAGGAGCCTATTTGTGATTTGTTTGATGTGATGTGTCCATCTAAGATTATGGTCAATTACGATTCCTAGATACTTTATTTGTTCTGTTTTTTCTAGAGGGTGGCAATCGCAGATGTTGGTGTTTATGCATTCGTGTATTTTTATGGTGTTTGTATTGTTTTTTGGCTGTCCTGTGTTAGTTATGCTGTACGTTGTGAATTTTGTTTTCGATATGTTTAGTTTAAGTGTATTTGAGTCCAACCATTTTTTCACTTGCGTGATTCCTAGATTCGCTATGTTATATACCTTATTCCAATCCTTAGATTTAAATAGTAAAACTATGTCGTCTGCGTAACTAATTATTTCTCCATCTATTTCCATGTTGCAAAGTTCATTTATGTAAATTGTGAAAAGAACGGGTCCTAGTATGCTTCCTTGTGGAACTCCGTGTGTAATCGGCAGTGGTTTGCTAGTATAGTTATTAATTTTGACTTGCTGTGTTCTGTCGCTAATGTAACTTTTCAATAGTTGGAGTTCTTTGTCTTTGATACTCATATTTTCTATTTTTTTAAAAAGTGTTTTGTGGCAGATTGAATCAAAGGCTTAAGCCAAATCTAGATATATCGCTATGCATTTGTACCCTTTATCTAAGTTGCTATGTATATAGTCTATTGTACATTCTCTTTTGTGCCTATTTTTTCTCTAAATCCATATTGTTTGTCCGAGATTAATTTGTTTTCTTCTAGGTATTTTATTATTTGGTTTTTTAATAGTCTTTCGAAAATCTTTGATAGTGAGTTTAACAAAGTGATTGGTCTATAGTTAGTTATTTCCATTTTATTTTATTAATTGTATCATTTTATTTTTCTTATCTTAAAGCTACCTTTTTTATTTTTTATAGTACCTTCTTTACCTGTGAATGAAATGCTTTTTGTAATACTATAATAATTTTAATAATGTAATACTTGATTTTTGTAATTATATTTTTAAGCATGTAACAAAATAAAATTATTAAGTAATTATTTTTTTTATTTTTTTTTTATCCACAAACAAATTAACTTCGTGCGTTTGAAGGGGTATGCAGAGAAGATTGAAATTTGTTTTGTCACATGATTTTTGTTTTATTCACATTCATGCATCGTCTCATACATATTCTTCTGTTTTTTTTGTTGTTTGTTTTTGGGGTGTTATGCCGTGTTGCGCTAACTCCTTCTTTAGCCGACGTTTCGGACAGCGTTGCAGTGTCCATCATCAGGGCAGAACCGGTAGATTCTGTTATTTGGATTCTTAAGATGAACCAAAACAAGTGTATGATTCGTTTGAAAGTACGTCATGTTCAGTTCTCCCAAACTTCTTCCACCGTTAACTTTACCTTTATATAATATTCTGCTGACGATCTTTTCTTCGTTCTACATAACGCTAACATCATAATTAGTAAAATAATCAATGCAGATACACATCCACCATGGATCGCCACTTCTCACACTTACAAACATACTCATGCACACACACTTATACACTACACGGAGAAAACTTACTGAGATGAAATATTGTTAATGTATAAAAAAATTGGTGAAATTATTTGTACAAACGCTGGGTAACTTAGGTTTAACAGTCGTAGTTGACTTCATCACAGTAATCACACAGATGCATAACTTGCATTCTGGTGTCTCGTTTAGACTTTAATTCGTCCAAAGCCTGACGTGTTGTAGTCGGTTATATAAAATAAATGTTTGCAGGTCGAATAGTGTTTTATTTCACTGATATTAAAATACTGAAGGATATTAAAATCCAGTTCTTTTTTGTTTAGAATGACAAATATTTCCGGGTTACGAATTACCTAATAAAATTTGAAAATCTCCTTATACCACCACAGTAAGTGAACATTTTTACTTGTTTTGTGATAAAGTACTTAGCCAGACGGACTGACGGACTTAGGATGGGATCAAAACGCGATGCCCACTCAGCCACTGACCGGTTTAATTGAATGTGATAATCTTCAGGACTTAATGAGTTAAGAACAACGAAAAGATATGCGTTCTTAGAATATTTTAAGGCAGTGAATACATAGACTTGATGTACCTTTTTTACTAGTCATCGACTAGACATCGCACATAGCCATCATAAAACAAACAAATACAGCGAAAAAATAAATCATACAAATACAAGGAGATTAGTACAGATATACCTATATTCACAGATATGTGTATGTATTATATGCATCAGCCATTGTCTATATCTTATATTTATTAGTAGTATATGTAGTTAAATTAATAAAAGAGATGAAAAGTGTTTTATAGCAAAAAACTGACACAAGCAAATTTATTAATAAAATAATGAAAACTGAGATTAGTTAAATCGTGATATCATGCACCCGATTGAACTGGATCCGATAATAGGACATGCTGTATGCTTCCTGAGAATATTCTTTCACAATCATCATATACACTTGCTGTCCCACTTCCGTAAGTGACAATAAGTAGGCGTTAACAAGGGCTGTTTTGGCCGGTGGAATCGTTAACTGATGTCAAAATATATTCAATGCTAAGATTGTTGAAATTAACTCTTTATACCCGCGGAAACAGAACAGTTTACTAATTGCTCTTGTAGAACAGTGGATAATTGTCCTACTTTAGCATTTCATCGCCCTTCAGTTATGGTTAACTATTTTCTACTAGATTAACCCATATTTTAATATATCCATATCATTCCATTTCAAAAGAACCTAAAAACATCATTCCTAAAATAAAATTAATTTATAACCTAACCTAACCACCCTTAACGTATTTAAGGCCTAAAAAACAGAGCCTGTTATATATTGTGTAATGTTATGGATGAAATGTAACTTAACGCATATTTAAAATAATATTTTAGTTAAATTTTAAGTAAATCATAATCAATAAAGCTTAGCATTTTTTTAATACGTATTGCCCCATCAACAATCTTTTGTATTTTATGTTGTAAATTTATTGAAAATTACCACTGACTCAGCACAATTTTAATCTTCCATTAGTATTCCGGGTAATTAGAATAGGTACCTACACACGGTATTCTGAAATAAAATAAATACCGACTTCTAGTATTACGTGATGGAATCAGAAAGCTTATCAAAGCAGGCGGTATTCTAGAATATCAAATGTCGGTTCCATGCTAACTCAACACAGTGACTATTCAACACACTTTTAAAAAGTGATATAATATATATATTTTTTAAACTAACCTAACCTAACCTAACTTAACCTACTTAACCCAGTTAATAAAGTTTTTGTTTCATCACTTTCCATGACTTTATATAACTTTTTAAATATGTGATGAATTATCATTTTGATGATTTATCCGGTCACCTCAAATGTCATATGTATAAATTAGAATTTTATACAGAAATACCAAGTCAGTGAAAATTTGCCTATCTGACAGTTTAAGTATATTGTGAAAATTAAAAAAAAAGTTACAGTTCAACAAGTTTGCTGGAATATAGGATAGACAATATATTTTTAAGGCAGCTATTTTGGCGTTCAAGCCCATTATCAAACTGTGGTTATGCAAAACGTACTTCTAAGAATAAAACACAATATATATTGTTAAAAAAGGTGTTTTTATAAAATATTATATACCGAAATACTTTTAGGTATAGCAGGTATCCGATTCTTCTGTAATTTTATACCGCAATACTTTCAGGTAACCTTAGGTACAGCAGGTATCCGATTGTTCTGTAATTATATACGGTATTACTTTTAGGTAACCTTAAGTACATCAGGTATCCGATTGTTCTGTAATTATATACTGCAATACTTTTAGGTAACCTTAAGTACATCAGGTATCCTATTGTTCTGTAATTATATACGGCAATACTTTTAGGTAACCTTAATTACAGCAGGTATCCGATTGTTCTGTAATTATATACGGCAAAACTTTTAGGTAACCTTAAGTACATCAGGTATCCGATTGTTCTGTAATTATATACTGCAATACTTTTAGGTAACCTTAGGTACAGCAGGTATCCGATTGTTCTGTAATTATATACTGCAATACTTTTAGGTAACCTTAAGTACATCAGGTATCCGATTGTTCTGTAATTATATACGGCAATACTTTTAGGTAACCTTAATTACAGCAGGTATCCGATTGTTCTGTAATTATATACGGCAAAACTTTTAGGTAACCTTAAGTACATCAGGTATCCGATTGTTCTGTAATTATATACCGCAATACTTTTAGGTAACCTTAGGTACAGCAGGTATCCGATTGTTCTGTAATTATATACTGCAATACTTTTAGGCAACCTTGGGTTGAGGCGTGTGTGTGGTGATAAAACCATGGGTGATCGTGTGAGAAAAGTGCAGGGCTGATGTAACCGTAATGAGTAATATTAAGAAAGAGACGCTTAGATGGTTTGGACATGTAGATCAAATGAGCAAAGAAAGGAGTGTAAGGAGAATATATGAAACAAATGCGAATGGTAGCAGAAGTTGGGGACGCCCGAGGAAGACATGTCACGATAAAGTGATTCAGAAGTGATCAGATTCTTGAGTCGGGCCATGTCAAGAGTCAGAATAATAGAAGAGTATGTATGAGACGATGTACGACGTGATAGTTAGTTAGATCCAGCAGATTGTTCTGTAATTATATTATAGATTTGATATGAGATTTTAATGGCGAAAATAATTATCTTGATTACTGTTTGGGTTGTTATAATAACGTGTTTCGCTTCCTCCTTCTTTAGCCAACGTTTCGGACAGCGTTGATGATCACATCTTCCCTAATGATTGACACTTAACACTATACAAAACAGTGTATAATAATTTAAAAAATTATCACTGTAACAACTGTAGAAGAATTTATTTGCATAACAATTTTCTACGACAGTGGCATTAATTTTGCAAAATCTCATTTACCCGTGAAAGTTGTGATGAAATAATGTCGTATGTAAGACTAGGACAATGAATCAAAAAGCTTAAGCACAGTGGATACAGGAATAGAATAGTAAATTCTGACGTTGTATGTGCTGTAAACATAAAGACCCATTCACACCGTGCTTTCCATAACTTCGGGACGCCCGGCAAAAGTTTAAACCAAATTAAAAACTTCTCCTCGCAATTTGTTGCCCGGCGGAGGGCTTTAGTCCGATACAGCTTTTAGTTTTTGGTGTACACTTTGTCTGGATGTGATTTACATAGTTCCTAGCAAACCGCCTTGGTAGCAAATACGGCGTTTTTAAATGCAACCGTGTAAAAGGTCTCTTTCTCTAGATTTCGCGCAATTTAACTTTCTGTATAATTTTACTAGCATTTAGCTTTTAAAATTGTACTGTTATTTTTAAAAACTGTAATTTGGTGGTGGTAGGTAGATAATTGAAAAATAAAAATATTCGAGTAGTTTTAGCTTCACCGATTTTTGTTGTAATCAATTAGCGGTATTTTAATGCTCAAGAACTACCTGGCTACATCCGGTCACTGAACACAGTTTATGCAAATAATTCTATTTATGATTAGTACTGTAATATTACATATCGATTATTATTATATTATCAATAATTAAAATTCATTATAATAAAATATCTTTATTAGATAAATTTGCAACTATAACTAAGAATACATGTTAAGTGTTCATAGTGTATATTTGTTTATAATATTATTAAGGCAGTAAATAGATTTTGCAACACAAAATAAAAATTTAAAAACAAGAGGTAGTAACAGATAGAAAAAGTTTAAGTTTATAAATACTTCTAGCTGACTTGTACCCGGCGTTGCTGGGGGTTTTCCTTAGGAAATAGACATATACCAATTGGAATTTTAAAGTAGGTTTTTTTAAGATATACAATTCCGTACTACATTATTTTGGTGTGTCTCATAAAGTTTAGACAGCGTTAGCAACGTAGTGTCCGAAAATATATCTTCACGACTTTATTATAAAACATCGACTTTTCTCTACTTTTATAAACAAAATATGCACGTATTATATATGTAAACCTTTGAGAAAAAATTATCTAAATTATAATGAAAAGTTTATCAAAATCCAGTGAGTAGTTTAGAAGAAATAAGCGCACACACAGACAGACGTACATAGCGACTTTATTTTAAACTATTTAGAGATGCTATTAAATTTTATTTTGTTACTTTGTGTACCTACCTTTACATGTATGTTATTTAAAAATGTTAAAACTAATACTTTTACTTGTATAGTTATGCTATACTTCTTAGTTATAACATTTTATACTTATGTTTTTTTTATGTGAATATCGCACAAGAGTCTGAACTGCTCCCAAACGCGTGGAGCCAATAAGACTAAGACATCCCCAATACGGGTATGTTGTGAGGCTGAAGGTAGTGGAGAGGGGAACGAATTGGAGAAGAGGGGTTCCTGGCTATTCAGATGTGATTATTAAACAAGACTGAATCCATTTCAAGCAACGTCTCAGTTCTAATTGGCGGTCTTACGCCATCGCGATACTGAGAGTATTTTCCACTCTGGAACGTGCCGCAAATTATTCACTTTTCATTTTAAATGATTAAATTGTGACTCACGCCGTGATTTGAACCCAAAACCTCATGATAGCTAATCGAGAACCTTACCCTTGGACCACGGAGGCTGTTAAAATTGGCAATTGTTAGTTGCGCATCCTGTGCCCTATGCATTGAAATAAAAAAATCTATACAAACACCCACTGATACACAAACATACCTGGTGATGATCTGGATTGTAAGCCATACAGACCATCAGGGAATAATTAATTCCCCATAAAAAAAACGGTGATTGCAAAATTCACTCTGCAGGCAGCGTAACAAATTATCATCCAGCCACCATATACATAAAACAGAGAACTCACCGAATATATCACTCGCATTGAGATTGGCAGCAATTTCTTAATCTCCAAATTCGGCAGCGGACGGCAATCAGCACAGTAAAACTTCCATTTAAACCATGAAATAATGATCTGTCACGACAAGCTCTCAAGAGAGTAGAATTTAGAATAAATTGAATTAACACATTGTAATTCAAAAAGTACTGTCACTTTCTTGTGACAAAAATATTTAAATCTTTTAGTCGTAAATCTACCAAACAGGAATAGTGGTGCCCTCTTTTGTCAAACAATATAATTCAGATGAATCCAGCTGCTTAATGCACAGATGACTGAATTTCATTGTCACTTACCTGCAGAGCAAAATCTATACAATAACTGACCAGAGATGTCTGTCCTGTCCACTATTTTTAATTTTAATTTTCAAATTTTAAGTTAACTAATTTTAAGTCTACTGCTTCTCCAATATCACAAAGAATATTAAAGCACAAAAAAGCCTAAAAACTCCTCGAATATTAAATAATGATGTGATTTTCAATAAAAACTTAAAATATGTAAAAAAATGAGAGACTATGCCCTAAAATGATAAAGCTGTGATTAATTAATGAAAATTTCATGTATCTTTGAATTTCTTGATGTATCTGCCTACATATTTTGTTATTAGGCAGGTATATTATATAGAGTTATATAGGGTTCTTAGCTTAAACAAATTTTTTAAAAAGAATGCACTGTTACAAATTCATAAAGACCATTTCAATTCAACGATTTCTACAAAAATAAGTAACCGATCTAGATCACGTGGTAACTTAGAAATTCCTAAATGTAAAACGAGTGCTGGTCAACACTATTATACTTATTAAGGTATAAAATTGTTTAATGCCCTTCCGGATAAAATTAAAACTGAAAAAAATTACAAAACTTTCAAATCACAAATCAAACAACTTTTAGATAAACCCAACGGTAATCACAAGTAATAATTTCATTGGATACATTTTTCAAATAATTGTTTACATGAACCCATTTGTAATTTTTGTTGATTAAATTTTTCTAAATTCACGTTATGAATTTAGGAAAATTGATTAATGATTAATAAAAAAATATATATAAACAAGATTTAATATTTAAAAAAAAAACTACATACATTTTTTTTACATATCCTCTAAAGTTATATTATGCGCTTCTTAATGTGCGTTTATTGTTGTTGCATTTTATTAAGTACCCATTTCATACAAGATTGCCAGCTCGGTCTTTGAAAAATTTACAACTAGTACTGTACCTACCTTCTATTATTTCGTACCTAATAAGTATTTTTTTTACCGGAAGCAATTTACCGGAGCGTTATTCCATAGGCTTATATTATGTAAAAAAGACAAGCAGATTACAATAAGGTTTTCCAGTCCATTTTTTTATTTATAATGAACTTGATTTTAATACCAGTATATTGTTATAATTTTTATAGTTAGTTTTCATAGTTTAAATAATTCGCAAAGCTTTAATTTTGCGTGTCCCTCAAAATCGCACCAAATCTATAGACGTGACCAGTGACGTCACCGGTCACCAGTCTCAAAAAGCCTAATTTTTAATAAAACAAATAATAAAACTTATATATATAGAATCAGGAGGCTCGGTAGTTTTCTGGTGACGGAAAACACAGTATAGTTTCTGTAGTGTGGTAATGAGGCGTCCTACCCACTGTGTGGGCAATAACATATTGTACCGCCAGTTCTAGAATAAACTCCTTTGCAAGCTGATGTGCCTTTCAATTATACCTTCATACATTACAGTGGCGACGAGGATAAATTACATTAAAAAATTCTCGTTTATATCGTGGAGATAATATTACAGAATGGCCAAGTTTAACGATTTTGACATTGTGAACGGGGATTGGACCACGTATTGCGAAAGATTGGAAAGTGTGTTTTTGGTGAATAAGACGGATCAAGATTTAAAAGTACCGACATTAATCTCAGTGGTTGGCGATGTTGCTTATGAACTGATGGTGAATTTATGTAGTCCGGCAAGACCTACTGAAATGCAATACAAAGATCTTAAAAAAGTAATGCAGAATCATCTGCAGCCGAAACCGTCAGTGATGGCGGAAAGGTACAAGTTTCGTCAAACCCGGCAGCAGCGCGAGGAGTCCATCTCGCAGTATGTCGCGACGCTGAGGAAGCCTGCACTATTTTGTGGATTCGGAAAAAAACTCGACGAGAATTTGCGGGATCAGTTGGTGTGTGGAATTCGCAGCGATATGATAAGACAACGTCTTTTTGCTGAGACGCTCACATTTTCCAAAGCCGTCGCGTTAGCGAGCGATCTGGAAGCAGCAGAAAGAATGCAGCGGATGTGGATGGCGCTGAGGTGCGGGCAGCAGGAAGCAAGGAAGTAATAGCGGGGCTAGGGGCGGTATATGCTCTAGCGGAGACGCGGAAGTGGAACTCAGGAACGAGGCAGGGTGCCGCACGCAGGAGCAGCTGCCGAGTGTGCGGGGCCCAGAATCTGCAGCTGGTGCAAGCAAGAGAGCCACCTGAGGCGTGTTTGCCCCAGGCGAGACTCAAACACAGCAGGGGGACAAGGGAGTAGTGCTCAAGTGAAGAAACAATACTTCGTCAAAAGAAGATGAGGAAGAGGAAGAATCGATCCTCCAGTTATCCTTAAGATCATGTCACTCGGTACGTAAAGAACTTATTGTAGAGGGTAGATCTCTTATCATGGAGATTGACACGGGAAGCGCAATTTCATGTGTCAATAAAGTCACATATGAACAATTATTTAAGAGTTTGCCAATCAAAAGATGTAATCTCTCACTCAGATTTTATAATGGTTCCAAAATACAGCCTCTTATGGACTGCTCAAAAAAGACCATAAGTGGCAGTGGGACATTTCGTGTAGGAAGGCGTTTGAAAGAGTAAAATCATTATTGATAAGTACCGAAGTTTTGACACATTATGATCAGACACGACCGTTGATTTTAACGTGTGACGCCAGTGCACATGGACTGGGGGCGGTACTCTCACAGCGCGGGGCGAAGGGGGAAACTGAACGCCCAGTAGCGTTCGCCCCACGAACGCTGAACAGCGCTGAATTAAATTATTCACAAATACATAAAGAAGCTTTATAAATAATTTTTGCGGTAAAAAAATTTCACCCGTATTTATATGGGCGGCATTTTTTACTACGCACAGATCATAAGCCCTTAGTAACAATTTTTGGGCCTAAGACGGGAGTACCAGTAATGGCAGCTAGTCGCTTGCAGCGTTGGGCAATCATATTGTCCGCTTATGATTACGATATAGAATACGTACGTTCTGCGGATAACGGAGCCGATGGACTTTCAAGATTACCGATAAAGAGCACCGCAATAGTACAGGAACAAGTCGAGCAAACATATTTGCACTTCGCCAAAGACGCTTTATTGTTGGATCACGTAGTTTAAAAAAAAAGAAACACAGCGCGATAACATTTTAGGCAAGGTAATCGGGTACATAAAATACGGTTGGCCGTATTTTATGTACCCGATCTATTTAATCTTTCTTCTAGAAAGGAGCTATATGAAGAATTAGGATGTGTAATGTGGGGGCATAGAGTAGTCGTTCCGGAAGTCTGCAGGGCAACGGTTTTGACAGAGTTACATCAAAGCCATATGGGAATTGTAAAGACGAAGAGTTTTGCGCGAAGTTATGTGTGGTGGCCGGGGATGGATGAAGCTATTGAAGCGAGATGCAGAGAGTGTGAGGTATATGCAGCCGAAGCGGCAGCCCCGCCGGCATCGGTTCCGCGTCCCGGGCGATGGCCGGAACTCCCTTGGCAAAGGCTTCACCTCGATTTCTTAGGCCCTTTTGCGGGTTGCACTTACTTAGTTTCTATTGATGCTACTTCTAAGTGGATAGAAATTTATCACATGCCGCGGACCATGGCAGAAGTCACAATTGACTGTCACGTTTTGGGCTACCGCGTCAGATCGTGACAGACAAAGGTCCACCCTTCACTAGTGAAAAATTTGGCACGTTTATACGAGGAAATGGTATAAATCACGTGTTTTCTGCACCATACCATCCGGCGTCTAACGGTGCGGCGGAAAACTCGGTAAAAATTTGTAAAAAGGTCATTAAATCGTATTTAAATAACAGAATGCAATATGTCAGCTTAGATAACAAAAACAATCAACACAATAATATAAATTATGGTGTTCCTCAAGGATCCATATTAGGGCCTCTCTTGTTTCAAATGTATATTAACGATATCTGTCAGTTAAACTTAAATGGGGAAATTTTTTTATACGCGGATGATACTGCTTTATTTTACTTTGGTAAAAACTTAGAAAACTTACTTGAAAAAGCCCAACTGGATCTTAATAAATTAAATAACTGGCTAATTAAAAATATATTAACTATTAACACTAAAAAAAACAAATTACATGATCTTAAGTTCACAAAAAAGAAAAACGCCGTCTCATAAACCTTTGCAAATAGAAGGAAAAAACCTACAAATTTCAGATAGTGAAAAATACCTGGGACTTCATATCGATAAACACTTATCTTTTAAACACCACATACAAAAAGTAAAAGAAAAAATTATCCCACTAATTGGTGTATTTGGTAGAATAGCCCATCTTCTACCAATACAAGTAAAGAGGGGATTATACTTTAGTTTAATTCAATCCCATCTAAATATCTCATAGAAATATGGGGAAACACAAACATCACATATCTAAACGAAATTCAAATAATACAAAATAAAGTTATAAAAAAACTTTTTAACTATAGACCAGATACCCCCACCAAAAGAGTATACCAAGAAACTAACTTACTTAAAATTAGAAAACTGTACGAATACAACATATGCCTATTAATTCACAAAATCCAAAATGGCCTCATACACACAATTACTTCATTTATGAAAACATCACATGTACATGACCACCACACAAGACAACATAATAAATTATACACAAATTCAGCAAAGACAGAGTGTGGTAAAAGAAACATAGGCCATGAGGGTGTACACATATATAATCTCCTTCCTGATAGCCTGACAACTGTAAATAGAATAAATATATTTAAGAAAAAACTGTTTGCCCTCAAGATCAATGAGCAAAACCAAAATGCTCTTACTTAAGAAAAATATGTTACTTAGGTAGTAAACCATAATTATTAATATATATATTATTTTTGTTTTAATCAATGTACACTTAAGTTAACAAAGCGAAATATGTATTTCTTTTAACTTAATAAATAACTAAAAAAAAAAAAAAAGCCTTACGAGAAAAGGTAGACGTAGATATAGCTTTACAAGGTTTTTTGTTAGTCTATCATAACACAGAACATTGCACTACGGGTGAGAAACCGGCCAGAGTTTTGCAGGGCCGAGCACTACGTACCCGTTTAGATGCAATGAGGCCAAATAGGGCAATGGTTATAGACTCAGAACAAGCGCGACAGGTTCAGGCAGCAGGTGGGGCAAACCGATCGGCAAGCGCGGGCGATAAAGTTTGGTTCCGAGATTTCGGCCCAGGCCGCACGTGGGCAGGGGGTCAAGTACGGGAGCAATTAGGATCCAGGAATTTTAAAGTATCGGGGTCAGATGGGGCAACTTACAACCGGCATATTGACCAAATAAGACCGAGGAGTTCGTTAGTTTTCCCGTCAGTATCCGGAAACGGAGACCAGGGCGGGGTGAGTTCGGAGCCGGAGACCACTGTGGTGACGCCTTCCCCGCCGCAACTCGTCAGACCTACAGAGCTATTAGGTATTGCATATTCTAAAAAGACTTAGATCCTTCATATATTAAGATTTTCACCAAGATACAGGAATAATTAAATATTCTTCTAAGATGCAGAACTAATCCTCCATTAATGCTGCATCTGGAATGTTAAAGGAACTTTCCATGGAAATATCCGTTATCACTAAAGTTTAATAAGGTTTTAAAAGCTTATCTCGCGTATTATGAAAATACATTACATTAATCGGATTATGTCTCGACTACCTTGATGCTGGAGCGGTAAGCTCATTGACTCTGGACTCAGAGGTCGGTGATAAAGGAGCCATTTACTAGATCAGCACACAAGAGTTTCTACTCCCCGAAACCATAGGGACTATGGCATCCTCGTTTGGGGTATGTTATGAGCATGAATAATGTGTGAAAAGGAATAAGATGGGATAGAGGAAGATTGGGAAGCAGCGTGGTCTTGAAAAACTGTGTACTCTCACATTAAAATTATATTATGTACATTACGTAAAGAGTGATGTCAGTGGCGGCCTGGCTTGTTTTAAAAATCTACAGTATTATTCCGAGAATGATGAAATTTTGCACACTTTTATTTTTATTTTTTGCTAGAGCAATCCCGATGAGCTATAAAACTCATTGTAGGACGGGAAGAACTTGCAATACATAGGTGGGAGTTAATAGGTACAATTTCACATTGGTATTTTCATATCAAAGTTATAAGTTTCACAAATGAAACAGTACAAAAAAAAAGAAAAATAATCAAAATCATTAGTTTCACATACATTTGACCTTCAAAATAAGAAAAAAATCACTGTTCACAAGAGATTTCGAAAAACATCACCCATCCCCTTTTTCCACCTGTTAAAGCAGAATTTTAAAACTTAATGATGAAATTTTGCACACATGAAGTTCAAAATAAGAGAAAAATTATTGTCTTAATCATATTTATAATTATTTTTCGGGCAACGCCAGCGACTAGTTACTATCGTATATTTATCATTCGTTAATCGAAATGTATCTACCTTAAGGCGATGCAATACGTAGTAATGCAAAATCATGTATTTTTGGTTTGAAAATTTGGTCGCCCAGAAATGTTTCAGATGCTTAATTTAAATACTGCCAGTAGAATACATCTTGGCCTTTCAAATAATCGAGTATTTTTTTTATATAAGTCTTTTTATAAGCTCAGAAAAAAATAATGTATAAGGCCTATGAAAACTGTTTTAAAATTCAAAATCTCCTACTTACGAACCCATTTTCGGTTATGATTTTATTGTATAATGTGGCAAATTAAGTTATTTATAAAATGATGATATAAATATTTATGCCTGAACAACCACAAAATAAAATAAAAGGCACTTTTTGGCCATGTTTTTTTCTTGCATAAATCAAAACAGGCGGATGGTGTTAAGCGGAAATTTAAACCTTGTCGTGCCATCTACGTAAGGGTTGTTATTGATAGCGGCTCAATTTAAAATATTAAACGACCTAGTGCATCGCCTTAAATAGCACTAGACACATTGAGACTATGAATAGATAAGTTTTTCCCAACCTTCCGCTTTTACTTCTCCTTCTTACTGTCAAATTAAGTCTGACTCACTAAGTTCGCGCAATGGGAATTGTGATAAAATAGTTTCACTTGCCTAGCGCAGTTGGGTTTCTGTGCGGTATCACATACATTATTGTAAGTTGAAGTACATACCTATGTATAACAGTTATGGCAACATTGCTTTCATATAGCAGATTTCAAACATGTTATTGGATTTCAGAAAAGATAATTCTAATGAAATAGTAACGTCTTTCGGATTGAGCCTGTTGTTACTCCTTTGTCGATATATTTATCGATCAATGAGTTAAAAATAATTTCGTTATTTTCCGGAAAATAAAATTATTCCGGCGATCGTTGATTTAACACGGTTATTGATTTTCCCCAACAACTAATATAACTTTTCTAAATTCGAAAGTGTGTCGTTATTGTGTAAGGTGTTAATGAATTTTTGATAAAACAAAGGCCAATTTTTTTTATTTCACCATCGAAATATGCCAATTCAATCGGTGGGAGTTTTACACGACATTTTTTCAGTTCACCCGCGAAGTCCGTACATATCGTTGAACTTGAACCATCTTTCAAAATCACTTTTAAAGTTTGTTTGTTTATAAATAATTTATTTGTTGAGATATGTCCAGATACTAACTTCTAGTCAAGCACGGAGTTTCAACCGAAAGAAATTCCTCTAGAATACTCAGGTCGGAAACTTTAGTTTATAGTTCGAATAACTTATTAAGACGTGCATCCAATGCATCTCGTTGAGACGTCAGTAATATCAACTTTTTCTCTTTGCTATGCTAGCAATAAATAATTAATTATCATTTAATTCACCATTGGAAGTGTGTAAATAAAACATTTTTTTTATTTTTATGTTTTACATTTGTTGAATATGCACCAATACATAAATTCTAAAGATTTCGTCGTTTGGTAATGTCTAATTTATATAGCGAAAATAAAAAAAATGCATTTGAAAAAAAAATCACAGGAACTTATACATTTTCCAAAAAGTTATTGTTTTTGTCTTTGCTTCTTGGTTATCGGATATGATTGACTTCATCAATCAACATACTCATTTCGGTTATGGGTCCGTTACTCTGTGAGTGTTGGTAACTCTGGTTCAATGACCTCGGATTTATTTTAAATCTGATTATATCTGAGATTATTGAAAATCTGATCGAATTATTCGTTTTCCTCTTAACACGGAACTAGAGGCCCATAACATGCCCGTAAAGAACAACTTTGTAATGAGGAAGTCGGAACACGTGTTATTCAAGATAATAATATTTTTGCATCTCTTCCATTATAAATTTATTTGGGCCATTGGCACAAGGCCACCTACGTTGTATTCAGATATATTCTGAATGACTAATGTTTTATTGGGAAATGGTCATGCAGTCAAATTTTAACGGTATCTTGATAAAAAAAGCCGCGCTAATTTTTATCCTCATGCGCTAGTATTTTTACATATTTCTCCGTTCTATCCTCTCCGTTACTTGAGATACCAACTTATCGTGCTACGTGTAACGACCTACGTGATTACGTTAACTGCATAGAGCGATAATAAAAAAAGTGTCTAAGAACGAGGGGGTTGATTTAAGATATTGCTAACCCTAAACTCAATTCGTTCCGAAGAAATTGAGTTCCACCCTTGGAGTAAAAGGCAATCACCTTTTCCTGGAGCAAAAATTAAATTCCCCCGAGCGGCAAGATGCATTACCTACCCTCCCTTCCAGGTGGAAGGGTGCGGGGAGGAAGGTGGGAACGGGGTGGTCGACGGGTAAGGGGAATCTTTTTTTGGAAGATAAATAAAACTAACAAAATGTTTTATATTTCGGTAGAGAAAAGATATCACTCCTGTTATTTGAGATGATTTTAAAAACAAAACTGTTTTGATGGGTTTTGAGTTCCATTTTCAGTTCTGTATCAATGTATTTTATCAGTCCTAATTTAAGTAGTAGTCTGAACTGCCCGAAGCCAGTAGAATTATAATATCTCAAATATGGGAGGTGGGTTTGCTGCCATAGGGTTACCCCAAGTGGTTTACTACGCTTGGTGATTTAGCAGGGGTGCCCGGGTTCATCGGGTGAGGTGTGTTCAGGATGCGCCTGCCCACCAATTGCGTGATCTGCTTTCCATTCCATATATTCTTCTCCTTTCTCTGCTTAAAACGACTCTCCACACAGCATTTCCAGAGATAAGATAGGCCCTGAAGAAAATTATTTTCCTCAAGGCATCGTTTGTGGGGTTGATGTTAAAAAAAACGCCAATTCGTAGCACCAGGGCGGTACTGAGATTGTTGGTAACTAATTTTTCATAAAAACTGATATTTCGTAACTGATTTTTTGATAAAACCCTATTTTGTATGTGAGTACCGCCTAAGGGTCCCGTTCGCTCTCGATCATCTGAAGCAAATGATCCTATAGTATCCTCAATTGGATTATAATATGAGGCTAAAAGTTGCGAGGAAGGGGAAGAGTTGGAGTAGAGGAAGGTGTATAAGATCCTGGGTATTCAAATCTCAACAAATACGGTTAAAGCCATTTCAGATAAGAGCATATGAGCTATTTAAATATGAATATATATAAAAATATAAATTAAATAATGTATACATGTGTGTGTAGATATGTCAATATATATACATATTTGAATGTGTGAACACATATATATATATGTGTGTATGTGTATATGTATGTGTATATCTAATCCTTATGCATGTATTTTTGTATTTCCTACTTTCCATTTAAATCCCGAATTTCCAGCATGTTAATGTATATTAATTCATATGTTTCCATACAACACCATTGACTTCATACAAACTACTTCATTCACCATGAAACAGGCAGCCGCCTAGTGTGGTGATTTAATATATATTATCTGTAAATGTCTATGTCAAATATCATGTATTTATAAATAAATCAAATTTATTTATTTTTTATAAACCATCAGGAATGTTCACTGTTTAGTATTAAAACAGATTGGGATAATACCTACCATAATTTCCCATCATATACTATCATACCTACACGGTTTGGGATAATACCTACCATAATTTCCGATCGTATACTATCATACCTACTATCCATTTCCTTCCTTAAAAAACAGCCTTACCCACATTGGAAAGAAGAAGATGATTTTTGTTGCACTGTAAATTATCGCAATATTCACTTTCGTGTCGTTGTGGTAAGCAGTTACAATCGTTGGGTCGTCGTGAATTGGACTCGTATATTCACATGATTTGCTCTGTTTGCAAAATATCACCTTGTTTTGGAGGAAATTTTCCCCTTTGTACAGTGCCATTTTGTCGAGAGCCATACTGCAGGGATTCATGGGAATTCAAGGAAGGCTGTTTCCATCATTCCACATTTCCCGTGATTTTCAAACCCAATTTAATGTGCTTTATATTTTCGCATCCTTGTTGATTTAGTTTACAATCCATTCCGTGTAATAGAACACGGTAAAATTTAAAAAATACTTAGGACGAGTTGATTCGGACAATTTGAACTGTTCTGCAAATTTAAAAGTTAATTTTCAAGTTCAGTGAAAGATATTTTCACATTCTGTTATTATTTAAGTTTTTTCAAGCTACTAGCCTATAATGATAAAGTAACAGAACTTAAATAGGACTTTCGCAGAACCCGCAAATGAACGTTGAAATTTTATGAATTGATCCTGCATGGCTCTTTGCCATCACTGTTAGAAAATGGGGCAGTGCAAATGACAATATCATAAAATCACATAAAAAGATTCTGAAAGTTCTTTTAAGAAATCCTGTAATGAAATCTTCAATTATCTTAATAGCATGTAAATTAAACAACTCTATTAAAAAAATACATTGAGGATATTCATAAATACAAAATCCAAGAAATAACAACTCGCTAATTTATTATAAATACTAGATCTGAGGGAACTAGGGGGATCTAGAACCATAACCAACAAGCAACCACATATACAACATTTGGACAAAAAAGCTTCCTATATTATGGCGCTAAGCTCTACAAAAAATCCTACTGCCATTAAAAACTCACAAAAATATTATAACATTTAATTCTAATAACAAAAGAACAAAACATAGGGAAATAAAAATTATAAAATATACTGACACCAAATACAGATTGAAACCGAAACTACTAATCTGCACTAAAAAATGTAAAATCGTAGATAATTTATTCCAAAGCCATCCGAGAAGCTGCATACATCAAATAAAAATAATTTTCCAAAGCAATATCTAGCGTAAGCGATTCTAAACTTATTCTTCATACAGTTCCTTTGCATATAAGGAGTAAAAATCATCTAAATTTTTTTTATAGATTTTTGTGTAGGGATTTATGACACTACAGTCCCATCCACAGTTGACAGGTTAAATATTTCATAATCAAGTTTCCTTGGAATGTCTTATTATTTTGTGGTACGAACATAGAAATTACCGGGTGACGTGTGCGGAGTGTGTAATGTATTTGTAGTTGCGAGAACTGGTGATCTGTAAAGCAAACAATACTATTATTACTGACAAAATTCAATGGTGGTGTGGAAAAAAGGTTTTAGATCAAACGTATCATAAGTTACAATGTTTTTTTCTATGTTCCTATGAAAAGAGGCGGTATTTATTACAACGCAACGCTATTAATAAATACAGGGTACACGGAGAAAACATACTGGTATAAAATAATGTTAATTTATTATAAATCTGATCAAATTATTAGATTTCCTGTAAAAAATGGGAATGCAGGCCTATAACGAATGATTTTTAAATGTTCCTAACAAAGTATCAGTCAAAAGCGAATATTTTATGAGGACGCGGAACACGTGTTAATTCAAATACTGATATTGATATTGACATACTAATATTGTTGCATTCTGTCATGATATGTATTAGGAAAACAACACATGTTCTAGATATATTCTGAATGACTAATATTTTATCTGGAAGTTGGCATGCTGCCACTTTCCCTGTGTATGGTTGGAATCGCCCTGTGAAATCCAAAAATATTCTTCAGCTAATTACATTCAAGAATGTGAAGAACAGTAAGCAGTACAATAAATAATTGAGGGAACTATGAATACGGGCTTGTTTCACACCCCTGTAAAGGAGCAAGGTTCTCCCGCTAAACGAGGTGATAATTCCGATGCTACAACATGATTTAAAAACACCCCATCCCTCCCTGAAAGGCGAAGGCTGCGGGGCCCGTCAGACTCATTAATGTTCTGCTGACGTAGAATATTATTAACGGGATCCCATTTCTAAGAAGGATAATTGAATCCTCTATATTTAGACACCTATACAGATCAGAGCACTTAGTTGAGGTTAGATTCTAAATTTTCTTAGAGACTAATGTACAATAACCTATCGACTTTATCGAGGTAGTCCAATAGAGTAGCCAGAGTAGTCACAGTGGTTGCTGATGACGAATAACGATGTCGCCAGTAGTTGATGTGCATCACGATGGGATGCATGTAGGTCACATCACGGTGGGATGTGAATCCGTGGTCCACGATCACGGCGATGAAGTCCGGTCTGCAGGTGGTGTTCACCACTGGTGAAGACCATGGATCTTCCTGGTACTCCAGTGCAAAGTAAGCCAAAGGAACAAAGATACGGTGGTTGGCTGAAGATTGTGAGCTCAAACAGCAGCCAGATACGCCTGTATTTGTACCTGCGGACCATCATGGGAGCGCGGGGCGGTGCGGAGCGGCCGCTTGGTAGGAGGCTGGCGCTTACCCGAGACTCACTTACTGAATGCTCTGTAGCTGCTTAAAACTTACTGCCCTAGGTACCGCGATATCACTGTGGCATGTATAGGGCACATTCGTTCGAGAAAAACCAGTAATACTTTTACTTTACTACTTACGGGTACTTTTGCCGTCTCACTCCAAGTTCCAATGTGATGCGCGTTGCATGTATTGAATTTCTAGAACCTAGTAGCTGCCGCTACACATCATACATACCGTGTATAGATAGAACATAACGTTATCTCAAAAAATTGAAAAAAGGTGTGGCACATACATATACATTGAAGCTCCACACAGTTCTGTCCTGGCATATACTTCACGTGACCCGAATTAAGTATTTGATTAATTTAGCAGTGCCACCATAGTTAATAAAATTCAATAAAGCTCTTCGTAAATCTCAGCAAATATATTGTAGAAGCAAATCAGCATCAGCCCGGATAACTTTTTATTTAATTTTGAAAGGGACTGTGAAAAATCACGGGATATTATAATTTTGGGATGTATGTATTGATTGATATAATCTGAAAGAATCTACTAAATATTTTCCCTATGTTCATCGCATTTCAACGACAAACATTGTCAATTTTCTTTACAACATAATAATATTTTTTTGTTGTTGACAAATCAGAGAGATGATAAGAAAATTTACTTTTCAAATGAACACACTTGTTAAGCTTGAAAAATCACAAAATATTAATAAAAATAAGACAACTTTTTGATTACCGGTAGGAACTTTCTTTATAGCGTTCTGAAAAATTAGTAACACTTTTGAAAATAACGCGTTTAAATTCACGCGGAAATATTTAAATCAACAATAACTGACATATTGCGCACAACTGACATGTGCGAACTTCAGAACTAACAAAACATACATTATTAATAAGAAGTATTAGTTTAGTCACGTTTAGCTCAGACGTTTCGGTGATGGATGACTTGGAAAATATTTCATATACAACCTCTTCTTCTTCATGAAGAAGAGGTTGTATATGAAATATTTTCTTCCTCTTCTCTCCATCTTGGAGCCTCCAAGATGGCCGCCGGATGCTCAGATCGCTTCCGGTTAGAGGAATTTCTAGCCACAGCTTGCCATATGCATTGTATACACCCTACACCGGGAGGTATTATTTACTTTACGCCATGGAAAGGGGAAAGAGAAGGAATCGGAGATCGGTAATTAGTAAACTTATTAATAGATCTTTGGAGAAAATAAATGTTTATAAATAGTGACATTGGAGGCACAAGGAATCCGTTCAATATTTTGAAGTCTCAAATTTCACGTACCAAATTTCAAATGATGCCGCGGAGAAATGAGATAACAAAGTTTTTCAATGTACCATTCTAAGCCTTAATGCCAGAAGTAGCTAGTGTCAAATTTGCACGGAGAAAATCGAGTATTACTAATTTATTAAGAATCTTTTCAAATTATTGGTAATCCGGTTATATTTCGGTTATTACGGGATTGCAGCCCGTTTCTTAATAAACTTTTAGTAAATTCATAATATATCGGAAAACTTATTTATGCACCTTCTTGATAATATATAATGACGAAATGCGAAAAGATTAGCATTTCCATGAACACGAATTACGATTTAATATATTCGTATTTTACTAAAAGTTTATCAAGAAACGTATCAATTCATTGGTTAAGGGCAAGCAATCCCGTTTTTGACCGGATTACGAATAATTTGGAGAGATTCTTAATGAGTTAGCAAATTATCATTTTTATCCGTGTGTGAAACGTTCAGGAATGGAAACTGTTTATGGATTTCTTCGCGTCATTAATTTTTCAAACCTGAGATAATCTTACCAAAAATATGTTATTTCCGTACTTACATACTTCCCGAGATATTTTGATATTATTATATATTTAATAAAAGCACATTTGGACAAAGAAATTACATATAAAGCGAATAGAAAATTTGAATGAAACAACTATGAAAAAAACATTAAAAACCACATAAAAATAAATAAGTAAAAAATAAAAGAAAATTAATAAAACAGAAATGCATATCTTTAATCCGCCTAAACACATGTCACCCCAGTGAGGAAGACGAAGAAATACAATTTACTATAAATTTATTAATATCATATTTTGTATGTATAATGTTTAAATATTCACCATTATAAAAAAAATAACAAAAAAAATAAAAAAAGGAAAATAAACGTACATAAAATCAAGGTAACTTGGGAAAAAAATGTAATAGGCACCTACGTATCTGTATAGCAAATAGTTTCCTATAAAACTATTTATTTACTACTACAACATTACTCAACATCCAATTTACAATAATTTCCTACTTGGTTGAGTTTACTGGTTATTGCACGACCTTTATTGAATATCCATTATTTAGTCGAGTTTTTAAATCGATTTAAACTTTTTATTTTTTTTTTGTTTCGTCGGGTTAAGTTATATTACAGTTTAAGTGCAAAATATCTGATTTTTTTGTCCAAATGTAGTTAATGTTTGGGGCTTTAGTGGGTATGCTGTTGTTTATTTGGCGTGTTCGGTGTATTTTGTTTATGTGAGTAGTTATTTGTGTTTTGGTGTGTAAAAAAGAGTTTTTTATGTTATAGTAGCCCTACTAGTTATACCCCTCTGAACCTAATGAAGTTAATATTTTGACAAATTGTCTGCTTTAAATCGAAACGAAGTTCAAAAATGAAAACAAAAAAAAAATAGTTATAGGATATTTCGAGATGTTATTTTCAAGATATAAATAAATACCAAAAAATTATCTCGAGTAGAAAAGTTCATTAAAATTCAGAAACTCTACGTAGGAGGCGTCAAAAACACTATAAAGCCGAGTAATTAAAAAATAATAATTTTATAAATATTAAATATTTCTTATGACTTTTCGACCTTCAAAGGCATTACCATTAAAACAATGTAAAGCCAAGTTGTTAAGGTCTCGATAGATTTAAGTGGCCACTGCTTTAGGCTTTAGTTTGTTTAGTTTGGCTTTGGTCGCTTAGGCCTGCGGTCGGAGGCCTTAATGATTTCCTTCCCAGTAGAGGACCGGAGCAAGTGATATGGGATATCTAATAGTATATGTTTTTACAGTTATATATATTTTGTAAATTTAGGAACAGGTCACAAACGGCCCTACATACTTGTGCTTATTTTTTGTATCAAATTATTGACGAATTGAGGAATTCTAAGATCCAATTGAAGATCTATCTGATCTAAGCTCGACAATTCAATACAGCTACCCTTTTTTATGCGAGTACAGCATATCAGTCTCTACTGCTTCTAAGCTGAAGAAGATGGAGATGGGGTAAAGGTTGCTGAGGAAGTACCTGGTTATTCAGATTTGGTCACCAAACACAACTAAAACCAGGGGGATTTCGAAAGTATCTGCAACTGGCGACCTATTGATTCGGAGCTAAGGTACATCGTGACAATGTCAAACCGTTTTAGAACAGAATTCAGAGTTTTTTTGTTAACTGGAAGGGCTCCAGATCAGAGGAGGCTGTGAAACTAAATAACGAGTAGTATGACCCCAGAGCAACAAAATTATAAAAAAAGGTTTTTTTTTAAATAGGGCCTGAGTTTGTCGGCTCTCGAGATCCAATTCTACCTGGTTTGTTAAAGGCTCTCAGTTGGTGCGGTTTGCGGTCGTGTAATCATTTGTGAAACCCGCGTCTCTACAGCTAAACGTCCAAATGTTATGTGTCACCTCTATCTTGTGTTTAATGTTTTTTCTCATTTTTTTACAGCACCCTTGAGGGGGTTTAAAAAAAACGCAGCTATACAATCATCATAATACTCAATTTATTGAAATAACTTTTCAAGAATATACACGACAAAGTGAAGGTTTTACAGTGTAATCAATCAAAACACTAATTTTGGTTTTCGGTGCGTGAATTAAAATATTCGTGTTTAAATTATTCACGTTCAATGAACTCAAATTTATTTTAAATTGGAATTTATTGTCTGAATTCAGGCAAGCCATATAGTAGGTATACTTGAGGTGATTTAGCTCAAAAACGGCGCTATAAAAATCATTCAAATATTATTATTATCAGAAAATTAATGTTTATCATAAAAATACATTAATTATTTATGCGATATGTATGTTTCTTTTGTTTAAATTTTCGATTGAGTTCGTGATTTTTCAATTTTAGGATTACTTGTACAGCGCCACTTTTGTGAAAAATTAACTCAAGAGTGGTGTTTGTATATTATATGACTTAAACATTAATAATTTAACAGACCATGAAATAGAATAAGGAACAGAAAATAAAAAGAACTATAAAATTAGCGGTAATCACTTTATTTTATTGTTTTAAACGAATAATTAGTAATTTCCCTAGGTATTCCTGTAGAAACATCTGAGATTTTAGTAATACGTTCATCGAAAATCATTACAATAATTTAAAGAAACACCAATTTTTACACGACTTCATCACTTGTTAAGATTTTGACCCACTTATTTTAGGAAAAATTTAACCGTGTGTCTGTCCAATACACAGGGCCGAGATTTAGAATTTCGACTTTATTTTAGGGTATTTTTTTATTTTTTATTTTTTTTTTATTTTTTATTATTAGTGTCTATTTAATAAGGTGTGATGAGATTTACATTATATAAAAATCTATAATATTTCATTCATATAGTTTCTTATTAGTCCTCCTCACTAGGTAGTCCTGTGCTGAGGCGGACTGGTAGATTTCTTTGATTTTCTGTTATTTAGTTTCTATGATGTTTTTAATACATTTTCTAGTATGTCTGCATCAATTTCTTTCACCCATGTTTTGATTTTTTCCTTAAGCTTATTTATCTTTTCTATCTTTTTCAACTTGGAGGAAGGATATTGTAAAGTTTGGTTGCCAGATATATGTGGTTTCTTTGGCCAAAACTTGTCTTGAATTTTGGAACATCTCGTATATCCCTTTTTGAGGCTCTTGTATCATGTATCCACGTCCTAATATCGTTTTCTTCTTCAAAATCCGAATATTAATTTATTTTTACTATCATTTTTTTTTCTTTTTCACCATTAATAACCTACACAACTTGCAGTACAGCGCATACACTGGAATTCCACAGTTTTGTTTTGGAGAGTCTTGCAACCTGCAAAAATTTAGATTTAAGAAAATTAATAATACCTAAAAATATAAAATATGTTGATATATTAATATTTAACATTTTTCAATTTGGTACCGCCGCCCCATGAACCATTTATTGGATAACCTGCATCTCGGCCATAGGTCACCCCTATGGATCGCTACTTTAGGTGATTTAGCAGGGGTGCTCGGGTTCGTCGGGTGAGGTGTGCTCAGGATGCACCTGCCCATCAGCTGCGTGGCGTGCCGGATCGGGATACGCTGGTCGTGGAGACCTTTCGACTTCTCCAACTGGTCTCTCTTGACCCATCAACCCGCGGCGAGAGGGATAAATCATTCGCCCGTCACTCCTAGACATACTGATCCCTAGATTCCTACCGACCTTTCATATGTTTTTCCTACCCAGAACTTCCACTCTTTCCTTTTCTTAAAAAGACCCTCCACACAGAATCCCCGGAGATGACATAGGCCTCGAGGGAAATTATTTTCTTCCGGGCCTCTTGTGTAGGGGTAATTAAAAAAAAAACACTGCCATAGTTGCACCATTCTTATTAATAACTGTAATGAAAATGGTTTCACGATAAGATACAAAATAGTAAGATTTTGGAAGGAAATTTTACACTTCCCCTTCCACTCACTCCACCCTTTTCCTTACAAAGTTAACACAAATTTTCCAATTCGAATAAACACCATCCCATCTGCCACGACTTTTGTAGTATAATCGATGAAAATAACATTTTAACGATAAAATACTATATAGTCCAAGCCTTTGATAAGAAAAACATGATCTTTTTTTTCAGATATCATTCCCAGTGTTTGAGGTCATATTCCTTAACTCCTATCAAATAAATTCCTCTCATCAAAAGTCATTTAAGCGTCCCCGTCTTTATCCCATCCATTATTCATAATCCATCCCCTCGATAGGGTGTCCGGGGTGTGAAGGGGTGTCGTGTCAGTGTGTGGCCGTAATGTGAAATGTCCCAAGCCTTAATGCACCCCACCTATAGAACCTTATAGCTTATAGCATATAGCCTGAACTGCGGATGGATAGATCGTTGAAAAGCCATGAAGGATTGTGATGAAAAATTAATGGTTTTCTCGGTCGACATTCGCTGTACAGGAAACTGGGTGCGACTTGTTTTCTTTAGAGGAGAGATGATGAATACATCGCTGAAAGTTTCACGGAAATATTACGGGATATTATTTTTATTCAAATATCTTGCAGTTTAAACGTATTCGGATAGAAAAATATCTACCAAAAACTCCCAGAAACGATAAAACTGCATAAATCAAGAAAAAACGTTCGCACCTTGCATTTCCATAGAGTTAACATCATAGCTTGTTATTGAAGGGATGGGAAAGAAAAACTTATCAAATTATTATTATACCTTTATGAATACATTTGATTCTTATTTATCTCTCAGCTTCAAAGAAATTATGGTAGGTAATCGTGTAAACAAGTAATGTAAAGAAAATGAGTCATTAATATTAGACAAACAGAGTGGTCATTAATATTAGACAAGAGTGGAAAATGTGTACGACCATTTCAGAATCTTAGCGTTGTTTAAGAAATGTTTGTTTTTAAATCTAATTGGTCAGAATTTTACTGCTTGTCAGATTGGTTCAAATAAACAGTTCCAATTTTCAAAATGACACTTAAATTCAAAGCGAAATCGAGTTATATCTAGAGTAGGTATATTTAACCGGAGATACAGACACAACCAAAATAATTAGTATTTTTAAATCCGCCAATTTGAATTTCATATTTGTTTTTTGTAATGAATGAATGCAAATCTTGGAAGCAGAAATTAACCCACTCGTTATAAATTAATAACAACATTAGTTGTTTTAAACCCGATTGGTATTTGAAATGGCCTGTATATTAACGAGAAGAAAAGATCAATCGATAGTGTTTATTTTCACAAGGAATACTAAGAGCGAGGACAGGAAGCCTTTACCTGTTGATTGTTTGTTTCTTTTGGAGTCCTGTTACTTTCTGGAAGATTTTGTGGGTCACTTATGGTGCAAAGATGTACATCTTATAAGCAACACAAACTCTCTTCACAATTCACCAAATGAACTTGGTAATTATACTTGCACTATTATACGGACTTCTCACGAGATTATTGATACGAGAAGCGACAATAAAAATCATTTTCAAAGACGACGATAATTTTAACAGTAAAACAATTTAAATTTCTTGGTCCTTATTATTTTAAATGTTTTTTCTTCTAAGGTAAGACTTTTAGGAGGGAAACAAAAAATAAGGAAATGAATTTGAGTAGAAACTGGAATGTGGAATAATCATAAAACTGTTTCAATATTAAGTTTTCTAATTGATATTGATCATACTTCTAGGTACCACCTCTGTTCAGTGGACTATACGCTTTAAATCAGGCATATGTGATTATCTCCTTTAAATACAAATTGAAACTAATTATCACACTGATGTAGGCACATTTCTCTGTTGGTCCCGCGAAACCCACTAATTTATGAGTACTGTTAACGTTAGTGGCTAGCGACGCCAAACGACGCTTGACCGTTTTCAGCTAACTGTTTAAACGGGGGTTAAACTCGGTGTATAAATTTACACTTAGTGCCACTGCGGGAATAAACTACTAACCGCTAGTCCTTAGTTATAACTAAACTGAATTTAAAGTGTATTTTTATAGGAATTTGGGCAAACTCTAAAGTGAGTTTTTAAAGAGTTAAAGCATTTTTAACCTTTATATTATTTTCTTTCTTGCTACCAGATCAATTCCAATGAGTTAATAAAACTCAATTCAGGACGAGAGGAATTTACAATGCATGCGAGGTAATACAATTTTCCATCATTAGAGCGTTTTTTTTCATTGAATGCCCACATTTTGGCCAATTTCTGACAATATTAAGAAATATTAAAACAAAATTATAGGAACCATTTACCAATTTTTTGGAATTTTTTTCCGTTAACCCCACACAGGAGACCCAGAGGAAAATATGGTAATTATTTGGGATCGCTGGCCACGCTTAGAACGTTTTTTTAAATAAAACCTTTTAATAATAATAATAATAATGTTTATTTCAGCTGGACAGAGCGGTGTGTGCAATGCTCTGCCTGCCATAAAAGTTTACATTTAAGTTAATACATAAAAATAAAATGAATAAAGAAATAAATAAAAATAAAAATAAAAATAATAAATAAAAAATCAATACATTTATGTGCACATTAGGTCTTTATGGTGGCTTCAGTGAAATTCTCCATCTCCGGTGTAGAGGCGCTCCCTGCCACTGGGCAACGGCCTGGACAAGAGTGTTGTCCGATCTCTGGTAGCGCTGACTCGTCCCGGCTATTCTGTGGCGCATCAAAGCAGCGAACCCATGCACCCTTCCTTCGGTGAACATCTGTGAGGCGCTGCATCGCCAGGGGAGGCCAAATAGGGCTCTGTATGCGTGGTTGTACTGTACTCGGAGTGTGTTCATGACGCCTTGTGTGTATGTCGTCCATAGCTCGCTAGTGTAGAAGCTCATACAATATGTTTGGAAAAGTTGCTTCTTCACCGGAGGACTGCATTTGTTGAATCTCCTGGCAAGCATGTTAGCTCGCACACTCAGTACTCTTCTTTGACGTTCTATGTCTTTTTTATCATTTAGGTCATCGGTGATGACATGCCCCAAATATTTGATTTCGCTGCAAATTATCAGGTTGGCCCCGTCGAGACGTATGGGTAGAATGACAGTGGGACCAGTATTTGCTTTAAATATCAGCAGGGATGACTTTTTAGCATTGTACATCAGCCCGTGACTATCAACGTAAGCTTCGCATATTGCCAGAAGTTTTCTCATCGCTCTTATCGATGGAGCTAGTATGACCATGTCGTCTGCATAGCTAATATTGTTCATACATACCCCGGCAATATGACATCCGATTCTTGTTGTATTCAGTGTTTTACTAAGTTCATCCATATATACGTTGAAAAGCACTGGGGACATTGAGCCTCCTTGTCTAACGCCGCACTTTAATTTGGCTGCTTCTGATAGGCTTTCATTCCATCTGACAAAGTTTTCCTGTTGGTTGTACCATGTTCTCAATATATTGACTATTTGTGGTGGAACTTGTCGTTCGGTCAGTTTTTTCCACAACACATTATGACAAACCCTGTCAAAGGCTTTGCTTAAGTCTAGGAAGCATGCGTATACCGTTGTTTTTCTGGCTTTATAGTATTCGATTGTTTGTTTCATGCTATATATGGCCGTATCAGTAGAGCATCCAGCTTTGAAGCCCATTTGAGAGTCCTCTGTATTGAGCTTGTCTTTCGTTAAATTTAAGATGACCTTTTCGAAGATTCTTGCAATTATTGTGGCAAGAGATATGGGTCTGTAATTAACAGATGAT
The DNA here is from genome assembly GCA_026573805.1 of Hesperophylax magnus. Taxonomy (NCBI): domain Eukaryota; kingdom Metazoa; phylum Arthropoda; class Insecta; order Trichoptera; family Limnephilidae; genus Hesperophylax; species Hesperophylax magnus. Next base: position 1,571,488 of record JAIUSX010000036.1, read on the forward strand.
GTCAAGTTCAACTGGCGGCTTTTTGGGATCGGTATTATTATTGTTTTGGACAGCTCTTTCGGAATGTGTCCGAGGCCGATCATGGCAGTGAAGAGAGAGGCAAGCAGTATTGTTAAATACTCCCCCGCATGCTTTACATGTTCTATCACTAGTCCATCGTGACCTGCAGATTTACCTCCTGCCATGTTGCTTATTGCTCGCTGGATCATCTCAGGTAATATGACGATGGACGGCTGTTGTTCTGGTTGATGCATTGTTGTCTCAATCTCTTTAACCATTATTTGCGGTTGATCTGGTGCGGAGCAGAATGTATTTCTGAAAACTTCAGCAATATCTTTATTTACAGATTTTCCATCAATCTGGCTCGGTGCGGTGTATTTTGCTTTCAATACGGCATTGGTTCTATTCCAGAAAGATGAAAAATTCTTGCATTCAAAGCTGTTCGCTATTTTGTCCATTTTGTTCTGCTCAAAGCTTCTTTGACAATTCTTATATTTTTTCTTAAAAAGCAATCTGGTTTCTTTTCTAGCTTCCATGATGGGACCTTCAGTAGGTCGTCCATTCTGCAGCCAATTTATATGTGCATTTCTAGACGCTTCATAATATAAGGCAACCTGTTCATTCCAACCCGCTGTAGCCTTCCATTTTCTCCCATTTTTTGGCCTTCTCCCTATGTTAAACGCAGATATAGCTGAGTTACTCAATGCTTGTACAATGTTTTTGTATAGGTCGTCGATTTGGGCTACATTCATCGTGGTGCTGTCATAAGTTTCTGTGTTGGTTCCATAAATTATCTGAAGTTGACCTATTGCAAATTGGGCATACCTGGAGTAGGACTGCACTTCTACATGACTTTTGGGCCGCCATCGACACGGATCCTCTACTTTTGTGTGACTTGCGGTATATGTGGGTAACCCATTAGTTCTTAGAGTGGTGTGCATTGGTCAATGATCAGACCAGTCGGACTTGTAGTCAATATAACATATTTTCTATTGTATTGAGTACTGCCTGAGTCACTAGACAGTGGTCGAGCCACTTCGTGGTATTATGTGCATCGCTTACGTATGTGTAGGAGTCGAGCGGGAGTATGTCAACATCCGCAATTTGTAGGTTATATTCGGAGCAGAATGATTTAAGCTCACGTCCAAATGGCGAATTCATGTCGGCATTAAAGTCTCCCAGAATAATACAATTAGGGTTGTCTCTTTCCTCAATTATCGTGTGCATTTTTGATAGACAGGATAAATATTCCGGTAAATTATCAGTGTTGTCCACTGGCATGTATACACTCATGACAAGTAATGTTCCAGTGTTGAGTGTGATATCAATCGCTATTATCCTGGGAGTTTCACAGTCGATTGTCACTGCCTTGAATGATTTCCTCCATAGTATAGCTAGTCCGCCATATGGTCGTCCTCGTAGTGGGCCATTAGAGACGTCTACCGCTGAGGTACCATAGCTCATGAATTCAGGGTGAATTTCGCTAAGAAAATCTAAATCAGTTGGTATAAGCCATGTCTCTTGTAATAGAATGATATCGTTTGTAATACACAGATCAGAAATAAATTTTTCTACTCTTTTTACAGATCGGCAATTGATCGAAATGATGTTTAACTTATTCATTTTGTGTTGTTCCTTTCGTGGTTCGCTCGATAGCTTCTCTGTATCTTCTGAATACGATGCCTTGGGGCCAGAAATCGTGATTCATCACAGTTTTAATGTCGCTTTGCTGGATCATGATTTTAAATGTCCTGAATGGAGTTTCTTTGAAAGGTTTTAAGATTTCAACATTAATTACTTTTAAACCTTTATTTTCGCAAAATAATTTTACATCTTCTGTGTTTGTTTCAAGTGCGAAACGAGATACATATAACCCTATTGAAAGGTTTGCTATTTTTAAATTTCCTTCATTACTTCCTGTTCCACGATTATTTAAGAATCGCTTCTTGCGATGTTTATTCATAACAACCGTAAAACCATTGTTTACGTTTGACAGTGAACTGCTTCGGGCTGCTTCGGTTTTTTTCCGGCTCTCTTCGGGCTTTCTCACTAACACTAGCATAAGTACGAGCATTTCGTTTAGATTTGCCGTCGTGAGCGGCTGTAGGCTGCGGCCATATTTGCGTATTCTCGTGATTTGCATTGTTTTCGTTTGAAATGTCAAGAGAGTTTATAGAAGGACTCACAATTTTTGGTTGTGCATTAGAATTTGAGCGTTCATGTGTGATATGGCTGACGGTTTCTTTGATTTGACTAAGTTCCTGCTTCAAAGCATTCATATCGAATATTGTTGCCTTTGCGGCAATTTCGGTTTTCAGTAATATTAAATCTTTAAGAAGTCTTGTAACGTCGACGTGGTCAAAAGTAACTGGTGGTAACTTGTTGAGATCACGGGCGACAAACGTAGGAAGTTGGTCTGGATCGGTTTCCTTCATGATCTTTATGATATCTTGCAATGTTTTCGTTATTTTGCCATCGCCTTTTCTCGTGATACGACGGCCAGGGACGGATTCTAACAGGAGGCATTTAGCACTTTCAATTTCTTCCTCTTGGAAGCTTGTGGAACATATTTGTACAATGCTCACTTCATCAAGAACATCCACTTTATTTTGTACGAATGTTAATAATTCGTTAATAATAACTCGACAGGCGCAATTTGTTGACATTTTAATTGAGCGGTTATAAACGCGACTTATGGCTATTCAAAACCATAGACAATTGATTTACTTTAATTACTAAAAAAGGATAAAGGATTTGCTGTCTACATATGAATTTTTTTTATTTTTTGCATGTTAATTTGTAATTACGTAAAATGAAAATTAGCTTTCATTGTATGGGATGACAGCCAAAATAATTTCTGTTGATGACATTTTCTTATGTTGGTATTCCTGATACCATTCGAGTGGCTAGAAGAGACGTTATTACCATTTACTCTATGCAAATTAAGGAGGTATTTTTGCCGAACTAGGGTTAGGTTATTGTTTTTTTTATTTTTTTTTATTTATTTCTATACATATCAGTGTCTACCAAATATTTACATTTGCATATAATACATAAATTTAAAACTGTTAATATGGTGTTTTTTTATGCTGGGTGTGAGGTAGGTTTGAGTAGGTAACACTGTGGTGGATAATGTTGTATGTTTCGTGAACACCTCACTGGGAGAACCTGTGCTGAGGTGTTTACGTGGTTATGATTAAATGGTACATGTATTTATGTGTATTGGTTAAATATTCTTATATAAATGTAAGTTGGAATTTTATTTTTTTTTTGTAAAGGTTCTTGTTACATTGTTATTTAAAGATAAGGAAAAAATATTTATTTATATGCATATCCTCGAAACCAGTGGAGATTTGAGAAATCTGCTAATTACGAAAAAAAAAGTTAACCTTGGTTTTTACCAAATAAAAGTTGAAGATTGCAACCCTCTAATGCAGTGTTACCATTGCCAAAAATATGGGCACACAGCAATGCGTTGTCTTCAACTTCCCACCAAACCAAAATGCCTTCATTGTGCGGGTGAGCACAACATTAAAGACTGCAACAGTAAAAACGAAACACCAAAATGCATAAATCGCACAGAACTTAAAATTCAAAACCACAAATCCAACAGACCACAAATCAAATAGCGAAAAATGTAAACACAGGATGAAAATGCTTGCCTTCGCTCAAGAAAAAATTGATTACAATTAAAAAATGGCCGAATTTATAATAAAACAAATTGACGAAAAATACAAAATAACCGAAGAAATATGTCAAAATATTACGGAAGTCAATAAATGGTGTATTACAAACAATAACCCATTCTTAATATTACATATGAACATCCGAAGCATAGCAAAAAACCTAGATGAATTCTTGATAAATATTAATAATCTGCATACATCACCCACCTGCATAGTGTTAACGGAAACGCACTGTAATAACAATCAATACATAAATGCGCTACCAAACTACAAAGGCATCGCTACAACAAGACTGATTAACAAAAATAGTGGATTAATTATATTTGTTAATGATGAGTGTGAAATTACTGACATTGAAGAAATTTATATACAATATGTAAACTGTCTAAAAATAGATATAAAATTAAAAAATAAATTATACAGAATTTTAACAGTGTACAGAACGCACAAATCAAACATAATTAACTTTACATACGAACTATGTGAATATCTTCGCAAATTACCGAGAATACTTACTTTTGTTTGTGGTGATTTCAATATAAATATTTCTGCAAACCATCACTCCATTGAAAAAAATAATTTCATAAACATGATGACGCACCTCAATTTTAAATCTTTTATCAATAATAACACTAGACAAATTAAAAACCAAACACCATCATGCATAGATCACATCTGGTGTAATATACATTTGAATGAAATAAAAAATATTAAATCTACTGTGTGGAAAACTAATATAACTGATCACTACGCGTGTCTTATACTACATGATACAAATAGAAAACTAAATACAAAACCCAAATTAAATCTTCCATATTCTCAAATAGACTACAAATTATTAGAAAAATCACTAAAAACTGAAAAATGGGAAGAAATTTTAATAAATAAATGCGCCAACCAAAGTGCATTACTGTTTGAAAACACTTTAAATAAACACGTTTTAGAATCAACAAAAAAAAAAAACAAATCGTCCCCAACTCAAAAACAAAAAAAATTAAACCTTGGATTACTCTAGGATTAATAAAAGCCACTAGGAAAAAAAATAAACTTTATAAAATAACACAAAGGCCACTAGTTAACAATAAAATTGTATTATACTATAAAAAGTATAAAAATATACTAACTACACTAATAAGGAAAACGAAAAACGACTATTACTCAAAAATTATAACAGAAGATAAAGACAATAATAAAAAAATATGGTCAACAATAAATGAAATAATAAATAAAAAGAAAAAATATAAGCACATATCAGAAATCTCAGATGGAAAAATAATATATAACGTACAAAATGACACAAAAAAATGTTGTAATATTTTAAATAACTATTTTAATAACGTGGGAAAAAACCTAGCAAAATCCATAAATAAGACCAACCTAACCTAACCTCACCTAACCTAACCTAACCTAACCTAACCTAACCTAACCTATATAACCCAGTTAATAAAGTTTTTGTTGTATAACTTTTTAAAGATGTGATGAATTATCATTGTGATGATTTATTTGCTTACCATCAAAAACAATCAACTAATTTTTTTACTATGCATTATTTTTTTTTTTTAATTTAAAATTTCATATTCACAAAAGTAAAAAAACAAGGTTTAACCTTCCTACCCAGGAATATAAGTCGACAACTCTATCAACCTCGCCAAATGCCAATTGTGTAGGACCGACATATATTTCATATATTATAGAAATGCGTATATGTCCGCGGGTGTGTGCGCAATGCCACCAAGATAAATAGAATGCATTGTCATCGAAAACGAGTCAATCTGCCGAGTTTCAGCGTGTTAGGAAGGCGGGAAGTGTTATTTTCCGCTTCCGATATTTTGATTCATTGATTACCGAAACCAAAAGTGTAATTCAGGTAGATATATTTAAAAACACATACTTTTCACAGTTTATTTTTTGATTTATTCGTTGTTTTTATTGTATATTTATTTTTCATACTTCGTGTATAAAAAAAATTGCATACATCTAAATAAATACACCACCAAATCTAAACCCGGCTGCCCGGAACCAGTGAGATTATAGCATCCTAAAATTATGGATTGTTTTGAAGGAAGTGGGAAGAAGAAGAAAGTTGACCGAATCAGATTTGGTAAGTAAACGTGTACAGCCATCTCTGAGACTTGCTTATCTAGAATGAACTGCATACATTGTTTTGTTCATTCATTAATACGTAAAAAATATAGATGACTTTCGGAGTCCATTTTTTATTAATCCCTAGCAATCTCCGTTGTATAGCAACGACGCAAGGAGGTCACTTAACCTTAATGAAAACGTAATAAAGTTGGAGTAGGTTAGGATAGGTTAGGTTAGGTTTGGTTAGGTTAGGTTGGGTTAGGTAAGTATATGTTGGGTTAGGTTAGGTTAGGTTAGATTAGATAAGAAGAGGTTAGGTTTTTTTAAATACCAAAAAACTTGCCTTTATACCCAATTTTAATTGTATATTATTTCCAGTGTGTTCTACCTAAATAGTGCCTACCTAATATGCATGAATTAAATGGTACTAACGTTTCTTTTAGCCCCGCGTGAAGTATCGGGAATACCAACATATGAAAATATCGTAGACAAAAATTATTTAAAATTGTTGTCATTCATCCCATGACCCATGCATGCTGTATGGAGGGTATTTTAAAGAAGAGGAAGTTTTGGGAAGGAAAAGGTATGAGGGGTGGGGAGGAATCTAGGGGTCAGTGTATTCAGGAGTGAAGTATAATATATCCTTCCGCTGTGTCGATAGACCAGCTGGAGATGTCAAAGGGTCTCCCTAAACCTTGTGGGCAGTTGCACCCTGAACACAAATCACCCGACGAACCCCTGCTAAATCACCAAACGTAGCAAACCACTTGAGGTGACCTATGGCAGAGGTGTTTTTTTATTCAATAAAAATGGTTCCCGGGGCAGCGGTACCCAAACTCATCTCCCAAATTAAATTTTCCATTAATCGAAAATTCCTCCGAAATTACTTGGGTTGGAATCTTTGGTTAGACACAAATCTAACTTAGTAGTTTCACACTTTAATAAAAGCTGTCTAGTATCTTTTATGAATTATATTTTTATTGACATTCCGCGAATCGAAAACAAATAAATATTTTTTTTTACATATCATTGATTATATATTCAATATTTTGATAAATCAAAATTATAAGTTTCATAATTATAAAAGACTCAAAAAGAGAAATTAAGCAGAACAAATAAGATGAGAAATCAAAAAAATTTAACAAACAATCGTGTTCATATTAGCTCAAACCCAAAATAGGAATTTACAGAATAGTGCTTATCCAGTCAGATATTTAAAAATAAATTATGTATGATTGCAAATGCAGGGAAAAGAAAAGTAGAAAAAAGTATGTAAATACGTGATTTCGTAATCCCAAATGACTAAAGAAAATGCCCTCTGTTCGATCTAATGGAACATTACATTCAGAAATGTTGAGAGAATCAATCAAAATTTTGTAATATAAGTAGTTTCATTTATATAATGAACCCAAAACATTTTTAAATGGCCTTCACAGGTGTAAAGTTTGTGATCTTTGGACTTACAGCTTTTAATGATTTTTCAGGGATTTTGTCAATTTATAAAATCACAGTAGAAACAGTATTCTACCAATATATTCTCAGAAATACATATAGAATATATTCAAGTACTGCAGATTGTTAGATTATAAACACAAAGTTTGTTAATTACAGTATCATGCAATAAGTTCTAGCCATTCAACCTCATCTGGAACTTTGGCAACCGATTGCACCAAACTCCGGGTGCCATATTTGCCAAAGATTTGAACTATGCAATACTTCCTACACTTGCAGCTACTACTACTAAAGATAGATAACATTGAACGCTGTGCATTGTAACACCAGCTTTTCCAACACACATTCAGATCTAATCTATTTTGATTATACCTAGGAAATTAATAGAAAAATTGTGAAAAATAGATATTTATATATATACGATAGTAAATAATATATAATAACATAACATCACGCTAATGGTAATGCCCAAATAAACCAACTAATGCGTTTCTACACCACCACTATACTAAAGAAGAAACCGTAGTCTTCGAAGGTAAGGTCACCTTCTATTTCTATAAGATAATTGAAATAACAAGCAAGGACATGAAATTTTTGGAGTTTATTTTAAGGACTGAGAAAGATTTTTAATTAATTCATTCATTTAAATTACAATTCATTGGGTTGGTGAGAAGCAATATACATTATAATTCGAAAATCTGGCCTCCATTGTATAAGGTTCAGCAACTAAAAATTGAAAGAGTGCAGCATAAATTTCTGAGATGTATTTATTATAAATTAGGAATTCCGGACGAAGATCTTGAAACACCTTTATAATGGACTTACACATCTTTACCGACTTATCATCAAAGCGCACAATGAATGATTTAGTTGGTCTTTTCAAAATAGTGAATTGAAACTGATTAGACGCCATGGATTTAACAGACTTAAAGACAGACTGCTCCCAATAATGTTCCAAAGTCTGCTAATAATCGTTTCAAAAATTGGCCAATTCAGAAGCTATAAAGACTAGGTAATAAGTATAGTTCAATCGATGTTTATCACCACCTCTCAGTGACTAAACTAAAAATCAATATATTAGAATATTTGTAACAGATCTACAAAATTTATTTTTTCTAACATGCACACTTTATCTTCATGTAAATTTTTCTATTTTCCATATAACACCCAATCGGGCGTAATACATGTTTATTACTTACAAATTTGCTTAACAGCAAACTTTTTAACTAATGTTAAGCTATGTTCTTTGTAATACCCGGTATGGCATTAAAAAGGTTTGCTTCATACCAATATGCTTAAAAATAAACATTTCATATTTATTTTACTAACATCAACAATGTTACTAAATATTGTTCCGCTGCTACTTTCAAAGTACCTTAACTACTCATCTTGTACCCGTATTATTATATGTATATTATTTATAGAACAACTATTTGAATGTACAATAACTCACAACGATAACTTGTATTGTATTTCTATGCAAATACGTTTATTAGCTCACCTTAAACGTTGTATACATGTAAAAGCCTTCATGGCGTGAATAAATAATTCACTTTGTATTTAAAAATTATCCGTCATCTTAAAGTTGTGCTACTTGCATGTTGAAGACCTCTGGGCATTAAATAAATATATAAATTACTTTAAATTATTGGCGGGTATGGATACCGCCGCCCCGGGAACAATATATCGGATAACCAACACCCCTGCTATAGGTCACCCCGAGTTATTCGCTACATTTGAGATGAGGTGACTAGGTTTATATGGTGAGGTTTGTCTAGGTCTTAGCGGCGGATGCGTTTGACGGATGGCGGAGCATTTTCGGTGCGGCGTTGATCACAAAAAACAGAGTATAAAAAATTACTTTTAGAACTAGAGAACGGTTTTCACGGTGTTTCAGATACATTTTTAAGAAATTATTACAAAAACCCACAAAGGGTACTTATGAATGCACCTACGTAACTAGAAAGCAGTTTAGATTTGATTAAATAGGCGATCCGACATACCTTGTGATTTTCTCATTATTTTACTAATAATAAATTAAATATTTAATAAAAATGTTGAATGATGTATTTAAGAAGGAAACCATTCATTGGCGTCGGCAGGGAGGGCAGGGACACCCCCCTTAGGAAAACTTCCCCCCCCCCTCTAAAAACCATAAGAGAAAAAAGACTGTTGTAACTGGCGCCAACACTACAAATCTGTTATTTTTTTATAATAAATGCTTAGTGCCAGATATAGACGTAACGCGACGACTCGGTCGGGGCCGGACTTTCACATAGGCTTGAAAGGTCATGGTGTAGAGCCCCAACCTTGGGGTGGAGGTGGCCCCGGCCAGGAACTTTATGAATAAATTTTATTTTTCAATGTTAAATCCATACAGCATCTCAATTTGGAAGGCTAGTTTGGATATCTGGGAACTATTTATTGGATAACCAACACCTCTGCCATACGTCATCCTTAGTGGTTTTCTACGTATGGTGATTTAGCAGGGGTGCCCGGGTTCAAAGGGTGACGTGTGTTCAGGATGCGCCTGCCCACTAGCTGCGTGGCGTGCCAGATCAGGAGATGCTGGTTTGGAGAGACCTTTTGACCTCTATAATTAGTTTCTCGATCCATCGCCTTGCGCCGCAGTGGGAGGTGTATATTAATTTGTCCGTCACTCCTAGACTCACTCATTCCTAGATTCCTACCCAACTCTTATAATTTTTACTTTCCCAGAATATACTCTCATTCCTTTCATTGAAAAAGACCCTCCATACCTTCGGGGATGCTGTAAAAATGGTATTCGTTGAGGATACAGGACTCGAAAAATAATGTATCAAATTTTTTCATACGGCCCCAACGACAGAGAGGCCCCGGTTAGGATCAAAAATGATTATTGTGTAATTATAAAATGTTGCAATGATGGAGGACTGCAGGGGTTTGATATAGTGACGCCTGGATTAAACTGCATGTTAAACTAATATGTTTTAAACAATACTTTTTTCGTTTAAGAAAATACTAAGGATTTTTCATCTAAATATTGTTGGGAAAATGATTCTCCTAAAAATAAAATTCGAAAACATTCATTGGTTTGCGCTTCGACCTAGAAAAATTTTCGCCTGTGGCGCTTTTTCCGTGTCTTTGCGAATCTAATAATTTATATTCCACTCCCTTCACCCACACCACATGCCTACCATAATTGGGAATATCATAGACAAAAATTTCGCCTGCTGTGCTTTTTCTGTGCCTTTCTGAATGCAATAATACATACTCCACTTCATTCACCCACACTACATACCTACCTCAAGGGAATATACAATAAGGACTAATTTGCGATATTCGCAAGTCTTTTTTATGTCTAAATATTTAGATAATCTACACAACTTAAAAAACATACGTTTAATTTTTATTTGACCATTTCAAATAAAAATAATCTGTTGGGCTCCTACACGGCTTAAAACTGCCCGAGCAACGTCGGTTACACTTGTACTTCAATATTTTTAGTTTATTCTAACTAATTACTTCCCTGTAAGCTCTATAAATATATAGGCTCCCCTCCCATAGCTTGGAAGCTGGCGACGCCCCTGAAACCATTCTCGTTTTTGAAATGCAGTTATAAAATTCCAGTTGGAGACTATGCGCTGCAAAAATCGGAAGAAATCATTTTGGTGTTCTGGATGTACTTTTAATTAAAGTTGGGAATTTCTCTTTAAGAGTTATTCTTGTACCACGTTTAGAGTAACTTTTAAATTAAAACCAGTTATGTGTTCAGAATATAAAGGTAAAGTTCTATTTGTGGATTCATCTGCTGACGCATTTTGAAGAAAACATTATCATTATCAAGTGCAGTTATAAAATCCAAGTTGCAGACATGAAACCATTTTCATGTGCTTTGTGTAGTTTTGATCTAAGTTCGGACTCGCACAAAGATTCAATATTAAGTAGTTTTGTCTTACGATTGATGTATTAAAATTCCAGTTACCGATGCATGTCTATTTTTAGTTACGGATAATATATAATTGAATTCTGACACCCACCTCCCCACCCGCCATAAAAATCTTGTGATCTTTCAACCTCCAAATGGCTCCCAAAGGAGAAAAGCCTTGATGTAGACCCATCGCCTTGTACTGGAGTGGCAGGGATGTATTAATGCTTCCGTCAGTTCTGGACACATTGAGCCCAAATTCCTACATACCCCTCATACTCTTATTGTTTTTCAGAACTTCTTCTCCTACCTTTCCATTAAAAAACCCTCCAAACAGCATCCCAAAGATGACATAGGCATATAAAATCCTCAGTGCCTTCTGTGACCTAAGACATCCTAACCGCAACTCACCACTTCGCGTAACATCTTATCGATTTCAGAATATCAATTTTAGGATGGCGACAAAAAACTGAATAATCTCATACCTGTAATGAATTAGACATTGCAGATAACTTCCTTAACGAAGGTCGACTGGAAACATCGTATCAATTCCAATATTCTAAATCTATGGAAATATCTTAGTATCTATTACTGGTAGAAGGGAAAGCCGGCAATCCACTGAATAGCTCGATATCACCGCAAGGCTTTGGCTATTATAAGACTCTGGCAGCCAGTGGAAATTATCAACTATTTGCCAACCTGCGACAAGTTATGGAGTGAATATAATTCGTTCGCAGTGGTTTTGGGAGTATCCCCCTTTGTGAGCGGAAAATAATATTTTTTTTCAATAATTGACAGTATATTTTGTGGCATAATTTCAATCAAATGAAAATAATAAACGATAAACATAATTACGATCAACATGTTTCAAAATCATAGATACAAAGTACAATAATAATTATTATATGGAAATTGTCAACCAAATTTTGGAAACAATGATATAAATAAAGTGTTAATTTTTTTTCATAAAAACGTACAAAGGGACACAATTGATAAACTCATCACCTAAATTAACTTTCAAAGAATTAATTCCTTTATTCATAATAGTTTTATTTATTTATTTATTAACGCCCTTTTTTGGGGCTTTTACATGAGAATATTAAAAATAAACATTATTTATTATACATAACTGAATCGCTTCATTAACAACATTTTATATTTGTTTAAACATAAATTGAAGATGTCCACAGACTTAGCATAATTGTTTCCCTCCATAAGTATTCTGGGCAAAGAGGAATCCATATGGTAGTTAGTTCCATAATTTCTGCAATGAAATAAACCCTGACTTCTAGTATTACCTTGTGGAATCCGAAAGCTTATCAATTTTAGTAATACCGGACTATCAACTAAATCATTTAGAATTTTATATAGATCATATATAAGTTAGGTACAGTAACGGGCTTAAACAAGTGGACTCGCTATCAGCGTGTGTATGCGAGATTTCCATAGCAGATAACTATATGACAGCCGTTAATATTAAATATGATGTACAAAAAGAACCATTAAAAAACATGAAAAAGATAACAATTTTGTCCCAAAAACATATTGATAATCACATCCGAGAAATACACTGGAATTTTTTACTAAATGAACAAGAAAGTACCCTTTTGTATCATCAAATTAAAAATAATTTCATTAATTTATATGTAAAAAGCACTGTGTCATTTTTTGAAAAACCAACCAAAAGACCACATGCGATCAAAAAATGGATAACTACAGATATTTTAGAGTTAATTAAAAAAAGGGATTTATTGTTTCGACGATGGAAAAATTCTCCTTGTAATAAAACTTATGAAAATGAATACAGATACATGCGAAATACTGTCAACAAATTAATTACTAAAAGAAAAAAATGTTATTTTAAAGATAAATTCAAACGTAGTTTCAATAATACTAAGCAAACATGGGATGAAATAAATAAAATGTTGGGAAGAAAAACTAAAAGTAATTGTGATGAAGTCATCTCACGATATGTGTTAAAGGAACAGACGGTGGAAAGTGTAACAAACCAATATGTAAATTATTTCTCAGATAGTATAAGCTAAATGTTGCACAGATGTGATTTTAAGGCATCCAATGTTAATCAAATAGAATTACCTCACAGTATGTATTTCCCAAAGGCAACTCTCACTGAGATAAAAAATATTGTTAAAAAAATGAAAAATTCAAAATCCTTGGGAAGGGACAACATAATAATGTACGACATAAAAAGACATATAGATATTTTAGGACCCATTATAACGCACTTAGTTAGTAGACTTATTATAGAAGCTGAATTGCCAAATGATCTTAAATGTGCTATTATTAGACCTATATACAAAGGAAGAAAGCACTCAGAAATAGGAAACTATCGACCTATCAGTATCTTGCCTGCACTTGAAAAATTTTTTGAAAAATATATTTCCTTAAAATTGAATAAATACTTAGAAAAATTTGGCATTATAGACCAAAAACAATATGGCTTTCAAAAGAAAAAAAGCACAGAGAATTTATTAAAGGATTTTTCAAATTATATTAATAATGAATTAAACCATAAAAGACATGTTTTAGTACTATTTATAGATAACTCCAAAGCGTTTGATACAATTGACCCACAGAAATTATTAAAAATCTTAGAAGCAATTGGAATTAGAGGTAACCTACTTAATTTGTTTAAAAATTATTTATTTAATAGACATATCTGTATAAAAATATTATAAAAAATGAGTGGGAGGAAAAAAATCGGTGCTGGAGTCCCGCAGGGGTCGATTTTGGGTCCAACCCTTTATATTATATTTGTATCAATAATGAAAAAAATATTTGAATATTTAAGACACTTTGCTGACGACACTGCTCTTTTCATATCTGATGAACAATTATCCATTGCGATTAAATATATGCAACATGACTTTACGTCCCTGATAAAATGGTCGCATGACACAGGTCTAATCATTAATACCAAGAAAACTAAATTGATGCACATACGGTCTCCACATGCTTCATTTCAGATCGTGCCTAAAATAATTTCACATAACTTTATATGTTTTCATCAAAACATTTTACAGCCCTGTATGTGTGAAAGTAGTGAACTAGTAAGAATACGTTTATTTGAGGGTGACTGTTGATTATCATTTCAAATGGGATACACAAATAAACAAAACTTGCAAGCGGCTGAGAGCGATAGTGAGTAGGATATACAAACTGAAATGTTTCGTTCCGGTGAATATTTAAAGAATTATTTACCTATCACTCGCAGAATCAACTTTACGGTATGGTTTAACTACTTGGGGTCACTCTTGTAAAACTAATTTGAACCACCTGCAATCAGTACAAAATTCTATGGTTAAGGCGATGCCATACGTAGTAATGCAAAAATCATGTGTTTTTGGTTTGAAAATTTGGTCGCCTAGAAATGTTTCAGATGCTTTAATTAAATACTGCGAGTAAATTACATCTTGGCCTTTGAAATGATCGAGTATTTTTTAGATAAGTTTTTATATAAGCCCAGAAAAAAATAATGTATTAGGCCTATGAAAACTACTTTAAAGTTCAAAATCTCCTACTTACAAACCCATTTTCGGTTATGATTTAATTGTATAATGTGCCAAATTAAGTTATTTATTAAATGATAAAAAAAAATTAAATATTTATGCCTGAACATCCACAAAATAAAATAAAAGGCACTTTTTGGCCATGTTTTTTTCTTGCATAAATCAAAACAGGCGAATGGTGTTAAGCGGGAATTTAAACCTTATCGCCATCTACGTAAGGGTTGTTATTGATAGCGGCTCAATTTAAAATATTACATGACGTAGTGCATCGCCTTAAGTTATTAGCTCAAGAACATATTTTTTCACAGAGACGAAACATATCATTGTTGTATCGGAATTTAACAATATTACCGGTGCAGGCCTTATTATGGTACAAAATATTGATTCAACATATATCTGAGTCTGATTATAAAAGGAAAGTGGAACATGAATATAATACAAGGTTTACAAAGAATGAAGGAATGCTTGTTCCAAAATATAATAATAAATACGGACGGCGAACCCTAGAATTTAACGTGCCAAAAATGCTTAACATGTTACCAATTAATATAAAAAATTGCGATTCTGCAAATAGATTGAGATATATGCTGAAACAATGGTTACTACATAGAGATAGTTTATATATATATATATATTTTTTTTTATTAGGTACAATATTTTTTACAATTCAAGGTTTTCAGTAATGTAGGCCTCACTGGGTGGCTTGCCCGTGCTGAGGCCTTCATTTTATAATATAAAAAAACTACATAATACATTTAATGAGAAAAATTATACATTTAAAATTAAAAATACATAATAATATATTTAAAATTTAAAAAAAAAATAGTACATTGAAAATAATCTTGTGTGTTTGTGATTGATGTGTGTTTATATTGGTTTTGTGTGTTACCTGTAGGTTTTATTTTTATTTTATGCTATGAAATTTTGGTAATATTGTCTTTTTTGTTCTTTAATCCATTTTGTAATTTTGTGTGTGAATTTATTTTTATTTCCTCAATTTTAATTTCAAGTTTTAAACTGTTGAAAGCTTTTATTGCGTGGTATTGGTAGTGTCTTATATTAATTTAGGAGTGTTAATTGTATAGTTATAGTAATAATATTATGTAATTAATCATTAACATCCTGTTGACAAACTGCTTTATTGCAGTTTAAAGGGATTCTAGCTTGAAAACCAACAAAAAATAAAAAATAGAGAAATACCAATTCATTGAAAATTATTCTGTCTGACAATTTGAGCATATTCATATAATTTAACAGAGTGTTGTAGTTCAACATAATTGCTGGAATACCCATTTTAAAATTTGTAAAACGTAAGAATTTGTTTTGTATTCTTTCAACAGCTTGTACATGTATATTATAATGTGGGTTCCAGACAGGAGAATTGTACTCAATTTGACTTTTTCTGTAGGCAAAATATAACAATTTAATACACCTTATATTGTTAAAATTTCTGGTTAGCCTAGTTATAAATCTCAACATTTTTAAGCACTTATTAGAGATTTCTGTTTTTTGGGTTTCAAGATTTCTTCTTAATTCTCTTGTTTTAATTTATAAAAGTTTTCGCTGTATGTAAATAAAACAATAATTATTTAATTGCAATTTTATTTCATTTGTAAAATTATTTTAACATTATTAACAAATTAATTTCTTTCTCACTCCGCTTATTGTAATATTTTTGTCAAAAAGTTTATATATCTTATTGTTTTGTGGCTGATACAGTTCTTCTAATAAATGAGAAAAATTGGGAAACATTTAAGAAATCAGAAGACAAACTAAACAGAATCAAAAAATAGCTAGACTACCACTCACTTACACATAATGCTAATAAAACCAATTTCATCACTTTCAAAATAATTTTTTTTTTAAAAATCGGAAGGAAACCTGAACTTAAAAATACATTGCTCCCATCACCTTAATTGGACATTGTAATATTTGTTCCCAATTGGAAAACGTTGACCATGTAACTTATTTCGGTATAAAAAAAGATCAAAACTTAAAATGGACTGTGCACATTAACTTTTTAAATAAAAAAATTAAAAGTTACATCTTCAAAACTATCTGTAACATCCTTCGTAAATATACTTAACTAATCACTCATTAAAACCCAAAAAGCCATTACGAAAATTATTCTGAAAATTCCTAAAAAACCTGTAAAATTTCAAAAAACTTAACATCATATCACCTTAACAACTCTACTCTTTTACATTTCATCAATAGAAAGTACAAGAAAAAACATCCAACACATATATTAGAAATACTAGATCTCAGAGTCAAAAACATATCCAACAAGCAACTACAAATACAAAATTTGGGCAAAAAAGCTTCATATACTATGGTACTATACTCGCCACTTCCCAAGTCGTTTAATGTGTGGAGATTTGAAAGAAAACTTATATTCTCAATAATTTACATTACATCTTCCGAGTCTTAGTTCTAAAACCGGCTAGTGACATTGATTATAAGTTTAAGGAAGAATTTTCTACAAAGTTTGATCAATTTTAGCAATAAAAAATTCACAAACTCTGAACACAATTCCATCGATCTTTTTTCTTTTCTCTTCTATGATATAAGAACAGCTAATGCAGTTTTTTGTTGTAAATGGGGTTAAGAAAGTATTGTAGTTTTGTGCGTTTCGAGAATTCAATGACTGGTGGCGACGCGGGTCTCGTGGTTCTAGTACAGAACTGGGTCGATCGATCGTTTTACACTACCCGGGTCACGAAAACCCACACTTTTAGCATACACAATCCGAAACCCGAAACCCGACACATGATAACCCGGCACCCGGCTACTTTCACTTTCGTTTAACGTAGGTATTTATATTTATTTGAAATAATAATGTTGATTCAATTTCATGTACCTACCATTAGATCAAGGTCCTCTAGTATGTATTATTGTGACAATTATACCACAATCTCAGGATATGACTCAGTTATAAATAGATTGCACCCACTTGGGAACTTTTATGCTAAAATTGCAGATACTTTTAATATTCCCCTTGTAAAGTATAAAGCTGCACTAAAAACACATTTTAACGCCACTTATTTTAATGAGGTCACTACATAATAGGCTATTGTCATTGCTTCTTTCTTTACTGTTATTTTATTAGTTATGTTTTAACTAAACTTAATTCTTTAATTTTTCTCATCAAAATTTAATACTGCACAAAAATAAAATAAAAACATTGTATGTAAATGGCACTTGTGCCGTAAATTCTAAATAAATTAATAAATATATTTATATATTTTGAATTTATAATTTTTTTATCAAACCTATTACCGATCAACTTTTCCGTCATCGGCAACCGGTTTCATAATTGTCTGGAAGAATAAGCCGTTCAACGTCTTATATCGGTTTCCGGTAACTGCAAACTGGAACCACAATAATATCCTATTTTAAAATTCAGGAAACTTCTATCTACTAAGTTAATGAATCTTCTATTCTATCTTCTATGGTCGCTCGCCACCGGCAGCCGGCAGTCAGCAGTCGGGTCGCGAGAGTAGGTCGTGACACCCGGGTGCTGACAATTTAAGGGCGTTCGCCTCGCCACACCGGCACCCGTCACCGGGTCGCAAGACTCGGGCGCTGACAATCTATATGCGTTCGCCTCACCAATCCGTTACCCGGCACCGGGTCGTGAGAGTAAGTCGTGAGTGAGTCGTGAAACCCGGGTGCTGAAGCTCGTGATCCCCCGTTTTAATGAGCCATTCAATATCGACCCAGGACCAACGTGTGCGGACTGTGCGCGATAAGTTATCTGCGACTTGCCTGTTGAAGAAGGGCATCAGTATTAACAGCAATTTGTAAAAGTGTTTTCTCAAACTTGAAAGATTACTCAAACAACGATCGTCTTTGATATTATTTCACAAAAAAGTTATAAACAAACGATAAATCGATGCCCAAAGGGTTAACTTACTTAATATAATATTTATGAGAGTTAAACATCAAATTAATGTGCAATTATCATAATTTATGGCTTATATAATGTTCGTCTTAAGTCTTCAATAAATATAATATTTAGGTAGGTAGAATAATAATTCGGCGCTCTGGAGTTCAAGGGGTACTAAAATAAGTTGGGTTTACGATCACTTATGCTTTATAAGCCTTCTATATTATGGCCCCCTCGTATCTTCCTTAAGATCAGGCAAAATGCTTTGTGATTCTCCCGACTTGCAAACACACCGTTATAATGTTATTAGGCTATTACCAACCAACGAATCTATGAGGATTTTGTAACTGTATTACGGTAAATAAATATATTCCAGCTCTGTGGATTCAATGAATAACCTACTTGACGGAGCGGTATTCAGGCTTTTGAAATATAATTATTTGGTTAAGGATATTATTTTAATGGTGGCCGACGTGGACGAGGAGTAAAGTTCTCGCCCAGAAACCGAATCGAAAGATCGCTTGTTCAAACCCCGGCTTGCGCAAGTAAATTTTACTAATGAATTTGTGTTATTTCACAAATTACCCATTTAAAATAAAATACTAATATTTAGTAAACATGCGTTTTGAATAAATGACTATTAATAATTTTATACCTTCTGTACGCTTAGTAACACGCCTTGTAGTTCCTATTTTGAAAATTAAAAGTCAATTGAACTTGAATAATATTACACAATACGCGGGATCGTAATTGTCATATAATTATTGATTATCATATTATTTATCTAGTTACCCATGCAACAACAACCGAAATTAGTATTTAAAATATTAAAGTAAATCTTAATTTAATTATATTCTATTTAGATAGAGTAATAAAAAAATAAATATTAAACAAAATATTTCGAAAAAGTGACTTTCAATACCATTGGTCCGCACATACACATTGATTATTGTGCTCTTAATAATATTTGCCTGTTGTAGTTTTGCATGAACATCTGTTGCTACATTGTATGATGGATTATAAGAATTAAAGGATGGGGATCTGCTGTATCTAAGTATATACATAACCTGAACATAATTCAAAAAGGAATCATAAATACCATACTAAAAGAACGCCTTCGATTGATTTTTCTTTTGTTTTTGTTTATATTGAAAAAACTCTAAAAAATATTAAAAACTACAAAGAAAAATAATAAAACAGAAATGAATAACTTTAGTTCGCCTTGGCACAGGTCATCCTAGTGAGGAGGACTAAGAAATACAATTTATTATACAGTTATATAACATCATATTTTGTATGTACAATGTTTAAATGTTGCGCTACCTCGTTATCTAGCCAACGTTTTGGACAGCGTTGCAGTGTCCATCATCAGGACAGATGTGTAATCATCTTCCCTGATAGTGGATACTGCAATGCTATCCGAAACGTTGGCTAAAGAAGGAGGTAGCGCCACACAGCATAATACCCCAAAAACAAATCACTATTATCTCAAATCATACCCGAATGAGATGTCATTTATTCCAGAGTCTCAGCAAGTAAAGTTGCCACCTTAAATCTTACGTTTTATATTACCTAACCGCACAATAAAGCTTGTAGGTGACACAGCTTTACAAACACGCGAACACGCGAGGGATTAAATAAACAAGTTACATATTACGCCGAAAGGAATCTTTAATAGATAACCACGCCAAACAATTACACGAATAAAGACTATCATAAGTTTTTTTAACACAAGAAGCAGCGGATATACCTAACAAATGAAGAAAAAAAAATCATTTTTGTTTCTACATTGTATAACTTGCCTCCTAGCCGTGCGTGCGCTGGCTTCTATGAATATTGCTTTTCAATAAATTATTAATGGCATCTTAACTGTTGTTTCAGCTTATAAAGTCCTTTTTTTACACTTAATATAATATTAAGATATTAAGTGAGTTGTTATATTTGTCGATAAATTAGATAAATCTGAGTTAGACGTTGTGCAAAAAAATGAGTGGCCATTATCAATGAAATAGCAGAAGACCTTACGCAGTGCCTTGCGGAAGCAACGAGTTTTGAAGAGGATGATGCATATAGTATGATAAATGGTTTCTGTAAAGTGTGTATGTTTTCTTTTCAATTACCCTCTTCTTACTATTAAATTTGGCTAAGTACTTTGGAGCGATACTTGACAGAAAACAACAATGGAACACACCCATTAAAGAAACACTAACGAAAGCGAGACGAAGCGCAAACGTACTATACCCCCTTATCCCACTTCAAAAGTAAACTCAGCCTAGAAAAAAACTTCTCATTTACACATCGACAATTCGAAACTGACACACGTATTTTCCATAAGGGCTACATCAAACACAAAAAGGCCAAACTCATTCCAGGACACAGTTGAACTCGCATGATTCACGGCTGAATTTGATTATGATAATTAATTCGGCTCTTTGATGAATTTAAAGAAAATGCTCTTTGTTCATAATGTTTACGTACATTTATTTTTAGAACAAATAACACGTGTAAAACTGTTGATATAAAGTTATTTGTTCCAATATTATCCCTATGTAGATCAAAAAAACATATCCTATCATCTTCTTTTTCTCTGCGATAAAGAGAAAATGAAAAAAATGCAAATACTACAAAATAAAGCAATGCGAATAATACAAGCGCAACATATACACACGGATAAGAGACATGTTAAAGGAGCTGAATATTTTGACGGTGAAGCAAACTGTGTATTTGAATGTACTTATTTTTATACATAAAATTAAATTAGGGATGATGTCTAAGGAACTGAAAAGAAAAATAAATTACAATAACGAGATACACGGACACGGGACGAGAAATTCTAAGCAAATTAGATTGCCAACAAGAAAAAAAACAAGCACCCAAAAATCTCTGATGTACCAGGCCGTTCAACTCTATAACAAAATCCCGAAGGAAATTGCTGTGATAGAAAATATTAATAAGTTCAAAAATGAATTAAGAAAATATGTCTATCTCAATTATTAATGTTTCTTTTTTTGTGACTTTATTGAAATATTTAAAGAAAGATTATGTTTGCCAAACAATGTACATGTTTATATGTTTATAAAACTATTAGCACACACGAAGATGTGAGCTAACTTAAGATTAATAAATAAATAAATAAATAAATAATTAACACTTGTAGCCACTGTTTATATTTTAATCCAATAAATAGGGAAAATATGGTATATTCAGTCATATCTGCCAAATATCGTACGGTCGGCGTTTTATTTTCAAATCCTCACCAAAGGTACCCTGAAGAGGAAGTTGACCTTTTATGATTTTCCAGTACATAGCCATCATAATTTTATGGTCTGACATAATCTTACGAAGAAAATTTTAAATATGATTATCAAGCTCATTGATCATTTTGATTCTATTTGATCGGTTTTATAGCGAATTTTAAATCAATTCTTAAAGTAATAAATCGCTTTTTATTCTCGCTAATGTTGTTAGATAATTAGTTTTAACCCCCGTATTTACTTCTCCCAGTTAAAACGTATGGCAAAAATATCTGTTTTTGTAACCCCAGCATCTGTTCAAAACTCAATAACGAAGACTTTGCTCCTGGATGAAAACTTAATTAGGTACTCTTGATCGAAAAACCTTAGGTTTTGCAACAAAATTCACTTTACCGCTTGCGCTCCGACAAAAAACACGCTTAAATAGATTCGCCAATTTGTTTCAAAGTTAAAACTTTTTGCCTGACGAGAAAACTCCTATAGCCCTTAAAGTTCGCTTAATCCAAAGTATCACAGCGGAGATTTATTTTTGTAAATAAGTAATATTATACATCTCCATACCCTACGTCTTAGATCTCTCGTCTTGATGCGGGAACAAAGTAGAACTTCTCATTTAAATATACATTTTGTCACAAATGATCTTGCGGCTGCTGTGGAGGAAAGCTTCATTCGTTTGCTTCTTTTCCGTGGATTCCTTTTTCGATTTAAAACGTTAAAATAATTATTTTAGGTTGAATGAGCTCAAAGTGTGTTAAAAGGTAAAATCCAATTTCCCAGCGTGTAATTATATACGCAAGTAGGTTCTCGTGGTAAACTGTTTTCCGCGAAAAACGTCGCTTTTTGTAAACTGAATTATAATCTTCTATGTAGTAGGTATATACTCATTACAGATACCTACGCACGTAGACGTGGGTGCGGAACGTTGCCCGAGTAAAAGGTTTTGTATGACAGAAAAAATTAAACTTCAGGAATAAATAGTCTTTCTACCCGGCCTCGCCCGAGTTATGATTTGTTCACATTCGGCTTTTTTTCAATATTGTGTTTTATAACTAATCGTTTTTTAAGCGGATTGAGAATTAAGCGCCTTCTACCAAAACCTACTATCTAGGAGGTTTTGCTTCGACGCGATGCGACGTCGAATCATGAAAACGACGAATCCGTCCGAGCGCGACTTTAGGTTTTGTCAACTAATCGTATGCTTGAAACAACAAGGCTCCATCTGACACAGCATTGTCATTCAATAATGAGATAGTACTACTATGGAGTTCAATATCGTAAAGCATTGCCAAGTCAGATGGATCCTTGTTGTTCCAAGGTCACGAAATCACGAATGCAAAATACATAAGATAAAGAGTCGGATACGTCGTTGAAATCATAGTATTTTAGAGATTTACGATCGATTTCAAATTATACGTTTTTTTACTGAATTGTTTTTTAACTGAATATAGTTTTTCACTTCAACCTCAACCTCACATTCGTTTTAACGAATTGCATATAATTACCACCCGGTTTAAAACGACAAGCTGCGCCGTGTGAATATCATATTGATATATTCGTTTTTGAGCGTCGTGTGAATATCATATTGCTATATTCATTTTTGAGCTTCGTGTTCATATCATATGGTTATATTCATTTTTGAGCGCCGTGTGAATATCATATTGTTATATTCGTTTTTGAGCGTCGTGTGACCGTAGCGTTTTGCACCTCCGATCTTTTTTTAATTATTGAATAATTGTTTGAATTTAGTGGGTACTTGTTCAAAATAAAAATAAAGCTATTTAAAAGTCCTACGGTTCATTACAAAAAACAGCATTTAAACAAAATTGAGGACGCTTGAAATTATATTTGACAATATCAATTCTTGACGGATAATAATAATAATACAAATATAAAATTAATAAAATTTACAGTAGATTATTTTACACGTTATGTAAACCCGTATAAACATTTCAGTATGACGACACTATAATTATGAAAAACACCACAAAACGGTGAATGTTTTTTATAATCATTTTTCTGACGACGTATTCAGTATTCATGCCTCTTTGACACATTGGAACTCCAGTGTCTACGTTAAAAAAATACTTAGTATTCGAAAATCGTAAGGTTTTTGTATGGACGTCCGATTTTTAGATGGAATCCTCTGGCAAATGTCTTTCGTGGAACAATGGGCTCGGATTAGAATTCGTTTTTAGCTGAAATTTGTCAGCCGAGACAATGGAAGGCGGCGGACGAGGGCACAATGAAACTGGTACTGGAATTGTAACTGGGGAACCGGAGATCTGTGGAACTGGAGAGTAAGTGTTTCACAAAGGGCAAGAAAGGAGATACTTTGTGGAATCAAAGATGAATAAACAATGGGTGAGGATTTTGGATGCGTTTTACATTGTTTTGACAGTTGATCCCCCGACAGTGGACGGCCTCCGTGGACGAGGGGTAAGGCTCTCGACTAGCAAGCTGAAGATCGCGGGTTCAAATCTAGATGTGCGCAATTAATTTTATTTTATTAATTTGTGTATTTCACAATTTAATAATTTGAAATAATATATAGTATATTTGAGGCATGTTCCAGAGTGGAAGATACTCTCCGTATCGCCCTTGTGTAAGACCACCATTCAGAATTAAAACGTTGCTTGAAATGGCTTCGCCGTGTTTTTTCAGATATGTATATATTTGCATAATAGCCAGGTACTTCCCCACCTTCCTATTTTCTATCTCCTTCCCCTCCCCACTACCTTCAGCCTCACAACATACCCCAATTAGAAATGCCATTGTCTCACTTGTTCCAGACGGATGAGATCAGTTGAATCTTGTGTGGGTTCACATAAAAAGAAAGAAAAAAAAAATGATCCCATGACAGTTAATCACCCGACACTTGATACCTCAAAAGATTTTTCCTGTTATACTTTCTCCCTGTGTATCGATTCTCCAATCCAGGCCGCTCGCGATCGCCGTCGCAAGTACACACATTTATCGTCATTCTAATTCTTGAGGCTCGTCGAAGATACATACTTACATACGCCAAACGTCAAAAGTGGGTCAAACCACTCGTTGTTCGAGTGGAATGACTTTGTCGAGAATCGAGGTCCTGGTAATGTACACAGAGACAAAACACGGCCATATAACAAAAGTCGATATAGGCACTTAAATCTGCAGGCGTCTTGATAGGAAATTCGACGTACAAATATTGTTGCTACCTATAAAGCCCTGTCTCTGAAGTTGTTTGTCGAAAGGACAAACCGCCGAATAACAAAAGTCGACATACAATTTGCAATATTTTTAGGGAAAATAATATATGTATATATATTTAAAATATAACTAAGATTAGAGGAGAAGTACAACAGAAATAATCCTTTGGGGGACAACTGTCCGAGGGATCAGTTCTAGCAGAAGGATCAACTGTTATCAGTCAAATTATCAAATATATCAATTTATCAGTCCAGGAATCAACTGTAGGGGGATCAAGCGTCATGGAATCGTTTTGACAAGTTGATGTGGTTATAACAAAAAATGAAAGTGACTCTGTTTTCTTCAATCATACATAGCTCAAATTGCGTTACACTTTTCTCCAGTTTACACAATGTGTTAGCGTTACTACTATTGGAAAGAGAAGCTCTTGAAATGTGATCTGCAACCATTTGAAATGATAACGAAATCTCCAATAATTTACTGACTAAAAAGTGGATTTTCAGCTAAAGGAAAAATTTAGATAATTGTTTATAATCTTTGTTCGGTTTTGTTAATAATATGACATCAATTAGGTTCTGAATGTAACAACGTGGTTGGCTAGAATGACAAAACGGCAAAGGTTTTATTTCATTTTTTTTATTTAGTAAATAAAACATTTGTACAAATTTAGGGTAGTCCAACAAAGCTGTCATATAGCAGCTTGTTTGTAGGTTCTACTAATTACACATCCTTGATACGATGTATAAGAAAATAATTGTATGTGAAGACATTTATATTTTTAACGAAATATTAGAATAGATCACAAAGTAATATTAGATAATTTAAATTACATCTATAAAATTTATAAAATATCTCAATATACTTACCTAATAACAAGATTTCATAGACAAGTTTACAGCGTTAGAGACAAGTACCTAAAGACATGGTATTTTGAGCATGTTATAACAGGTTTCATCAGTAAGAAGAAAATGAGATGACTCTGGGCTCACAAACATACACAAAACACACTATTGGTATTTTTTAAGGGTTTTCTACGCTACTCTGCATGAGTTACGACTATTTATTAACATCGAAAAATAATGCTATTTCCTTATACAGATTCAATTTATAGTTTTTAACATTAAAGTTCCACACCTCGTGATCGAAATGACACTGTAAACTGATATTAGCAACGCTGTAAACGAAATTATATCTTCCTTAATGACGTCCCTTTTTATTTCTATTTACTTTATATTTTTCCTTGACAATATTTTATACCACTGGTATCACTGCTAGATCATTAGCGGCTAACCGTGATTAGCGTAATTCATTATGTATCTAGCGTCTAACCCCGCGGTTGACTACTCCCCACCGTCGTTACACCGCGAGTTCCGCGTGAATCATCTGTAAAAAATGTTCTCGCAATAAATTTATCGTTAGTAAATTCGAGAGTTTTAATCAAAATCTCCACAGCAACAACTGAATACCGATTTACGGATTAGGAAGTTCTATAAATCGCGAGGTTATATTCCAACCTCTCTGACAACAATAAACCTTTCTACACAGTCAAAAGAATGCACGATATAAAAAATGGCACCAGCCAAATTAATAATATAAAAAAATATTCAGAATGTTCTCTGTATCATTGCCAACAACCTAAATAAATGCCAAGGTGCCAAAAAAATATTGCAACATGTACGCGTGCCAAAATATGTTTGTTAGCTCTTGGTCGTCAAGAAAACATGCTAGCTCTTGCCTGTCCGCAAGAGCTAACATGTTTTCTTAATAGGCACCAAATACCACTAATTTCAACTGTTATTTCTATGTAAATGGCTGACAACGGAGGTACGGCATCTTGTTATATTGATAAAATATGTCGTAAAATTGTAAAAAATTGTAATGTAATAAAAAAAAGACAGTAAACAGGTGTTTTCATGAAATATTGCATTTTTCTTCACTAAATCCTCTATATCTCAGCTTCAGTGTTTTGGCACTTATTGCCTATTTTTATTTTTGCATTTAAATGAAAATAACATTTAATTTTAATGTGACGCATATTAACACTCTGTAATAGTCAGCGTTTTAAGTTTTAAAATTGTACATTTTTTTGTTTTAAAAATCTTAAGGGAGTTTTTCATTACCTTGATTTTTTTAAACCTGATATTGCCTCTGCAGTTCTCTAGTCCTTGGGCCGGATAAACTGTAAGTGAACGTGGATTAATTAATGACGTCACGTTTGTATGGGGATTTTCCGCAGACAGTTGTTATTACAGGAGATAAGCAGCGATGGAATGATAGCCATTATTTATTCTTTAAGCAGGACTTAAGACCGGCTCAAGTATGACGAAGTTGTTTCTTTCTGCCTGCCCACGCGGGGTGTGTCAAGGTGGTTTATTAACAAAATATTAAATAAATTACGAAAAAATAATCTACATCTTATTTTCTTTATTTATTCTCCTGGTGCTCCTCCCGTTAATAATGTTATTTTATTTATACTGTATACAAGTAGACATTAACGTAACAAAATATAAGGAAATGATTAATAAATAAATACTAACCGTCCAATAACGGTTTACAACGATATGTAAGAATAAAAAAATAACTATGTAAAACAAAAACAAAAAAGGACACAATAAAATACTAAACTGAGTTTAATCACCTTCAACATACCAACTAGAACTGCTCTATCGAAAATTCTTTTTAATTGCAAGAAATAGACTGAGTCATATAGATAGTCTCTTGTACCTAGATTGTACGCAGTTGGCAACACTTCCGCAGAAATTACAGATAATGTAGATGTGTTCAACTTTACTGAATAAAGTTACGAGAAGGCTATAATAACATAACTCCGAATAGCAAAATACTGTTCTTTTGCATGGGTTCTATATAATTTTAAATTCAAATTTAACCTTTGATTATTGTTCCACTCTATTATTATGTACATGTTTGTGAAAGCCCATATGATTGCAAAATATATAAATTAAATTTGGGTCAACTGAAGTCAAGTGAAAACAGAGATTTGAGAAATTTTTAAAATTTGAATTATTTTAATTTTTAATTTCGCTAAATGTGTCTGGAATCTTGACACTAAGTACAGTGGATGTTAGTGAGATATTAATAATAATAATACTTGGATGATTTGTTAGCGCCGTTTTTGTGAAAAATTACCTCAAGGCGCTTTGAGTTTATATTATATTCAACGCATTCACGCAAGAGGTTAGCTTGATTCTTTAGAAAGGAACATGGAAAGTTTCAAGATCAAGGACAATCTTCGATTTGCAGGCTGCAGCCCAACAACAAATCAGGGGAACTGCACGCGTACAATTTACGAAGCCATTACACCAATCTTCCTTTGAATTGTGTTATCTTGATTTGGTCATTCCTTGTAATGTGATCTGAGTACTTATCATAATGTTTGTCCATTCTTTGAAGAAATGTTTTAAATAAAAAGTATTTTTTGTGGATTCCTGAAAAGAGTCCTAACTGGTAGGACTGTGGCGTCGAGAAAAATCTAGATTAACTAATTAATAATAAACCGCTCGACCTACTTCGTACCTACTCCCGAATTATGTACCTGCAGTCGAAATCGCATCGTAAACAAAGCAATCTACTTACTACAAGCACCTACTTGTCTACCAGGTGACAATACGTCACAGGCCGTCTTTCACATTACGAGAACTCGTCAGAAGGTTCGAGTCTACCGCCTAGGCATAATTGCCGCGCCGTCGAAACATCGCGAAAGGGCCAGACCGAGCAAGTGGCCTTGATTTAGTTGCCATTTAACTACCTGCTGTTGCCACCGGCCGAACAGTATAAATAAGCCCGACGCAGCCAGTCAGGCAGTCAGTCATCAGTCCGCCGAGAATCAACGAGTGAATACCCGCGCTCCTCTTACTAGCGCAAAGGACAATTTACCCGGCTTCGCCCGTACCATCATGGACTCTATCGGGACATCATCTTAGCGCCTTGTCCAGATCGCCGTCCCTGGCAAGCGCTACTCGGATTACAAGAGGCCTGGTTCCAGTGTCTCTGACCAGCGCTTCTTCCACGCCACCATGACCACTACGAGGACACGCAGCATCCTCACTGGTCTACGCCGTTCCCGCTCAACTGCCTACAAGGTCCGCCGCACCTTCGTCCTTCCGTCAGCACTGGAGTATTGATTCCCCAGATCGCCAGTGCCTGACAGTCATCGAGTCCGGTCTCAGCGCGCCGTCGCCAACTACCGCCTGGACCACATCACCGCAGCAACCGGAGTATTCAACATCTGTCCTACATCATCTCCTCGTCACGTCAACTGACTCAATAAACACAGTGACCTTCACCACTCGCCTTTTATTTCGTACCTCACCATTGATCCCCAAAGGACTATGGCATCCCAAATGGAGATATCTTGTGAGGCTGCTGGAAGTGAGGAGAGGAAAAAGATTGGTTATTGTGAGGTAGCGTGAATATTTAATACAATTTTCATTTTGACTTGTACATGCTTTGTTTAGTGTCAAGTTTTTAGAAGAAATTGACAATAAATACAATCACGCAATTAATCATAATCATTATTATCCTAAAAAAATATTTACATCTCCTGTCAGGTAGATCCTACTTCTAGCCCTTCTCTCTCCCATCTCCTACCCGTCTCTCGCTTCCTATTTAGAGTAATCTCCAAAAATGGGTGATTTAATACCACTGGCTTCGGACAAATGGGACTCTAGTAATGGAAATACGTCAAAAAAACAATAGGCCTTACTCATAATCCTTCTGATCACTGGTATTCCTCAGGTGTCAAATTCAGAATAATTCTCAAATTTATTGATAAGCTGCAGAATAATTCCCTTTATAGACGCCGTGGCACTAAATAACAGACTAACCATAACAGGGTTTCCCCGCAGGGGTAGGTGGAGAGGACTGACCGCCTAACAACTCAGTCTTAGCACAGACTACTTGCCTCATTCACATTCATACATCCTCTCATACATACTCTTCTAATATTCTGACTCCTGACATAACCCGACTCAAGAATCTGATTCACTTTATTGTGCCATATCTTCCTTTATACGTATGTATTCTCCTTACACTTTTTTTAATCGTTCATTCGCTCTACACGCCCAAACCATCTAAGCGTTCCTTTCTTAATCTTACTCATTACGCTTACACAAGCCATGCATTCTTTACGGAACTTCTCAAACGATCAACCATTTAACCATTTAAATACCCCCAATCCATTATAACATTATACAACTCGTTGGTCAGAAACAAATTGGAATATGGGAGTGTTATCTGGAACCCACATTATATAAAATATTCTAAAAGTATTGAATCTGTGCAAAAAAAATTCCTAAGACTGTTATCATATAAACTTGGATTAAATGCCTCACTCAAATCTTATGAAGAACGTCTACTAAACTTCAAATTTACGACATTGGAAAAAAGAAGACAATTTGCGGACTTAACATGTTTATATAAAATTATTCATGATAAACTTCTTACCACTAATTGTCTGAGCAATATTCATATTGAAGTCCCTAATAGACATAATTTAAGGAGCCAAAATATATTCCATATTGATATATTTAATAACAATATTGCATATTTCAATTCACTATCTAGAATGTGTCTTCTGTAGAGTCACGTGGGGTAACCGTGCGCAATTTTTACATTGGGATTTTTGTATTAAAAAGCTTTAGGTATTTTACTCAATTTTTTTGTTCATTAATATGATCGATTATTAAGGCATCTCAAACAACCATAAAAGCTTCATTTGGTTCATAAATCAAACAGTTATATAAAAAAGTTTACATGCATGTCGATTGCGTACACTTACCCCGTGTGCGGGGTAAGTATACGCATACCGTAGGGTAAGTGTTCGCACCGCGAAGAGTTACCCCCCATTGCAATTATCACACTTAAATTGCCCCTTATCGTAGACTGTGCAGTTCTCATGCCACCATGCTTTACACACAATACATTCTATCCAATCTTCTGTTGGTGGATCTCGATATTTCTCCTTGCATTGTGGGTAAAAATAGTCCTTAGAAGCCTGTTTTTGTGCTCTCTTTAAACAGTTATGCACGCTGGAATCTCCCGCCTTACGCTTTGTGGTGTGACTTTCTTGAAAAGAGGTGGTCGTCCGATTTCCATGGTTTTAAATATTGGTTTTCGGACGATTTTTGCATCTGCATCTGTCTGCTTCTGCTGAAGTTTCTTTTTTATAGGGACTTGAGATAATTATTTCAGACTTGCAAGCATTTTTAAGTTTGCGTAAAACCGCCGAACTTGAACAACGTTAAACCCAATAGCTCTCGCAATACTTGTGGGAGTAGTCTGTCTTAAAGCTAAAACAGGGTTACGTTTTAGAAATCCATACACCCAATCCTTGCCAGCCGTTTTTGTAATGTTGTCAAATCTGTTCTCGATCTTGTTGATTTCAGCATACTCGTAAACATTTTTTCTCATTGTCTGCATAGTCAGGCCGTAGAACATTTCGTCAGTTTTTTTACAATAATCAACGATTTCGGCCTGAAAATAAATGAATAATTATTAGATCAATAGTTTCACAAAAAAATGAAATCTGCGCGATAAATTGAGAATATATTTATCTAAAAATCTACCTCTTTATCTGGTGTAAATGTCGGATGATATCTCCCCATTGAAGTTGCTATTAATTTTAGTTTTAGTCGTTTACGCAGAGTGGCTTCACTGATCCCAACAATATCTGCAGCAGTCCGCTGACTCTTCCCCTCTTTCATAAGCCTTTTTGCAGTTTCAATCTGCTCTTAAGTGCAAACTGACCTCTCCGGGTGCTTTCTCACGTACACACGCGGCATATTTCACTGTAAAAAAATAACGAGAGTTGAAATATTATGCTATAAAATCAATTTTATCTATCGGGGTAAGTGTTCGCACTCGTCCAACTGCGAACACTTACCCCATCACACTTACCCCTTCACACCAAAATTCAATAAACTTTAAAAATCACATTAGTGGTTATCTTTATTAGGATTATCACTTTGCACCCGTCTAACTAACAATATTTCACTAAAAATTATCATAGACCACGTCGCTCTGACCCATCTGGTTACACAATAGTACACATCGGTAACAGAGATGAAAAATTTAAGAAAAGCACGAAAAAAAGTAATTTACCTACCAGTTTTTATTGACAAATCAGCATCCACTGTACACATGGCCTGCTTCGGCGCGATCCAGAAGGCTACTGAATTAAGGAACGCGCGGGCGCTTAACAGGCACAATCTTGTCGGAAACA
The DNA here is from genome assembly GCA_026573805.1 of Hesperophylax magnus. Taxonomy (NCBI): domain Eukaryota; kingdom Metazoa; phylum Arthropoda; class Insecta; order Trichoptera; family Limnephilidae; genus Hesperophylax; species Hesperophylax magnus. Next base: position 1,603,720 of record JAIUSX010000036.1, read on the forward strand.
TCACTGCGAACACTTACACTCCGCGTACGGTTACCCCACGTGACTCTACAATACAGTTGAATGTGTCCTTATAGATATATTCGCAAACAGTCTTGCATATTTTAAAAAACAAATCAACCATCTTCTACCATGATATGTTATGGAGAACAGTTAAGAGATATAATTGCTTTATTACTCTCTTTACTTTTCTTCCTTATCCTTTCTCTGTACATTTACTATATTTTATATTTCATACTTAACATTCATGTTTTATATTTCTTTTCAATTATTATTATATTTGTATTTTTTTTCTTTCACTACTAGCATCTCCGCCTAATATCAACTAAAACTTGTTTACGCATGCTGTGAACATTTTTAATTGGGGTGTTAATATCTGTGCACATTCCCACCGAAATAATATAAATGTAATAATTGTTAACACTCTGTAAATCTTTCAAACAATAAATAAATAAATCATACGTGGTTTTACCACACATAAGCCTCAAAGATTTCATTTCTACAGCATGCAGTATAATTTTATCCTTCCTCTGCTAGTTTCATGCCTCATGCCACACATCAGGGCAAGTACCAGTACTCCATTGTGGACTGCTGGCTTCGTTTGTTTGGACATTTTTTTGCTAGCGCTAACTGCGTTTAGCCTTCCATTAATGGAGTTACCTGTATTTACCCTTCTTTCAATATATCTGTCAGCCTATCCATCTTTCGTAAACATGCTTCCCAAATCCCATCCCACCGAAATTAACGTAAGTTGACTAATTTTATCAGTATGGACTATTATACTCATAGAGCGATAAGGAATGTTGATTTGATTATTTGTCAATCTGTCTTAAATTGTCTAGTGAGGTATTATAATAATAATATTTAGATAATTTTTATAGCGCCGTTTTTTGGCAAAATCACGGCAATAAGAGGGATTTTAAATGTTTCGACGTCAGGGCAGTTCGTTTTCAGAGATTAATTCATGACTGAGAGTAGCATTCTTGTATTGCCCACAATACATCATAATTAAACTTTTTTTATTGGATTTACATTATTCGACGCCTATATATACTTATCGATATGTCTCATACCAAGGGATGAATCACGTTTGGTAACACGCTCAATAAAGAAAATCAATCAAATAAATACCAACATTAATTATAGTTTTTGCCTGTACAGAATAAATTGTAATTTATTTCCTTTAGCAGCATCTTGTTTTTTGATCAAATGCACTGTGCATATAATTTAATATTAGCGATCACCGAAACGGTGGATGCAATTCTGATAATTAAGTTAGTCAAGTTAAGCCATAAGTTGACAATACTTTGTCTAGTATACAGTTAGTAATAAGATAGATCACTGTAGAAATATATTATTTATTTGTACAGCGCCCTTGGAGTGATTTTTTACAAAAACAGCGCCATGCAAATCATCCAAATATTATTACTATTCTTAAGCTAGGCTTAAAGTCAAATAATATACCCGGCCATTGACAACACTGTAAATATTTATGATTCTGATTGGTAAGGTTGAACGAAACTATAGAGGTTAAATTATCGCTAAAAAATGTACAAACGAAAAACCCTGAATCCAGATCAAACACATACAAAATTAAAAATGTATATTTTTAGAACAGTACCTTTGTCCGTGGATCTAAATAAAAATAGAATATAGCCGTTCAAACGATAAAGTAGCCATCGCGTCTTTTGATACCGTTCCGCCGGCTGATCATATAATTTGCTAAACGAGATAAAAAGGAGATTATCCATAAATCGAAACGGTTCACTGCTAAGTCCTATTGGAAGAGAAAAAATATACACAAAAAAACTCTCCCCAATACCATTCTAAATATAACATTTGAACAAAGAATGGTATATTATACGCAGTGAAAAGCGAGTGAACAATCAAAGCCTTGTTGTATAAGTGTTGAAAATCGCATTGAAGGCTGTCAAAGGGATGTAATTGATTTTGTAACTGACGTTTTGTTGAAGATTTGACATATTTTCCGCATATTCGACTCGACTTCAAGGAACTTATTTATTTTTTAAAGAAATACCCTATTATTTAACTACGTTTTACGATCTTTATTCTACGTGTGGTGTTTACGCGTTGTGTTACCAAATACGTTGTAAAACTATAGTGAAACAACTGACAAACAATCTGTTTATAGCAAATTGTGTTTCCGTTATTGAGATGTTTTCATATCGAAAATGTATCGATTACACAGTGTAAAGGGGAAATTTCAAAACATCCACACTTTATTACATTATTTGTTGTGCTATGTATTGTAAATAACCTTATCTATGTCTGAGAACTAAACTTATTTATAATTGGTAGGTACTTTTTAGGACTTTTGTGATGATTTTTTTACCGCTCTTTGAATTTCTACTGACGTATAACATACTTGCCTTGAACACTACTAAAGACGGGTTATTAAAGATTCACCAAAGTTCAATGTTGATTTTCAAGTTCTGTAAAGGTTTTATTCAAGTTTTGTTATTGTTTTGTGAAAAAACTGGACAATAATGATATAATTATTACTATATATAAGAACAGAACTTGAATAGAACCATTACAGATCGTGAAAATCAATTTTCAAATTTGATGATTTATTCAAATTCAAGTTTCAATTTATAAAAAAAATATATATAATATTCTTCAATATAATTTCTTTTCAGAGGCCTATTTAAGTGATTACCTATTTAAAATTCCCTACATAGAAAAATATCGCAAAGTTTGCTCCGAAAATTTAAAAAAAACACTGTTATTTAACATATTTTAGTAGTGACAAAAATAATTATGTTTCCTTAAATGCCAATTCAGATGTAAAGAAATTTTTGCTCTATTTTAAACAAGTCATGTTTTATTAAATATTTTTGCCTATTAATTTTAATCATTTTTTGTTATATTACCGCGCTGCCCTTATCATTCGTGTTTACTTAACTCCCTTTCAAACCATTTTCTTCTTCTTTTTGAACGGTTATGACGGAACCTTAAATGTCAACGATGTGGCTCAATCGCCTACTTGATACTATTTGAGTTCTTATTTGTGCGAGTTTTTTTTTAATTCGACCTTAAAAATATAATTTTTTTGACGGGAATGTACAAAAGCCAAGAATTTTAATGCCTCCCCTTTATTCCACCTATTCGCCCTTCAACTTCCTTCTACTTTACAGTTATTTGCACTTGCTCTTTAAATCACCCCTTTTCAAAATCCAAACCTTCGTTCAGAAGAAAACTGTTGCCGTATTAAGTAATTGACTCGTAAATTTTAGCGCGAGAATGTTGCAATTGTTCGTCTCTGAATAAAGCAATTAAATCATTAGCACCCTGACATGTAGGAATGTAGGAATCCAGACTCTTTAAAAATATATATTTAGGGTTTAATTCCCAATTATACAATGATAATTATGCAAAAAAATAATAAACAATAGAAAAATGATACGGAAAATTGTATCCACCCTTGTTCTTAACACTAATGCTCGATTTTAACACCCCAGAAGCCCGCCAAAAAATATATTTAGTTCAATGTAAATCTCTGGAAAATCCACATATTTTGAAAGACATTAGCTTACCTATATATGGTTACCAAGTACACTCGAGGGGGATTCCATGCACTTTTTCATACTCCGACAGCGAGGAATTCTGACTATCAGAAATTCTGATTCAGAATGCAACAATCAGAGCGACTCAACTACTTAATACAAACAGTTCTGCATTGACTTATCAACATTTTCAACGTCACTTACATACCGTTCAGACAAATGTCACAAAAAAGTAAAGCTTCCCTGTAAATTTTTTATGCTTACATGTACCTCCCTGTAATCTTCTCTGTAATATATAGCAGTAAAACCGTTTTAGAGAGAAAAAAATAGAAAAAATTAATAACACATTGATAGGAGGAAGTGACGAAGAACAGACTCTTGAAGTGATCAGACCATACACCGATTTAAAAAACTAGCAGATAAAAATCCGCATCCGGAGGTTTTTTTAACATTTTCTCATCGGGGAGGCTGTTTTCGACGGTTTTTTTTTTAAATAACAGTGGTCGAAAGTTTTGTTTACAACATTCCGAAACTATACAGACATTAGCTTAATAATACAATCACGTACGGATGTCATCAATTTAAATAAGACTTCCCAACAAGCTGATGAAATCGATTCCACCAGAAATTAATAAAACATTTAAATGATCTTAATTCGGTCACATACTCACGCCCACAACAACCCTTCTATCAGATTATCTCTTTGGTGAGGACAATAGTGTCAACTTGAAGGCCGAAAAATGTGTCGATGTTTTATTTCCAAAACATCAAAGCTTTTACTTGAGTTCATAGAATAGGCTCCCTTCACAGTAGAGATATTTTTTACATTAACTTCACACAGGAGGTCCCGATCGAAATTATTTTTTACATGTCATCTGTAGAGGAGCTGTGTGGAGGGACTTTTAAAGTAAATTGAATCAATAGTGATCAATAACTATGGTACCTATTCAAGATTGATACAATAATAGGTGTAGTCTTCTTGCAATTACTACAACTGCATTATTATTTCAAATGTAATTACTGTAATCATTAAGTTAAAAAATTTTTTTATCAATTTACAAAATGGCTGACTTATGGAGCCCGCTAGTTCGTGAATAGATAATTGAATTAATGAATAAATATATACACTAGCTTTTGTGTGCCGCATAGATATTTTGTTAATACAACTACTACCTAGTGTGTACATATAAACTTAACATTTTTATAAACAATTTTCTTCTTTATACCTTAGAATAGGCATATTCTTATTTTCTTACGACAGGCTTATACCTACAAACTATCATGTTTCCATTTGATTTTTGCTTGCTTTTATATGTCAAATGGTGAAGGTTATATTATTGCTTTAACTATTCTGTACTTATAATCTTCACAATATTTTTTGTATAAACTTTGTAAAATATATATGTAAAATGGCAGACCGAACGCCCTCAATTTAACAGGCCACGATAACCAGTCAAACGCTCTATATTTTGTTAACAATACATATTCTTATTTTTGTACAACAGGTTTATACCTACAAATAATTATTGTATGCATTTACTATTTACTTGCTGTTATAATGTCAAATGGATATGGTTATATATATTATTTGTACGGGACGTGTTTGCCGGCACAAGAAAAGACTGTAAATAATAAGCACCGGCACACATCAGTCCTCAACCTGGGTTTTTGGATTTGAGTAAAACACCGTGAGGTGTTCTATCCAAACCATCATAAAAGAAAGACGATTCGAATCAAAATTCACATTTTAATTACAAGTGTTTGTACTGGTATACAGAACGTACAAAGGGGTGTAGCTTATAGATACTTCCTACTTTTTACAGCAAACCCAATTCACAAGAAATAGTTATATGTATTTCAATACAACTGGGATTTAAAACACAGATAGAAAACTGCGACAATCGGAATTCTTTCAGCGATAATTTCAGATTGGAGCACATTGTGCATCATCGCGCCATACGATACAGCAAATGGCGTAGGCGACTGCTGGAGCAGTGGCCAGTTCAATTGGTAGCCAGCAGAAATCGGCCAGCCTCTAGGCTTCAGCATCAATGGCTAATTCAGTCGGTAGCCAGGAAGAATTCGCCGGCGTCTAGGTTTTCAGCATCAATGGCTAATTCAGTTGGTAGCCAGGAAGAATTGGCCGGCTCCTAGGTTTTCAGCATCAATGGCTAATTCAGTTGGCAGCCAGGAAGAATTGGCCGGCCTCTAGGTTTTCAGCATCAATGGCTAATTCAGTTGGTAGCCAGGAAGAATTGGCCGGCTTCTAGGATTTCAGCATCAATGGCTAATTCAGTTGGTAGCCAGGAAGAATTGGCCGGCCTCTAGGTTTTCAGCATCAATGGCTAATTCAGTTGGTAGCCAGGAAGAATTGGCCGGCTTCTAGGATTTCAGCATCAATGGCTAATTCAGTTGGTAGCCAGGAAGAATTGGCCGGCCTCTAGGTTGTCAGCATCAATGCAGCAGGGATTGGCCATCCTCCAGGTGATCAGCGGCAGTGGGCAGTTCAATCGGTAGCTAGCAAGTATTCGTCAGCCTTTAGGTTGTCAGTATTGTGGCTGGTTCAGTCGGTAGCCAGGAGGAATTCATCAGCTTCTAGGTTGTCAGCATCAATGCAGCAGGGATTGGCCAGCCTCTAGGTGATCAGCGGCAGCATGGTCATTTGATTATAAGAGCCGTCACACGGAGACGCCCCATTATTGTAATGATGACAGATGCGTCTGGCTCAGCTGATAGAGTGCCGGCCGTAAACAGCTAGTTGCAAATAGTTGTAATCTTTAAAATGATTGTGCCGTGATGGAGGAACAGAAGCGACTACAGATTTCAGTTGACACTCAGGATTTATAATTATAATTAATAGATTGCGTTTTAACTGGAGGTGTTCCGTCCACTCGTGTTAATTTTTGAAATTTGACTGTCCCGTATTGTGTTGTTTTTAGCTATTTATAATTGTTCTAACAAGTTCTTGTGACGTCAACCACAACTTGTTTACGTTCCAGATGCAGGTGTTTTTAGGTGCCAATAATAATTTTGCCCAGCGACTGGTTTTGTCAATATTATGATTTGGAAAAGGGGTCATCAAACTTGCAGGTATTCAACTTTAGTCGCAATTAAAATTAAATGCAATAAAATCATGTTTTCATGTTCGTTACATTATTACTGTTACTATTGTGAACTTATAATCTTCAGAATATTTTTTTATGAACGATGTATGTAAAAGCCCAATGCGCAATGGGCGTATAAATAAATAAATAAATAATTATTGTAAGAGTCTTGATAGAGAAAAATAATAATTTTTATGCATGTGGGAAGGAATATTGATCTGAAGGTCTAGCACGGTCGAGCAATAAAGCCCTACGTCAATACTATATTGACTAAATTAGTCAACTATGGTCAATTAAAGATATTTCTGAGCATGGTCAACATTTGGTAAGAAATGTTCCTACACGACGGCTAAGATTTTAGCGCTGCCTCGATAGTACCATATAAGCTTCGGTTAACTATCAATATATATATTTTTAATAATGTTACAATTATTGGCTTATTAACGAACGTAGTTGAACTAACAAAGCTCTCAGAATTGAAAGAAGTCTTAAGAAGCTGAGAGTGGAATCCGTTAGAGCCAATAACGATACATTGATTCGGGCTTGGGGAAACGAAAGTTGGTCACATTACAAATTATGAATAAAGATCTCATTAGTTAATGAAATCCTCTTTTTTATTAGCTCTTCAGTACTTTCATCACTTTTTTCTGTGTTTCAATGTTTTCTGTGTATTTAAAAAGCGCTTTATACATCTTATTTTTTAATTTTCCGTAGAATAAAATACTATTTTAAAACTAAATCAAATTATCTTTCCGGTGTATGCATTTAAAATAAACCTTAATATTTATGAAAAATGAAATTTTAATATCAAACGTGAAAAATGTTGTCAAAAACACTAACCAAATTTTTAGTCAATTTTTTACTCCAATCATAGAAAAATTGAGAGAACTCGATATTTCGAAATCACGTTCGTTTTGGTTGGAAAATTTGTAAGAAAACTCTACTTTCACTTTTATCTCGCTGATATAATTAAAATATTTTTTAAAGTTAAACTGATTTTTACGATAGCGGCGCTAAATATGAATTATTCATTTTGGCTATGTTTAGGATTTTATTATCGGATTCCAGTATAAATATTTGAGGCAAACTGGAAATAATTATTATTTCTCTTTCTAAAAATTATGTATTTTTGTATGATAGAAAAAAATACTTTAATAAAATATTTACGACCGGTCATATATGACCCTCAAACGCTGGAGGGGTAAAAAAGTAAATGCGGATTTATTAGTATTTCAATTCAAGTCAATGTATTAATATTTTTAAGTAGCTGTTTGACGTTTGAATTTTGGGATGTCAACTCATAGAACGGTAAAAAATCATCGTTAGTTACATCGATTGATCCGATATTGTACAGATATCGATTTGACCGTGCAATACCACCTGGAGGAATTAGGTACAACAAAAATGTATGTCTTAATAACACTTTATAATAATTTTGAAAAACGCAAACGCAATACCAGCTGAATAGCTTCTTCTTACATTCAATATTTTTTACCCCGGGACTCGGTAAGCCCTAGAGTCGATCAAAAGTTAAAACGTCATCACCAGCCGATGCGATGGAAAATACAATATTGAACTTTTTTTCATATAAATTATGCAACCCTTACGTATCCCTCAACCCCAATAATCAAAATGGATTGTTTTAGAGTTTTTGCCCTCAAAAGATTAGGTCGGATAAAAAAAGGTTTCACTACCCTCGAAGAACAGCCCTCAAGAAAATGCCGACTTAATCCAAATCGGACCTTTTTGTTGCATTCTATTTAAGCTACGGGGAAACTGGGCTAATTCAAATTGAAGTAGATATTTCTATATGATGTGAAATTTTCACAAAAAAACATAGAGTTACCCACCAATAACATTATCTTCTAGTGCTTTTCTTAGACTGGATAAAAATATCTCCAATAAGCAAATATTTTAAAATGGACATTTAATATAGGAGTGAAAAGAAAAACAATGATCATCATCATCAAACATAGTAATGTCATTTATGGGTCTATCTGTGCTTGAAACTCAGATTTGTTTTGAATTTAAGTGTCATTTTCAAGATTGGAACAGATTGTGTGAAGAATACGGGCAAGCTTTAAAGTACCTACCTTAAAATGACATTTGAATGAAAAATTATTTTAATTGTCATTTTCAAAATTGGAACTGATTTGTTGAGAATTCATACTATCCTTTTTGATCCATATAGATGAGATACGAGGCTAAAAAGTTGGTTCCTCTTTTTACTTTTAATTTGACCGCCATCGTTTTACATTGTCCATAATACCACAATAGTATATTCCAACCGAAAAGTTGTATTGTTCTAGATCTTCGTATTTCGTCGATCTATGGGCGTTACAAGTGATCGGAAAAATGAAGAAAAAAAATCCAACAAATCGATAAAACTAATTATTTTGACTGATGGATTTTGAGCCGAAACACTCGATTATCGCTATAAATTTACTGTACAAAAATGCTAATTTTGAAATCGATTTTTTTTAGGTAGAACATTTCCGTCAACAGTGTTTGGGAAACTTTACTAGGACATATTTCTTAGCCGAGAGATTGATTGTATATATATATTTTTTTAAATTCGGTATAATTTTCGTACTTTGTAAAGGTTGGATGATTCTGTTTAATTATTACCGCATACGAGAATCCTAACTGCTATAAACCGTCGGTGGAAGTACCTGGCTATTCAAATTTGCAACGCAAAGTTTTGATTTTAGTGGTCTTTAACCAGGGCAACACTGAAAGTATCTACCACTCTGGAACATGTAGCAAATATAATTTGTGTTATTTGAAATGAAAAAATTGTGAAATAACACAAATTAATCAAATACAATTTATTTACGCACGCTGATATTTGAACTCGTGACCTCCTTATCGTAACCATTCGATGATGTACAATTCAATGCTTGCAAGTCCTATACTAAAGTAGTTTTCTATTGACAAAGATCAAAAGGACTCACGTCCGACACCTCAATGCATTTCCTCCCCTGGGGTTCAGTCCAATGTTTTGTAATCCACTGTAAACGCATCTGCAATGCTAGCTTTACACTATCAGTTTTTTCATACCGATCCCCATATCGAGACCCGTATAATTGATAATTGCCAGTAGAGAATAAATGCTTTTTTAGGACGGTACTGACAAACACCTTGAATGTATCCATAGATCAAAATCATGAAAGCCTCTTCACTGTCATTTGAGAGCTGTGTCACGTGCTTGGTCCTTATTCAATCGATGTTTTTGTTAATCCGATCGTCGTTTGAACCTTTATCATAATGATTTTCATAGGTACCAATGTATTGTTGAAATTGCCTGTCTGATAACCGTATCTTGATCGAATTAATTAATTAACATTGTAATCTAAAAAAAATGGCTACCATAATACGGGCATATGCCTAGTATGGTGGCTGTAGAAAACAAAAACCTGTAATAATTTTAATTTTTATGAATAAAGAAACAGAAAAAAAATATATATATACGATGTGAAAATACCAAAACACTGCATCGCAGATGCCAAAGCAAAAGCTGTCACAACCAAGTCTCTATTAATTAATTAGCAAAAGAATTTTGCATTATGAAGTAAACACACATAGACATATTTTATTCTTTGAGTTAACAGTACGATGTAAAGTTCTCGTATATTATTTCTACAAAACAATATATCAAATCATAAAAAAACACGTGAAATTCATAATATATAACACAATAATACACATTCACAATCAGTGATAAATGCATATTGTAGTCTTTTTATAAATATTTAAAATGTAAAACAATGACAGATGCCAAATAATGTGCACCTTCTTACACTGTACGAAAATTGGTACCAACTACCAAAATAAAACAAGTCCCTTTTTAACCGCAAATCTTTAGGAATAGAAAAACTTTATGAAAAAAAAGTATGGTGTAAAGCTGTCATAACACAATGTTGCATATATTTTATTCGAGTATTACAACACTGTCCTAAAGCTACAGTTGTAGCGAAACCTAATCGGCCATATGTATATATATATATATATATATATATATACATATATATATATATTTCAAAATATGTATAAACAAGTATAAAACGGCTATTGATTTTTTTTTTTTTTTAAATTCTCACACCATTGTACCTACCTGCTTCATACGAATAAAAAATGGGAAGCCCTCAGAGCTTAGTAATCAAATCATTATTATTCTTTTAAGTCTAACTTAGAAAAACTTCCACCAACTTGCCGTCGTTATAAAAGTAACTCACGACATGCCATAAACTTTCCTCTGACAAGGGTCTCATTGAAAGATGTCAAAGTGTAGATAAATTAAAATGTTAACAATCAACATAATTTCCCGAGATTGCTTTATTTTTCTTTTAAAGCAGGTAAGTTATTTACATAAAACAAAAACACTCTGAGAATTAAACAAGGAAATTATAAACTTCTGTACAAAAGCATTCAATTTAACTTTCAAATGTTTGCGAGCAAAGGGCTGTTTGTTGGCTGGACCTAAATTTTAAACTTGGTGGGGAAACCACGGCTTTTACACCAAATTAAATAAAAAAAGACTTAAATTTTTTTTTGTTAAAATTCACATAAAAATATACGATATATCAGGAGGTTCAAAGGCTTTTGTGTACGTACTTGTGTTATAATTGGTTACTTTTTCACAGTGATTTATTTATTCAAACGCCATAAAATGGCTTTTACAATACAGTGATAATCGAATTACAAGCGTACAGTTGTAAATAGGATAATAATAGTTATTAATTAAAGAACAATTAATGTGTACACAAAAAATCATCATATAAGTGCAGTAAGACAATGCATAATTCAAAAGAAATATATACCAGTGTAACAATAGTTGAAATACTTCATACTAGGTTTGTATAAGACCTGTCATAAGTCGAAGTATGAGGTGAGGTGAGTTATTGTTACTCACAAAATTAATTTACTTGGAATAGGTGAGTAGGCATCGCAACTTGGCACTAACAATTTAGTGCTGTCAGCGATTCAATGATACTTGTGGATAAGAAATAATAATATTTATTAAAATATTTTTTTTTTTTTTTTAATTGCCGGCAACCCAGGCGTTTATTGAAATAACATTCTAACACTATAAGATATCTGAAGTAAATAGTTTAGATGTAGTAAAATATGATATAGGAGCCATGCAGAAGAATATTATCTTTCCTGACATTATTATTGTGTTTGAATTATGTTATTATAGCCTTCTTATAACTATATTCCGTGCAGTTGAACACATCTACTACATAATTATGATTTATCATTAAACCTTTATATTAGATGTTTTGTTTTAATAATTATATCGGTACCATAACTACCACATAATTAGGTACATATTTTAATAAATACATAATTATAATTTTTCTTTCGTCGGTTGTTAAAACAATAATGCGCGGAAACTGTACTGACTAGAGGAAAATCATACGATAGTAAACATAAAACCCCTTTCTAATTAGATTCTTACACGCCGGTTCTACGTAGATGTGGTAAAGCCGGCCTTGAGCCAGGTTTAAGACCGTTTTAACCAAACACCATGATATTATTATTGTCACTTATTGTTAAATCAAGATTTTCATTGTTCCTTACGCGTCGATATGACTTAACCCACATTTTTTGACTAGATCAGTAATACCAGTTACTTCCCATATTTCTTCTTCCCACCTCTTTCCTTTCTTTTCTCCCTTGAACCGCACGTCAAATTCCATTGCGCATGCCACAGTCCCACTGCCTCCGAACAATTGGGACTCTTGTGCGATATCTCATTTCTAAATAGTATAAATCAGTCGCTATCCGCATCTGTCCGTTTATGCGCTTAATTATCCCAAACTACGCAACGGATTTTGAAAGGGTTTTCATTACCTCTTAGAAAATTTCTTCGGGAAGGTTTATATATATAATACGTTCATATCATTTTTAAATTAAATGGAGAAAAGTCGATGTTTTGTAATGATTTCGTAAAAATGTTTTTTTCCGGTGCTTACAAAAAAATGTTTTACAGAATTGTACATCTCAAAAAACTCTACAGAAAAGCCCGCAATGGTATATGTATACAAATGATAACCTTCAGCAACGCCGGGTACGCGTCAGCTAGTGCACTTATAAAAGCTTATGGCTTACTTTGCAACTGTAAGATACAAAAAGTAGGTACCTACGATTCTTGTACATGCATATCCCAATAAAAATAATTCCAGTAAATCCTTTATTCATTTTCGGAAGCTAACGCTCTGATGGTAGCGTATTTATTACTTTTGAGATTGTGGTACTTTATGTATTAAATTGCAAGCGCCAGTGAGGTGCGGATGGTGAAATAAATCGTAGAAACTGTTAGTCGCCTAGGAATAAAAATCAAAATTCAAATATTGAAATTAACAACGTTCTCACTCTAATGAAGATAGGATGTCTTCAACGGGCGTCCCTGACTTCTTCTATCATTCAAACCACTCTCTAAACACTGCTGGTCATCAGATAAAGTGTATAGGAACGCGTACTGGACAAACAAAGAAACATTATTTTACATATGTATTATAAACTAAAGTTTAATTTTAGACTTACGAAATGTATAGATTGTAATGTTCTGTACAAAAAAAAACTTTTGACTTTAGTCTGTGTATTCTATGAGTGATCATATATTATTAAAAAAATGGTTTCTACAAGAAAAGTGAAATAAATAAGAAAAGAATTTAATAAAAATAGATAAAAGCATTTAATGCGAAAGCCAAACACGGTGCTAAGATGGTCATAAGCAACAAAAGTAAAGTTGTTTGGCGGGACGGGACGGGCGGCGGGCAAGACGGAGTGTCCTTATCTTTATTGGGTGTTTTGCCGGTTGGGGCGGGGGCGCGAGGGGTGTGCGCAGGGGCAGGTGGGTGGCTCCCACCAGTAGCTGCCACTCGGCCTGAAGGAGTGGGTTGTTGAAATAAAACAGTGCTGAGCCGGGTACTCGACGGCGTTTTAGCTAGTTTAGAGAACTGGACGCTTTATTTTTTACTGTTGATTGTTAATTGACAGTTTTTTTGTGTTTTTGTCTGGTTTGTTGATCTTGACAATGCCTTGGAAGTGAAAAGAGCTGCCTATTATCATAATCAATCGAGAATAAAATTAAATATTTCATGCCCATAATAAGTACGTTAACTCTTGACAGGCCAAGATACTAAACAAAACGTCTGTGACCAAGTGGGTCTTCCAACGACCCCATGAATTTTTCTGTCTCATGGGCTTTTAAACTATAAAAATCCCAATTATTCAGTCAATTATTATTGGTAACTTATGTATTTGCGCAGGAATACGTAAAATACTAAAATGATATATCAAGTATTTAAGCTAACATAAGGAAGATAGTAATTTTGAGTACTACCTACTCCCCCACTTGGCTGGGGGATAGTTAAAAATAATCTATATGTCGCAGATACGGAATAACGTCTTGGGAAAACTCGTGCAAGACAAAAATAGTTTACATTCAAGCAATTCAAAATTCTATTACTAAGCTTTGGGTAAGTAAAAGTATTTATGCACAAAGAAGAGATTTAAAGTATTAAATGAGTCACTTAATATATTTATGATATTAAGGTTTAAAGTTGTATGCCAAAATCTATTATCGTATTCCATATATAAACAAAAGGTAAATCACATCCACAACACAAGATTTAGTCAAAATGAAGAAACGTCCATTGCAAAATTTACTAATTAATACGGGTGACAAACATTAAGTTATTTTGTATCTTCTATATTTAGTAAGATGCCAATGGATGTAAAAAGCGAATCAACGGGCACAACTGAACTAAAAAAACCCAAAACCGTGGTTAATGGATCAAGATTTTCTATATTGATATCTTTATTGTTTGGTTATTAGTATGTTGACTGTCTTACGTCTTTGGGGATCAATGGTGAGGCACGAAATGAAAGAAGGTGTTGAAGGTCACATGTGTTTATTGGTGAGTCAGTATAGCCGTAACGAGAGTTGACGCTGGACAGATGTAGAATATTCCGGATGCTGGCTGATGATGTGCTGGTCAAGCGCGGGTCAGTGAGTCGACGCCGGGCGCTTGTGACCGGGACTCGATGTAGGTCAGGCACTGGCGAAGAACGTAGGTCTTCAGGCACTCCAGTGCTGACGAGACGGCCGAAGGTGCGACGGACCTTATAGGCGGTTGAACGGGAACGATGTAGACCAGTGAGGATGCTGCGTGTCCTCGTGGTGGTCATGGTAGCGTGGAAGAAGCGCTGGTCAGAGACGCTGGAACCAGGGAGCTTGTAATCCGAGTAGCGCTGGCCGCGGACGTGGCCGAGGCGCTATGATGATGTCCCGATAGAGTCCATGATGATAGGGGCGAAGCCGGGTACGTTGTCCCTCGCGCTAGTAAGATTGGCGCGGGTTAACACTCGTTAAGCCTTGTAGACTGGCGGCAAAATTATGACTGACTGACTGGCTCGCTGCGTCAGGCCTATTTATACTACTCGGCCGACGGCGGCAGTAGGTAGGTGGATGGCAACTAAATCGAAGACACTCGCTCGATCTGGATCATTCGCGAACTTTCGACGGCTTGGCAATTATGCCTAGGCCGTAGGCTCGAACCTTCTGGCGAGTTCTCGTAGTATTCGAGACGGACTGCAGTGTTATTGTCATCAATATGCAGGTAGGTACTTGAAGTACGTAGATTACTTTGTTTACGATTTAACGATGCAAGTACATAATTCGGGAGTAGATACTAAGTAGCAAGTAGCAGTTTATTATTAATTATTTAATCTGGATAATTCGACGCCACACGTCTATCTGTCTATGTATTGTATTGTAGTACCTTAGAATGTTTATATTCTGTATCTATTTGATCGTGGATTGTCTTTATATGTCTCTCGTTATATAATTAATATTGTGAACATGACTTGCTTACAAACTGCTTTTGAAATTTAGCGGGTGTAACATTGAAGAATAAAAAATACAAAAAAAAACAAATAAATAAAAAAAATTGGTTCCTGTCCCATTTTTAACAGGAAAACGAATAATTTGCACAGATTTTTACTAAGATAAAAGCATTTCATATCAGTAAATTTTCTTCGTGTACCCAAGTACTTTATCTCCTGTCTGAATTGTCAGACAAGAGATAAAACAAATATTTACAATTTTGAAAATGAAAATTAATTTCAAAGAAAAAGTCTTGATTTCATTGAACCAGTTGCAAACATAGTCCAGTCGCAATTGGTATTTTCTATATTAATAAAGTCTTCACACTGATTAACCTAATGGGAAATAGCATGGAAATCTATGTGTGAATAGTTGCCCGTTTCAATAGAAACTGTCTCCACATTCCTTACCACAAATTTCCATTTACTGCACAATTGTTAAAGCGATGCAATACATCGTGTAACAATAACAACCATTTAAATTCAAATTGGTTTAAATTCCCGCTTAACACCATCTTCCTATTTTGATTTATGCAAGAAAAAAACATCGACATAATGTGGCTTTTATTTTCTTATATATTATATTGGGAAAACTGCGCGTAACATAAATATTAGAGTAAAAGAACACGTCAGGTGTTTAACGAGTACTGGTTTTTCAGAATTTGCTGAACATTTAATTAATACTAACCATACTTTTAAAAAAATACAGGAGACAAAATTATACATAAAAATAAAATAGGAATACGCCTTAATAATTTAGAAGCATTAGAATAAGTAAAATCAAATAAAAATAAAAGTAATTCCCCAATTTTAAATAAACAGTTAGAACTAACCACCAGTTCAATTTTAAAGTTGTTCCTTTTCTCCCTATCTAACCCCCACCCTACCTTTACCCCTCTACCTACCTGTCTCTGACGCCCCCCACCCCTTCTCTAAAATGCTTTCTTTTTTGTTTACCTCATAAGATTTCTCTATACTATATTTAGTTTAAATATTTATTGTCCTGAAGAAGGTTGGGAATAACCGAAACCGGTCGACATATATAATAAAATAAAGTGGTTTAAAACAAAAAACTTTTTCATTTAGAATAATGTCAAGCCCAAAGATATTAGAAGAACGAGATATGCTATGTTGGCCGCCGGACCGTAGCCGGAGTACTACCTAATTAGGGTACTTTGAACGGTATCGGGACGTGTACGCACAGAAATCTGTTCTATGTATTAGTGCGGATACCTTAGCGATGCCTTAGCGTAAGCGAAGGTGTGCAGTAGTATTGGTGAACAAAACCGGCGACACTCGGCAAAACAATTCCACTCAGTACGAACTGCGCATAGCACATCTCGTTCTTCTAATATCTTTGGTCAAGCCACAAAGTGTTTGCTTTCTTCGATAATTTTATTTTCTATTTCGGACGTTCCATACCGAAAACCATAACCGAAAATGGGTTCGTATGTAGGAGATTTTGAACTTTATAACTGTTTTTATAGGACTGAATATTATTTTTTTCTGGGCTTACAAAAAGAATTATAAAAAAACACCATCATTTCAAAGGCCAAGATGTGTTCCACTTGCATTATTTAATTATTACATCTAAAACATTTTCAAGCGATCAAATTTTCAAATCATTTTGCATAACCACACAGTGCATAGACTTAACGACACATCAAAGCAAGTAATAATCCTTTTAGTAAAGCACCACCGCCCGCACAAAGGCGTCGGTCGAAATATTAATATAACACCTCCGATCGGCGGGCGTACCTTAGAGGTGACCAACCCTGCCAGCTTTCCGTGCGATAATTAGTTCTTAGACTGAATTGCTGCACTACGGAATAGCAATTTGTAGTGCGCCCAAGCCAGTCATTTAGTTTAGACTGTTAATTGAGAAATGTCTACGAACCGCTAAATGCTTAGTGGAATGTAGAAACGGAAGACTCCTTTGTTCTGACAATAATCAGAATTTTCCGAGATTTTAATGAGTTGTTCTCCGGAAATAATTATTTCACCTCTTTAATTGAAGTCTCGAGTTGAACAGTGTTTGAAGGCATTTAGCAATAGTGAGGTCAAAATAATTGAGATACCCAAATGCACCTTTGAGGAATCGAAAAATTTTTTTCATCAAATTATTAATTTCGGTTGTAGGTGCATGAGTGCATGCGTGATTTGAAATTGTATTCATGCGTATTTTATAAAATTATTCAAGTTCAATAAAAGTTTAGTTTTCAAAAATAGAACTGATAAGTCTAAAATCGAATCAGACAAGCGGTAAAGTAGATACCATCATTATGTTATTAATTAATAATTCTTTATTTGAAATATGTATTTCTTTAGTTTAAATATTTTACAGATTTAAATCAATATGGATTATCAAAATTTCCTACTAGCATAATAATAGCCGTTCGCAGCCCGACTAATGATTGGATTATTTGTAGGGCGCGTTTTCGTGAGAAAAATACCTCAACCATTGAGATTTCTGGTACGGGCCGGGCAGCGCGACATACATTTGCAAGCTACTAGACGCGCGACGATAGCACGCTGGTCTATATGCGACTTATAAAATTCTCATGGTGGCCCTACCAGGTGCGCGCTCCTATATAAGGCTCGCCCCGTCGCGCCACAATACTAAGACTAGTAACAGTCTACGAGTACTCCTCAACTTTATACTAAACTTATGATCCCGACAAAATTCCAAATTAATTATTTTTATTCCACTATTTAAATATCATCTATATAAGATTTTTCATAGAAAATACCAAGTCCATTCGGTGGCGTACAACGCTGTAATACCGATCGTAGGCTGCTTGTAAGTTCAGGTACGAATTGTTTTATTTGAATTCAAGATACAAAATTTACAAAACTCGAAGGAACTCAAAAAATTTAAAAAACGATCTCACCTAAGTATCTACAAAATTTACCCAAATGATAATCCAGGGAAGAAGCAGTGTAAACACGATAAAGGAAGTAGCTAGGCCTAGTAAAAAAGATTTAACAGTGCATTACATATGGACATTGTCGTGAAATAAAATTTACCAACAAAATAATTACGTGTTCAGCTTATTAACCTTTTTAAAATGGAAGAAGCTGCTGTGTTCAGCTTTGCATGGTTCCTTTCTTTGATATCATTAAAATTCTTTAAAATTTTTGTAACAATATTGTAAAAAAATATTGTGAATTATGAATTATTCGAAAATGGTTATTTTACTGTTTTAATAAAACGTTTAAATTGGTCTTAAAGAAACAATTTTTATGTGGCACGAATGTGACGCCAAAAGAGTTAAAAAATTTGTGCAAAATAAATTTGATCAAAAATTATTTCATTTTAAAATGGAAAATATTTGAAAGTGAATTTTTACATTGGACAAGGTACCTTAGAATATTAGACAACTTTACGAAATTATATTAAAAATGTATTTTAAAAAGAGATGAAGTCAAAAATGACAACATTACATCAACAAAGATAATAATTTGTTTATGGACTGCAAGCCTATGATTATACCCAACAGGCCTGTATTTTAAGTGTATACCTTTAATACTTATCGATGAACTACAAATTACAAAGAAATTTATTTTTATTCCACTATTTACAACATACCTAACTGTTTTGTTTTACTATTCGATTTCTGTTCATAATATGGGGTCATTAACACCCCCACGTTACTTTGCACAAGTAAGTATACTTTGTCTTGTGGAAAACGGTGGGGTATCGATTGCTCCTCTTCTTTGTACAGGAAGCTAAGTACCTTGTATAGATCTGATAATGTCTGCGATAAGTCAGGGCCCAACCGAATGCATCGATATAGCAACATTGAAGTTTCTACGGACCGATGCAGCGTGAACACAGGACGTTTCAGAAGACGTTTAATTTAAAAAATATATATTATTATTTTTATTGCATTTATAGAATCGTATCTCGAGTATTATCATGTACTGACTAGGAACACAAGAAAAATTGTAAAATTCTTCTTCAATACATACACAACCAACTATCAGTCACACTCACAAATCAAGAACGTATATGATTAAAATTAAAAAAAAAATAAATATGCTCTTTTATTACATTAACTCTGTACAATAAGCTCCTAAGAAATCTGTTTCACTCATAGCCCACACGGAGAAAAAAGACCATTGCCGAATTATGAAAAATCTCTTCAAATCATTTTTTATCCGGTAAAAAGTTTATCAAGAAATGAATGAACTCAATATGTACAACACTTTGTTTATTAAGGTTATAAATTATGTTAAGACGGTCACAATTTAAACGAAATCTCAGAAAGCAATGAACATTCAAATTACAAAAGATAAATGTGCAAAATAATAATAATTTGTTAGGTTTCTGGGTTTCTCACGTTAAATATATGGATAGGTAACAAGTACCTCAACAGTCAAACATTGTCAAGTATTTGTGTTGTTGGGGGTCTGTCTGTGATTGTTAGTCTGGTTTAATGAAGTAGGATTTATTTTTATTTTAAGAATTATCCTCAAAATTGAAACTGTTTGCATCAAGCTATCAGACGAGCGTTAAAGTACCTACAAATTATTATTTTTCTTGAATATTTTTTCTTCAGCATCAATTATTTCCCTAGAGTTGAGTATGTTTTTTACATAAACCTTCAGCTTTAAAAAACCGGAAATTATAATATTCCATGATTTATGACGGGACTGCGCTAGTTTTAACACTAATTACCTCAAGAACCTTACACAAGCTTATCTTTCCAGAGTGGTAGATACTTTCAGAATCACCCTAGTGATTGCCCACCATTCAGATCCAAACGTTGCTTAAAACGGCTTAGTGTTTAGTCGTGTTTGGTGGCCAGATTTGAATAAATTGAATAGCCAAATATTTACTTACTTATCTCATCAAAATCTCTTTCCTCTCGCCATTGATTGCTTTCAGTCTCACAATATTTCCCAATTGGGGTTACCATAATCCCACTGTCTCTAGATAGTTGGGAGCTGTTATGACTTGTCTGGAATATTAAAAAAAAATACTTTTTTAAGTTACACAATACATGTTAAACACCCGGTGGAAATGACAAAGTCCCTCGATAGTGGCTAGGAGACAAATTTAAGGCAATATATCAGGCCTTCTCTGCTCTGGCGTCTACTGGCTTCTTAGTGTCCAAGTCGAGAGACAGGCCAATTAGACAAAAGGACCACGTTAAACCAGTTGCTTCTTAGAGGATGAACTTTAAACGAGTGACACTTTAATGAAGCAGAGTATTTTGCACGTTTTAAAATATGTTGCTGGATGCTCAAAGTCCAGTGATAGAAAATGAGAGATAATTATTATATTTTAAAAGAAAGCAAAGCTTTGTGGTGTGACATTGTAAATGGAATACAGAAGCTTTGTTTCATAACGAAATATAGTTATTTTAGATGCCGACCGAATTTAGCTTGTACACATGCTTTACAAGAAGTAAATTATATTTTAGGATTGTATTAGGACGATTTATGTATGATATCCGTATGTAATTGAGAACTATTTTAAAACCATCAATGTATATTATGATAAAGGCCTTATTAAAAAAAAAAAATGAAAAACACCTCTCAACTGTTTCTACTGTGTCTGTGGGATGTTTAAGTTACACATTGAATAAAGACTGTACAAGATCTGTATTTTTAAATTATTCTTTAAGGCGAAGCTTAATGCTGAATCACTTTTTTGATTAATCTTTATAACGAATTGGTGTACATTATGAATACCAAAAATATTTTTTCGATAAATTGATGGTTATACTATCGCTTCGTTTGAATAGAATACAAATAGAAAAATAAAATACTCAATAAAAAATATAAATATAAACTACTAAAAAAACATTTTTTCAATAGAAATGTATGAACGCGTAAAGAAAACAATTTAAAAATACAGTATTATAGTTAAGATTATCTGTGACAGTTTCACTTGATTGACTTTTTTTTTTCTTGTAAAATTATTTACAAAATGAATAAAAACCATTTTTTTGCTTCAAATCGAACGTTTGTAGACTCCGTTTGTTAAGCGATTTTATGCCTATTACCTAAAATATAAGGTATACTAAGAATATACACATTTTTGGCTTGTAGCTTCCTCTTAATTGTGCTGTGAATAAACTGGCAAAGTCACTTTTGGCGGACCGACGCATGCGCGTTTGGTTCTCCGGTCAAAATTAAGAATTAATGTTTTTATCTTAATGCCTGATGAAACTTGGATCAAACCAGAAAAAAGATGTTCGAAGCCTAAGCGCAAAAAGGTAAAATAATACAAAATGATAATGAATACATTTCAAATCACGCATATCTTAGCCTCATTTAGTTATCATTGAACAAATCATCCCAAACTTCTTCTTTCAACTTGACAATAGTCCCCAAGTTGGGTCAGATTATACACGGTGTCCGGAAAACTGCTTCTAGTAGTAGTAGTAGCGGAAAACCGGTGAATCTACATCACATATGGTGTCGATTTTTGTGGAAGTTGGAATTGTTTTAGGTCAAATTTGAAAAAAAAGTCAAGTCAAGTTA
This sequence comes from Hesperophylax magnus, assembly GCA_026573805.1. Taxonomy (NCBI): domain Eukaryota; kingdom Metazoa; phylum Arthropoda; class Insecta; order Trichoptera; family Limnephilidae; genus Hesperophylax; species Hesperophylax magnus. The sequence goes on from JAIUSX010000036.1 coordinate 1,625,738, forward strand.
GTGTCAGACCTGACCTAAAATCCTTTATAACCTTTTCTGTCCATAAAAAAATGAAAGAAAAGGTTTAGATCGATTTTTTTCATTTTTTCTTTATGTGATGTAAATTAATTAGTTACTCGCTTGTACTACAAGTTTCCGGATACTGTACATAGCCAAAATATCAACTGGCTTCGGGCAGTTGGGACTACTCTGCTGTGTCACATAAAAATATCGTTTTTCAGTGTATATCAGATTTGACGTTACTCCCAGGTAGGTATAAAGCCAAGAAGGTTCCAGAAACACGCTTGGCTCACAGTTTACAGTTTAACCTTTAGCAGGTGAGGTCATCAGCCCCGTTTTACTGCTGATATACACCCCTAATGACTTTGAGCCCCGAGCCAGAGGAGAAATTGCTTGAAATGTGATTTTCTTCCCCGACAGCGCCCGACTGCCGGGGAAAAATCACCCCATCTTGCAACAGTGTATTCTACCCACTTTGAAGTATTAGGAAGGTAATGGAAGCTGATTATAATTTTGTGAAAAATGTACGGATATCACGAGATCTAATGTGATTGTGATGTTAGGCGAATTAGTTTAATATGAAAACTAGCTGCTTAATGCATTCCGCAATGGCAAGAATAGTTCAGAAAAATATACATTTATTTACGTAAAGGCGTACCTAAACAATACAAATTTGTTAGGTTTACTTTAAAAAATTGGAAGTTATAATTTATTTCTAATAAAAACAGTCTACTTTTTTTGTGATTTGTTTATGATACATCCTTCTTTAGCCAACGTGTCCATCATCATTATGTAATTACACACTGCAATGCTGTCCGAAACGTTGACTAAAAAAGGAGGTAGCGCAACACGGCATATTACCTCAAAAACAAATCACTATAATACTTTTGGCCGTGAAAATCTCAAATCATACCCAATCTATTATTTGATTTCATTTCAACCACGGCAGGCGCAAGTAAATTTTATTTGATTAATTTGTGTTATTTCACAATTTATTTATTTAAAATAATATATAGTACGAGTATATGTGTGCACGTTCCAGAGTGTAGGATGAAATGGCTTTAGCTTTGTTTGGTGACCAGTTATGAATAGCTAGGTACTCCCCCACCTGTTGGGAGCTGTTAGGACTTGCGCGGTATTCACATAGAAAGGCGGGGGTTAAATCATATTAAGAGGTCATATCAACGTGGCCTAACCTCGGTTTGAAAATAGCCTTAAATGCCGAAACAGCTGATACATTAATAAAAAACTAAAATACTGGCAGAACTTGATAACAGCATTATTAAATTTGAATTATATTCAATAAAAACTAATTGGCATATGAACCACCAAACTATCACAAACCAACTCATGGTTATCTGGACAATTTCTCTCACCACTATTATATTCATCGATATTACCTCAATATTAAGTAACATCTACAAAGTATGTAGTTATGTCTGTCAATGCGCTTAATTCTTCTAAGCTACCCAACGGATTTTGATAGAGTTTTCACTATTATTTATAGAATGTATTCCAAAAGGTTAATATGCAAAATACATGCATATTACATTTATAGAAAGTATATAAAAGTCGATGTTTATCTTAGAATTCACAATCTCAAAACTTTATCCAAATCATTCCCCGAGCAACGCCGTATGTGCACGTCAGCTAGTGTAAATTCACACATTTATTGGCACAAAGTTGATGTTGGATGGGTGAAATTGTTAAAAAAACAAATATACGGATTTGAACATTTGAAACAAAGATCACAGCTACATAGGAACGGTGCGTATATTTCACTAATATTTTAACTAGAAATTCACTTCATTACCGTCAAACGAGAGCCCAACATTTAAAGTAATGTAGTCATTAATGAAACAAGTGACAATTTTATAACATAAAGCTATTAGAATTAAGGCTAAGTTTAATGGCAAATCACTATTTTGATTCATCGTTATAGCGAATTGGTGTATATTATATATACCAAAAAATATGTTTTAGATAAATTGAAGGTTTTCATATCTTTTCGTTTGAGTAGAATAAAAAAAATAAAAAATTACTCAATAAAAAATATAAATGTAAACTACAAAACAAATTATTTTTTAAATAGAAATGTATGAACGCATAAAGGAAACAACTTTAAAAAAATAGAGTATTATAGCTAAAATTATCTGTGACAGTTTCAATTGATTAACTGTTTTGCTTTCTTATAAAATTATTTACAAAATAAATAAAAACCAGTTTTGTGCTTGAAATCGAACGTTTCTAGAATATGTTTGTCAAGCTATTTTAATGCCTCTTACCAACAATATAAGGTATACCAAGAATGGTGACCGGATAAATCATCAAAATGATAATTCATCACATTTTTAAAAAGTTATATAAAGTCATGGAAAGTGATGAAACAAAAACTTTATAAGCTGGGTTAAGGTAAGGTTAGGTTAGGATTAAATTTGTTTTTTTTCATCGTTTCAAGGAAATGAATATTTTGTCATTTAAACAAATTAGTAACCCTATATTTTTAATCTACGCGATAATTCATGGCCATAACAGGTTACTACATTTTATGTACTTAATTTTTCTTTTTTGATAAATTTGCATAAAATATCAATGGATGTCTAAATAATTGAATGAATAGTAAGAAAAAAAGATATTTTAAGAAAATTTTAAAACCTGTATCACAAACACATACACGAGACAAGGAAAAGAAATTAAATAAGACTCCCGAAGTCATTGATGTACGGAGCAATTAAGATATTTGGCGAATTACCAGAACAAATAAAATTATAAGAAAACATAAACCGATTTAAACTTAGGAATGGCTGTTTCGGAGAATTTGCACAATTCTTCAAAATTCATAGTTAATTTTCAAGTTCTGTGAAAGATATTTTCAAGTTCTGTTATTATTTCAGTTCTGTCAAGCAACTAGAATATAATGATATAATAACGGAACATGAATACGAATTTCAAATGAATTGTTCAAATTCTCCGAAATTACCCGCTCTTAAATTACGAAAATTTATGATTGATTTAACCTAAATCAACCTTTTTTTAATTTTAAGGATTAAAATGAAAAAAAGTTATTATAAGGAATAAATGTGTAAGGATTGTATAAGAACACAGTCCATAGAATACTATGTTTCTAAAATCCCATAAATAAACAAAGGCTGGGAATAATATCGACAACTCCAAATAGTGATTGTATAGTAATAATATTTATTAGGCTGTGTATTTCAAATGTCGACTGCTTTTGCGGTCTGTAAATTCCCAGCCATAAACTGAACAGGTCGGCTGTGGAATTATAAATTCGACTGTGAACCGCCAATATATCTTCGTATTTTTAATGATTTAGCTTTTTTAATTTTATCTTCGAGCCGTTTTTGAAATACACCACGTGACATTGCATCTTAAATATACCTTTGTCATCAATATTTCAATATTGTTCATCGGAATTTCTACTAATTTCATTGAAAAAGAGCAATTACTCCTAACATCATTATGGCAGATTGATGCAGTGCGGGAAACGTGTTGTATTGATTTTATATATTTTATGTTTGTTCTTAAATTCACGTGTGCGAAGAAAAGAGATATTGACGGTTAACGGTGGTAACATGTTTTTTCCCTTTTTTAACATTTATATTTGCTTAAATACATTCTCCAAAAAGTATCCTGAAATGAATAAGAACTTCCCATTTCGTGATTATTAATTTTAAATAAACATCGTAATGTTAACGTTATTTTACAATGTGTCATGATAATAGCGATTATCTAAGACACAACATATTTCATCAATTCCTAGAAGATCTTGTTAGCGTGACCAAACTTGTGCACAGCAAACTGATAGGAGGAGTTAAGAGGTACGAGGGAGTAGGATGTAGGAAGTAGGTTGTAGGGGAGGGGTTATTGGAATAGTTCCTGTTTGGCGGTTCGCTGGTTATGTTGGCGGTGGTGGTTATGATACTAGTTGAAGCAGTACTAACCTACAAACCCCCCCACCTGAGCACTGAACACTGCCTGAGAGATGTTCCAGGATAGTAATATAACAAAGGATTATCCTCACATTCACAGTCTTCAAGTTTGCCTTAGTTTGTGACAGTGTTTTGAGAAGAAATTTATCATAATTTGGTATTAGATGTTTGGCGCAAACCGCAAAGATAATACATAAGAAAATACCGCTATTCACACTTTCACTTTTGCGTATAAGACCACAGGATTCGAGGAGATCCATACAAAATTGTCTATTTATTTGTTTTGAATAATAGAAACAAACAATACATTGGTTACAGAGATGAAACAATTTACATAAATTAAATATTTCAAGGTGGGTGTCTTTTACATGTGTATTCAATAATTAGCGGGTGACGTGTGTAGTGTATAGGTTTGTGTATGTGTGTAAGTATGTGTGTGTATGTGTGAGTATATGTATGCGCATTGAACTGTTTATGATATTATTGACATGGCACCACTTTTAAATTTGGCAGTAAATCCGAAAAAATGACGGTTTAGAATTTAGACAAATATTATTCAATGTATGAAGAGCACGGTGAATTGAAGAATTAGATTACCTACAAAAAAGTGTGTCTGCGTATTTGTTTGAAAAATAAATATTAAATGACCGTTCAGCGACTGTGAAAATGTGTTGGTTCCTACCCCTGCGTCATGAGTTCAATTCCTCGGCTTGCTTAGTCGTCCATTATTTTCACAAGTAAAATCTTTCGCTTAAAATGGTGGCACTAGAAGATTTAAAAATGTTATCAGGTTTTTCGTAACCCGGGAACGTTTGTCTGCTTTTTTAAAGAGGTAAAAATGATTTTTCAACATTCGAACGGTCCGCGCTAAAATCCAGTTCACTGCTCACAAGCTGGGAGCAGTTGGGACTATTACGTTGTACCTACTCACGTAAAATATAAAACTTTCTAAATTATGTAGTCAACATTTATCTTTTTTGTATAACTGTGTTGCGAAATATCACTTAAAGGAAGCGAGCTCCTTGGGTAACTAATAAAAAATTGTATTTCTAAGCACGCTCACCTACTTAGGTAAACTAATAAAACATTAAATACTAACATATTTTCCCGCTCACCAACATAATGTATTTGGCATTTCCGAGTAAATATTATATAATTCATCCTTTCTTGATTGATTGATTGATCCGTAGAAGTGGAAGTGACCGGAGTCCAGATGCTGATCGTGTAGGACCGATATTTATTTCGTAAATTAACTGCTGTAATATCGTCCGATTTCAGAGCAATGCGTATACGACCGCGCGTGTGTACATGATTTTTAAACATTTATTTATTAGATACTAAAAAATTTAATTACGTAATAATAAATTACTGATTGTCCAACTAGGAAGGTTTTTCCGTTTCAGGGCAATCAAATTGATAGGTTTAATTCATATGAAGTAGGTAATGTAACACAAATAGATAAAGATAAATTCATATTATTGGAGAAAATACTTTTTACATTACATTAAATTCATAACATTATGTAAATTACTTTTATTTACTTAATTCATGTTTACAATATAAGAGATAAGTTAGGTAAGCATCTTAGTTTTTTCATTGTTTCTATGATATGTAATAATATATGTGAAAAAATGATTATTTTTATTGATTTAAGAAATGTTTATATTACATTTTATTTGAGCTTGTGAAGTTTGGTGGGAAGTTTAGGTCTAGAGTTCAAAAATATTAAATATATGAATGTACTAAACATTTCTTGTATCTGTAAGTTAGCATATATTCGGATTTTAACATTGAGACAAAATTTTGACAGAGTGCATAGTCATCTACAACAAGTCTATATCCTGAGTTTCAGCTCGATCGGTTATTATTAAGTGGGTTAATTTTCGTTTCCAAGATTTGCCTTCATTCATTATCTTTTTAAGTAAGTTTAACATTTCTCCCGTGAATTCCAGTTACCAACAGACTCCTGAAAAACTCTAGACTCCGGAGTAAAGGGCCTCTAATTAATGAGACTGGAAAATTCTGAAAAAAATTAGGTACTGTTAGACAGTTTCCAAGTTGCTGCAACTACTTGTGATTTTTTCCTGGAAGTTGATAATTATTACTGCCTGCAACTCGGTTTGTACACTTTCATGGTAGAATTATTTTTAAGTGCTTAATTTTTAACTAAGACTTAATTTTCATTTGAGCGCTTTGCGATTTGTTGAAGAGTTCTTCTTTTGTATTTATGTAATGACGTAATGAGTTAACCCTATGTAACTTTAGATATTATGCTAAACATAAACTTTTTATATACTTACCTCTTTTAGCTATTAATGTTAAATAATGCATAAATATAAAGCTTTTATAAGTTAGGTAACAGATTTACAAAGCGATAAGTAGCAATAGAATAAAAAAATATATGGGACAAACAATTTACTTATTTTTCATTACCCACTTTTTTGCTAAGAATAACATTTTCGGAAATGGGAGGTAGGAAATTTTATACACTATGAGTTTTTGTATATAGTAACACTATGCCTACATATTATCTTTGTCTATTATCTATGCCTAAGATTGTCTTTGCTTCGGAACCGCTTCCTGTCAAGCACACTTGTTAAACGATTCTCAATAAAAATGGTTAATTTATTAAACTCAATTATAATCGTGTTCTTATTTCACCACAATATAACAGAGTATTAAGCTCAATTTGACCTACTGATAGCCATGAGTCCAGACTGTCACTGTGTGAACTGAAATGATAACCCTTGTTCTCTCGTCCAAAATCAGATTAATCTGAGCAGTATGTACACTTATTACGCACTAGTGATAGATCATTATTCAGAATCGAGACCTTGAAATGGCTTTAGCCGTTTTAATTTTTATTTTCCTGTTCTGATGTTTAAATTATTTGTTAAATGTCTACTATACTTCGTTGAAATGTGAAATATTGCACTATTTTTAGCTGGTTTTATAAATTATAAACTATGATTATATCCCTGGGTGACCAGACTGAGCGGTAATGTTCATCACTGGTGGTGAAGATCACGAGTCTTCCTGATGTTCCAATGAGATGCAGAGAGCCGGAGATGCAGAGCGCGATCAAGACTGACTGCGGAGACTAAACGCGGCGCGGGGGGGCGTGAGCGCGGGTGCGTGATGGGATAGTCACTTCTCACAGTTGACGTTAAGAGCTCGTGCAAAGCTGACTGACTGAGTGCTAAGACTGACTGACTGAATGACTAGGCCCATACTAGGACTGAACGTGGAGACTTATATGGAGTTTTATAATAGGAACACGCGCGTTTACTAGATGCGGGAATGCTCCAGAAGTCGTAGGTAGACTGGTGCGCCTTCGTTATTATTCTACTAGGTTCATGCACATACTGAGGGTCTCTAACGTTCTAGTTGCGTGTCGCTACATATTTCATGCACTATGCACGTAAGATTTTTTTAATAGATATTTTATACAATGCATGTAAATAGTGTTTAAAGTAGACTTATTTTATTATTTACGTACTTTTTTCGTACTTTTCCTTGATTAAAGTTTTTATTTTAGTTTGTTGTTTTTTGTTTTTATAACGAGCACTCTTTTCCGACAACTAAACCATCAATCTACAAATAATATAATAATGCACAAAATTGTATACTGCAAAATAATGATAAAAATCTGCATTTGGTGACTAGTCTAAAGAGCTTGGTACTCCCTCCTTACGGACTCCTCTCCTTACCTACCCCTTTACATTCGGACTTTATTATAATATTAACGAGCACTCATTTCATAAAACACAAGCGCGAGCTTAAATTATATAATAAAATAATATAATAATGCACAAAGTTATTATACACTCCTTGAACATGTAAAAAATAATACTACTTAATAAAGAAAATAAAAATTGAGTTTAGTGACCAGTTTCAAATAGCCAGGCACTCCCTCTTTATGTACTCCCAGTTGCTTTTCCTTTCTAGCTCAATTTGGACTCACAAAATAACCCAATTGGAAAATCCATAGATCCACTTGCTCCAGATAATCGAAAGAAGTAGCAATTAAAAAATGAAGCAACACTATGAAGTTCGTTAAAGAAAATGTGTAAATAAGTAATATGTAATATTTCTCTCTAAAATTTAAGAACATCTTCTTTTAAGAAAGTTTGTACAAACTATACAAAATATACTGTGTGTTTTGTAATATCTTGGTTGCCTCGTCCTTTCTAAAGTAAGTTAATTAGAGTGGAGCATCTCAAGACGTTGACACCATAAAAACCCTTCTGACATGTTTTAAAATTACAAACAAAAAAATTATACAGTTTCACATCACTTCAGTAAGCTAACTTCTCTCAACTGAAGTTAAACAACAGATTCCTTGCATTTTTAAGTTGATTAATTTGCTCTTTTTGCTCGGAGCTTGGTTCATTATGCAAATAGTACTGCGTTGTACGACGCGTATAATGCTAAGTTATTCATAATTTGTAGGCCCCGGTGTAGGACGTGATGGCGAAAGAATTAACCCATCCCGAAGAATGGTAGTTAAATCAGAATTAGCTTTGTATGCTGTAACTATATTGCGCAGTGCATAAGGGCGGTAGTTGCTTAGTTAAGATGAAATGAGAATACTCTTATCGGGTAGGGTAATTAGTTTACCTGAGAAAACAATGTAAATAATTAATTTAAACACAGAAAAATTAACACATTATTAGGCATTATACACAGTCCACTAGCACCACATAAATTGATCGTTTCGTGCTAAATCTAGAACATTATGCGTCATTTATTTTGGCGTTTTTTTTATAAATTTACAAAGCCGAAATCGGTTATTTTTTAAAATTCGTGCTAAATCTAGAACATTATGCGTCATTTATTTTGGCGTTTTTTTTATAAATTTACAAAGCCGAAATCGGTTATTTTTTATGAATAGGGAATATGGAAGTGTATTTGTTTCTGGATGCAAAAAACAATTGAAAGAAGAAAAAAAAACTAAGAATTCCACACGACTGTCAGAGGGGAATAACGAGGCGTGTAACATATATTAAATCTCAAAAAAGAAAAAGATTCATCATAACGAAGCGTTCTAAAAATTAGCATTTCAAAAAAAATTGATCATTGTAATGTTGAATGTCATTTTTAGACATGACTGTTTTACATAATCAAAATAATTTTCAATAAAATCAATTTCATAAGAATTTAAAATTCATTCAACCCAATGAATAATATGTAATGGAAAAAACACTATAAAGATTTAAATCAAACGTCTTAAGAACAATGAACGTTAATATGAAAAAAATAAAAATAGAAGGTTTATGAACAATACGTAACATATTAAAAACAAATTAAAAGGTTTACGTAAAATAAATCAAAGCCAAGGATAGGTTTGTAGAAATAACATTTTAATAAACCGGTTAGTAATTGACTGGTCGGTGGGTGAGTTGACATCCCTTTTGAGTCCCAACCAGGCATAATTAGTCCAATTCCTTGGCTGGCTTAGTCCTCCATCACAACGCAAGCAATAATTTCCGCTTTCTGTCGCGGTTGTAGGAGCTTTTCAAATATTGTCGTGTTATTTTTTACACATTATTTAAAAATAAGTTATGTATTGTACGACACTATCTGGAATAAATTTAATCATATTATTATTATTATTCGTATTTCGGGAATGTTTGTCTTTCTTAAAAAAGATATTCTTTAATGTAGAATTGTGAACAGCCGACCAAAAGTATTTTCGATGAATGTTTGATATCATCCAACTTTTCAAATTTATACTCATAATCATATAATTTGACGTTGATACAGTTTGCACCCTCGTCGTTATGCCCATAGGCCGCTAAGTAGGAAACTAAAGCAACGTATGAACTACACTTATAATATCTGTCAAAATTCAACGAAAGCCTCAGGGTTGCTGTAAAAAATATCAGGGCTGAATTTTTATAAACAAATAAAGAATATCTTCAGCCGGACATTTTAAAATATAGATGTCACGGATATGCTTTTTTATAACATTTTCGTAATCTAAGCAGAAATATTTATCCACAAAGTTATTTCCAAGTCATTCTAAAATACATGCAAGTGGTCTGTCATCTACTGTTTTGCTTAACTTACGAATAGTGTTGGGGATTCATTGGGTACACAACATAAAGATAGATTTAAATGTAAGACAGTTCGCAGGTAAATAATTAGTTAATATTCACCCCGCCGTTTTCCGGAAGGTTTAGTAGTTGCGGATGTAATCTTGACATGACCCAACTCAAGAATGGGGTGGTGCGCTTAATGCATGTAACTCAAAAGCATATTAATCAATTTATATAATATAATAGCAGAGATCTCACAGTGAAGTACCTTCTAATGGCAACTCTTCCACATTGGTCCGATATTGAGCGGACCTGATAACAGACACGGTCTCCATCACCGCGACGGGTGGAGCGAACCCGAACCGAACCATTTAGTTTCTGATTTTCAGTTTCCGCCCGCGAGGTGCTCCCGTGTTCGCTCACCACCTTCTAGTATAATTATCAATATTAAATTATGTGTGTTATTTAATAGTAAATATATATGCTACTTTTATGGTGTTCTTATTTGACATATCATCCATAATAACACCCATAATATAATAGAAATAGGTTGGTATAACATTTTCGAATAATAATAATAAGAGTAAAATAACTTTGTTTTTAAAAGATATTGTATATATTTTCAATATATAAAACCAAATGGTTTCGGTTCACCCTGAACCATCATAAGGGTTGTATAAAAACATAAATAATATAGCAATATGTTTGTATATAACCCTGACGAAGGTTCAGGGTGAACCAAAACCGGTCGGTTTAGTATATTAGAAATTTATACAATAAAGTGGTGTGAAAAACAAAGTTCTTTTATTCTGATTATTATACACGTGAAAAGATATAATATTTTCCAAACTATGAAATGATAATTAAAAACCTAAATAATTTCTTTATTATTTTTTTTGTTTAATTCGTAGAACTCCATTGAATTGATTTTTAAATTTAGTTAAAATCAAATAAAATAAAATAATTATTAAGTTCTGCAAGTATTTTTTGGTTTTCGTTATTGTTACAGCTGTTTAGGCTTTCAAAGCCACAAAGACAGTTTGAAAATGGCCTTGAAAGTCGATACAGCTGTAACAATAACAAAAAGAAAAACATATTTACAGAAATTAATAATTATATTATTAAATTTGATATTTATTAAATTTAAAAAAAAAAACTAAATAATTTCGAACAGAATTAACAAAGAACTAATAATTTCGCCATTTTTTGCCTCCCAAATTAATTCAAACTGGTATCATTGCATGCAGTTTTACTCGATCCTAGTAATTTTTTTAATCTTCAACCGTAATAATTCATATTATGATTATTAAAATATCGTACTACGTAAAAGAAGAGAAATAATGGCTTGGCAACTTCGGTGTTGAAATATTATGAAGTTTTATAAATTATAGCAAAATTTTTATGTTGAATACTTTTAGTTGCCACCACGACTTCAGAGAAATGTGTAGATGAGCCCGTGTGTGTATATGATTAGCACCAAAAGTGGATAAAATTCATTATCATCGATAACGAGTCTATTTTTCAAGTTTCAGCTCGATCATATGTTGGAAAATGGGTTAATTTCTGCTTCCAAGATTTGCATTCATTCTTTCCCGAAAATAAATGTGATATTCAAATAAATCTACTTGAAAAAAATCTCATTTATATCACCACTTGATGGTGTCAAAACATTCATGGAATTCAATGAATAAATAAAATATAATTTAAAATAACTATTTAACAAGTCTACTACTAATGTTCACAGTCTTGGGAGGACTTCTTTCAGCAATGATTAGATAAAAGTTGACGGTGATGGAAAATGAGCCGAAAACATTCAATTTAACCAATCATCGGAAAGAACAAAGCAATCCAGTATGATTTTAGCAGTTACAGAATATATAAAATACGAAAATGTCGGAGGTCCATTTATCCAGTTACCAAAAGTGAGTTGAGGGGGACGGGAGAAAAAAGGAGACAGGAGACGTCTCCCTTAGAGCCCGAACAAAACAAACACACTGAAGCAGACGTGAACAGAGAGACGAAGCAAATTAACTTCCTAGACTTTGCTTTTATATTTGTTTAACTAGTCGCCTGAGAAAAAAGAAAAACACCATTATATGCCCAACACAACACTTCAATCGAAAGATTACCTACTTCCCGTCTCGAAGGTTTTATCGTACAACTTAAGTATTTTATTTTTTTTTATTCACGTACAGTCTTAATTTTAATATCAAATTATTATTGACAATATGTCTGATTGTTTTCAATTAATTTGATAATTCGTGTTATTAGTATGCCGATTTTAATCAATGAATACGAACAGTTTAATTTGTGTGGTTTAAAATCTTCGTTAAAGTAAAATAAACTATAAACAAAATTATTGTTGTGATGGAGATATTCATTTTTAATATAAATATTGAAGGTATGTAATTTATCACTTGTGTGAATTCAATGAACCAGATTTAATAATAATCAGTTTGTCAAAAACAAACACCCATGAAATGGGTCGTAATAAAGAAATTAATTAAATACATTTCAGGAAGTTTTAAAGGTCACGAGTTCAAGTCCTGATTAGGGTGATATCTTTACCACTTACACATCCTTTCTTAGTAGAAGATAGTCTCACTACCACATTTTTGAATCGGGCAATCACCTAAAATGTCTGAGCTAAGTTAAATAATGAGATAAAAAAAGACTTTAAAAATTCTTGCTTATCTATTTATTTCACTCCCCAAATCATAAGCGTCAATAATAGAAAATTGGCATATTCGTTTTGCTTTCAGTAGTTACTTTAAGTTTTGTCCCTTGAACTGTAAAATATTTTCAATTTAGTTTTCTGTCTCCATATCCCAGCATATGGGAAGCAACGACGTTAAACCTTCTTATGAAAAATAATGAATTTCATAAAAGTCTGCAACAACATTATCTCCACAGCAAACTTTATAAGTTATACCAAATCGATGAAGTTGAGTTCATTGTTTACGTCTAGTAAACTTTCAAACCGTTTCAGCTCGACTGAAAAACATCCTGAAATAATAAACATTTCGTGTACATATTCCTCGGCGTAATACACTCTCCCTTCCCCCGGGAAAAACTTTTTCTTTTTTCGCGCCCTTAGCTGGTAGTTATATTAAAAAATCTTCTCGGGAAGTTCTCATTGTATCTCCGGGGATGACGTAACTTAAAGTGAAAGAATAAAACAGCCTTACAACTTTATCCCTGAATTAAATGACAATTATTTTCTGTTGATGCTTTTCAAAATATATTCAGCACGAGAGACAGATCGGGTGAAACGTTTCGTAATGTTTTCAGAAAGCATTTTTTATTCTTGTTGAGATTTTATTATTCGTTTGGTTTGGGTATACTTTTATTGGAGATTTCGGTAGCGGTTTAAAACGTTTGGCGGATAAGCTTTTTTTTCATGAAAGGCAGGAGAGGAAATTCTGTGCAGGAACAAGGTACAAAGGATGGGAATCTTAGGTCAATATGTCCAGGAGTGATGGAAGTATAAATCCATCCTGCTCACTGCGGTCAAGGCGATGGGTCGAGAAAGAGTCTGGCTGGAGACGTCGAAATGTCTCCTTCAACCATTCTCTAGCCGCTAAGACCTAGACAAAGCTCAACTTATTGACCGGGTTACCCCTGCTAAGTTGCTAAACGTTGCGAACCACTTTGGGAGACCTATTGCAGTTGGGTTGGTTATCCTACTTCTATAGAAGGGAAACATTTATACAAAGAAAAAGCTGTGAAAACTAATTTTACGAATTATTTTAGCTAACCCTAATTATTTCACTCTGTAAATTAATTAATTGTTTAATAAATATATTTTAAAAAAAATTAAAAGTTCTCATGGTTGCGGTCTCCCAATTTGACTACATTGAAAAAAATACTAAGATTTGACATTAATTTATTTTGGTCAATAGATGACTCTAGTATGATGATAATTTCATTTTATATTTTTCTTCATGACCTTTAATTATGCGCGGAACGGTGAGCTGAACTCTTTTATGATTGATTTGCGTAAGAAAATACGTTTAACCTATTTTTTGTTATATGCAGGTACATTTAAAAAATGATGATTGAGTTTTATATTATTTTATGGAAAAGTTTAGACGAATGTGAAAATAAAGGAGGTTTGATTTTTTATAACGTAAACCGATATTGATAATTTATTATATTCTACGGGCGGTTTTTAAATGCTTCATATCAATATTGCAAAATAGTCTCAATGCTCAAAATTATTCAAGTCAGAAAATCTACGGAATTTCCAATTGAGGTATGTTGTGATAAGTGAAAGAGATGAAAGAGAAAGGTTACAACATATCTGGCGTATAACATATCTGGTTACTAAACGCTGCTAAAGCCATTTCAAGCAACGTTTCAAATATTGAATAAAATGAACGTGGTTACTTCACATGATATCATGCACCGTTTCTGGAAACTCTTAGTACAAACAGAACTGGTAAATATATATATATATTATATTTGTATTCTTTTTATTATATTTTTTTGGTTAATTTTTTTTAAATCGGTGTAGGGTGATTGTATCAGCAGTTTAATGTTCTTCAAAATGCGTCGACGCGTAGACCCGGCTTTAAAAGTATTTTTAACCCTTAGTTGCAGAAATAATGGAAAAAGTTAAAAAAAAATATATATCTAAGCCCTTTTGTGGTTTATCTGTGTGATGTAGATTTACGTACTACACTTAATCTATTGGCTTATTTGAGATACTTAAAAAGCAATAAAGGCTGTAATTACCGCTTTGAAGGCAGGTTATTTATTGGGCGGCAAAGTTCAACCGACTTTATTATTAGTTCAACGGTTGTGTTTTGTTCTGCTGCCCATTCTGCAGGAACCTTATTTAATCTAGATATATTTAAACTTAAATGCAATAAACTAACATACAAAGGTTAAACAGCCCTGAATGCAGCATCTGATTCAATTCAAGGTTTGATACCCCTGATTTATTATATGTAATCTCTTTTCATACTCCAAGCAGGTCGGTTACAAGACAGTACCTACCATATTATTGTAGCAATTCTATATCAACGTCCCAATATCACACTCCTATGCGACGGATTCAACAGCTAGGAAACAAATACTACGATGTTGTTGATATATTTAGTACATCATTTTCAATATATAAGCATACCCTATTGAAGTTTTTTTCATAAAGTAGTGGAATATTTTAAATAAAGGTATTTAATTTGATTTGACTAACACATAATAATTTTGTCAACTGAAACAGAAAAAAATATTTTGGATTTTTTATGTTTTGAAAAAAAATCAATAAAATAAATAAAATAAATAAAAATTTGTTATTTTTTAGCTAAATTTGATTCTTTAATTTTTGTCATCAAAATTTAATACTGCACTACGTATATGTAAAAAAAAAAAAAAAAACTTTGTATGTAAATGGCACTTGTGCCGTAAATTCTAAATTCTAAATAAATACATCACATACCAATTAAGGCGATGCCATACGTAATAATGCATAATCATGTGTTTTTGGTTTGAAAATTTGGTCGCCTATAAATGTTTCAGATGCTTTAATTAAATACTGCGAGTAGAATACATCTTGGCCCTTGAAATAATCGAATATTTTTAGATGAGTCTTTTATAAGCCCAGAAAAAAATAATGTAAAGGCCTATGAAAACTACATTAAAGCTCAAAATCTCCTACTTACGAACCCATTTCCGGTTATGATTTTATTGTATAATGTGGAAAATTAAATTATTTATAAAATGATAGAAAAAAAAGTATTTATGCCTGAACATCCACAAAATAAAATAAAAGGCACTTTTTGGCCATGTTTTTTTCTTGCATAAATCAAAACAGGCGAATGGTGTTAAGCGGGAATTTAAACCTTATCGCCATCTACGTAAGGGTTGTTATTGATAGCGGCTCAATTTAAAATATTACACGACGTAGTGCATCGCCTTAACCATTTATTGGATAACTTACACACCTGCTCATAGGTCACCTCAAGTGGTTCGCTACGTTTGGTGTTTTGGCAGAGGTTCCCCGGTTCATTGGGTGAGGTTTATCTAGATTTTGGAAGTGGATGCATTTGCCTACATATTGCATGGCGGGTCGGATCGGAAGATACTGGTTGGAGACACATTTTGATCTCTCTAGCTAGACTTTCTCTCGAACCATATAGACGTATCGTCTCCCAGATTCCTGCTCATCCTTCATACTTTTTATTTTTACCTTTCCAGAACTTCCTCTCCTTCCTTCCCTATTATAACCCTCCACACAGCATCCCCAAAGATGACAGACCCTGTGGGATTTTGTCATTTCACGCCTCTTGTGTGGAGCTAAAGTAAGAATATCCCAAATTTGATATAAGCATTCATGGAAATTGTTTTCCTCGGGCCCTAATGCATGGAGTTGATATTTAATGTAGTCTTCATACTTGATTAATTAAAATTTTCCTCTTTGTGTTTACTTTACAAGTTTTTACTGCATCTACGTTAATAAAACAAATATCTTGGGTTCGATTCCCAGTTGTGACCGTTATCTTTTTATTTTTCTTTGTCTTGTTCTATTTCGTTTTTCATTTAAATTCATTGGTATTATCTTCTTCTTTAATGATATATTACATTCATGGGTACAACCTTCAAAACAAGTTAAAAAAAAATAATCCATTATGTATTTATATTTGTATAAAACATTAACTTTGTGACTCGCCATAATTTATAATATAAACACATACATTTGTTTGTAACCACTTTATTTTGATTACGCTCAACTGGTTTCAGAAGTACCCTATACATATCTATATATTTATTACTGATTTATTTTATAGAGCCCTAAAAATTTAGCGTTCTCGTAATCCGAATTTTTACACGAAATTCATTTTTCACGTGAAATTCATAATTTTCTGGCAAATAACACGAATTTTCGTAGATATCAGGAGATATTCTGGTATAAAAGTAGGTTCTTAAAAAATTTAAAGTAAAATTGTTCATTCTTAATATCGTGTGATCACTTTATGGTCTCTTGTTTTTCATAAAATACATAATATCATTATTAGTTATGTTTTCTTCATGTATCATTTCTTATATATCAAATAGAGATAATGATATCCTCACTGGGATATCCCGTTCTGATGGATTTCATTTATATTAAGGGTTTTCCAATAAGAGGTGTTATTTTGATATTCAATCGTAAAAGATCAATGATTTCGTTGCTTGTGTGGCACGTAGCGCCATCTTGTTGAAAGTAAACGTTGTCCAGATCAATACCATCCAATTCCGGCCATAAAAAATCATTAATCATCTCTCAATAGCGCAATCCATTCACCGTAACTGTTGCTCCAGCCTCATTTTCGAAAAAGTACGGACCAATGACTCCACTGGACCATAAACCGAACCAAACAATCACACGTTGAGGATAGAGAGGCTTTTCAATAATAACTCCGAGTTTTCCGGTTTTCCGAGCCCCAGATGCGACAATTTTGCTTCTTGACGAAGCCACCGAGGTGGAAATGGGCCTCATCACTCAAGATGATTTGCATTTGATTAACTCAAGTGAATTTTAATAATTTCAATGCGTTGTTGAAGCGTGTATCGTTCCATTTTTATTAATGGCGTAGTTTCTACTTTTCAAATGTTAAAAAATAACAGCTTCAAAATTAACATCTACCGAAATAGCGGGCTATTAAAAATAACACCTCTTATTGGAAAACCCTGTATAATTAATATTTAGTGGTTTGAATAATATGAATTAATCATAAATACATTTGGTTGGTTATCGGTTTTGTAGGATTTGAAGTTCGTTTATAGTAAGGCCCGAAATTTCACATTATATTGTTTACACTTAATAAAAAATAAGTATAATGTATCGGTCACCATAAAGTTGCCTAACATGTTATCAATGTCTTGTAAAAGTCAATTGAAGACCAATATAAAGAAATAAATTAAAAAAAAAAATAGTTTTTTTTCTTAAATAAATTTAATAATAATCTACATGGTGTTTTTCGTGCAATTAAGTGGTTTCGGTTTCCATATGATACGATATGGTTATATTCGAGCTGTTTCGATAATTTAGTTCAGTGCCAAAATATTATTTCTCCTTCTCATCGTAAGTAGGGAAAAAATGATCATATGAAACAAAGATTTTTCATATTGGTCCCGAAATAGTTTCCATTGGGAATCGCTATAAAAAAAACATTATACGAAATCATCGAAGTTTGAAAGCATCCTATTATATTGCATTACATTGGATATGAGTAGAATGACAACGTTATAATATTAAAAAATATCCCAAAGTTATCTATCAATATTTCATTCCAGCCCACGTTGGGTGCCATTAACACGAACGCGAAAGTTTCCCCGCACGGAGCAAGCCCGCCCCACATCTACCATCTTCGGAATCTCCAGTGTCCGAGGCCATTTATACATTATTTGTCAGGTCCCTCACACGACGGGGCCCGGGAATCCCACAGGGCCCCGCTATCCGCTCATTATTCTAGAGATGGCCGATAAATCACGGCCGCCCCGGCTTAGCGCTCTAATTTATTCCTAGTCTGGGAATCCCGCCCGGTTTATAAGAGCTGTAAGGGACAGGACTCTCAGTGAGGATCCATGGAATCACGTGATATATTATGCAGAATCACTGAACGGAAAATGACTAGAATTGCGGTAAGTAATAAATCTTCATCCATTCCCCAGATAGAGGGTAGAGTTATTTTTACACCCTTCACAGATAGCATAGGTACAATTGTACCTACTCAAAATTTTGAAAGAAAACAATCAGTGAATAAAAATAAAAACACTTGTTTAAAAAAATGTCTCCGTTACTGAATGTTCGTTGCAAATAGGTTGTTGCATGTAAAACACGAAGGTTTTCCTAGACTAACCTTGTTTTCATTTTTTGTCTCGTTAGATTTTACAAAATATGTGAAAGCACAATTGTGCCTACGATGCCTACAAGTGTGAATTTATGAAGCTGGACGAGTGAATAAAGAGACACGTGAAGCTAGCACTCCACAATGGAGTGCTAATACTGTAGTACATACAAATAGTGTATGGCAAACAATATTAACCCCGATGTTTGGCTGTGAGGCATGAATCTGGCAGAGGAAGGAAGTGTTACTAAATTAGTTAGTGAATAAATCAATTCACTGATAAATATAAGAAGTTAAAGGATGAAAAAAATAATTGAATCGTGTAGTGTCGGTAATGCGGTAAAGTAAGTTTTCGCAAATGTGACATTGCGTTTAGGGTAATCTATGCGCGCGCACGCCAGGTCGAGAAGAGCGCAGTGTTTGAATTGTTTGGCAAAATAACTTAGAGACAGTAAATAATCTTGTATGGACGAACCTTTCTAAATCATTGAAGTCTCCTATCATACACAGATCAATTAGAAATTTGAATATTACCAGTAATTGAATTATATTACGAATTGAAATTGAGAAGAGACTTAAGCATATTTTGGGTACACAAACACGCCCGTATAACACACTTCTATAGGTTTATCTCTCCAGTGTACACGAATGAAGAGAAGGTCACGTTAGACGAAAAGGTTTGGAGAGTGAAGGGAAGAATTTATAAAATTTCAACAAAAAATATGGTATTTGGAGTGTCAGATTGACGAAGCCTAAATCGGTTCAAAAATTTACAAGAGATAGCTCTCATTGATATTATTTATTTATACCTAAATAAAATCCATCTCAGGTATTGTTGCGTCTCCGGGGTTATCTTGGAATTTATTGGGATTGATTGAAAATGGGGTAGATATATTAACTAGCAGGCGGTTGGAATAATCTGGACCCTGACCTTGAAGTTCTCACCTTATTTATTATCCTATCATTCTCAACAGCTAACGCCTTTTGTTGGTAACCTCATTGACTAATCTAGTGCCATCTATAGATGAGCTCATATACTAATATCAAGGCAATTGTAAACGTGAATGTTTAAATGTTAAAATTGATTTTATTTTCGTTCTAGTTTCGACTCTAGACCAGAGTTTCTCAAACGTACCTATTATATCCACTGCCCACTTAATTATTAATGCCCAGTACCGATACCATATTTACATTGCCGATCTATCTTTTGACATAGTCATGTTGTATGTTTCTTTGGCAAATAATGCTATTTAATTCTTGCAACACCTAAAACATGCAGGTAAATCTGTAGTAAAAATATTTTTAGCGCCTTCTTATTAACCCTGCCGCCCGCGTATTTCCAACGTAGCACCTCTAACCCAGTTGATTTTCCCATTTTTAACACGGAGCGGTAAAGCCCACTTTGGGAATAACTGGTCAAGAAGTCTAGTGTATAAAACTTTATCATTAATACTAATGCCAATAGGCTCCCGTTTATTTATCTAAATTAATTATAAATATTCAATTTATGACAATAATGTGAAGATTTAAGAAAATAAGTGTATATCACTGAAAAGATAATACACACCACATTTTTCTTCTAATAATGTAAATATCAAAAAATATTAATTTAAAAATCTTTTTTTTTTAATTATCCTGAGTTTAATTTTAAATTCATGTTTGAAAGTCCCTGATCTTATTGAAGACAGATCAGGTGCCCGTTCCTTTTATGAAAAATTGTGGATGGTAAATTATTATATAACAATCGTAAAAAGGTCCAAGTAAACACTCCAACAATATATTCAGGTCAAGTAAACGAGTTATCTTTTGACCCGTTGAAGTTATACTAGATCTAAAAGAGAAAACAAGAAGTAATTAAAGTCATTTTTAGAAAATACATACCCTATTTGAATATCGATTTAGTTTTCGTGAATGAGTGAATGCAAGTCTTAGGACGGGTTGTTTCGGAGAATTTTAACAATTCATCAAATTTCAACGTTCATTTTCAGGTTCTGTGAAAGTCCTATTCAAGTTCTGTTATTATATCATTGTAGACTAGTTACTTGACAAAACTGAAATAAAAACAGAACTTGAAAAATACTTTCACAGAACTTGAAAATGAACGTTGAAATTTGATGAATTGTTCACATTCTCCGAAACAACCCGTCCTTAGGTCGGGTTGTTTCGGAGAATTTGAATAATTCTTCTGTGAAGGTTCTATTCAAATTCTTGTACAAAATAATTATTGACCAGTTGTTTCACAAAACTGAAATGATGAAAGAACTTGAATATATCTTTCACAGAACTTGAAAATCAACTTTAAAATTTAATGAATTGTTCAAATTCTGTGAAACAATTCGTCCCAGAAGTGGAAATTCACCCACTTCCCGAAATTAGATCGAGCTAAAACTCGGCAGATGGACTGGTTGTCGATGAAAATAGATTGTATCAACTTTTCATAGCACACGGTCGTATACGCATTTCTCTGAAATTGACATTACAGTAGTTAATATGCGGAATAAATATCGGTCATACCCAATCGGAATATGGCTCAGTTGGTAGCTCGGTTTTTCCAGTCCTTTGGGAACAAGATTCAATAATGTTTATATATATTTTAATTTTTTAAGTACATTTATTAGTAAAAAAATATGTATTTAGTGGTACTTTTGATATATTACTGATTCCTTTTATAGAACTAAGAATAATCTGTATCAGAATTTTGTAGAATTCGACAAATAATAGTAGCGTTAGTTATGTAATTTTAGTGATTTATCTCACATATATGTTGTATTGTTCTAGATTTTATTTTATGTTACTGTTACATGTTTTACTAATATTATTTCATGCTTTAAAACTTTGATCATAATTCTCTAGGAAAATCCTTTCCTTTTAATCCACTAGCTGACAGGTACCCGGCGTACTGGGGGTTATTCTTGGTAGATAGACATTACCATTGCGGACTTCTCGGTAGGCTTTTTAAAGATATACAATTCCGTAGTTCATTATTTCAGCCAGCGTTAGCAATGTAAGCTCACGAACATATATTTTTAAAAACATGATTACAAAAAATCGAATTTCCTCTACTTTATATAAATATAATATGCATGTTTTTTATACATAAACCTTCCGCAAGAAATTTTCTAAATGATATCAAAAACTATTGCGTAGTTTAAAATAAAATCCCATCAAAAACTATTGCGTAGTTTAGAAGAAGTAAGCTCACAAACAGACAGACATGGATAGCAACTTTTTTTTATACTTTTTTGAGATTATATGTAGTATTGTTCTAGATTATATTTTATTTTATGTTACTGTTACCTGTATTTTTTTTTTTTTAATTATATTTATTCAAAAAATTCTTTACAATATATGATATACATATATTTCACTAGTAATAAGATAAAAGATATTATGATATGGTTATTATTTTCAATGTTCTCCCATAATAAGCAATTGCTTGTGTGTATGGGATGAGGTATTATTTGTTAAGTTTCTTAGATTTATTTTATTTTTTCAATTTATCTTGTTTTTTTTTTATTATTTATATAATTTTTTTTTAATTTAGTTTAGGTTTTCAGTATATTTTTTAATTGTGTTTTAAATTCTTTGAATCTATCTTTAAGTGATCTTATATTTTCTGGCAATTTATTGAAGAAATTTGTTCCTAAGTATTTGTAGTTTTGTTGAACCAAAGTTTTTTTACAAATCGGAATTGGTAACATGTTTTTTTGCCTGAGATTTGCTGTGTTTTTGAATGGTGCGGTTTACTAATTACATTATTACTAATTACTAATGTATTACTAATATTGTTATCAGTTTAACGTTATTTCTTGCTTTGAGAATGTTGAGCATAATTCACTGGGTAAATCCTATTCTTATAATTTATATAAAAGCCCAGCTGAACGTTAAACCAAATAAAATAAAATTGAATTTAAAAAAAAATTGGGTTGACTTTTTTTTATATACTGGTACATTTTAATAATGACAACTCTCGTATTATTGTCTTCCTTTCAGAAAGGTTTTTAATGACTAAATTTCAGCCAGATCGAATAAAACTTTTAAGTAATATTTTTTGCTGAAGGTTTTTCATTTCTGAAATCTTTATTAATTAATTCTTTCCCTTTTCAACAACAAACAACATAAAACAACCGTTTTATAGTAACCCTTTGTCTACTATAAAATTTTAATTGGCATTTAGTTTTATCATCTGTTCGGTTTCTGTTACAAAAATAAGAAGTTACTAACAAAGCGAATCGAAATATAATTGGGTTTAATATTTGCATTTGTGAATCTACAGTATTTCAATTCATTTATATTTCCGTGATTTTCAATTTCACGAAAATCCTTTATTTCAATTTGAAGTAAATTGTTTATTCAGTTGCATAATAGCTCTATTATTGTTGTCAAAATCATTAAATAAATAAATTCATTATTTGATGAAATAAAAATATCCCCCCGGCAAAAACACTGGTTTTTAATACTTAATATGTTTGCCGTTACTCAATTAAAATGTAATATCACTGTCGTATACATGAAAAACGTGGTGACAGGTGTTAGTTATATCTGCGTGTAAATTTTTCGATTAATTGGACTATAAAATGAATTTTCGGAATCATTGGTAAAACACAATTTTCAAAAATATTATGGAGCATTTCACGTGAAAGAGAAAGATTCGTCTTTAAAATAAATCTGTATATATTGAAAAACTATCGGACCGATATCGCTGAAAATTTCAAAGTTTGTTATTATTAGTGTTGGGAGTGTTTTCCCACCAGCGCGGCATGCCAGATCGGGAAAGACTGGTTTGGGGAGAACCTTTGTTCTCTCCAACTGGTCACTCGACCCATCGCCTGCGCCGCAGGGATAGAAATATATTCATACGCCCATCACTCCTGGACACATTGATTCCTAGATTCCTATATAACCCTCAAACATGTTACCTTCCCAGATCATTATTTTCTTCCTTTCCTTAAAAAACATCCTCAACACAGTATCCAGAAAGAGGACATTGGCCCTAAGGAAAATTATTTTGTGAAGTACTCTAGAACTCAACCTCAAAACTGCAACCCAAACTATTTATAAGTCCCCGAGCCACACCGCGTACACGTCAGCTAGCAAATTATAATTTAAACTGCTTCATACCTGGCTCAGATAAATGTGTAACGTTAACCTTTTTTGTAGAATCAGGATGCATCAATAAACATCCTATAATGGACCGGTAAGTTTCTGAGTTGGCATCGCGTCTGGTTCCCACCCAGGCGTCGCGAGTTCAATTCTTCGGCTGGTCGTTCTCCATTATTTATAAGCAATATTTTGCGCTTTCTGTAAATAGTAGTAGGAGGCTTTCAAATGTTTTGAGTTTATTCGTAATCTTACAATAAATAAAATAAACAAGAATGTTCGTCTTAAAAAAAATGAAAACGCACAATGGGTCAATGGTCAGTGAACTTAAGCAAAACGTATAAAATACCATCTCTTGTGTAAATTGTTTTAAACGAATACATGATTCTAAAAAATTGCGTTGTTTTAATGTTAAGGATGTTCTTATCTTCACATTATACGATTTGCTACTTGATACAAATTTAGATAATATCCATCATATTACATTATACGTTATGTTATGTAGGTCATTTTGAAATGAACCTTTATTCATTTCCACTGGTTAGTAAAATAAAAATATCACCTGTAAATTATGTGAAAAAAAACGGTGAAGTCCTTGCGACATAGACTAAATTAGACTAGACACAGGATATTCATTGTAAAATGATTCCAACACAATTTTGGTTTGGTTCACGTGCACATTTATGAAAAGGCCAACGCATTGTGTCGCAATGCAAAATCAGCTATCTGAATACAAAAATTATAAGTACCTTACAAATAGCTTGAAGGCAGCGCATCAACAAATATCAGAAATTAATAGAATTTCACTATAAACAAGTAAATTTTCTGACGTCATTTTACAAACTAGTCACAATCATGACGTCATGCAGTGGTGATACACTTCTAACTAATATATGTAAACAATACGACATGGTACGAGCCTGGCACATGATAATTATTGATGTTTTGGTTAAAATCACGCGTTTTTACTTGATACGCGCAAAAAACTTTAGATGTATGGGTTATTTTTTGGGCTTGTCTCTAAATCAGGGTTGTAGGTATTAAGTCCACAAATTATATGAAAAAATATAATAAATAGTTAATTACATTTTTCTTTTCATTGAAAAAATTTATATTACAAAGTATATATATATATATTACACTTACCTTTTTTTATATATTTTTTTAAATGTTACCTTAACCAGCGCAACAGCTATTAGCGACAAGCGATGTTGTATTATAACAAAAATGTGTTGTTTTTGTCATATTTATTTATATAATTATAACTATTGCTGTAGAGGTGATGAAGGTGGTGGGAGATACATGAAATGGGACGTTCATGTAGGCTTAAGATGTTAGTATTGGAATAAATATTTTCTATATACATTCCGATAATTATTCTTAAAATGTCTTATTTTCGCATAGGGTTTCTTATTTTGTTTCTCTATTTGCTAATTTATTTTAAAAATGCGAATTCCAGGCCTTAAACGAATGAATGAACGGGTTTCTGGTTGAACTTTTAGTAAATTTCGAATACATTAATAATCACGATGTCGGAACGGAGTTTTTCTAATTTATTTAATAAATGTATTGCACGTATAACACGTTGACCGTACCATCATCAGGAAACCATGTGTGCTCAAATAATTTTCATCCCAAACGTTTAGACTGCAATTTCATTCAGGTCCTTTTTAATCTTTGAGCATGCTGTGTGGAGGAGAGAATGTAATATACCCACAAATAAGGTATCGTTGCTTAATCTGAGAAAGGTTGTTTAAATTACTAGTTGTTATTGTCGAGTTTTGATTAAGCACCATCTGTATATTTCACAAAAATGGCAATACAAAAATAAATCGAATAGGCATTTCTGTGAAGTCGTATGACATTACAGCAGTTAATATATGAAATAAATGTCGGTCCTACCCGATCGGCATGCATTTGGAAAGGTTGTTGGCGCGGTTCACTCCATTCCTTGGGAAGGAAGGAACAATCATAATTTTTTCCGTAGATATGTAAATTGTGCCTATATTCGAAAAAAGGAGACAAACACAATGTAAAAATATAAAAGCTTATTTAATGGGCATAAATAAATTGATATTATAACCATGTAACCCCCATTCTCCCTTGTCCCACCCCACCACACCCTCCCTGAAGCTCTGTCCTCGTCTAATATGATTTCTCTCGCTTTATTTTAATATTATATTTTATACCTTATTAATGTTTGTACCTAGACTAGTTTTTTTATAATGCTGTCTTATAAACCTAACTAAGTCATTAAAAACAAAATAACTTTTCATTATTAAATCAAATAAAACACTTTTTATTTATTAACCACTATTTTTTATTATTACATCTACCGGTTTCGCTTCAGTCGAGCTTCATCGAGTGATAAACAAAGTGTTTTATTTGATTTAATATATAATGTCTAACCACAAAGTGATTGCTTCCTACGAAAAAATAACTTTTCATTGATTAAAGTGTCAAGCCACAAAGTAAACGCTTTCTTTGATAATTATTTACTATTTTATATAAATAATTTTGTAAATTCATAAAACTTCTACTCAATAGTAAATATCTGGACGTTTCCCGTTTTGGTTCAATATGTAGTGTACAGAATCCAAAACTTAAAATGTGAAAATGAAAATCATTTTGTGTTATTTATAAGTCCTTTACCTGATTCAGACCTGGTTTAGCAAAAAAAAGTTGGTTTGGTGACGGCTTTGTAATCAAATTACAACAACACCTCGGTAACAAAATGAACGCTGTTCCTTGGTTTCGCTTACGAGTTTGAACACTTGTACAAGGAGTTTAAACAGAGTTGGGTTGTTAAGTTCATCTCCATATTTGTGACGTAGGCTATGTGGTGTCATTAAACTAGTGAATTTAACTAGACAGGGTTAATCTAGTATAATACACCAATGCCTTGCGAGCTTGATTTTGCGCATTTTTATATGCAGGTATTCCGGCATAAGTCGTTTTTTTTAATATTCTAGATAAAGAAGCATTATTTATGAATTAGTATTGAGAATGCAAACTATTTTAATGATTTAGATGAATTTAGTATACTCACTGTAGATAGATACATGTAGTACCTGAGAGAACCTTTAAAAATCAGGATTCATGATATAAAATAATTAAAATGAATTAGGATTTTCTAACAATTTTTTTCTTTAACTATTTGAATCGCTAGTGAAGAAACTAATTAAAAAAGACAAGATCATTCCGATATTCTCATAATTTGATTTTTTTTTTAATAAATCATCTCTCCAGTTCCCAGAGATTGACAGAGAGGATAGGCCGCCAAACAACTCTGTCATGACTTGTCACCTTGCTTCATTTACTTTCATACGTTTTCTCTTCAACCATTCACCATGTCACCATGTATCCGATCTACACACTATCGGCACTCGAGTGTCCCTTTCATATATTATTCATTACGCTTATACCATCTTTACATGCTTTCCGGATCTCCACATTTTTGTTTTGCGGTCACACGTTTTAAGGCACATGTTTTATAATCAGTGAGCCCATTTCAATTGCACATTTTTTAAAATTTCATAAACCAACTTATATAAACCAACTTGCCTTACAAGTAATCAATGCACATAAACGCTAGTAATATAAATAAAAAAAACTGTAATATTCTTGATATTGGTGGATGAGCTCACCCATAAATAGCACTAGGTTAGTCTATTAGGTTACCCATCGTTAGCTGTGGAGAGTTATAGAGACTGAGGGCATGATAAATAAGGGGGGAACCTCATGGTCTGGGTTCATATTATTCCAACCTCCTGCTAATTAAGATATCAGAATCATTGTAAATCTATCACATTAAAAGTCCAAGTGTTTTGTGGAAGCCGGAGTTTTGTTTTATCAGAGAGTGATAAACCCCAGAGACACAACAAAAATATAGCGCAATGTAAACGATAAAGAAAATAAATTTATTTTTAATAATATAATACCTAGCTGCATATTCTAATCTTTGGTTACTTTTTGAAAAATTGAAGCAATTTATTTTATTTTATGTGTTTCCTCCGCTGCTCATCTCACTAGAGAATTATTCTGTAGAGGTGAGCAGCTTTACAATTATATTTAATCAAATAAGTTGATTACATAATAAATACGGTGACCGGATAAATCGTCAAAACGATAACTCATCACATCTTTAAAAAGTTATATAAAGTCATGGAAAGTGATGAAACAAAAACTCTATTAACTGGGTTAAGTAGGTTGGGTTAGGTTAGGTTAGGTTAGGTTTGAATTTTTTTTCATCGTTTCTTATGACTTCATATCACTTTTTAAAAATGTGCTGAATTGTCACTGTGTTGAGTTATCATGGAACCATAATAACTGTGACGAATACAAAAAACTTTCCTGATAAATTATTTTTTACAATTGGTTATTACTTGTGAAAAATATAAACTATTGGTTGTTGCGTGTAAAAATAGAAACAATTGGTTATTGCGTTTGAAAAATAGAAGAAATTGGTTACTGCGCGTAAAAATAGTAACAATTGGTTATTGCGTGCGAAAAATGGAAGCAATTGGTTGCATCTGAAAAAAATATTGGCTATTGCGCATCAGCCAATATTGTATAGTTTCCCACGAATTTTTCTCAGTATTAAAATGAGAAATGAAGAGATCATTTTATATTATAAAGAAGAATCTAATTCGTAAAATACGACACGAGATAATTGCAAATTAAAACCAACCCGTGTCCATTAATATTTTCAATGGGCTTTGGGGGTAATTTGAATTTTAAAATATTTGCTATAATGAAAATGTAACCTTACAGTGCCTTTTTATATAAGGGTCGGGCGAAGGGTCAGGATACCCTTTATTATATTAAAAAGAGACGTTTTTTTAAGTAATTGGGTGAATTTTTAAATATTCAAAATGAAACATTGAGATTTCGTTTAGAATGTGTACGATAGCCTCGGGTAAAAAGTTTTTACAAGTAAATATTAGGATGTCCTTTTCTTGTCCTTTATTCCCTTGGGATTGGATTATAGGTCCGAGTACTAGATTTATAAATTTAGTGCTTCGTATTGATAGATTTTCGATTAAGTTATATATATTGTGCAATAAATGTCTTTAATACAGTCGAGTGAATCTCAAACATATTACGTACATTCTTCTAGAAATCAATGTGAAAAATGTGTTCTGTGGTAGCTAAACTACCGAACAAAGAGATTTGGTTTCATTCAGTTAAAACGGATATTTCCGTCAAATTTGTTGTTCGTTTAACGACTTTTCGTATTTTGGGGCCAAATTCAAGTAAAAGTATTGCGGAATATCTGATTAAATCAAAGATTTGTCACAAACCGTCAACGTGAACTGCAGTTCTGCTGCTCTGACATAAACATTTTATATCATCAAATTTGTTTTGTACTTTAGTAATAAATACTTTTTAGGACACAGGAGGTCTTGACAAAAAAAATTGCTGTCTATTTAGACAAGGAAGGAGAGACAGTTCTGGGAAGGAACAAGGTATGAGGAGTAGAAAGAATCTGGGGGTCAACGTGTCCAAGAGTGACGGACGTATGAATCCATCCCTCCCACTGCAGTGCAAGGCGATGAGTGTAGAGAGAGTCCGGCAAAAGAGTGATCTTTGGTGACCCTCGACCAGTTTCTGCCGTTCCAACCCGCCATGCAGAAGGTGGGCAAACGCATCCGCTGCCGAGACCTAGACAAACCTCACCCCATGAACCCGGGCACCGCTGCCAAGTCACCAAACTTAGCGAATCAATTGGGGTGACCTATGTGCAGGGGTGTTGGTTATCCAATAAATGGTTCCAGGGGCGGCGGTACCCAATGATAAATAGGTACCGAATAAATAATTAAAAATAGGGGGGTCATACCGTTGGACAACAAGGATTCTTATGCCATAATCTTAAACATAAAGTGTAATGTAAGCATGTTCACTTTCTCATTCATTTACATTTTTAATATTTGCATTGCTAGATCCGTAAAATATAACACAATATTATATTTTATATATTACTTTTAGCCATTTGAACATCCAAATTTACAAATGTCTAATTAATTAAAACTAACATAAATTAATATATATTTTATTAGTTATTACATTTTCTTTTGATTAATATGGCTCTTCAACTCATCAATTTATGCAGACTTTATATTTTACAGGAACGAATTGCATTCCTTTGTTTAGTAAACAATTTTTTTTATTGGCATTGTATTTTTTGGTACCCTATTTTCATTTGTACCTTATATTTTTATGTCTATGAATATACTTGTTGGATATAATTTTGTTTGAAAAGTATTTTGGTAGTTGTATCGAACGTCATCAGCATCATCAATATAACATGTACATCAAATATAACAAACACAACAAAATGCCGCCATATTTACCACTGTCGAAAACTATGTAAAACCTTCCATAAAACTAATGTTGATAAACCTGCCCTACATATAGGTAACTCATGTTTAAAAACCTGCCCTGCCGTTTAACGGTAAATTTTATCACAACAATTGGAAAAGCAGTTGTCTCGCCTTAACGCAAGTAACTATCTTGCTCTCGCGAAGCAAACGCTCATTGGCTGAACGAAAAAGCCCGCTCTCCCGTCAACAGGCAATGAGAGATTTAGAAAAAATACTAGGATTTGCAAGACATTTCTGTAATAATAGGAGACAATGTTAACTAAATAGTTTTATACAAAGATACTTACATGTTAATTAAATAAGCTTGAATAGAAATAAAATATGTTACACGTAAGATAATTTTGTACTCAGCGAAAATCTGAAAATTTTACAGAGATTTGACCACTTACTTTTTTTTTAAATTTATTTATTTATCTTGTGGAATATGTCTTATTATAATCAAATAAAAAATATTGCGACCACGTGGTTTTGGAAAAACGACAGCGGAAGATAAGGTCTAATATTCCCTTATTTCTGAGATAAAAAGATTTAATCCTACAACGTGGCAAGCTTCATAGCAAAAAAAACAAAGCTCTTTACGGGAATTTGATATGACAAACAAGGGTCGGAGACGCGGTTGTAATGAATCTTGTAAATACGCCGCAAAAACCGGTTCTTAACCATTCCGCTTTAAGCCTTGGACCGAGCAACATCTACCGCTGTCCGCTCTGCCATTACTCGTTTCGCTACCTGGGAACTAACTCGCTGTATTTAATTTCAACCCCCCCCCCCCCGCTCCACTTCCGCTGTCTATTGAACCTTCCTGCCAGCCAACCTTGGAGAGGGGATCTACTGTTGCCTACTGAGCTGGCCTGCTCACTGGCCCCGATGTCGCAGACTCGTTGCCGACTGAGCCTTCCTAACAGCCAGCCTCGGAGAGGGGATCTGCCATTGCCTACTGAACCAGCCAGCGCCCCGCAGAGCCGTTACCGACTGAGCCTGGAGGGATACAAAAAGTTGCACCCGCAATAAAAACCAATCGTCTTTATAAAGGCGTTCTTTTAAAAATGCAAATTACAAATGTCGAATATATCGTCTTTCTCAAGACGTATTCGTTTATGCAAACATATTACAAGAGTCGATATTCCCTGGATCGAGGGGATCGAACGTTGCCAACTGAGCCAGCCCACCTGCCAGCCAGCTCCGGAGAGCCTTACCGACTGAGCCTTCCCGCCAGTGTGCGGTCCTGCTCACTGGCCCCGATATCGCAGAGCCGTTACTGACTGAGCTTGGACGGATACAAGGCGTTTTACCCGCAATAAAAACCAACCGTCTTTATAAAGGCGTTCTTTTAAAAATGCAAATTGCAAATTTCGAATATATCGTCTTTCTCAAGACGCATTCGTTTATACAAACATATTACAAGAGTCGATATTTCAACCATTTTTTGGTATTTTAAATAACTCTGTAACGGTTCAAATGAAATACCTGAAGTGCTTTATTTGAATCATTACAAAGGACAAAGGTAAATGTGTGCCGGTGCTTATATTTTACAGTTTTTTCTTGCGCAGGCGAACACGTCTCGTACAGTAGTTAATAAGTGGTTTATTATTTGATGTATAAATATCATCGCGTTCAAGATCAGCATCTGTTTCACTGTCAGCCAATTTAGTTCCTTTATTATTTTAGTTGCTTTTAAAAAACCATTTCCCCTGTGTATTATACTCATTGCTATATTTTGGAGAATTTTAAATTTATTTGGTTCCTTGTCGTTGCATAAGAAAAGAATCGTTAACAGCAGTTAAATACGGAGCAATATTGAGTTGTATATAATTTTTAAATTCATAACAAATGATCATTGCCTATTAAAAGAAGAAGATTACGACATATAGCTAATGACATTATAAAAATACCAAACACCCTATATTCATTCTAATCGAATAGAAATTGTAGCACCGCTTATTATACGGATAGCCTTTAAAATAATATGTATACGAACGGACCTCTAAAATATGTTCACTGAACCTAGATGGTTAAACCACGCGCATTATCTCGGTAACGTATCTCAATTCTATTAATTCATTAAAGCATCTGCAAAAGATTTGAACCACGTAAATAAGCATTTCGAATAATTAATTTAAAATTATGATAAATTTATAAAATAATTTTGGTACCTACTTTATCGCTTGTCCCATGTATGATAAGTAGTTCCAATTTCAAAAAGTTAATTGAACTTGAATAATGTTGGACATTACGCAGGAATATTTCAAATTACTTACTTAACCAAGTATCAACAACCGAAATTAGTTTGTTGAATTCTGGATTCAAACTATGAACCTCAATTTCTCAGTTTCATGGAAAATGGCAGATGGCAGATCCCTGTTGCAAATGCACGACTTCTGGAGAATTCCATTCCATGCCTGGGGGCAACACTCGACTGTGGCAAGCACTCCCATGCACACGTATTAAGCCTGTGACATACCACGCAATAAGCGCGCTTTATTCTCTGCGCTATACATCTGTCAGCCTTATCATACGCTTATCGTAAATCGTATATCTAATGTGATCAAAAATTTGCGGATGAATATTTGCGGCGACGACTTTTCGCCAATAGCAGTGATCTGCTATCAGTAATATAATTATTCAGATATTAGAAAAAATATATATAATGCTATTCAAACTTCAAGACACATTTTTACTGAATAAACATGAATATTATTGCTAAAAAAACCTGTGTTTGTAGTTGATTTATTTATTGAGTGAATCTTCAAATTTTAGGTAATATTTAAATCATTGAAAATAATTTTCGATACAAATATTATGTGAAACAGAAAAATCGGAAAAGGACATGGTAGTATACTTTTCTATAAAAAAACTACCAACAGTTGCTAAGTTAATTTTTTTTGGCTGCTATCTTTACACGTGATTGATTTACTACATGGTATGCTGGATCAGGAGAAACTGGTTGAGGGAGAGCTTTTGACCTCTCCAGCCGGACTCTCTGGTCCCATCGCCTTGCATGGAAGTGGGAGGGATATATTCATACGTCCGTCACTCTTTGACACAGTGATCCCTAAATTCCTACCCTCCCCTAATACCTTTTTCATTCCCAAAACTTCTTCTCCTTCCTTTCGTTCAAAAAGACCCTCACACGGCATCCCCAAAGACAAAATATGTGTGGGGTTAATGTGTATATACATATATTTTATTTCTCTAGAAATAAAATATATATATACATTTCTCTAGAAATAAAATATATATATACACTTTTTCTTATAGAAAAACTTGAATAAAATATATTGTTAATTTTGGTTATTTAATAATTTACAGGACAGCGTGTTGGTGCTACGGGAAGGGATTCTTTAAGCCGATGCTCTACGTCGTGAAACATTTTGAATCGATTCGCTAACAAAAACACCTCTTGTATATATGATGGCAGAACCTTGTCCTTCCTATGTAGCTCATAGAAAATGGAAGTAAGAGAGATTGGCCATGATCTATTATTATTATGAAACCATTTAGCTCGGCGACAGTCCGCACACAACCATGCCATATTTTCAATTATTTCTATTATCTATGGAAATTACCATTGCTCTCCAATTCCTAAATATTTGGCGTTCAGTCCATGTTTGTTCCCTGCGTTACCTGAACTTTATACAGAGTTTTCAGAGAAATCATTTTTAGAAATGGACAGTAATTACTTAACTCTTACGTGCAAAATTTCATCAAGTAGTATCAACATTCTGCTTGAAGCAATGGAAAAAAGAGTGTTGGAGATTTTTCGGAATCTCACGTAGACAGTGTTTTTCTTCTTGTATTGAAAGCAAGTGTGCAAAATTTCATCAATCTCGGAATAAAACTGTAGATTTGTTTAAAAAACAATCCCACAAATCTTTTTTACTTAATATATATATATAGGAATGAAAAAAAGAAATGAAACAGTGTTTGTTTATTTATTAAATGTTTATTCATTTCTCTGTTAATTGTGTTTATTTAATAACAATGATTTTTCATAAACTAGTTGTGATTAATGGTAATTAAGATGGGATCATTTACAATGCACAGTATTTCAAATTAAATTATTTTCAACATTTTATTGTTGAATGTTGAACCCAAATGATGAATCAAATATTATTTTTTTAATAAAATTAGTGAACCATAAATGCAAGTAATTGAAAGTGCGTTATAACACGGTCATTTCATAATCAACTTGTCATACTTGAAAATTCATGAAAAAAAAAAATTTTCGTGTGACCGGCTTAGATAAATACATTTTTTTTCCAAATTCAAAAACCAATGTCTGATAGATATATATGTATATATAAATATGTGAATCGTGTTAAAAAAATATTAGTTTAGAGATAGTAATTATGTTCTTCAATGAAATAAGTGGGGATTTCACGATTTATCGATATATTTGTTTTAATTAAAAACATGTTAAAAAAAATTGAAATAAAATAATAAAGTTAAATACGAATTTTAAAATTTAAATGAGTTTTACTCAATATTGTTTTCATTATATTATAACAAGAATATCAATATTTCGTATATTTATTTATGTTTATTTACAAATTTTAAAACTCCAGTCATTCTCAAAGTATTCGAGAAAAATTTCTATAACAATATACATATTAACAAGAAAATGTAAGGCGTCACCGCCAGATTCATATTAAATTGCAAAATTTATTTTTTTTTGTTTTCTCAAAATATTACGTTTTAATCGTAAAATTATAAGAAAAATTAATGTTCTTAGTAAATTTACATATTTATCATATTTCGTGATTTCATTAATTTGAGTAACATTTTGGCAGGAAAGTGCTTGAAATATTATTTACAAATACAGACTAATTAAAAAAATTATGTTTTATACACGAAAATAATATATCAGGCGAAACTGATTCACTTGAATTGAAAATAAATAGAATTATCGGAAAAAAAATTTTTGGACAAATTTTATCAAAAAAAATAAAATTTACATTGGTCCGAAATAAATTTGAAGCTTTGTTAAAAAATAATTAAAAATAACTTTTTTTTTCAAGTTACATTCTGATAATTTTAAGAATATATTTACAATTTGAAATAAAATTAAATATATTTTAATACAGTTTGAAATAATATTTAATATATTTTATTACAATTTGAAATAATATTTAATATATTTTAATATAATTGCTTGGATATTTATAATCGTGCCTACTTTCTTACAATATAAAAAGTTTTGAGCTTGGAATATTTATTTAAATTTTATTTCACGTATTGTTTAACCTACACATAGAAAGTTTATTTTTTATTTTTAGTATCATCATCACTCCTTTTTCACCACGTTGTATTAATTTCTAAATATGTTAATGTTTTCACAGTCACTTTGTTTTCACAGTAAAAAAATAACAGACAATAATTTTTATTAGGTAATTGTTCAAATGTTTTTTGAAGTGTCTTACGCGGCAAAATGTCACAGCAAAACTTTGAACATTTGAACATTGAAACATTGATTGAAACCATTTCTGCTGATTACTTACAAATTATATTCAGAGAAAATAAATCCGTAAAAAAACTGCCAAAAGATACTGATGGTTATTTTGAGTTTAAAATTTTGTTCTAACAGCAATTCTGCTTCTTATGAATGATAATGGTAGAATAACTTCGATAGGAGAAAATATCAGAAGTTTAAAAAGGCAAAACAAAATATGCTCTCATATGGAATGTGTGTTACTGCACTAACCTCCCCACATACCGGAATAAACATTTATTATTACTATTATTATAGGTATGATGCAGGATAGATTTTTGGTTTTTCACTTAGGCCGGTCCTTTTTTTTACATTAGCTCCACACAGGAGAAACTGAGGAAAAAAATCTCTCAGGGCCTATGTCATTTTTGGAGATGCTGTGTGGAGGGTCTCCTTATGGAAAGGTTGGATAGGAAGTTCTAGGAAGGAAAAATGTGCGAGGGATGGGTAAGAATCAGGGAGTCGGGCGTAAAAATTCATCCCTCCCCCTGAGGGTCAAGGCGATGGGTCGAAAAAGTCCAGCTGGAGAAGTCAAAAGACAATCCTCACCCCGTGAATATGGACACCTCTCCAAAGTCGTAGCAAACCACTTAGGGTGACCTCTTGCAGGGTTGTTGGTTATCCAATAAATGGTTCCCGGGGTGGTGGTACTCATGCCCTCCCACATTGTACTAGTGGTACTAAGATGTGTTTGTGTAGATTCCAGCGTGGAAGATAAACTACTAAACAAAATAAAGTTAAGTAATTCACGAGAACCTCTCGTGGCACACGGCCAAAGTCTGCCTAAGTATTTATTTAATTTCTATTAGGCGGAATAATAAATTAAATCCTTAGGAAACCAATTTCCTATGGAGGAACTTTCTGTGTTTCGCCGTCAAGCGTAAATTTGGTAAATTTACCAGTTTGAGAAAATACCAAACATTGTTCTAGACGTGTAGCCAGTGGTATGAATTACACAAGCTGGGTCTCACACTGATAAAATAGATTGTTCTAGACGTGTAGCCAGTGGTATGAATTTCACAAGCCGGGTCTCACACTGATAAAATACATTGTTCTAGACGTGTAGCCAGTGGTATGAATTACACAAGCTGGGTCTCACACTGATAAAATACATTGTTCTAAACGTGTAGCCAGTGGTATGAATTACACAAGCTGGGTCTCACACTGATAAAATACATTGTTCTAGACGTGTAGCCAGTGGTATGAATTTCACAAGCCGGGTCTCACACTGATAAAATACATTGTTCTAGACGTGTAGCCAGTGGTATGAATTAGACAAGCTGGGTCTCAAACTGATAAAATACATTGTCTCCGCTCACTAAAAATCTAGATACATCCAATGGAATT
Organism: Hesperophylax magnus; assembly: GCA_026573805.1. Lineage (NCBI taxonomy): Eukaryota > Metazoa > Arthropoda > Insecta > Trichoptera > Limnephilidae > Hesperophylax > Hesperophylax magnus. The sequence goes on from JAIUSX010000036.1 coordinate 1,662,881, forward strand.
GTAGTCAATTCTCACAAACAAAAATATTAATATTTTGGATTGTCCAAAGAAACAGGAAAATGCCGAACCATTTTAAAAGCCAATGTAGGAAAAAATGAGAATTAGAAGAATTGCTAAAAAAATCGCAAAAGTGGAATGTTTCTCTGATATCTTGGTCAGTTTATGAAGAGCGACATTATTATGTGAGATCATTCAAATTAAAGTCAAGAAGAAGGCTTATGGAAGACATACTATACTAGAGGGAGACGTCGAACTTCATGATTTTGACACCTGCGTGACTGATCATGGAAAGATGTTTTGGGAGATTGCCCTAATTATAAGAAACCTCCCGCAGGAGAAGGAGCAGGAGAAGGAGCAGTAGAAATAGAGAAAGGAAGAATAAAATTAGTGTTCTCGTTCCGTCTTGGTCCAATCTCGTCATTCCATAACAATGTTCGCCAAACTGTTATAAATTATGCAAAATCCAAACCTCACATTGTGGTAGTTAACGAAGGGAATTTTGTCACAGCAGACTGAATAACCCCTTTGAAAAGAATTAAAATTCTCAAATAATATGAGTATTGTTTGCAGAATGCTAAATTAATCGTCTTCCGCTCTAGGCAGATGGAATTTCGATAATAATGTCAAGGCTTGTAATAAAATAACTTGGACTGAAAAGTAATTGTTTTTTTAAGAATATAAAAAGGATGCCTTAAGTTTAATTTTACAGTGTTTTTTTGTTGGGCTTAAATTAAAAGAGCTTGTGGACTAAAATGCTAACACGGAAACATGATTACCATTTTCTTCATTAATAAGTTACTGATTGTCGGATTAATGCTTTTAGACGGATCTGATAATTGCCAGCTATAGAAGGGCTAGATCCACCAACGATTTTCAAAACTGGAGAAACTTGATTTAATTTCTGATTTATTGTAATTTATTATTCTAGAAGGGAAATTCTATTGATAGATCCATTGCAACGTCCACCATTTTCGTAAATGACGCAGGTAACATAAAGATACGTTACAATGGATCTTTCAGTGACGAGATCAAGTAATGCAACCGAGACTATGAGGTTTAAAATAGAAACAGAGATCACAACGAAACTCCAAGTGACAAGACCCACGCAATTAAACTGGTACCTTTGGTCTACTGCAAAACTTAAGCAAGAAATGGAATCAATGTTTGCAATGTTTCAAGTAGAAATGTTCTAGTCTAGGTATCCAAGCTGTCAGACAAGGTTCTCGTCACACCCTGACAGGGACACGCTGCTGTGACTAGTGCTGCGGCGTAATCACCCCCCCTGGCGTCACACCCGCAGCTCCTCCATAGTGACGTTTGACTTGGCGTTCAGCTGCGTGTTCTTCTTTGTCAGGGTACCTGTGTTGATCATCTGAATGCTGTGCGCAGACAGCAGAGGCTGGTTCTCTGGGAGTTGGTTGGTCAATGTATTAATGTTTCCTTTTCCTATCTTCGGGGGCGGAGGGGCTCTGGGTAAGGTAGCTACGTTGTTCTGGGGCAAATCAGCGAACTCCGGTGGAGGGAGTTGGTGGTGGGAATGCGTATGGTGGTGCGCCAAAATCGTAGCTGGGTCGTTTTTTAAACTCGTCTGAAAATTCAAAGCACTTTCAATATCTCCGCAGATGTTGTTCGGCATCTGTCCATTCTCGGATCTCTTTTTAGTGTTTTGAGATCCGTTGGAATGTCCGTCGTGTCCGTTTAATCTCGTTTTATCCCGTTGGTAGTAGACCCCAGCAAAAATCAATACATTGAGGATGAGAAGTGAGCAGCCTATTGCAATGGTTACACTCAAAGCTGTGGAGTATGCCGCAAATCCATCTTCTGGTGTTGCTGAAGTGGATCCGAGTCCATTGTATTCGTCATTTCTTCCTGTGTCTGAAGGAGATTCCGGGGGTGCTTGAGTAGGCTTTTCATTGTTTTTGTGAGTGTTTTGATGGTTTGTGAAGGTGATATTGAGGAACGGAATCGATGGCACTTTAGGTGCGTCTACGGCTGCAACGACGTGTGTAAAGTCAGTTGGAGGGACTCTACCAGAGCCTGGGAACCTTGGTGGAGGGTTTGGAGAGTCATCGTGCTCCAGCTGGTGATGCTCCTGAGGAACATCAGCACCTCCGGGACGGTGAAGATCGGGAACAAGATTCAGCCAAAACGATAACCTAAACGGATAAAACAAATTATTTATAAAAATCATATACTTGGAAAATGAAAATGATTCATTGAGAATGACTCATTTACTCGGGAACTAATTGATCATTTAAACATTTGTAGAAATGCTTCTAAAACTTATAAACAAAGGGTGTTAATTGCTGAAAAGGTCAAAACTATAAAAAAATTCAGGCTTTATTCAGAAATAGTTAAGTGGCGTACGAAAGTCCTCATCAAATAAAAGAAGATAAATATATTCGTTTTTGTTAAATATCTGTGCTTTTATATTTTCAATAATATTATTACTAAATTTACAAAACAGTTCATTTATAAACAAGTTCTGCAGTGTAATTATTACCAAGCGTGACAGGTGTTTTGAAGGAATTAATAAATTCAATTTAATAATTTCTTCAGAACGAAAAAGAGCTATCACGCTTAATTATAACTACACAGAAATTGTTTAGAAATAAATAAAAAAAAAATTGTTTTAAATTGGATGATAATATTTTTGAATATACAAAAGAAAATCTTAAAATTAAAACAGAATTCCACAAATTAAACTTAATAACAATAAATAAATACAGAGTGTCCCCCCAGGATCTAAAGTGCACAAACTTGATTGGTGATTTAACATGATAATTCAAGTTTAAAAAAATAAACTTTTATTTAATTTTGAAACATTTTAGGATACTTTAAAGGCCAAAATGTTTTTTTTTTGCTTGGAAAAATAAATATACTTCTTTGGAAAATAATATTTAAGTATGGGAAAAAACCACGGTGTTTCAAAAATAATTTTTTTTTTTACTTCTACCATCAAGTAGAATCACCTCCCGAAGTTCGTGCACTTTACCCACTGAAACACTGTATATCTCTCTTACACGCCTGTTCAGTAATTTTGGGGTACGTTTACTTGTTTAGATTATAAATTTTACAAAAACATCTGTGTTTTACAAAATTTATTTCTATTGTTGACCGTTTTCCGCAAAGGTATCATATAAAAAATACAGATATCTGTTTTTAGATACTTCGTCTTCCTTTATCTATATCACTTAACTACGAGGCAATTTTTTTCTTATGAATTTGTCGTATTTTGTCGTGAAGGTACGAGGGTTAGTTTCTTGAGATGACTCACCTATGGGCCCTGTAGTGGTTTTTGAGCTTCGGCTTGGTGTCCAGGTTGAGAAACTTCTTGTGCACTGCCTCGTAGGCCGTCCACTCGATGTTCTTGAACCTGCCTCTCTCGCCTCGCGGGCCGTGAACCAGGTCAGCTTCTTGGGGCTCGTTTGGATTACTGAGAAAGAAAAAATAAGATATAGGGAAGATAAAATACCACACAGAAAAAAATGATCACGTTAAAAAAGGTGACTTTTTATAATGGCGCCCAAATTGCTGTCTGCATAAAAAAACAATAATAATATCCCAAATGGGGTCAACCAAAATTTGGGCTATTTCAATGTGCGCTCTTCGGCGGTCAAAAGTTTATTCAAAGCATTCTAAAAACCCTCTTGGTGCCAAAAATATTGTCATGTGATTTTCTTAAAGTTTGTTTAAATTATACCCAGATTTCATTCAGATTATCAGTCTATTAATTTGAGTTTGGAAATTTAGTTTGCCATTTTGCAAGTTGTGAGCGGCTCAGAGCTTGCGTGTTTCGTGTGGACGGAACCATTGATTTAACAATTGTATAAAAATAGATGTTCAGATAAAAGCAGAGCTTGCCGCATTTTAAAGAGATGTTAATAACAGTTTTCTGCTTTATAGCAAACATTGTTACAAATGCAATTACTTAAAAACAACACCAGTTTCATAATGAATTTGATTAACACGACGATTTGTACAAACAGAAAAAAATGAAAGGTGCTCTCAGTGTGATTCAAAACCGTTAAAGTCTAATCATTAAAAGTCAAAAGCTGTCATTTTATCGATTAAACTTTTGACATTTGACAGATGTTGTTCCAATCGAAATTTCAACAAAAACCAATATTTTTCAAATTTCGGATTCAAAACAAACTCCTTTCATTTGGGAATGGGACATTTGAAACAAAATGGCGATACCAGAGCGAAATTTACATTGCAAAGTTTTAATTTTGGAAGCTTTATAAATATCCTATTATTTCTGCTAGATCGTTCAATTCTCATTACGACGTGACTCCTGAAAAATAAATGAGGAAAAAACGAAACCAGCGAAATCGAAATCGAGTTTTTTTATCGGCTACTTTACCAGTCAAATTAATGGGTTATTGATGAACAATGGGACCTTAGATCATTTCATATCCTCGCAATTGTTCAAGAACTAAAGAGTTTTAAAAATAAAATAGTGGAAAGCACATTTTGGATTACTCACTCCATCGACCAAAATCGTTTATTTACATTAAGAAGTTTGGATGCAAGAAACGTAATGAACGGTTTTTATTATAAGCGTGTGAATTAAGAAATGTAAATAATATTCCGTGTAATGATCGCATTTATAAAACCTTAAATGCATTGAGATCAAATAAAGTGATTCGCTTCTAGAAAAAATGTAAAAATCTTGTATGGCTGTGTGCATAAGAACTATTATTTAAAACAAAGCAATGCGATGTTATTAAAAAAAAAAATTTCTGGCTTAATTTGCAAACATCTCGTAGATAAAAAATACTTTTTTTTTTTAATTAGCTCCACACAGGAGGCCCTGAGAAAAAAAATTCTAAGGGCCTATGTCATCTTTGGGGATGCAGTGTGGAGGGTGTTTATAAAGAAAGGAAGGGGTGGAAGTTCTGGGAAATGAAAATATATGAGGGGTGGGTAGGAATCTGTGGGACAATGTGTCTAGGAGTGAAGGACGTATGAATCCATACCTACCACTGGAGAGGTCAAAAATTTCCACAACTAGTCTCCTGATCCCAGGCACCCCTGCTAAGTCACCAAACGTTACAAACCATTAGGGGTGACCTGTGGTAGGGGTGTTGGTTATGCAATGAATGATTCCAGGGGCGGCGGTACCTAAACCCGCCCCCCAAATTCAATGATAAAAATAAGCCAATTCCGTTACATTACACAAAGGCCGTAAACTCAATATTTTAGAGCAGTTGGAAATTAATCTAAATAACAAACTTTAATCATATTTAAACAATACAATAAGTGTGGGAAACTGTAATTAATAATAACCATTACTAATTTCAGATATTTTACGATATGAAATCAATAATGGGACAGGTTATAAAAATAAAATCAATTATTTTCAATCAAATGCTCATAGAATGAATATAAATATATCGTAAGTGGAAACACCTCAGTTTGATAATGCCTTCAGAAGGCAAAACAGCTAAATAAATTATTTCAGAAAATAAATAGTTAATTTGTCAAATAGAATTTCACAATTATATCATCTCGCTGCCATTAAAAATCACATTCTATTGATTTATCATACGATTATTGAAAGAGCTGGGACTTAACCCGAGGATTTCCGACCAATAACTTATTTCACTAATTAAATGGGTTTAGTCATAGTTCGTGAAAGGGTTTTTGGGTATCGTGACTCAAAAATATGCCCCATTCAAAACTTTTACGCTCGTTGGTGAGAAATTTGCATTAAGAGGTTTGACCACAATATGAGCGAGAGTTTACCACCCGAATCAAAATGGGTGACCGAAAAGTTAAAAAAAAATTTTGAACACTTTCTTCAAAATGTTCTACATTAAAAACCGTGACGGAACACTAGAATGCAATAAAAATGGAGTAACGCTAGAACTACCTTCAATAATTTATTGAGAAAGATTAAAAAAAAAATTGTTGGATTGTAAAAAAATAAATCAATTTATCTGTAAAATTATTTATAATTTTATTTTAATATTAATTTCACTTTCTAAAGCATTAATTGATTACTTTTACTCTGTGGAAAATTGTTTCTTCTGTAAAATTAAAAAAAATCATATTTATGAATGTAATATGTATAACTCTGCTTTTTATTCTTTTTAAGTAAGTTAAAATTTTAAGGGAGAACTAGCAAACAAGCAACCGTGTGGCATTTTTGCTGGACCACCTCTATTTTAACTTAAATTGCATTAACATAAGTATAATTAGTAGATACATAAATAAAATAATATAAAAAAATTAAAGTGAAAATCAAATTAATTCAATAAAAACGTGGTTTGCTCATGAGTGATGCTCAGTTTGCATTGAGTGGCATATTTGATGATGTCTTGACATCCTAAGGCCATAAAAGGAGACAGCAGAGTTTTTTTTAATTTTTTTTTTTGGTTTCCTGCCATTGCTTTGTATGTAATGTACATTTTTGTGTTATATTATTTGATCTGTATCAGGTAAGACGCACTGCAGTGGTAATCTTAAGAACATGACCATTGAACGCTGAATTATTATTTTTAAGTTTGTAACGCACTTGATGTGAAATAACACAAAACGGCGCTTTAATATTATCTTATTATTATTATAAACAATTATATTTAAAGCACTGAATATGGAGTGGAAGATATCGAAAGTATCGCCTTGGTTTAAGACCAATATTTAGAATTGAATGTTTGATTGAAATCACTTTGACCTTATTTGGTGACCAGATAGATCTGAATAGCCAGATACTTTCCCACCTTCCTCTTCCCCATCTCCCTCCCCTATCCAATATCTTCAGCCTCACAAGATATCCCGATTGGGGAAATCATAGTATAACTTGCTCCAGACGGTTGAAAGCATTTGGGGGCTCTTGAGCGGTTTCACATAAAAAAAATTAAAAAACCTGCGCATATATGTTTATGTAAGCTTTCTATAGTTATTTACCTATCTGTGTTGATTTAATAACAGTATCTTAAAAATATTTATTAAATACTAGGTATAAAATATAGTGCAGAGTTATGTAAAAAGCCATTTATATAACCTATCAATATAGCCCCCTTTCATACAATTACCCAATGGACTCATGATTCACGAGTATGTAAGTGGGTACATTAGGTCGCCAATCATTCAAAATGACCGTATTAAACAACTGTAGGTTTGATCCTAAGTGGTTATAAAAACCTTGACCTGTTATTAGGTTCTTCCGAATTTTCCAATAAGCCTCGAAATTCAGTCCATTTTCCTTTACAGAACTATTGGCTGAACAGATTTAAGATAAATAAGAGGTCTTCCTTGACAATTTGTTGCCATTTGAGCTGTAAGGTTTACTGGCCGGAGGTGGAGGTGGAGTGGGGTGGGGTTGGGGTGGGTTGGTCCCAACAAGAGGTCATTTGTTATTCTTCCCCTGTTTTTGGGGATCTCGCTGTGACTAGGTTAGGAAGGAGTTAGTTATTGGCAATCATTTCAGATATTTGAAAACTTGAAGTTGGACTGAATGGGTTGATTGTTTTAAAAGGATTATGACCCAGATTCATAGAATCTAAATAAAGGAGTGTTGGAGACTAGAATGAAGATGAAAACCTATCAATTCATTTGTTAAAGGCCTGCAGTCCTGTTTTTAACAGGATTATTTTTTTTTATATTAACTCCACACAGGAGGCCCTGAAGAAAATAATTTTCCTCAGGGCCTATGTCATCTTTGGGGATGCTGTGTGGAGGGTCTTTTTGTGGAGAGGAAGGAGTGAACATGGGTCTTGAAGAGTCCCATGCAGGGAGGAAACACAGAGGCCGGTAGCTCGTTCCACAGCCGAGCTGTTGAACTTAAGAACGAATCATAGAAGCGACCCGTTCTCATGTGACAAATGTCAACCGTGTACAAATGTTGGGCGCGCGTTTGGCGTGTATCCCGACTACGCACCGGTGCCTAAGGGATCAATGACGCTAGTTCCTAGGAATACGAATTAGTTGACCAAATTTTAAATAAATTAGTAAATATTTTATATCAGTAAGTTTTCTCCGAAACAAATGCATTTTTCCGAAATGTCATAAAATTTCAAGTGCTTTATTCTCTCTGTCTACTGTCTCGAAACCATTGGTAAAAGTATAAAGAAAAAATATATGAGTAACCAGTAGGTCTGTGAAATATATGATTAACCAGTAGGTCTGTAAACAGTCCTCGCACACAATATATTTTTCTGTTTCTCTTATTTAATTTTAATTTTTTTAAAAAAGAAAGTCAAACATTCCCAGGTTACGAATAACCTGACAATATTTGAAAATCACCTACTACCACCACAGTAAGCTGAAAATGTTGCTTGTGTTGTGATGGAGGACTTAGCCAGCCGAGGAATTGAACACACTACGCCTGAGTGGGACCCAAACGCGATGTCAACTCGGCCACCGACCGGTAAATCAAAACCAAAATTCCTTTTGAATTCAAAAGATTTATATGTAGGAACTTAAATACCTATGTACGTCATTATAAATCGTGCATTTTATGTAACATTTTTAAAAATTTGTAATGAGAAATTATCATATACATATAAATTCATATAATATTTGCCCTAAGAAACGTCACTATCTCAACGACAATTATTTTTCAAACATTCTTAATAAGGTATCTTTTAAAAAATGCAAATAAGAAAGTTCAAATAAACACGAAGATTTCAATTATATATATTTATATAGGTATATTACACTGAAACGGCCACTACGTTCAAACAAATTTATGGACAGACGAAATAATCTAATAAATAAATTAAACATTAAATTTTTATTCAAACACTATACTTTTTTCATTTCATTTGGATACTGTGTTTTAATAACTCATTTACAAAAAAACAAATTTCAAGAAACAACTCTACTAAAATTCGTTCCAAAATTTTGCCCACATTACGTAATTAGTATAGTATAAGAAATCTACAAATAGCCAACCACTCGCACTTGGCAGAGGAGATGTTGTTTGGGCTCAAGGCACAAGGCCATGGGAAGTTGTGATAATAGAAGTAATATGAAGTTATGTCTCGCGTAAGAGGGAATATAACTATCCGGAAAGAGAGTTCCGACTAAATTGGTTGATAAAGTAAAAGTCGACAAAAGGGAAACATCAAACTTTATAGTATGCGATTTATTCTCAAGATTTATCTCGTGATTTTGGATGTTTTTTGTGTCCACGTAAATGGATGGGAAATCCGAAATCAACCATGAATTTCTTCGGCTAGAATAATTTCACTGTATAAGCTCCATTTCTGCTGGATTTTATTTTTATTTTGAACATTGGGAATTGGATATAAAAACGCCAAGAAAACACTTGATAAAAAAACGGATAATGGAGGGCGGAAACAATGCTCTTATATACTTACCAGGTACTAAAATACAGTTAATGGAAGGCGGAAAAAATGCTCTTATATACTAACCAAGCAATAAAATACGGATGATGGAGGGCGGAAATAATACCCTTATATACTTACCAGGCAATAAAATACAAGTGATGGAGGGCGGAAAGAATTCCCTTATATACTTACCAGGCAATAAAATACAGATAATGGAGAGCGAAAAGAATGCTCTTATATACATACCAGGCAGTAAAATACAGATAATGGAGAGCGGAAAGAATGCTCTTATATACATACCACGCAATATAATAGCCTCGTGTTGGTAATTTAACAATTATTAAGATAAATAATTCGAGCGATTTTGAATGCGAATTCGGTTGCGAATTTGAATTTTAATGCGAATTCCTGCGATTTCGTACCCGATTCGGTGACTGAAAAATAATTTTTATATTTACACTGTTTATAGTATTTATTTGAAACGGCGCGCCACGTTTAATTTCATAAAACAAGTAATTGTACAGGTAAATCATTGTAATGGTACAATAAGGAATTCAAGTCATTTATAAAAAAAATATTATTAAATTTCATATTCTAACTAAAATATACAAATGTCATTTTCATAGTTGAAATAATTTTCAAAGCCCACAAAAATGATTGAAATCTGACGGGAATCCCCATTTAAATATAAAAAATATGAATTCTTTTAAAATTATTTGTATACCACAGTGGTAACCCGTATACTAGTTGGTAGTGAGTGAGGTAGCGATACAAGATCCAATAGAACTCGCCGACCAATCCAATTATGTGTGTATTTATATAAAATAACACTTGTATATTTAGAATCAATGTTTGTTGACCTAAATGATTATATTTTTTTAAGCCATAATATGTTTTAATCAACTCCCTTGTTCTAATGGTGTATCAAAATAAATAACTTAATTTAATTATTATTTTGTTAGCCACCTGAGCAATTGTTGTCAAATATGTATATATTTTTAATATTATTTAATTAATACTATTCCTCAAAATATAAAGATGGAACATATGAACCTGCTTACTGCGGTTTAAAACCAATGAATTCAGCTAGATTTCACCGTTTATCCTATATTTTTAGGTTCTATAAATTTGGCTCACTGTAGCAAGCGCCTAAAAAGTTTTTGCAAAATTGGCATAAAAAGAGACATACAAACTGAATTCTTGAATTGAAACGCGATTCCAAATTTAAGAAGAACGATAATACCAATCCAAAGATATTAGAAGAACGCGTTCTTTTAAATATGATTGTCCTGTATATATACCAGTATCTAAATAAAAAATATCAATCCGATTTGCGCTAATTTCAACATAAAATTTAAAAAAAGAAATGCATTGTTTCTGTTTTTTTGCATTGAATTCAATTCAGTCCATAAATGCACTCCGAAGAAAGTCTTCAAGTCATAACTCACCCAGTTCTTGCAAAGTTGCTCCAGTATAGGATAGTAGCCTCGGAGAGTAGGGCTTCGCCCTTCGTATAGTTTCTGGGGAAGTGCGCCAGGGGCCCGGCGGACAAGGGGGCCCCAAATAGATAGGGCAGCTCCTCGCCATGCACGCAGCCTTGTCTCTGTAAGGATTATAAAATAAAAACAGATTGATTAATAATTTAAAAATGGATTAATGAAAGGAAAGGATGGTAAATAATCAATACAAGCAAATTAAAATCCGCTGCCGCGGTTTGAAAACATCAACTGTTCTTTTTGAAAATAACAGAGGGCGCCACTTCCATTTATAACAATCATTAACTGCACAGTCATTATGATAATAATATTATCAGATGGTGGGAAGGTTAACTATTTCAATACCATGTAGCTAAAAATGTATTAGTACACACAGTTAAAGATAGTTAATTTTTTTACAGAGACACATAATTTTTGTCGCAAGTCGAACATATGGAGACATTTAAGGAAGGTCCGTGATTAAAACAAGTTTTCCCGACTGCCGCATTTATGACATCATTGCGAGCAGACTAACACCATTTTGAAATTTTCAACATTTGAACGATCCTCATTAACAGTCGTTTTTCAGACAGATCAGTCGTTGATTAAACCGTGAAGAATAATGGTCACTAAAAAATAACTAAAAACTAATAGGCTGAGAATCGGTAACTTACGTCAAAATATTAAAATGGTGTTGATGTCGATTTATGCCGGTGTCAAATGTAACGATCTGTCAAACAACTGGCCCTAATGTCAACACACGGAGAAAAACTGTATTGCTAATTTATTTAGGATCTCTAAGCGGTATTGCAGGCCTTAAGAATGAATTAAAAAGTTTCGTGATAAACTTTCAGTAAATTACGAATATCTTATATTGATCGAACACGTGTTAGTGATAATCCGAATATATTTGCATTACTAAGAAAATTCTTCGTATCGTCAACATTCTTAAATAGATATATTTTATTACTACAGCCTCTTGATTTTTCAAGTCGAATTACATTTCGAATATTTTTTTTTAAAGTCTGATATATTTCTAATTTCCATTTAATTCCATCCTGCTCTTTGTCCATAAATAGTCACGAGACGCCACTGGTGAAGTCACTAAGAAACATCTCATTAGTAGCTACTGTAAAATATCTGCATGCTACTCTTGATAAATAACTCTAGTGAGTGAACTCCATCTTGATTGAAAGCCTTATCTCACATCAAACGCTGTACATACTACCTACCTACCATACGTATAATATAATACACAAGGCTACCCAGCTTTGATTTCACTCCTTTACAATCCTAGTGAATCAAAATGTACATATATGTTGGTGTAAATGCCCGAAATTCTCTTTAACGGAATGGTCCAAATTGGAAGCGCGTAGAAGCTGCAGGCACTAGTCTTATGAAACCTGTATTGCGAACTGCACCCATTGATGTATTATATTTAGATGAAACATGAAACGAAAATATAGGTTCATCTTTTTTATCTCTAAGTGACCTCTAACGCTCCTAACGCTCTAACTATAACTACCAAATCCGATTCAATAGTGGATCACATATCATTAAGATATTATTACGCAATAACAAAACTAATTGCATAGCCCTACGACTAAACCAGATTCCAGGCTGGCTTAATATTACCACTCAGAAATATTACTGTATTAGGTATTCATAAACATAACATTTTTGCTTGAAATGGATGGAATGAGCCGTTAATTGAATTAGAAACAAAGTTTTATGGACGTGAGGTAAACTGTTCATAGAACTATGATGCAAAACTCAGACAACATAGGATTGAACCCGCAGATTGTGGATGCGAATTCAATCAATTGGTTATAAACCGACAACAATCATTTATTAAAAAGCAAGGATTTGACGGTAAAACCTTAGATTTACTGATTTTCTGGCTTTTACAGTAGCATATCCATACATCCACCCCTAAAGTAAAGTTTCCATTGCACCCCCTATGTGCCGAGCTAAGCCCAATTCATCCCCATGTCCTCCCCAATCTCATTTCTCATTAATTCGCATTTTCTCTCAACCAAATTAGGGATCTTCAACGGAGTTTGCTGAACTAATGTATGAAGCAACCGTCATCCTCTTTCAAAGTCGGCTGCACAATGTTTGAAAGGAATAAAGAAAACTCGCACTATTTTTTTGCTTATGTTTGGATCACGAAACAAGCCCACAAGGCGCTTCTTGTGTTATTCCTTATTCTATGACTTTTATCTTACCATTTGTAGTATTGTTTTGTTGTAAGACCGCCATTCAGTATTGAAACGTTGCTTGAAATAACTTTAGCCGTGTTTGGTGGTCTCCACTACCTTCATCCTTACAATATACAACACTACCCGATCTAGGATGCCACAGACGGTTCCAGATGGTTGGGTGCAGTTGGGATCTTGTGTGGCGTTCACATAATAATATAAATATATATAATCCATAATGAAAACGCTTAATTGGGATGTAAGTTGTAAATTTTTTTACAGCTCTAAATATTATGTTTCACCTTATATCTATCCTTTCCTTTATTATGCCACGTCTTTTCCGAACATCCACGATTAACTTTTCTGATTCCCCGTCCCATGTATATTATTATAAAAAATTCTGATGCTCACTCTTTTTTTCCATATGTAGGTGTACAAATCACGTAAACGGCCCTTTCCTAACTTGTTCAAATCATACAAAAACGATAACTTTTGTCTGGAATTTCGAGGTCGAGACACCATTTTCAGCTTACATCATAATTTAAAAAATATTTTTTTTTCGTGATTAAAAAAAAGGGGTAGGTATTATTATTTATTTATTATTTTTACATATTTTTCGGACAAATAAAAGTTTTTTAACTCGCGTAAAACCGGGTACACGGAGAAAACTGATTGATATAAGATATTTCTAATTAATTAAAAATCTGGTCAAATTATTCGTTTTCTGTTGAAAACGGGATTGCAGGTCTTTAACGAATGAATAAACATATTTCATAGCAAAATATCAGTAAAACGAATGTTTTACAATGACAGTGGAACACGTGTTCATAAAAAATATAATATTCTTTTAATTACGTCATTGTATTTATCAGGAAAAGTACACGTGTATGAACACGTATTCTAATTTATTCTGAACGGACTGATATTTTATCAAGAAACTGATTGCAATCACGTTTTTAACAGGATTTCAATAAATCAGCCATTTACTCATTTTTCTCCGTGTAGCGAAGCCAGAAAACGTGATTTACGTAATGTAAAAAACGTCGATCCGCATGAAAACGTTAAAATTCAAGCAAATCCAAGAAGCCTTAGCACAAGTACTTGCTGCGACAATGTTTTAACGTTTGACGTATCCACTCATGGATTTGAAAAACAAATTATTCATTTATTCACAAAAGCCTACAAACATCCATTTACCCTTGCGAATACGTTCCCTTATCAAGCGCCTGTGAAATGATTTACGGTTTGAAACGTATGCGAAATTTTAATACAATTTCGTACTGCAGAAGAATTCAATCATAAACACTGGAAAATACAAAATGAGAAAAAGCTTTTGTTTTTAGATATTCGAGCTTTAATACGGTGTGGGTTTTGCTAGAAAAAAGTGTAATAATAAAAAACTTGATTATTTTCAAAGCTCTAAGTCCACCGATGTTGTTTTTCTCCGATATTGCCTGCTTATTTGTATATAATTAATAATTAGTTTTAGTTAATAAAAATATCAGACAAATGGATTTTAATAATTTTATAAAATACATATATATTTTTAAAAAAGATACTTATAGCAAAGTCCTTCGTGATGAAATTAAATTTGACCATAAATATTTACTTTAAGTTACCTAGTTATAAAGTAAATAAGTCAGAAGTTTCCAAGACGGCCGTTGTGCTTTAGGTTGGTTTGAGACTCCGCTTACAAAATACCTGATAGTATGCATTCAATTAAAATAGATACATAAATATATCTTATATCATAGTATTTGGAGAAACACGATAGAAAGCTTTATCCGATAACATAATAAATAATATTTCAATACATAATAAATAATAAGACACATTAACTAGAAACTCAGTATTTCCATTGAAAGCATAAACTATAATTATTTGACGAAAGAATTAAATTTATTAAGATTCTCAGATCAAAGAATTATATCCGAAATAACATTTATTTAAAAAAATGTGATAGATAGCCCTCATTTAATTAGCTTTATTGAATTTCATAAACCTAACAAAGCTACTCTTTCCAAAATCCTGTTTCAATGTATGTATAGATTTGTTTACTTATATGTGTGTATGCATGCATATATGTGTATTTATGTATGTATGTGTAAACATGGATGTATGTATATATGTGCACATAAATAAATATTTTTTTTCCTTTTTCTTTAAATAACAATGTACAATAACCATAAAAAAAAAAATTCAAAATCCCAACTTACACTTTTATATAAGAAAATTTTACCAATACACATAAATACATGTACCATTTAATCATAACCACGTAAACACCTCAGCACAGGTTCTCCCAGTGAGGTGTTCACGAAACATATAACATTACCCACCACAGTGTCACTTACTCAAACCTACCTCACACCCAGCATAAAAAAAATAAAAAAAACACCATATTAACAACAGTTCTAAATTTATGTATTATATACAAATGTAAATATTTGGTAGACACTGTAATGTATGTATAGAAATAAATAAATAAATAAATAATGCAACACAACCGAGGCTGAGAATTTCAAGCACTCCCTTGTACCTAGATTACATGAAATTAGTAATAGATGCGCACATGCGGCGGATCTATTTAAATGCACGGAAGGTAGGTACAAGAAGGGTATAGATACTATCATATCTTTTCAATTAATATTAATTAAACCTAAGTCTACTTATACTTATATTTTGTATGTACTTGTTTATCTTTCTAGAGTTTGAATACGTTGAATATTTTCTCAATTTAAAATCTAATGTCATAGATAATTGTTTTTTTTTTTTATATTAACTCCACACAGGAGGCCCTGAAGAAAATAATTTCCCTCAGGGCCTATGTCATCTTTGGGGATGCTGTGTGGAGGGTCTTTTTGTGGAGAGGAAGGAGGGAACATGGGTCTTGAAGAGTCCCATGTTGTAGGAGGGAGGAAACACAGAGGCCGGCAGTTCGTTCCACAGCCGAGCTGTTGAACTTAAGAACGAATCGTAGAAGCGACCCGTTCTCATGTGACAAATGTCAACCGTGTACAAATGTTGGGCGCGCGTTTGGCGTGTATCCCGACTACGAACCGGTGCCGAAGGGATTAATGACGCTAGTTCTTCAGAGCATCTTCCATTGTAATACCGATAGAACAAGGACAGCATACCTACCTGACGCCTGTGCTCTAAAGATTGCAGTCCGTTTGTTAAGATTGGGGAATCTACCAAACGGACCGCCCGTTTTTGCACAGAGTCAAGGGTATTTTTCAGGTATTTAGGGGCTCCGGACCAGAGATGGCTGCCAAATTCGACAGTAGAGCGCACTTGCGATTTGTACAGGGTCAGCAGTTGTGTATTATTAAAGTATCTGCGGGCCCTGTACAGGACGCCCAGCTTCTGAGAGGCCAACTTTACTCTGGCTTCGATGGAGCCCCCGTACCTGAGCTGGTCACTTATAGTTACACCAAGCATATCAATGGAAGGCGTGTTCGGAAGATTGCTTCCGTTGAAGGAGATTAGATTATCATTTGGATCCCTTTTAGACGTAATCAGACAGGATTGGGTCTTTGAAACATTAAATTCGACGAGATTATTTTTACCCCAGGAGGAAATACTCTTGAGATAACCGTCCATTCTCTGCTTCAAAGCCCTCCGAGTCGTTGGAGTTTGTGTGCCCTTCGGGGGCTTGTCTAACAAAAAGCTATCATGAATTGTACTGTCATCCGCGTGACAATGAATCGGTGCACATGTCAAAAGGTCATTGATGTGCAACAAAAACAAAGTCGGAGACAGAACCGATCCCTGTGGGACGCCAGCATTTATAGAGTGCGAGGAAGAGGTGAAACCGTCAGCAACCGCCTGAATCGACCTATCCCTTAAAAAGTCAGCAATCCACGTACACAGGGATGCGGGAAGTCCGTAAGAAGGCAATTTGTTGACAAGTCCTCGGTGCCAGACCCGGTCAAAGGCCTTGGATATGTCTAGTGCGACCGTTTGGGTCTCACCGTGACGTTCCAGGCACCGCCCCCAAACATGCGTCACATACGCGAGAAGATCACCGCACGAGCGGTTCCGCCGGAAATTGTTATTAAAAAAAAAAAACTTTGACGTGCATTTATTGTTTATGGTATAATTATACCGTGGATAACAAATTAGAAATTACGTTTATCCATATTTATATATATTTATAATAATATAATAATAATATATATATACATTTAATTTAATATATTACATAAATATATAATTATTTCCATTTAATGTATAACTACAGGAAGTGCACTAATATTACAGCGAGAGAAAGCAAATAGATAACTTATTAGCACCGTGTAGTTGCACTATTCACTTGCCGTCGCGCATCTCTTCCATCCGTTTCATCGCTTTTAAAAAAAACTACATTGTCTAATTCCAATTGTTTGTCTAGTATTGCGTATGATGCCATTGTCGATAGTATATTTCTTTCGAACTGTCACTCGGTTAATTTTAAGATATAATCTTGAAAACAATATAAAGTTCAATGCCTAAACATTAAATATTCCGCGAAATGTTCAGCCAACGAGTATAAAGTGTTTTCAATAAAAAAAATGCAGGAATATCATTTCACAGGTAAGTGAAAGATTAGGAAAGCATTCCTGTCCAAAATTATTACAATTTATTTTATCGCTTACACATCTTTTGGCGTACACCATTTAAGTACCTTCTTAGTTAATATTGTAATTAACGAGGAGCTTATTTTTTTATCAAAACCTGCAAAATGTTATATTTCAACAATTAAACGTGCAGCCATCGTATAAATATTTAGGCCCAGTTGTTTCGCAAAATGTTATATTTTTATAATTAAACGTGCAGCCATCATATAAATATTTAGGCTCAGTTGTTTCGCAAAATGTTCTATTTCAACAATTAAACGTGCAGCCATTGTATAAATATTTGGAGTGCTCAATAAAAATATAGAGGCTCAATGAAAATGCGGCGCGGCACGGGGCTAATATATTTTAACTTAACAATTTATTTTTAATTATATCAATGATAATATTTAATCTGCCACCTTGTCATATATATTTGTAGAATATTAATTAAGCACGATGATTTATCATATATGGCCACTAATATTTAATACCTTTTTGAAAAAATGAACACAGGAAATTGTTTTCATTTCATTGTAACACTAAGAATGGAATATTAGGAAATCACTTTTCCGACTGTTGGTGAAAGTTCCTACCCAAGTTTCGTTTTAATTTGTTTTGTTAAGTACCTTCCATTTTCATAGGTATTTGTATGACCATTATTAGATTTGAGTGCAGTATCTGACACCATTGACCACAATTTGACACACATTGACCGGAAAAAACTTTTGGACTGGGTGGTGAAATTATTAAGTGAATAAAATGATACACTTTTAGTCGAACCCAATATGTACAAGGGGGTGGTAAAAAAACCCTCCCTATTTGACTTTCACTTCTGGAGTCCCCCAGGGTTCAGTGCTGGGGCACCTACTTTTTATTTTGTTCATCAACAATGTTGCCAAAATAATATAATCATTCTTTCCCATTGCAATGCTGACGATCAGCAAATCTAATTCTACTGAAATGTTCAATGTGCACCGAATAAGAAAGATAAATTAAAAGACATCACTGTTAAATGCATTGTTGCCATAACACAACTAAGACTAAGTCCATCCAATTTTGTACACCGTCTTTGGACGGTTGGTATATTTACTTAATTAATACTTGGTAATTGTCTTAATGTTAATCCTCTGTCTGCTGTAAATTTACTGATGATCTTTCAAATTTCTATCAATATGTGTTATTTGATAATATACATGGTGTCCGGAAACTCGTAGTACAAGCGGGAAACTGGTAAATCTACATCACATTTGGAGTCGATTTTGTAGTATAATTTTTTTTGATTTGAGCATTCGTTTTCGAGTAAATCGAGTCAGAAGTTGATTTTTTTTTGATCAAATTCTTATAAATTATTACTGAAGATCAAAGTACCCAACTAATTAAAACTATTTAAAAATTCAAAAGTAAAACAAATAATGACGAAAAAATTTGAACCCTGAAATAGCCGAAAAATATATTTTTTTGTTTTTTTTTTTTTTTTATAAAAATGCTCATCAAAAAACTTTATGTTTATTTGGGTTTCCCGTGTGATATACATTCTCCAGTTTCCGGCTTGTACTACGAGTTTCCGGACACCGTATATATATATTTATTTAAAAAAAAAATTCAGATTCACTGCCCTAATTTAAAAGTAGTATCATGTCAATGATATAAACTATTCAATGCGCATACATACACCCACACAGACACACACACACACACACACACACACATACACACACATGTATACACTACATACGTCACCCCCAAATTACTGAATACAAATATCACATATAGACGTTAGAAGGAAACATATCGTGGGTACCCACCTTGAATTATTAAATATCTGTAAATTATTTCCTCATTGTAACCAGTGTACTGTTAATTTATTTTACACAAAATAAATAAATACAATTTACGAACGTTGGAAACTATTATTTTCCACATAATTTATTCAACTTTGTTTTTAAAACAATCTACCGCTTTTGACCCTGCAATTTCAGAAGTAACAAAGCTGGTTATGAAGGGACGATTTCCTTCCCATTATAATTATATTTCGCGAGGTAAGAACAAATTGCCAATAAACCTAAGCCAAACAAACAGTTTAATAATGCAAACAGTAATATTTGTCCGCTGGTGACGAAAATTTTAAAATTTTATGACTGAACTTTTCCAATACAAATATTTTTTGGCGCGTCTACAAAATGAAAACGAGCAAATGAAAATTTCTGTTGACTTTACAAATTCAAGCGAAAATTATATGCAATAAATCCGATGGATTTTCGCCATCGACACAGAAAACACGAGAAAAACAAAAAAAATCAGTAAAAAAACTCATATTCGTGTTTCGTGTGAGTTGCCAAATTTATACGATATTTTTTAATGATTTTAATTGAACACCGATTAAAAAATATTTTTCATTAATTCAAAAGACAGTTAAACTATGGGATTTTAATTTGGGGAATGTCATGAAGCTGGACCTGTGAAGAAGGAGGGGAAAGAGGTAGATACTTAGTTTTTAATTGCCACTACACAAGACTTGTACTGACCAGAACCGGACAGATGAAGTCACCCCCAATATTGTTGTGAATGTTGTAAGGTTGAGGGAAAGGGAATGAAGATCGGGAAAACAGAGCACATTTTCACATTATTTTTATTTAAAATAATATATTTTATATTTGCTTCACGTTCTAGTGGATCGAGTGGTGAACACAATCAGTATCGCCCTGATGAAAGGTCACCATTTAGAATCGAAACGTGTTCCTTAAAATGTCTTTAGCCGTGTTTGGTGAATAGCCAGGTGCTTTTCCATCTCTCTCTTTCCCATATCCTTCCCATCACTACAACTTTCAGCCTCACAAAACATATCTCGATTGGGGATGCCATAGTCTCACTGGCTCCAGACTGTTGGGACTCTTTTTGCGGTACTTAAATAAAAAAAGATCGCCAAACGAAGCTAAATACAATACGAGAAAATTTTCATTTATTTTTGATAAACGAAAACCCTGTGCCCTTGTGACGTGAACCAAGAACTCTGGCTTATTTCCAATAGAAATTTACGATGTTAAATTTATTTATTGAATTTACTCGTACCTTTGCTTTTAGAACAAATTCATAATTTTATACATATTAATATTCTGTTAAAATAAAATATTCTCTGTTATTATAATCTTCTAGGCCTTTATAGAATTTATTTTATATTGATTACTATTCATTATCATAAACACCTCATACCTCGATTTATGTAAGGTCTTATACAAACCTAGTATTCAACTATTACTACACTAGTAGATATTTCTTTTAATTATGTATTGTTTAACTGCACTTCTATTAACAACTGTATCACTTGCAATAATATTTTTGTGTACACATTACTTGTTATGTAATCACTCTATTGTAAAAGCCGTTTTATGGCGTTTAAATAAATAAATAATTATGACCATACATTTTAAATTATTAAACAGTAGCTTCAATAACACAAGTCATATTTTATAATGTTTTTTTAAACCTTCAATACATTTGAAACGGAATGGAAAAATGGTCTTATATCTGTAAGTTCCTCCTTTGAAGAAAACCTTATCTCCACAGTAAATTTAAAGATTTTATAACCATAAACCTTATATAAATTTACTGAACATAATAATATTATGTTTAGCTGATAATAATATAGCTGTTAAAATCACAGGGAAATGGTATACTTCAAACACCAGTACGGTGCTTCATTCAATTACAAAATTTAATATAATTTCCACCAGCATCGTATCTTCTCTGAACGTAAAAATCTTATAATCTCCAATAATCTTTAAGGTTTTAACTAACTGGTATTAAACCTTAATGAGAACTGTGGGTCCATTTGGACCCGACAAAAATAAAACTTAATTTCTCCCAACAGTGCGGCATTTCTCATTACGTCGCATTTACTAGAAGTGGAGGTTCGCGTTACTGTCGGGTCAAAAGAGTCGCATGATACAAGGTACGTTAATTTTTGTGTTCTGTTTATTTTAATTTTTTTTTTCATTTTTATGACTTTTAAGTTGGTGGGATAAGTCAATAACCAAGATTTAACTGCTTTGTTAGATTGTGAAATCTGGTCGAATAGTGAGTCTGCAGGTAATTGAATATTGAATATTTCAACCGCCAACCGATTTGTTTTAAGGAAGGCTTCAAAAAGTGAAAAATGTGTGAAAAGGGATAAATTATCAAATTAATGTGTCTCAATTTGATCAAACCTTACGGAGAAAAAAGAAGGCTAGAGTATAAACGATTTTTATTGGATTCGAAAAAAATTGTCATCCAATCCAAAAAGCAACGACTGTCACAATAATAAAACAGCTGTCACAATAATAAAAAACTAAAACACTTGCAGAACTTAATAATAATATTATCAAATTTAATCTAAATTAAATTTATAAAAAAAAATAAATGGAGTTCTACGAATTAAACACAAAAACAATAAATAAATACAAAATGAAAACAAACACTTAGTTTTAAACCACTTTATTTTGATGTATATTCGTCGACCGGTTTCGATTGGACTCAATCTTCATCAGGACAATAAAATATAATTATATTTTATTGTCCTGATGAAGATTGAGTCCAATCGAAACCGGTCGACGAATATACATCAAAATAAAGTGGTTTAAAACTAAGTGTTTGTTTTCATTTTGTATAATGTCAAGCCACAAAGTGTTTGCTTTCTTCGATAATAAATAAATAGACTGTCATTTATTTAAAAATAATTAATTTTCAAAAGAAGTTTATATTTTTATTGATGTTAAACCCAGTTAATACGAAAATATTTTAAATTTTTTTTTTCGATTTTTGTTACCTAAACAAGTCTAAAATTTTTAACCAAAATATTAAAACCAGAAGATAAACTCAATATTTAAGGTTGATTTTGCATGTTGCTAATAAATTTTTAATTTCTCTTAAAAAAAGGTTGTTTTATTTTACCAAAAAAACCACAGAAAAAGTTTAACATTTATCAATAAATTATAAGGTGTTTCGCTGTTGGGATCATTTGGGCCCACAATTCCATATACGTTCGACAAAAATGACGATTCCGGTGTTGACAAGGAGTATCTGAGAAGAGTATCTATTTTTTTTTTGTTTGTCACCAGTGATTCATATCAAAATCTCTCGCACATACAGTTACATCTAACGTGGTTGATATTATCACCAATTACAGACAAACACAACTTGCTTAATAATATACATATAAATACGGTAGGAATCAGACAAGCGAAGCTAACGAGTCCTGGTTGCGGATCACCACTACATGCGCAGAGTGTTCATCTTTGCGAACAAGAATTTTACCATTACGGATCCACACGAATTTATAATTAGCTTCTTTCGCTTTAATCCTCGTGGCTGCATGCAGGGCCTTGTTTGCGGGTGTGGGGTGTTCGCTGACGTATACCGGTGATTTGATCACGTTGATGCCTAGATGTGTTGAGTTTAGCTTGGAGTTCATGTTTTTCTTGTTGTAGCTGACAACTGCAGCCAGGACTTCATCCCTTGCCCTCACGCTCGGGAGTTTCACGACGATTGACTTGGGCCTTCTGGAATCTGGTTTGATCTTGGCGACCCGATGAATGTTAACTATTTCCGACTCGGCAATGGGGCGGAAAATCACGGTTCTAAGTTGTTTTACGATCGATATCAGGTTCTCAGATTTATGCTCAGGTACGCACTGGATATCGACGTTGGTTTTCCTGGATGTCTGTTCCATGTGGGACATGCGTGCGTTAAGATCACGCACTTCTGTGTTCAGCTTAACATTCTCAGCTTACTTTTTATTGTGCTCAAAGAATCGGATAACATTTTTTTCAGGTTTTCGTACTCGGCGGAA
Organism: Hesperophylax magnus; assembly: GCA_026573805.1. Taxonomy (NCBI): domain Eukaryota; kingdom Metazoa; phylum Arthropoda; class Insecta; order Trichoptera; family Limnephilidae; genus Hesperophylax; species Hesperophylax magnus. The sequence continues at coordinate 1,686,284 of JAIUSX010000036.1, forward strand.
ATGAAGCCGATGGAGTCTTTTATGTCTGGCAGAATATTTAGTTTGGTATTAATTGTTTAGCATATTTTTTGAAAGTTTTTTTCGATATAAGTAATGATTTTACTGTCATCTTCCTCAGCGTCGCTAGATGTCGTTGATTTCTTTTGTGCATTTCTCTGTCGACTCATTTTTAAAGTAACTTAAATATTTATTTTGAATTTGAATGTACCTGAAATTCCACAGTATCGCGACTGATGCACAGAGGGACAATAAATACAAAAAAATCTGTTGATTTACTTGAGAATCGAACACGTGCCGTCGCTATAATGAACTGAATCAAAAATCGACCGCTTAACAAACAAGCTACGGCCTGGTTGAAAGATATCGTCAAATTGGATCTTTAAATAACTTTGATTTTACTGCACTTAACTCGCTGTCAAGTTACTGATTGTTTTAACTTTTATAATTATTGAATGACAGAGTATCATTGTTAAGTAATTTGGCGAACTGTTACATTAAACATAAAGTCACTAATCAATTTTGATATAGTTTAGGCACTTAGCATACTTTGCTTTGACAGCTTCTGATTATTTTTGTTTCGTACACTTTTAATGGAATTTAATGCAGAGTTTGGTTATTATATGCAGAAATAAATTCAGTAATGAACAGACTACACAGTGCAGGGAATAAATATTGCGAGAACACTAACGGTACTGAATGTCTATCAGCCTATAAACACATTATTATCAAATCTGTATGTCAAATATGAACTTGGCAAACATTAAACGGAGTATGCGAACTATTTCTACTACTCTACATACATAATACGTTTAAATAAATAAATAAATAAATATTATAATATCTACTTAGTTTAATATTGTGATACTTCACTTATTATTATAGTACTTCGTTCAATGTGACCGTTCAACTTGACTTAATATTGTAATACTTAGTTTAATATTATAATACTTGGTTTAATGTTATGTTACTTAACTTAATATTGTGATACTTGGTTTAATATTATAATACTCAACTAAATGTTTTTCTATTAGACTTTTTGTTGATTCTTATCCTAATCTTGCGTAATAGAGATTGTTAATTAAAGTTACATAGTTTATAGGCTAATGTGAACAACAATTTCATCCCTTTTCATTCAATTGATTTGGAGGATATTGGCAGATCATATATTGTTATTTCATTTACTTAAACTTCATGTTACCTACGTTCCGTAAACTCTTGTTTCATATTACCTATATTTTGTTAACCTATGCATTGTTAAATCTTATATTTTATGTAATCTGTATATTCTCATATATTATGTAAACTCTTTATTGTTATTGTATTTAAAAAAACATAATTGCATTGTATGTAAAAGCCCTATGGGCGTTTAAATGAAATAAATAAATAAATAAATAATTATTAATCTAGCAGGTTGTTGATGTTTAAAGTCTGTACCGTTTGATCACTTTTTATATTGTAGTTTGTTTACTTTTGTCTGCGATTTACTATTTTTTTGCGGAACTAAGTACGTAAGTTATTACGGAGCTAATCTAATCTTCTTAGTAGCTTATAGTTGTTTTTCAATAACGATTAAATATTTCACATTTTATTCTAGTACCACGCATCCCTCTTGTGTTATCTACATTATTTATTCTATGAGTAAAAATGCAACTTTAAGAAGCATTTATTCGATCAATCTACAACTGTAAAATAACTTTTTTTTTCACCGTTCCTATTTACTTCCAGTTTTTGTACCTACCTAATACTGAGCGAAGATATCGTAGTACAAATAATAAGTTTCGAGAAATAACGATTTCTCCAGAATAACGAGGTATCCCAAATAACCCAAATAACTATTTTCGGGCAAAGAGGAATCTTCGCAAATAAATAAATGTTATGTGTTTGTCGGTGGGAACTATTTCGATGAACCCCGCTCATATTTTACAAGAAGAACGTTACGTAACATAACGGTTAGAATTGCACAAATAAATCATAAAACCCGATTCTTTCAGTTTCTAGACTTTTCTCTAAGTTTTCCTTCACTCGTTTTCTTCCCCTTTCACTTCCTTCCAGTGGCGTGCGATCGTGATATAATATATCATCAGTCATGTAATAAGATGTATTTCATACTATTTAAGAAATACAAACATTTACACCAAAGCCAAAAAATTGATACAATTCATAATAAATTACGAATATAATAAAAGCTGGAACTAAATAAAACTGACAAGTGATTAATTATAACTAATATTTACACATTGGAACATACGTTAGAAATGAAAAAAAAAAAAAAAAAAACAAATACATTCCATGGCAGCGTTCAACACGAGAACAGCTTCAGCTTTTGTGGAACCACAAGCAGTCCCGACAAGAAACAGTGATCAGTAGGACCTGAAAGTGATCCTTCGAATCCTTCGCACCGCCCCGAGCGGCACAGTGGCCAGACGTTTCCCCTGTGAAGACGGTGGGATAGGGAAGAAGACACTTCTTAAGAAACCTGGGGACTAAGTAAATCACTCCAGCCAACAGGAACCCAAGAAAGCTGGAACATCTTCCATGGACTGTACGTCACTGTATCCACTTAAGCATTTGAACGGTAGGTATTATATAGACAATCAACTCGTAAATTAATTGGACGGAAGCTTACAGCAGAATGAAAGTATTCTACATTTTTCCAATAGATTGGAAAATGAAATAACGAAGTATTAACCCTCAACGAGATTTCCCTAAACTGCAAACCATTTACACATGTAAATCTTCTATTTTTATAACCACACGAACTATTGAACTATGAAGACTCGTAAAACCAAGTACAAACAATACCTAGTACTACAACACTAATGCCAAAATACTTTAGTAAAGGGTAGAACTGATACGATCAACTTTTATTGTGTTTAATGATAAATTGTAGATATATAGCTAAGCAGTAGCTGCCATTGAGGGATGCATTCAAGCTCATAATATTGGTGTTTTATTTCATTTTTATAATATTATATTATTATAAATAGCAGATTTATTTTTGAAAAGGAAAAGAGGGTGCCATTTCCGTCTACAATAATCAAAACTGTACATACTGCCATTCCGATAATAGAACCTATTCTTTTGATCGATATTATAAATTGCCCGTTATTACAACTCGGTTTTGCCGAGTTGCACTTTTTATTGACTTTTTGAAAAAATGGAACTTGCATATAGAAAACCTTTGATATTCGTGAAGAGAATGACGTGCAAACTGAAAGTAATTGTAGCACTTACTATTACTTTGACGTGTTAGACAGAAAAAACTTACAAAATTTTTAGATTCTAGTTTAGTTGCTCGAATCATGAACAGATTTTCTTTGTAGATATTTCTAGATTTGTAGACTTACTAAGAGAAAACAAAACACCATAAAACCATTTTTCGCCATTTTTTAAATTGAAAAAACGCCAAATAAATGGCTTCCCATCTTTTTTTTAATTGAAAAATTGCATTTCCGCAGCAAAATTTTGTGATATTTCATATCAAGTCCGCAATTTTACCTGAAGCGCAGTTTTTGATAGTTTAAACGAAAACTCAAAGTCACAAAGCGTTGTTTTTAGAGAAAGAGATTTTGTGGTTAATGAAGCTACATCAACTGTTCAAATTTTGAAGTATTCAAATTTCTTAGATAAAAACAAAAATTCGGATAGTATGTTTAATGAATTTTATGTCCAATAAAATAACAAGAATCAACTTCTTTAACATAGCTACTCAATCTAATGCCGTGTAATGGAAGGGATCGCTGAGATTTGGAGATCTTTGTCTTCCTAAACTGCGGAAAGTTTCATCATTAATGTTTACCATCACCCCCCACTGCCACTGCTACCACCAGTGGCGGTTCGTCGTCTTTTTAACTGGGGGTTCATAAATTCAAGAGAAGATATATTTTATCAAAATATACTAAATGTACTGTTATAGTCCTTCATCAAATCGTCAAATATAAGGGCAGTCATATAATTTAAGTAAAGGTGGTGAGAGGAGTATCTATTATGGGTAAATTATTTTGAATGTACACAAAACTGTATTCCACCATCGTAAATATAGACATGACATGAATGTTTGCGATAGTCAATAAACAAAACTGCTCTAAATTTCAAATAATACTGAAGAAAGCTCAATACAATATTTCATTATTAGAGATACCCCATTTGACGAAACTTCCGTAAAAGTAACTAAAGAATAAAGCGTCACATCTAAAAAAGGATTGCATTAAACATACGAAAACTAAGTATACATACATTAAAATCTGTTCATTTTATTAGTAGTTTTACAGATGCCACTAAGCAAACGGTTAGAGAAATGCAGTAATAAGAAAATAAAAATGTACAAAGAATTACTACAGCTACTAAAAAAAGTTAATTACTATAACATATCATAATATTGCGCCCTTATTGTGCAAAAACCATCCGGCCGCGCTGCCACAGAACTCGGACAATCTCAGTGACTTCTGTCAATCTCCAGAGGTCACGTGTTCACGCGCACAATGCTTCTCTTAATTGAGTATAGGTTAACGATAACACAGTCAGGGCGATTATATTGTTTTAATTTTTTGTATGACGTATTTTGTGCTGATTTTATGACGCACCACAACATGGGAATATCGGGTTGTACTTAGACAGGATTTTTCGGTCGCGTGGATTGTAATGTGCTGATTTTATTAAAATGCAAGTTAGTCTTAAATAAATTATTTTTCTCATTTTTTAGTGAGGGTTCACCGCACATACGCACTTCAGAGGAAACCGCCACTGGCTACCATCACTGGTAGCTGTTAGCTGTTAGTTGTTGGGCGCGGGCCGGGGCCGTTACACTGATTTCAGCAAACTGCCGGAAAATACTGGAGGCGGAATTCGCTCCAACTCGGGGTAACTCGCATTACGATGGAGATTGTAATCCCTAATAACAATCATTAACAAAAGTATTTTACGCGATTATTTAATAAGTAGGCAACATACTCTGTCACAGCGATTAATTAACAGGGGGGAGCTAGCTATGTGTATCTTGGTTCTTAGGTTTTCAACTCTGAAAACGAAAATTTACCAACGAACCACAGGATGTAAAAAGATAATACATTGTAATATCTAATTATCTACGACAATATTAGCGATTCTCAAATGAAAAATTGAAAAAGAAAAATCAGTAAAGGATACGGTCACAACTAGGAATTAAACCCAGGACTTTAGCCTTGCCGCAGCTTTGCTCTACCACTAAGCTGATCCGGCTCTATTTTCTTCGGTTATATTTAACTGTAATTTAGTTTGGGAAGAATCTTGTAATCATACACAAAAATAGCAGCCGATAAAAATATGCGTTAAGATAATATTGTAGTTACATACAATTAAATATGACCGAAGGAAATAGTGTGGGTTTAGATCAGTGGTAGAGCAGAGCCTCGGCAAGGTTAGGGTTCTGGGTTTCATTCCTAGATGCGACCGTACCTTTTTATGATTTTTCCAAAATACTGAAGCAATTTTTGGTGTATTATGCCAAGTTTGCAAAAACGTTTTGAGCGATCGCTTTTCATAATGTGCCATATTTATATATCCTAAAAATATAGGTTAAACGGCGAAACATATATTTTTTTTAATGATTAACTAATGTTTATAAAACAAGGTTTTTAGGCATAGCACAAAGGATAGCAAATTATTATAAGCATTAATTACTCGCCTGAAATATCCATACAAATTGAAAATATGAAGAAAGTGAAATATTAAAGAAAAAACAATATTTACATGATAAAAACATGAAAATATACAAGCCGCGTATCGAGGTCAGTTTACCCCACTATCACGGGGCAGTCCCGGCAAGAACGAGCACGGCAAGCGGCCTGGCAACAACAGGCCCAAGTACCCGCGTCCCTTAGCCGGTCCCTTAGTAGTTAGACAGTGGAATATTTTGCAGTTTGCAGTTCTCGTGGGTCTATTTTTCATCGATATGTGTCTCTTTAAAACTTATTAATGCAAAAAAATTGCCACGCGCAAGCAAACAAAAAACACCTTTAATAATTAAATTAAATGGTTAGAAAAAATATACATAAATTCCTTTTGAAACTATTCTCAGTAAATTTTTCATAAATTAGTAAATTGTGACTGCCCAGTGCTTAATTCTACCAGTCAAAATGACGGTTAAATGAATTGGAATCCTTAAGGATGATAACAGTTGTTGTTATCTCTTTGTGCAAAGGGTTATACCGGATGTGCCGTGCAGATAAATAGCATAATGTGAAATAGTCAGTTTAAGCACATGGACAGAGAAACTCTGTAATTATTGCGGACTTCAAAATGATGCAATGCAAATCTACAAAACCGCTGCATATAAGATAGGTCATTTATTTTATCGAATCCTTATGTAAGCATGTAATTTAGATTTGTTGCTTAAACTTTCGGCTTTTTGTGAGCAGTTTTTCTTGTTCATGATAATATATGAAGTCAAGTCATTTTTCTTAAAAAAATTTGTAATGTACCATTCAGAACAAGACAGATAAATAAAAAAGTAACGGTCTAAACTCAGAATCGAACCCAGAATATCTGTCTTACTTGGACATCGCCTCAACCAATTCGGCCATTGGAAACTTATTATTTTACAAAAGAAAATGTTCTTTGTTTAAAAAGCACTTTACTTGAGTTATGTAAGTCAACCGCTTTCGGTTTATCCCAACCTTAATCAGGATAAAAAAAAATAATTTAAAATATATATAAATACAAAATATAATTATAATTATTGTCTTGATGACGGTTAAGATCAACCGAAACCGGTCAACCTGTATAACTCAAATTAAGTGGTTTTAGACAAAGAACTTTTTTATTTTTTTATTTCTCAAACCAAAATAATTTTACACAATTTTTGTCTCACATAAAAAAAAATGAAAACTGACAACATTATAAACAATTATTTTAATCCAATATTTTTAGATTATTCACACAAATATATTTGTAACCTAGTTAGTGTCCCGGATAAACAAATGATAATAGGTAAGTGGTTCGATTCCCAGTTGACTCCGTTACCTTTTTATTTTCATGTGACTTTTTCTGTTTTATGTTTCGTATGGAGTTGTTAGTATTATCTTATTAATCAATGATACATTGAATTGGTGGCTTTAACTTTAACAAATAAAACCTACAAGCATTTACTTGATAACAAAATGAATCAAAAAATATTGTGATGTGCACCGAAGCCCTCACGCGTAGCACACGAACACTGAACGCTCGAATGCGTTCGGTAATCTCTGTAAAGAGATTTTGTTTGAGAGTCCAGCGATGCGACACGACGCGCGACGCACGGAAATTCGCTAATTTTAACTTTGATCTTAGAGATGGTTGAATTTTTATATACCGGAATGTGATTGACATCGCTCGAAACTGAATTTATTTTGTATGAATATATGGTAGTTTAATTTCTTTTATTGTGCGTTCGGGAATCCGCACCAGGGTAGCGATTCTCCAATCCGCGCCGCTCGCAATCGCCGTCGAAAGTACATACATTGGCCGACTTTCATATTCCTGAGTCTCGTAGAAGGTACATAATTAGACGCCAAACGTCAAAAGTCAGTCAGTCAGTCAAACCAGTCGATACCTTCTTGTCTTCGACAACTGTCAAAATCTATTAGATTTTATCCTAACCTAAGATCGTTTCCCGCGCGCTCTTCGAAGGACAATCATTGTTTGTTTTAAAATCCCATATAATAAATAGCTGATTTTCTGGCGGTCTTGGCTGCAATACATAATGTAGAGCAAGCTGAAGCAGCCACTAATTTGACATTTTACTAATTTGCCGAATTCCTTTTGGTGGATTTGTTTAAAATTTGTTTGAATTTGTGGCACGGATTTTTTGTACGATGGAGTAGTGGCGAGCTGTAGTAATATTATAAGCCAGATACTTCCTACGCATTTCTCTCATGTGATCAATTTAGTGCAAGAAAATTTTCGAAAGTGGGAATAATGCGATTTCAGCGGCTCCTGTAATTTGTGAGTCTGGTGCGTGAATCACAACAAAATTGATAATATCTAGCTTACCTGTGGATAGTCTCCAAACTTGGTCTGGTAGTCGAAGACATAGAGGTAGGAGTTCCTCCTGAGCGCTGAGTGTAGGTCGGCTGTGTGCACCACCGGGGCGACAACCTGGGCGTCGCTCAACGCTTCAAGGGTCTCGTCTCTGTAAGAAAGGAGGTAAAACAGTGGTTATTGAAATGTTTGGAGAAGCCGACAGGGTATGAAAAGGCCAAATAGAAGGATGTGTCAATGCTATTTGTCCGTTTTCAACAGTTTTTGATTTTTTTTTTACAATTTTGATGCAATTTGTCAGTTTTTAACTAGAGACTTCAAAAAGTTATTTACTGAAATTCTTTCTCGAACAGATTAACAATTTTATTAGTCTGTCTGGGTCCTATGAGTCAAAAAGTCATCTGTAAATTGGTAAGAACAGTTTTTTTCAATCGATATTGATCACACTATCGACATTATTCGTTTCCAATAAGTACGTAACCTTTAGCATTTTTATTATCTATGAAAATCATCTCGTACAAAAAGACTTCATTAAAATATATTTATTTTTTACATCAACTACACACAAGAGGCTCTAAGGAAAAATCCTTCAGGGCCTGTGTCATCTTCGGGGATGCTGTGCGGACGGTCTATTTAGGGAAAGGAAGGAGAGAAAGTTCTGGGAAGGAGAAAAAAGTATGAGGGTTGGGTAGGAATCTCCGGGTCAATGTGTCCAGGAGTGACGGACGTATGAATACATCCCTCCCATTGTGGTGCAAGGCGATAGGATGAGAGAGTCCGGCTCAAGAGGTTTCCCTCAACCCGTCTCTTCCGATCAGACCCGCCAGTCAGTGGGTGGACAAACGCATCCGCTGCCAAGACCTAAACAAATCATTCCCCCATGAACTCAGGAACCCCTGCTAAGTCACCAAATGTAGCGATCCACATAGGGTGACCTATGGTATGGGTGTTGGTTATCTAATAAATGGTTTCCGGGGCGACGGTACCCGCCTCCAAAATTTAAATTGTCACGTTGTACGTTTTTTTCTAACAATCAAAGTAAATACATACACATGCATGTCGTATTAGTAAAAATAATTCTTCCATATTAACCAACGACTGAATCCTGAAATTTACCAAACAATTTTATTACTAACTTCATTGAAACAAGATATCTTTGAGTTTTAAAATTTAAAACAGTAAAATCATTCCTTACGTGAAAATACGTTAAAAGAAAGTGTACACTCAACGTTAAATAATGCTATAAAGACACACAAGAGAAAAATAAACATACATTAAATTAAGGAAGCTTTCTGTAAATCTTTTCATTCTACCTAGCGACATCTAAATATTTCACAGAAGGGCTGTTCCGGTTGCTTCGGGTATGCCCGACGGGCAACAATCGGGCGTATTATTTACTTTTATATGTTTTTTGTAGTTTTACAAATTTATCGTTTTTACAATGTAAAATGGAAAAGTAGATTTAATATGTCTCGACGCCAACTGTTGGGAAATTCAGCACTAACAAAGCCTTTCCTACAAAAATAAAGTTGTTTGTTTACCATGTGAAAACATGTAATAAGCAATAATTGTTGAATGAAATACTAGTACATATTGAATTATTTGGCGGGTTGGGAATAATCCGGCGTAGCTCAGTGGTCTAGAACACTTGATCGGCAATCAGAAGGGTGCGGGATCAATTCCCGTCAGCGGCATTTATAGCAGCATATATTTATATTATTTATGGCGGCATATTTCCCGAGTAAGCACTCTGGAGACATTTTATTTCGTACGGGTATGTCAAGCGAATAATCATTTCTTATAATAATTTGCTATCCTTTGTTCTATGCGTAAAACCATCTTTTCTTTGAAAGTTTATGGTTAAAAAATAAAGTTTATAATTGAAAGTTTATGGTTAAAATGCCTTTGGCAAAATATCGGAATTTTACAATATTAATCTCGTTACGAATAGAAAATTAGTGAACAGAAAATTATTAATTACTAGTTCAAACTCACGAAAAATAATTGCCAATAATAGAACCTCGATCAAATGTTTGGAAAAAATTGGCTAAAGAAGGAAGAAGCGCAAGATAGTGTAATAACTCAAAAAGTAACCACGGTGATAAGAACTTGGTTAAATATGTTTTTTTAAAGATTTAGAAGGTTTTTTTTTACGACAACATTAAAATGTTGGCTTTTACAAACATGTACATAATAACTCAGTGGAACAGTAATCAAAACTAAACTTATGTAGAACCAATACAGAAGAAAATTATTACTATAACCTTTATTGTAATTTTTGCTGAGATATGTTATTATAGCCTTCTTGCAACTATATTCGGTGCAGTTGAACACATCTACAATTTCTGCGAAAGCGTTGACTACTGCATGCAATCTAGATAAATCGAGTATCTAAATCAGTCTTGATATTATATTTGGAATGATAAAGATTTTTAGATCGATTCAATAAATCGGGGCTGTCTACAATTTCATTAATAATTTAAAAATAAAAGTCAAGTCGGAAACAAGTCTTCAATCTGAGATTTTAAATTTCTTTAATTCTTTCATCAAGTCGTTATAATTTATAGTTTCTATTGGTAGAAACTATATATTATACTCGAGTATAATATATAGTTAATATATCATGGTATAGAGATTATAGAAATTTTTTGAAAAACAAAAAATGTTGGAAAAATCAACACATGAAAATAAATAAATGGCCAATGCAAAACGCGAAATGTACACGCAGTTGCTTAAATACGAGATATGTCAATTTACCCGATCGGCAGGCTGGTATCTAAATTATTTTAGAATAAACTGATATAAAATAATTCATATTAAGACACGGGACGAGAAATGCGAAACAAATTAGTTTTCACACCAGGAAGAAATCAAGTACCCAGAAATCTATTATGGCGTTGAAGTCATTCCAATCCTAAGTAATAACACTCAAAACTCAAGAATAAGATCGTCGACCAATGAATGTACTTTCGACGGCGATTGCGAGCGGCTTGGATTGGAAAATCGATACCCTTGCCATCCAACTTTACAACCAAATCCCAAATGAAATTACTGATATTGAAAATATCATGATACATTTAAAAAGGTATTAAGAAAGCATGTCTATCTCAAACATTGATGTTTTGTTTATGATTTCAATGAAATTTTTGTGAATGTATAAAGTTGGTTCCAGCTTGATATACTATAATTATGATAGTTTAGTACACGATCGATAATTTGTACCCTAACCTGTTGTCGATACATATATTTTTATTTATATTTTCAACGAATTTTGTAATTTTTTAAGCTATATCATACAAAAATACGTACAACCAAAAATTTTAAATTTGCTACACCCCTTAAATATTTTTATTGCGATTTTATGGAATTTCTATAGGAACGAAGGGTCGTAATTTATTTTTAAGTTGTGTAAGCTTTATCTATCAATATTGACAAAAGACGGTTGACAAAAAATATTGTTCACCAAATTGCGCTACATTTAATTGAAATTCATTAATATTATTTAAAACAACAATATTGTTGAGACTTAAGATCAATATTTATTTACCTCATTTATAACATTTAATTTTCATTCAATTTCGATTGAGAATTTTTATTTTATTTATTACACCTCAATATGAGATGGATAAAAAATGATATACAAAATGTATATCGAAAGAATTTTCTATGAATCGTATTTGTACGGCAATTTGTCACATGTGTAGAATCTGCTGAAATGATCTATATCAAATGAAACGTCAAAACAATATCTACAATGGATGTGACTTGCGCATGTATTCTATGTGCGTCAAATACATAAAATATCCGACAACAGATAAAATGCGGTCTACATAAAATGAGGTCTACATAGGCGGTATGTGGCAGAACAACGTCTGCCGGGTGTAAATATATTTCTAAATATTATAAAGTAACCCACTAGCATAAATATATTTCTAAAATTATAAGCACCCACGACGAATTGAGCAAACATAAGAATAATAAATAAATATATTTATTTATTTATTTATGTGTATTTTTGAATACACATTTTACAAATGATTACAGTGGTTTATATTGTAGTGGAGAGAAAAAGTACAGAAAACAGTTATAAAAAATAAAGAACATAGGTTGATATAGGTAAAGTTGTGTGTGGGTGATATTGTATGTAACGTGAACACCTCACTACGAGAACCTGTGCTGAGGTGTTAACATGTTTATGATTAAGTGTGACAGGTATTTATGTGGTGTAGTAGAAAGTTTTTTTTTTGCACAGACATATATTGAAACATGAAAACACACATTTATATGTCAGTGTATGTATTTTTGGTTAATTCTTGAAGAACGTGTATAATATTTAATTTTACTTATTATATTTTGGTTATGTTTTGTTTGGAATTATAATCTTTTGATTAAAGTGAAAATCTTAATTTTTTATTCAGGCTACGATATGTTTTTTGAGAAAGTTTGTAGATGTATTTGTAGTCATTAATTGTTTCAAAGTAATGGGCGTACTGTTAAAAAGTTTGGTTGCGTAGTATTGAAAGTGTCTTTGTCCGTGTGTGGTGTGTGTTATCGGAATGTTCAGTGTTTTATTTGTTGAGGACTTGGTTTTTATTATGGCTTTCGGTTGATTTGTAATATGAAGATTATTATGGATGAGGTGTAGGAGAGCAGTTTTGGCGTAAAGTTGTCGTATTTACATGACGTCTAGTGTTTTGAAGATTTTGTTTTGTTTATATGTAATAATAGAATAACTGTTTTCTTTATATGTTTCCTTTGGTACGTTGTTAAGCATTTCATTTTATTAAATAAACTTTTGTCGAGTATAAATATTAAAAGGCTGAATTTCAGGAAGGTTTACAATTCTTTATTCATTCCACTACGTACAGACTACGACTATAGGTTCAACGCTGTCGTTTATGCGGCGGTTCCTCGTAGACTTCTGCGGTTATTCGAGCACCGTCTACGGTTATTGAGCCATTTTGTCGTAAACCATTTTGGTTCCCCGGCACCTCTGCATCAAGCTAGTACCTGCCCCACTACCAACCAGCGTAGGGAGTCAAGTGCTATGGTTCAGACTGGTTTCTTTAGTATTATAGTATTCCAGAAAATTGCAGCAGTAGTGAAAATGGGGTAGAAAAATACGACAAGCTTTTTATGAGTTTTCATAACTTTGTTCTTATCAAAATTTCTGGTACAATTTTCATGTTTATTTATTTATTTTAATATCAAAGGTATAAAATATACCATCTACAGTAAATTATAAACAGTGACATCAGAAAATATACAATTAACAGAAACTCTAGATGGATATAAAAAGTTAGAGATACAAGTACATGCAAAACTTATAGGTAGACTAGGTTAGATTAGTATTGATTTTAATATATGATAGTATAGATACATGATATAATATATGTTGTATGAAATAAACTTTTGATAGATTAATACGTTACATATTTGAGCGAAATAACATTTTTTTAAAACCTTTTCTATAACTTCGATGAAAATAAATTAAACTCAAGTGAATTAAGTTAAATTCCGCACAGGAAGAGCTGAGGAAAACAATTTCCTTGCCTCTGTCATCTCTGAGGATGATGTGCGGAGGGGTTTTTTGAGGAGAGGAAGGAGTAAATACGGGTCTAGAAGAGACCCATGTTGTAGGAGGGAGGACACACAGATGCCGGCAAATCGTTCCACAGCCGAGCTGTTAAACTCAAGAACGAATCGTAGAAGCGATTCGTTCTCATGAGACAAACGTCAACAGTGTACATATTATTTTACAAGCAATAATTATTCGCCTGAAACACTCATCCACATTGAAAAATCTCCTGATAAAAGGTACATGACGCCAACGGGACTCGAACCCGTGTCCCTTCGATTTCCGGTCGACAGCTCTGACCACTGAGCTATGGCGGCTTATCTCTTATCCGCGAAATAATTCAATATATACTAGTGTTTCATTCAACAATTACTGCTTGTTACATTTTTTCACCTGAAAACAACCAACTTTATTTTATATGAGAAAGGCATTGTAAGTGCTAACTCTCTCACTAGATGGCGTCGAGACAAATTGTCTACATTTTAAGGTGAAATACTTGAACTTGTCAAATATTAATTTTTTTTTTTTTGGTAAACTAACGTTTAAGACAAGATTTTTTATGCATAGCACAAAGGATAAAAATTATTTTACAAGCAATAATTATTCGCCTGAAACACTCATCCACATTGAAAAATCTCCTGATAAAAGGTACATGACGCCAACGGGACTCGAACCCGTGTCCCTTCGATTTCCGGTCGACAGCTCTGACCACTGAGCTATGGCGGCTTATCTCTTATCCGCGAAATAATTCAATATATACTAGTGTTTCATTCAACAATTACTGCTTGTTACATTTTTTCACCTGAAAACAACCAACTTTATTTTATATGAGAAAGGCATTGTAAGTGCTAACTCTCTCACTAGATACCTTTTATCAGGAGATTTTTCAATGTGGATGAGTGTTTTAGGCGAATAATTATTGCTTGTAAAATAATTGTTATCCTTTGTGCTATGCATAAAAAATCTTGTCTTAAACGATAGTTTACCAAAAAAAAATAATAAGTGTACATATGTTGGGCGCGCGTTTGTCGTGTTTCCCGATCATGCACCGGTGCCGAAGGGATCACAATCTTCCACTTTAATACCGGTGGAACACGTGACAATTCGGTTGTTAAGATAAGGGAGTCTATTATATTCCTAGAATCAACGTACCATTATCAGATTATTGTCATCAGCGCCCTATACATACGCCCTACGTATGTTTTTCACTAAAACGGGGCTATACAAATCAGCCGAATATTATGAATTATTACAGATGTGTCAAGTAAAATAAAACTATCACAGGCCGTGGTAAGGTCAGTGCTTTTTCATTAAGAATCTCTAAAAATTATTCGTAATCCGGTTTAAAACGGGATTGCAGGCCTTAAACAATGAATTAATAGGTTTCCTGAAAATGTTTTAGTAAATTACAAATATACTCGTATTATCAGGATGTCGGAACACGTGTTCAAGAACCAAATATTGTAGCATATCGTTATTTAATATTTTCAAGGCAAATTCGCGTTCATGAACACGTGTTCCGACATATTAGGAATTAACTAAAAGTTTATCAGGAAACGGCCTGCAATCTTGTTTCTTATTTGAAGAGATTCGCAATACTCATTTTTATCCGTGTACATTACTAAATATACTAATTTCGGTTATCTATGCGTCAGTCCTGCATGAAATCTGGTTTGATGAACTCAAATTTGTACCTACCTGGAACGTGATATTTTTTTCAGAAAAATATTTTAATTGCTGTTTCAAAATTGGAACTGATCTGTCGAGAATTCAGACTAGCCCTTGATTTTTCACGACTCTGCGGTAGTCATAAATAAATTCATTAAAAAGCGTTCAATGGTTTAAAAAAAAAATAGATTACAAATTTTACCAAAACAAGAAATATTTTTTTTTTTTAAATAAATATTTTATTTATTTAGGAAACCACTTTCTTCAAATATGTTTTTGTTCATGGTTTCATGCGGAGTCCCTCTCTCGACGAAGATATTTGTCTCATCAACTCGTATGTGAGATGAAATCTCACATGGTACAAAGAATCCGCTAAACGAAACAGTCATAAAAAATCTGTCAAATAAAGCCAGAACCGTTCTTCTCCCAGAAAGTCTTCCGAACACAATGTCAAAATAGACCGTATTACATGATATCATATCTCCGGACCCATTCCGCCGTACAAGTCGGAAGTTTTCGTGATTACTTGCTTTGTGCTCGTGAGATACAACGTAATACGTGCTGCCTACGTTGTATGGCCTTCTGAATGTATTCACTTATTGTGGGTTTGTGTTATGTTGTGTCTCCACATCAATTTCACACATTTTCATAATCGTGAGGCGTAGGACGATGTGTGAAATGTGAACAGTACTTTGGGCTAAGAACCTTTTTCTTCCCCGTTTGAATTGTATGCGAGATGATTGTTCTTTGTTGTCAAATTTACAAAAAAAGGTTTGTCTTTTGTGTGGTGTTTGAATCGACTCGTGTAAATATTGTAGGGAGGTAAATGAAGTATGCGAAATGAGATAAACGCGGTGAATGTTCAACAAAAAAACCTCGACGCATTGAATGACAAGACTTTATGAAAAAATGTATACAATATGTTTGTCGAGGCTTTGAGACAGCTGTAGGATTACTTTGGATATAATATTATGACGAAAGCAGATGTTGAATTAAAACGAAAATAGTTTTATGCGATATAAGATGGATAAAATGTGAATGTAGGTTGGGGTATTTCAAACTTCAAAGACCATCAAATAGTCGATCAGTACGATTAATGATATTTGAAATTTAGAAGATTCCCGTTGAACGCGCTATGCACAATAACACCAAATGTTAGAGTGGAGAAGCCGCTATAAAACTGATCTTACCTTGTGCGTCATGCAATATTTTTTCTCTAATTTCATACATTTGCAGGCCATCTAAGCATTCCATTATTTATCTTATGTTCTCCATATCCGATTATCCCGTACAACAGACCCTATTATTTCTACAGCAACCTTCTTCTGCCAATTCCACTCCTAACTGCCATACAGCAGTTACAAGTAGCTTAGTTTACATTGACAGTTTGCAGTGGTTACCTACTGCATTCAGTCCTTCGTTATGTGTTTTGCTTGCATTCACAGTCCGCCAATGTCCTTATCAGTCTTTCCGTCTCTAGTGAACATGTAAAGTATACGGCCTGAATACTTTGCTCGACGGAATAACATTTTCCAACTACAATCCGCGGTGTTTTCATATGCTGTCCTTCCAATACTATGACTAAAACCCTTTTTCAACCGGAATATACAAGTATTTGATGAACATGTTGTGAACTCATGTCCGTATACGTTACTACTGCAATCACGAAACCCACGTCGCCACCAATAGTCGTTTAGTTCTCAAAACGTTAAAACAATAATGCACTCATAACCTCACCGACAACTAAACAGTTGCTCTTGATGTAATTTTTGATGAGAAGCATTTTTCGGTGCGCTTGGGGGTGTGATGGGGGTAAAACCGACTCGTAGCAAGTTTGGCATGAAGGGACTACGCTCTTGCACGGAACGACGCTTCGGCCAGCGTTGTGACTCGTCGGTTCTTTCCGCCCGGCTGCTAAAATTCTATGCGGTATATTTGCTTCTTTTCTAACTAAAATTGGCAAGAGACCTAATTTAAATTATGATACATTTTTTACATTTACCAATATTTTCCGCTTACTGTGGTGGTAAGAGGAAATTTTAAAATATTATCAGGTTATTCGTAACCTGGGAATGTTTGTCTTCCTTTTTTTAGAAATTAATAATAAAAATTTGTAATTTTTTTGCATACATTTTAATAATAATAAATTAAATTTTTTAACCGTCGAAAGTTTTTATTTCCACTATCACTTTCTTCAATATAAACCAATTTTGGTGAGGTCACATCTGCCAGGCGTCATGTGATTTATATCCTGCCATTCTTTATTGTATGACGCAAGTGACGCCATGTTTAAAGTCATGGCATCCTCAACTGGGGTATGAAGTGAGACTCAGGGAAGTGGGGAGGGGAAGGATATGAGAATAGTATGAAAGTATCTGGATATTGAGATCTAACCACCAAACACGGCTAAAGTCTTGGGAGCAAATTTTCGATTATGAATGGTAGTTTAGTCGATTTCATCAAGGTGATGCTCAAATAATCAACTCCATGATGTCGGTTGAAAGTTGATGCCAAGATATTATCACTTAAATTAAAACATTCTTTTTATGCTAGTCCTTCAAAACTCAACTCACTTAACCTGAATTCCATTTCGTGTGACTTTTGCAGTGTTAGAGCAACATGAAAATCTAAATTGCGCAAAAGTTGCGCTAGGGAGAGACGCGACTACGTGTTTAGATAGTGCTCTCTCGCTCGTGCGAGGCTAGTGCTTGGTTCACACGCTCCACATACGGCGAAGAAATTAAGTATTCGGAAGAATTTTCCGGAACTGGGACAAGTAGGTACTATTATAGTGGGAGAGTAGGGTTCCCGGGGGAAATTTTTCCAAGAAATTTCCTCAAATATTTTATATATTTATGCACAATATTTTTTTTTAACACCTTAAAATTGGTACGTGCTCATTTTAACATGCAAACTACCCAGAAGGTAGTCATTTTCAAGATTTTCTGGCGGTGTACACTTTTTCATTTACCTGCCTTATAAAAATAATGCGTTTTGTGAACAACTTGAAGAAAATACACAACTTCCCTTATTCTTTTGGATACTAGAAAACTTTAAGACAAAAAATAGTAATGTAGAAATGAGATCCCTGCATGGTAAAACACATAATTTGGGCTTGAAGGGCGAATGAAGAAATGAGTGTAAGGAGAGTATATGACAGGAGATTTTTGAATGGTAGAAGAAGTCGGGAACGCCTGAGGAAGACAAGGCACGATCAAGTGAATGAGACTTGAGTCGGGCCATGTCAAGAGTCAGAATAATGGAGTAGTATGTATGAGAAGATATCTACACAAGAATGTGAATGAGGCAAGATAAGACTGTGATAAGACCGAGTTGCTTAGCGGTCCGTCCTCTCTGCCTACCCCTACGGAAAAACGGTGTGATTGTTAGTTAGTTAAGCCAAAAAATACTAGCATATTTCAAGAAACACAGAAATCAAATATTTTACAATGCTCGCAATACTAGATACAAAATGCATAATCGCTTACCAGTACAACAAATGGCCAAAGAAATTTTAGCTTCTAACCAGCTGCTAACCCTGTTCACATCTCAAATGGGCCTAATAATTGAATTTAGGATCCACCTCTGGGCTGGAGACCAATAATACTTAATAAACCTACTTGGTTCTGTGCAAAGGAGGGCGGCACGTCTGATTTCCAATCCATTGTTAACAGACCGACTGCCAAATGCACAGACGCAATGTGGGCATGCGGATTCTGTTCTACAGGTATTTTAATGGAGCCTGGAGCATTGATCCCCGGTGCACCGGTGCAACGGTGCACGTGCGTGAAATTCGACGTAAACGAGCGTAACACCCGTTCACAGTTGATGTTCGTAAGAACGGGCCGCTTCTTCGACTTGTTTTTGTGTAAGACGGCGACTGAATGTGGAACGAGCTACCAGCATATGTTTTTCCTTAACTATTTTTCTTATTATTATTTTTTTAATGATAAACTACTGTTTATAGGACAAGGTTTTTTTATGCATGGCACAAATGGTAAAAAAATATTATAAGCAATAATTACTCTCCTGAAATAATAATATTACAAGTAAAATATTTCACCAACAAATGTAGATATAATATGTCTCGACGCTATCTAGCGGGAAATTCAGCACTAACAAAGCCTTTCCTACAAAAATTAATTTAGTTACTTACAGGTGAAAAAATATATTAAGCAATAATTGTTGATTGAAATACTAGTACCTACGTTTTGAATTATTTTGCTGGGTTGGGAATAAGCCGCGGTAGCTTAGTGGTTCAGAGCACCTGACCGGCAATCAGAAGGTGCGGGTTTAATTCCCGTCGGCGGCATTTATTTTTACTCGGGAGATATTTGTAATTTTTATGGATATTTAAGGCGATTAATTATTGCTTATAATAATTTATTAAAAACACTACATTGTGTATTTATATTTACTTATTTTTATCTATATTAATAAATTTTAATACGTAAATGAAATGGAGATCATTACCTTTATTTGTTCAATAACAAATGATTTAATGCAGGGCTGTTTATAAGGGAAACAAAGATTTTAAACAGAAAAATCACATCAGTTACCTACCAATCTAATTGAAATTATACCTTTAATTTAATTTAATTTGGATCGCTCGTGTGGAGTTCAAAAACTGTTTTACATCAACTTTTAAGTTAAGGACAACAACGCAATATGTCTATTGCGTTGTTGTCCTGAACTATCATTTCATATCTGGTAGCTACGTCAGTTCTGCGTCTGCCAACTTCTGCATAAGAGAGAACCGGCTCTCGAACAATTGCAGTCAGGAACAACACGGTGCTGTGGAAAGTTTGTTGAGAGCTCAAGCGACTGAGCAGTGAGAAGCAAATATAATACTGGGACGCAGCTAAAGCCCGGAGCCAGGAAGAGTTAGCATCGCACGGTACATTATTTACTGAGAATGAGTTTCGTGTTTTAGAAGCAGATTATGTCGGCGTCTAACTGCATAAGCTGATGACTTTGCTCGCGTTGACAATACGACAGTTGTATAGTATCTAAATCATCTCAGCACGGGCAAGCCACCCAGCGAGGCCAACATTACTGGAAAACTTTGAAATGTAAAAAATATTGTACCAAATAAAAAAAAGGATGTCACAACAAGAGTGCCAAATTTAAATTATAAAGTCGGCGGCTCTAAAAACTGCTTGTATCGTCTGTTAACTGTTAACCTTGCGATTAGTAAATGTGGAACGCTTTACAAAATAACTGCGCGTTATTATTGTCTCATCATACACATGGAGAAAGTTTGTTTGGGTACAAATCCCGACGCGCGCAAGTAAATTCTATTTGATTGGTTCGTCTTATTTCACAATTAACTCATTTAAAAAATAATATAATGTACGCGGCAAGTTCCAGAGTGGAATATACTCTCAGTCAGAGGCGACTCTAGGAATCCAGGCGTGGCAGGTCATGGCAGGTAGGTACGTCATACTCAAAATAGATATTATGTTAATAAAGTAAATTGGAAATAACTATACAATCCATTACTTATGCCAAATTCTTTATTTCTTCGGTACCTAATTTTTACTTAGACGAAAGACATTGTGTCATGTCGTTTGTTCTAAGACGCGCATAGGAACATAAGATAACAAAACCGAAGACATTCTTTAAACTGATCCAGCGAATCGTATTCACTTGCGAATGAAAGTTTCTATTAGATAGCTCGCAGCACTGCTATTTTGCGGTACATTTCAAATAAATTATGAATAAGACCAGTTTTTTTGATGCACATAATTTATTATTATTGTTATAATTTTGGGGGGCAAAACCAATTGACCTAAGGGAAGAACCGCCCCTGCTCTCAATATGGCTCTGGTTAGATGTAAGTCCACAAATTAGAATTGAAACGTTGCTTGAAATGCAACGAATGTTTTAGACAGGTATTTTCGCACCTCCTTCCCCTTCTCACAACCTTCAGCATCATAACATACCCCAAACGGGGATGCCATAGTCTCACTGGCTCCAGGTGGTTGGGTTTTTGAGGAAAGGAAGGTGTTAATATGGTTCTTGATGAGACCCGGTTGTAGGAAGGTAACACAGAGGCCGGCAGATCGTTCCACAGCCGAACTGTTAAACCCAACAACGAGAATAGAAACGACTCGTACTCGTGTGACAAATTTAATGTCATCCGTATTCAAATGTTGGGCAAGCGTTTGGAGTGTTTCTCGACTGTGCCGAAGGGATCAGTCATGTTAGTTCTTCGAAGCATCTTATATTGAAGATCGATAGAACAACCAATAATTAACAAATTCTCTTAACTTAAAATGGTCTGTTGGTTTTGAGTTCTTTGGTCAGTTGCATCTTGAAGGTATGCAGATTAAGGAATTTCACGAGAATTCTGTGTTAGGTGCTTCTTAAAATGCATAATTCTTGTGAAAAATGACGATTAATTAATGTCTCAGGTAATTGGGGTTTTAGTAACACTAACTTTTTTTCTTAATCTTCAGTGTTTTCAAGAGAACACCTGCGAGGATTTATTGCCCAGAATTACACCATTTTTTTTGATAAATATTGGACACATTTGGATCATCATATGGATCATCTGTTTCAGCAAAACTTTCTTCATATTCTCATTATTTGACGGCCTCTGTGGTCGAGGGGTAAGGCTCTTGACTAGCAAGCCGAAAGTCGCGGGTTCAAATCCCAGCGTGCGCAAGTAAATTATATTTAAATTATTCGTGTTATTTCACAACATATCCATTTAAAATAATATACATGGTGTCCGGAAACTCGTAGTACAAGCCGGAAACTGGAGAATGTATACCACACGGGGAATCCAAATAAACATAAAGTTTTTTGATTTGAGCATTTTTATAAAAAAAAAAAAAAACTAAAAAAAATATTTTTCGGCTATTTCAGGGTTCAAATTTTTTCGTCATTATTTGTTTTACTTTCAAATTTTTAAATAGTTTTAATTAGTTGGGTACTTTGATCTTCAGTAATAATTTATAACAATTTGATAAAAAAAAAAATCAACTTCTGACTCGATTTACTCGAAAACGAAAGCTCAAATCAAAAAAAATTATACTACAAAATCGTCTCCAAATGTGATGTAGATTCACCAGTTTCCCGCTTGTACTACGAGTTTCCGGACACCATGTATAGTATATTTGCAGCTCGTTCCAGAGTGGAAGATACTCTCAGTATCGCCCTGGTGTAAGACCACCATTCAGAATTGAAAAGTTGCTTAAATGGCTTTAGCCATGTTTGGTGACCAGATGTGAATAGCCATTTACTACCCCGCTTTCCTTTTCCTCATCTCCTTCCCCTCCCTACAACCTTCAGCCTCACAACATACCCCAATTGGGGATGCTCCAGACGGTTGGGACCAGTTGGGACTCTTGTGCAGAACTCATATAAAAAGATAAGTTCAATTTGAGAGCATTTCAGTGTTTGCTAAATAAATTAAGTTTTTTGACGTGTTTAATGCAAAGTATGTGTAATTCTTTTCACATACTATGCTTTAAATGTCATCTATGTAAAATTACATCCGATTGTAATTATGACAGATCAATATTAAATTTATTTTCCGTTTAAGGCAGAATTTCAGAACGTGTTTGTTTAATTTCACAGGTTAAGAAAAAATAGCTTAATTCGGACCCAAACACTTTTATCAGTACGCAGTGCATAATATAACTATTAGTGCAATATCGAAGGTAAGTTATTTCAAAAAAGTCTTAGATTTAAAAGGATAAGAATCTGTTTTAAAAAAGTATGTATTAATGAGTTAATAATGAATCTAAGTAACTCTAAAGTAATGGTGTTAAAAATGAAAGAGAGAGTACGAATACAGTTATGAATTAGGAATACTTGGAGCAGGTGGATGGGTTTGTGTATTTGGGAAGTTTGTTTACAAGAGATGGGAAGGCTGGTAGAGATATACGGAAAGATGGGTAAATGCAGGTAACTCCATTAATAACGCGGTTGGAGCTAGCAAAAAAATTCTCCAAAGAAGCAAAGCTAGCAGTCTACAATGGAGTGCTGGTACCTACCCTCATGTATGTTAGTGAGACATGGAACTGGCAGAGGAAGGACGAAAGCAGACCGAATGCTGTAGAAATGAGATCCCTGAGGATCAGGAATGTGGAAATTTGCAAAGACTGCAATGCTTATGTAAGCGTAATTAATAAGATTAAGGAAGAGGATCCTTTGATTATTTAGAATTAACGGCACAAGTGGCATTTACATATATTATACTTATAGACAGTCGTAGTATAATATGAAAATAAAGGAAAAATGTAAGATTATATAAGTTAACAAGAAAAAATATAAAAATAAACAAAGAAGAAATATCAACCATGTTATGCAGTGATCTCATTAATATATACACTGCTTAAGTGATTATTCAGTACAGATTTATATTTATAATATGGTTTGGGCTTGAATGAAGAAATGAGTGTGATGAGAATATATGACGGGAATGTGAATGGTAGAAGATGTCGGGGAAGACGCCCGAGGAAGATAGCACGATCAAATGAACTAGTTACCTGAGTCGGGCCCTGTCAAGAGTCGGAATAACGGAAAAATATGTCTGAAAAGATGTAAGAATGTGAATAAGGCAAGGAGTGAGTTCCAATACCGAGTTGTTTGGTTAAAAATCTGCTATATCTACGCTCGAAAAACTCCACAATGGCTGTGAAGCAAACCGTTGCTAAACCTTACTTTTCTGCACATTGTCTTCGGATTATGTCAATTTCTTACCTTTATCGACCCAATGAGACGACGGGCTACCACTAAAAACATTCGCTTAGCGAGCTCTGCCATCTAGGTAGGTATATAATTTTTTTTCTAGTTAATCTGCTCTAAATTTCACCTCACAAACTATAAAAGAAAGACGAGATGTAAAAATACTTTTTTTACTTTTATTTTAAATTGTGGCTGTGGAAGCAAAGATCACAATCTTGGCCAGACACGATTAAGTTTTATTTTAAACTTGAATTTTATTTTCGAAATTATCATGTTGGCTTCCACGATTTCAATTTCTCCAAAAAAAATTTTTTAATGAGTAATGCTTCCTAGTCGTTTTTGAATTACCTTTTAAGCGTAGGTTAAAAGGTTGTTGAAACACAGGTGAGATTGGATATGAGACTAATGAGAATAGTTTATTTTTAAAAATAAAACACCAAACTCTACTTAAAGATTTAGTAAGACAAGAACCCACTTTATTGCTATCAAGTTTAATATGTCGAACTCCATTTTATTTTTATATTATATATCTTCAATTTTGTTGTAATTCAGCTGTTTCGCCTTCGGAAGGCATTATTTAACTGTCGAAAATGATACACGTAATAATAATTACTTGATTACAAATAAAAAAATAATTTAAATTGAATTTTAACACCTTAAATAATCCTTTCAAATTGGATCAATTTTTTACGTAATAATCAAAAAAATCGAATGAAAAAAAGTGTTCGGAAAAGGAGTGTAGAAAACCGTGCGAATCTGGGTAACTACTAAAATTTTATAAATAATATGAAAAACAAAACGATGTTTCAAGGGTGATACTAAATAAAACACTTTCAAGCCGCTTGTCACGATTACGACAAGCCGATATTATTCAGCAAGGAAGAAAACAGAAACTTAATAAAATTATGTCAAAGCTGGTTTCCGTGACGATGATTTCTGTTCGCTGAATTCCGTTAAGTCATCCGTAGAATTTACAAAATACGCCTTTCTTTACTACGAATGATAACAAAATCATTTTATTTAAATGAAACATAACAATGGTAATGCGTTTTGACGCCCAAGAGAAGCGAAGTCTTGTTATGTTGGGTCGCTGATTTATTTGATGAAGAATGCCTTCCAAGCGAAAACTTTAATAAACTACATTTTGACTGAGAGATATGGCGGAACAGCAAAGATTTAAACTTCAAAGAAATTTATGCTGTACACAGATTTGGAAACTTGGAAAATCGAGAATCTGGAGAATCATCTGAAGAAGTAATAGTTGGTAGTCAGATTTCTGGGATTGGTATAATTAGGATGTAGAGACTTTTCTGTACTGACAAGCTTAATTTGAAATTCAAAATGGTTCTTTGTAATTCTTTCCTTTATTCTATAGCATTTCATGATAACCTGGAAATTAATTCCACCATTTTCATTGAAATTAATTATTAACTTGCATAAATGCGACTCTGCGAGTTGATTCGGGATGCAGAGTCCATGAAGTTTGTCTTGATAGGAAATTTGAAAGGCCATCGAAGACAACAGAAAAAAGTATAAGGATAGTATATGATGCGAATGTGTATGAATGAAAAAGTCCGGGACACCAGAGGAAGACATGAGACCATCAAATGAACGAAAAACTTGAATCGAGTCATGTCAAAAGTCAGAATAACAGAAGAGCATGTGTGTATGAATGTAACTAAAGAATGAAGTGTGTGCCAAGATCGAGTTGTTGAGCAGTCAGTCCTCTGTGACTACAGTTAGATAGTTAAGAGTTGTTAGTTAGTTAATTACCGCACAAAGAAGAAACATAAAAAATGGTGTTTTAACAAAGATTTTGACATTCTGTAGGACTTTTTAAAATGTTAACAAAAGTTAATCCATTCAAATATCGTGATGTGCATAGAAAGTCTGCTATGATATTTCAGGTTTGTACCTATAAGATACGTAGTTATATACTCGATAAAAGTAGCATAAATTTCATCATTCTAAAATTTCTTACGGAGACTCCGAATGAAAAAGTTGAATCGAACATTCAGAGAAACATCTGTCAATAATTTTTGGGTTCTGGAAAGAAATATAAATAATTGGCCGTTTCCGAGTTTTTGACAAAAGGAACTGAATAAAAACGCTGGTGATAAAAATTATTTTTTATATTTTTATATTTCTACTTCCGATTTTGTTGTCCGGGTTAAATCTTCCCCATAGGAAAAACTAAACCCTTCCACTCACTTTTCCACAAATGATCAGCTAGTCAATCAACACTATGCAAGTGCATTATATAAGTAAAATAAATACAAAACAATACAAGAACAACAACACGTCAACTCACCAGAGATCAAATGGGAAAAAAAAAATTCACCGACTCCAGATATTTTCATATCAGAGGGTTCGGCTCGGTAGAACTTCTAACAGGGCCTATAAATCCTACTGATCCCTCAACATAAATATTTAAAAAATCTTTCGTTATCCTACATGTATTCAAAATGACCGACTTTTGCATCTTTATATATAAATTTTTTGATAGATCTAATACGCCTAAATTTTTAATGAGAGAGCTAGGTATAATGCCAGTAGCCGAAATAACGAATGGTAATATTTTTATAGTCTGAGAATGCCAAATTCTTTTTATTTCGTTTCCTAAATCTGTGTATTTTCTTATTTTTTCATTAACAGATTTTTGAATGTTACTATTTATTATTAAAATTTAATTTATTTAATTTATGTTATTATTTTTATTTTTATTTTTATTTTTATTTTTATTTTTATTTTTATTTTTATTTTTATTTTTATTTTTATTTTTATTTTTATTTTTATTTTTATTTTTATTTTTATTTTTATTTTTATTTTTATTTTTATTTTTATTTTTATTTTTATTTTCATTTTTATTTTTATTTTTATTTTTATTTTTATTTTTATTTTTATTTTTATTTTTATTTTTATTTTTATTTTTATTTTTATTTTTATTTTTATTTTATCAAATTATAAACCACTGTAATGTAAGAAATTAATTTGTGTAATCATTGTTTGAAACTTCACAAGAGTCCCAACTGCTCTGGAGCGAGTGAGATTCTGGCACCCCGAATTGGGGTATGTTGTGAGGCTAGGTAAGGTAGCGGTGTCGGAAATGAGATGGGGGAGAGGAAGGTGGGAAAGTACCTGACTATTTAGATCCGGTCACCAAACACGACCAAAGCCATTTCAAGCAGCGTTTTTATAAGTCTTACACTAGGGCGATACTGAGAGTATCTTATATATTACATACAGGGTGTATCGGCACGTACCCGACAAACTTTAACCAGCTATTCCTTAGCACATTTGGAGTAAATAATGTTATGGGCACTTTGCTGTCCGGTAACATTTTTTTTCAATTAAAAACAAAAAAAAAATCAAAAATTCACATTCCGTCACTGTCATTGGAATGGTTTCTCGTGTTCAACAGCTGTTATTAGCAAGTATGTCAAAAAGTGTCCTGGCTCTTTCGTACACACTAAATAATAATAGTTAAAAATGAGACGAATGGTGCCGTGCCATTTCGTTGTGATTGTAAAAGCGCGCCAACGTAGGTACGTACGTACATTATTCAACGAAACTCGAACAAAATATTGCCAGACGGGTTTTCAAACTTTGACAAAGGATAAAACATTGGTGACATGTGGTGAAAATATGAATAGTAAATTTTATATTAAAAAAAATGTTACCGGACAGCAAAGTGCCCATAACATTTTTTACTCCAAATGTGCTAAGGAATAGCTGGTTAAAGTTTGTCGGGTACGTGCCGATACACCCTGTATAATTTTTAATGAGTAATTTGTGTCATAATAAATTTAATTGTAACATAAACTACATATAAAATAAGAAAAATAACGTAATAAATATTATTAAGGGTAATGTGTGACATTTACATGCCCCTTGAATCTTTCAAAGCCACATAATAATTTTAACAAAAGCATTATTAGTACCCACTTTATTGAGTGGGTATGTAACTAACTAATTAACTAACTAACCATCACGCCGTTTCTCCACAGGGGTAGGCAGAGAGGACGGATCGCCAAACAACTCGGTCTTGGCACACACTCCTTGCCTCATTCACATTCATACATCGTAACTCTACATTCGGACAAAGAAGCTCTGAATTTTTAGCAGTAAAGGTATATTACAAACTCCCACTTAGTATCAAACAATTCAAAACAAAAAATAACTACATTAAAGACATTAAATCTTGGCTTAAGGAACTACCGGATAAAGAACTTACTAGCATACTTAAAACATCGTCGTAGAAGTTTATGGAAATCCTTACCCAAAACATGTCGAATCATAGAAGTCGCTGAAAACTTCCAAAACCTAGTCCCCCTCAACACAGGATCTCCTAGTGAGGAGGACTGCGAATATAATCAAAATCTCTTGTACATATATATAAATATACATATTCGTGTAACACTGTTAAAAAAATATAGCTATTTGAAAAAAAAAAGAAAATATATACATAAAACACCAACCGGTAACGGTTTAGCCTGAACCTTTCTCAGGGCTGTATAAATACATAATAATATTTACTCCAGAAAAGAATATTAGATATTATTTATAAGAATTACTAAAACGTCTACATAACTGAAAAAATCACAAGAGGCCGCGAAGCAGTAAATACATAACTTATAGTTGACGTTATAATTTGAAACTTGAAAAAGGCTTCCCTGTTGACAATTCACTTGAATATATATTTGCAATGTCACAAAGGCTACGACTTGAGAGTTTGAATTCTGTCGCAGCGTCCTTTGAATATGCAAGGTGCACGAACATCTTCGGAGATGCTGCGAGGTGAATACCTACTAATACAGACTGGTCCACCTGTACATTATAATATATTATACATGCAGATGTAGAGGTAACCACTCATCTGAATAGTAAGTTTAATGGGTGTTCCGGTGTTACCGGGGAAGTTTCATCAGGGAATGTTTGAACATGTCGAAGATTTACAAAATGACATCTGCCCTGAAGACTAAAGATGGACGTTGCCTGAAAGTCTGAAACGTTGGTACAAGGGAGTTCTTGTACATTTGTTTCATAATAGTGAATTAGAGCATGAACAATTAGCTAAGAATTATGATAACAGATAATCGTTAAGTGTTTTTTTTTTATTTTGCGCCACTTTTTCGTCTTTCTTTATATATTGAAAAAACTATTGAAAATGTATTTTCTTACAAAATGCCTCATTTGCGTTCTTATGTTATGCGTTCGGCGAAATTACTCTCAATTTTGCAGAACTTTTCTTTAAAAAAAACTATTACGCCGTAGTATTTTTGCAATACAAAAAATACCAAGAACTAAAAAGTCGGCTTCATAAAAACGTTTGTTACCGACGTTTCTGTTCTTATAAACTTATTATTTTCAGAAGTTCAAAGACTCAAAAAAATTCCTTTCTCTAAAGTAGAATTTTTCGGTCTTCTTATAATAACAACCTGTCCGTACCCACAGCCCGTCATACCTCGAGATTCTCCACAAAGAAAAGAAGACTTTATTTGCTGTCAAAAGCAGAAGTATTCGATTTGCAGCCAGCGACATAGCATTCTGATTTGAGTTAAACATTTCAAAATACAACTTTTTCAGGACAAAGGAACACGATTTGAACACAGACATTTTTTCAACGGAAATGCTGATTAGACGATACAAAGCTTACAGTTTTGTATAAGCTTGGCGCGAATGTGTAGAGGAAATTGGAAAAAAGAAGAACTTTGAGCTGCCCTTTGTTGGTTTATTTTTTAAATTATTAATTGCAAGGATCTCAACTTAACGAAACCTGTATATACTGTTTAGTATAACAATCAATTGAGGTCTAGCCTGTGCCAGCCCACAGGGTAAACTCATTTCCCGTTATTACTTGAATAATATCATGTAGTTTTTTACAAAACCATGTTTTCACTTATAAACTATCTTCTTTCATTACAAACCGCAAGGCGAGCAGGGTCTTTCAGACTACCAAACAGACATCGGGCATACAAACAAAGAACATAACAAGACTCATTCGTATTTAACTATATTAAAACAATAGTGAATACTTATGGTCCAAGTAAATAGTAGATATATATATACCTTTGAAGCTTGAGTATTCTAGTGGTGTATGGACGTCGCACTATACTAAATACATAAATAATATGCTGAAACAAACCCAGAAAAAACCTAAACTTTATTTATGGAGACGCATGAAGGTTAATGCACCATAATAGATATAAACTTACTCAGCGAATAGATTTAGCCTGGAAATTAATCTTGGAATATTTAGTTTTAATAATTGCATAACTCTATTGACAGGCCAGTCTTATTGGAATGCAAAACCAGTGGTTAAGCTAGTGGTGACGGAACACTGTACCGTACTTTATATTTTAAATAACATAACAACAGATTTAATTACACGTGACTGAAAACATAGCCTTGCGACTAAGGCGTAAACACTAGTGTTCAAGATGCCACATGGCAGTAAAAAATATTCATTTATTAACTTACATTACAAAATAATTGGTGAACTTATATTATTAGTTGTTGAAGCGGGTGTGGAGGCGTCACCAGAGATTAGTGAAGAGTGGTGGGAGGAAATAGAACCAACGGTGAGTGTGATCATATTTTCGATAGGACTGTGAGAAAAATATCATCTTAAGATTATTAATATTTAAGCACGGAAACGCACCCAGGAACGTCCACATTATCGAACAGCGTTTAAAAAAAAGTGTACTAATCTAGAAGAATAATAATCTGAAAAACATAATATTATGTATCACAAGCTACTTTATAATAAGACAGTTTTGTTTTCAAATTAAGTTGAGTTGATTGCGTCAGTTTTCCAGATAATCCCGTGAATAATTTAATGACGTTCAAAATTACATGTCAAATGCAAGAAGCAATTTTCCTTTGTTAAAACTTTCCTGGATTATGATTGGATACATTTCCTTCCGGGAACTTTGGGAGGACCTTTTGCCCGACAAAATTACGTTGTCAGCCAGGATTCTAAATTGAATTATTGCAGTGGGAGTCATTACATTAATAATAAATTAATCCAATAGAAAATTAAACTACAAAATCATTATGTTTTACCTTCAGTCTGGTGAGTATTTAAGCGACTGATTTTTTTTTTCGCTTTGTTTTAAATTAATTTTACTACCCGATTTCATATCGGGTAAATTAAAATTGTTACTAGCTAAATGCATTCTTATGACCAGCTTACATAAAAACAATGGTTAAGTTGCTGATGACGGAACATTGTTTCGTATTTTATCTTTCAAATACCATACTCAGACTTACTTACTTCTTTCATCTTAAACACGAGAGATTGTTGATCTTCCATACTGTCAGAAATCAGCACCGCATCATCAGCATACAACAGGCCACATGCTTTCAGATTACTCAACCAATCCCATATCTTTCAATTATTGCAATCAACTATCATGGTGACATTAGCCATTACGTGCCTTCCCAAATCCGTTAACCTTTCAAGCCTCGGAAGGACATTAAAGGCCACAAACTTAACATTACATTAAAGCCTATTATGGACAGATCTGACCTGATAACATGACCTTTTCTATGATGCAGAGATTTGTGATTTTTTCATAGTTGGAAAGATAAATAATTATTTTCTTCAGTTTGTTTAAAATATTTGTATTGATTCCATGGTAAAAAAGAAACAGATTGTATTACAATAGGATTTGAGATTTATGCTGGATTACACATCTGCCCTGATGATGGACACTGCAATGCTGACCGAAACATTGGCTAAAGAAGGAGGTGGCGCAACACAGCATAATACCCCAAAAACAAATCACTATAATGATTATTATATAATTTTGGCGGGTTTGTTTCTTTGACAGTTGAAAGTTAAATACATTATTAAATGTTTTCTCTTGTATGAATGGCATATAAAGTGAAATGTCTTAATTGTTCTCTACATAAAAGAAATGCGTTTTCATAATATTGAAATCTTTTAAAGTTATGAACGTTTCACGAACTTCAAAAATAGGAAATATAAAGCACATTTTAAATATCTTGGAAGTATTCAGAAAATCCAAATATTTAAAATGAATGGTTAATGACATTATTATTTAATACGAGTTGCACAATGCAGGAACCATTCTTAACGAAGACAAATGCAAACGCAGGCCATGAATTTCCAAGAGACAGGGACTCTGATTAAAATGTTTGTGTCCCGTTTGCTCACAATAGCATTATGATTGCGAAAGATACGAGTGTCTCCAGCGCGGACAAAAGTTTCTGGTGGCGAACAAGCCACTACACTATTCTACTATGTATATTATACAGAAGTTGGAGAGCTACGGTATTATATTTAGCAGATGTCCGCTATCTTTTTGAAAATTAATGGTTTATTTATTTCATGTGAATCAATGAAAGAGTAAGATTATACAGTATACACCATAACATCAAAGCAGCATAAAAAGCCGTGACAATATACTTGATAAGGTTGGGAGCTAACTTAATTTCGTCTGGTACAAACCCTGCTATATAAAGTGATGTACATACTGTATAAATGAGTTCCTTAAGGCGTTTAAGAGATAATACCACGTATGTTCGTCTTAGAAATGAGAAGATTCGTGAAGATTGCAAGGCGTTATGAGTAAGATCAAGAAAGAGATGCTTTCATGATTGGGGTATGTAGAGCGAATGAACGAATGAGTGTAAAAAATATATGAATGGTAGAAGAAGTTGGGAACGCCTGAGGAAGACATGGAATGATCAAATGCAGCAAATACTTGAGTTGTACTATGTCAAGAGTCAGAATAACAGAAGGATATTATTATGTGAGACGATTTATGAAAGTGAGTGAAGAAAGGAATTGTTCAGCGGTCCATCTTTTTTGCTAACCCCTGTGGGGAAATGGTGTGGCGGTTAATTCGTTACCCGCATGCAGAACTGAACATAGAAAAATTCCCCCACTCCCCGAACACTGTGTGCGCAGAATAACATAACATTTCATAGTACAATAATCTTGAGAAAAATCGAACCGAAGTAATGCGCACAATCATAAATTAATGCACGAGTATGGAATATACCGAATCAAGAGCATATCCTATATTCCTCTTCCCTGAATCTTCTAATTAGTTTTGAGGCAAAAAAACCTTTTATCTTAACTTTTACATTGGTATAAGAAACTTATTGACTTAACTTGTTTCTCTTATGAATGTTTTAAATTTAGTGACCCGCGCACCGCAGTTTGGTTACCCTTTCTCAATGAAGTATTACACTCAAACTGCAAAGATAAAGCAGAGTTTCTATAAAGTTTGCGTTAGTGGAAATAAGAAATGTGTTATGGCCGTTACAGGATTGCTTTATAGTTCGCGTATTTTTTAATGATATCGCTTTTTACAACAGACCTCGACTAATGATATGTCGAGAAAGGATAATTGAAATGTTTTTACGTGCGCCTCGTAGCTTTGAAAAACTTACGTTTAAAATAAATACAAAGGTATAACGCTCTCTTGTCAATGGAGGACTTGCTATAATTGAGTGCTAAAACTGATGAACATGAAATTTGTAGACATAATATATATCATAACGTTAAAGATTCTATTAAAAACGCCTTGTTATGTATGAGTTGAGTTTATTATGATAGTAAAGGATCTGTAAAGGACGGATATAAAAGAAATTGAAACTAATGAAATCAAATATTATCATTAATATCTATCTTCATACCTACATCGTAGTTTTTAATAAATTGAAAGTACATAAATGTAAGTTATTTTATCGAAAAACTATTTGCATTGCATGCATAAAATTAACATTATACAGTAACTAAATAACTAACGGCAAAACAATGTGGTCTTGGCACACACTCCTTGCCTCATTAACATTCATACATCATCGCATACACACTCTTCTGTTATCCTAACTCTTGACATGGCCCACCTCAAGTATTTGGTTCACTTTGATCGTGCCCGACTACTTCTACCATTCGCATTCGCATCAAATATTCTCCTTACACATTCTTTCGATCCACATAATCGTAGTCATTACGCTTACATCAGACTTGCATTCTTTGCGAACCTCCTCATTTATCACACTATCATACGTGGTTTTACCACACATTTTCACGATGATTTCATAATTTCTATGATTATAACATCGTAATTTTAAAATATACAATAATTACTCTTGAAGAAAACACATGGAACGAGATAGAAAAATCAGCTTATGAAGCAAAAAACATTCTGAAAACCAACTTTAATAAAAAACAGGAACCACAAAATATCGAAAACTTTTAGAATTAGAAGTACGGAACTTCACAAAACTTATTTAAAACATTTTCTTACGGCTGACTGCAGCCGTACGTGTAAGGAGAATACGTGATCGTTGGCTGGTAGAGTACTTATAAATCACGATTACGACCCATCGATATAGTAACCATGTTACCACCACTAAAAAATACGATAATAAAAGGATTTTTATTTTATATTGAAGAATATTTTTTTTGTAACTATTTAAATTGTGCCGTTTATGATTTGCCAAATAAAATCATCATCATTAATAATACCAACTAAAATCAGTCAAAAAGCCTTGGTCCAGTGCAACCATTTGGGTCTCACCGTAACGTTCAAGGCACCGCCCCCAAATATGCACCACATACGCGAGAAGATCACCGCATGAGCGGTTTCGCTGGACGGTCGTTAATATTTCTGTTCTTTTCAAGGTAACTGAGCAGTTTGTCGTTGATCACACGTTCCATCACCTTGGACAGAATAGATGTTATCGTTATGGGGCGGTACTTAGCTGCGTTTGAGCGGTCACTCTTTCTCCATCCAGAGGGTACAGTTTAAATAAATTAAAGCCATATGATTATTGCAAGTAGTTGTTGCTATTGCTAGACGAGTTGTTTTCATTTAAGTTCGTTAAAGGTTCTTTTTTTATATGTATGTAGTTTGAACCTACATAAATCTCCAAGGGAGTTTTTACCGACCTTCACTCCCCTTCAGGCCTTTTACCGAAGATAAGCGGATTATTTCGTTTCTTCAATAATTGGATTATTTCGTGTTTGTATTGACGCGCGATGTTTGCTTTCCGTCAGTTCTAGACGTGATGGCAAATAAAACTTATCAATCGTTTCAATTATTTATAATTGCGGCACCCATAAAACAATTCTTCATTGCTGAGACTAGCAAGACCTATTATCTGTATTCAATGGTATTATATAATATACGCCTTAGTCGCAATTCACTAGATTAGTCTTAGATTTAAATCACTAGTTTTAAGTAAGAAGTTATGAGCCTTTGTCGTAAGTCACCAGATATAAGTCTTAGATGTAAGTCATTAGTTTTATGTCAGAAGATTGAGCTTTAGATGTAAGTCACTACTCAGTAGTTATGAGCCTTAGTCTTAAGTTAGTAGATGTAAGTCACTTATTATTATAAATCTTAGTTGTAAGTCAGTTGTATTTATATTATGCAACATATATATTTGTACAGCGTCCTTGAGGTATTTTTTCACGAAAACGTTGCTAAATAAATCGCACAAAATATTTTTATAATAATAATTATTAAGAACTGTAACGCTAAGAAAACTCAAACGCAAATGTTTTATTTGGATACCGCATAAAAGTTCCAACTGCTCCGAACAGTCTGAAGACAGTGATACTATGGAATATCCAATTTGCGTAGAATTGGAGAGGGAAAGAAATGAGGAAGAGGTAGGTGGTAAAGCACCTTGCCATTCATATCTTGTCACTAAACACGGATAAAACCATTTAAATTTAAATCCTGAATGTTATCTTTCAACAGGAAAATACCGATAATATCTTCCACTCCAGAATAAATTTGGCTCACTTGGACAATAATTTATTTTAAATTTTTTTTTGAACCACGTTTTTCAATATAAATTTGTCCGATGACTGAAGATGCATATTTTACCATAATATGTCATTTCCTGTGTAATAACGAGAAAAACCAACATTGTTATTCGACAGCTATCAATATCTGCCAGTTTACAAAACAAAAAACAATAATATACCAGATCTTAATATTGTCAAATATCAGTCTGTAGATAAACAAACAGATACTTAAAATTAAATATATATTAATTATTAATCTGACCTGATATTGATGGGATGCTGCACCGGCCTCTCCCAGTCTGTGTACTCGTTGACGATGGTAGCCAGGATCTCCGACAGATGGTAGCTGTAGGTGTTCTTCACGAAGGTGCGAAGGATTTTAGCGCGCCGGTCTGCCTCGATCCCGTATTGCACATCATCGCCGCTGAACGCGAAGTACGCCTCCGCGCGAGTCACGCCCAGCATCAGGTCATATCTGGTCCATAAAAAACGGATATGAGTAAGTCGAAGAGAAATGTGAATTGTGCTAAAAATTCGTATCCTTAATCCTTCGCTATAAAGACAGATTTGAAAAAAAATCTTCCTTAAATTCGTGACAAGATACAAAACATGTGCACAGATCACAGAAAAACTAATTTAAAACATCTTAATTTCAATTTTATTTATCAAAAAATCATGTTATCGGAAAATATTATTTTAGATAATCATAAACAATGGCAAACAAACATCAAGAAGATTTATAAAGTGTAAAAAGGTGAAAAAGCATTTAAAACCGTGTAAAAATACAGTACGAATTTTCATAATCGTAGGTTTTTTGCAACAATCTGCAGTTTTATCACAAGACGCAATTAAGGATTAACGTTTTTTAACCCAATTTTGAATATTTACTACTTTATCCAACTGAATTTTTCCTAGTCATGTGCACTGAAGGAACTTTTCACATTGTTTAAGAGATATGCACAATGCAACACAATTCTTACCTATTTACCTCCATTTCAATCATAATTCTCAGTTTTACAATAATAAAGCTTGAAAAACTATACAAAACTTGCCCCATATTTTACATATTATATTAAAAAATATAGTCCGGGGGTAAAGTGTGCTAACTTCGGGAGAAAGAAAGAAAAGAGATACCTATAGCTTTTTTTTTCAAATTCCGATGTTTATTTTCCCTAACAAAAATATTTTTCCATAGAAGAATAATAATTTACCACTACAAACAATTCAATTTCCCTAAAAATTACCTTAATACCTTTACATTTCGAAAAAAAATATTTATCTTTTTTACTTGTACTATTGTGTACAGTCACTCCCCCGAAGTTAGCGCACTTTACCGCCGGACACCCTGTATATAATCATAAAATAAACGATAAAGCAAGGTCCTTCCAAATCACTTAAAATGTCCTGGTGAAATTAACGTAGGTAGGTTTTCGTATTAATTTGCCTCCTTTATATATATACATATAATATGTTCATCTCTTTAATGAAAACTGTTTTATTCTTCCAAATAATAAAATAGGTATTAATATTATTTTCACTTTATAATATGAATAGTACATCAAAATCCATGTTTGTAAATGTTTATTTCAGTGCACACTATTATGTTTGATGGTATTTTATTCATAAATTATCAACCTATCCACTTACACACTTTAATTATTGCATTTTCATTTTTAATTAAATTTATATACAAAAAATATTTCATGCTCTGTTTTAAATGCACTGCATAAAAAACCGCCGTCACAATACGGACACGTGTTTAACACAGTGGTCGTAAATTTCTGTAAAACACGGAGAAAAATTAGTATTTCTAATATTATTAAGAATATCTTCAAATTATTGGTAATCCGGTTAAGAACGGGAGTGAAAGCCGTTTCCTGATAAATTCGTAATAAATCAAAATTTGTGTTTATGCACCTTAATAATATTTTTATATATTAACCCTACAGAGAAGGCCCTGACAAAAATTATTTCCATCAGGGCCTATGTCATCTTTTGGGATGCTGTTTGGAGGATCTTTTTTAAGGAAAGGAAGGAGAAAAAATTCTGTAAAGGTTACCGGAATGAGGGTTAGGTAGGAATCTAGCAATCAGTGTGTCCAGGAGTGACCAGTTGGAGAGGTCAAAGGGTCTCTTCAAACCAGCCTCTCCCGATCTGGAACGTCATGCAGCTAGTGGACAGACGCATCCTGAACACCCGATGAACCCGGGCACTCTTGCTAAATGACTAACTGTAGCGATCTACTTCGGGTGACCTATGGCAAAGGTGTTGGCTATCCAATAAATGGTACACGGGTATAAAACCCTCCTCGTAAATTGTAAATATATATTATTACGAATACCGAAAAATGTTGGTTTTTTTATGATCACGTGTTCCGTCATCGTAATAGTATTTTAGTATTTTAATAAAAGTTTACCAGGAAACCTATTTAGTCATTCGTTAAGGGCCGGCAATCCCGTTTTAACCGGATTGCCAATAATTTAAGTTTCTTAATAAATAAGTAATACTTATTTTCCTCTGTGCACCAGTAATAAACAATATGTCTACTGAATAGCGACAAATATACTACATATTTTTGTACTCTAGTAAATTATGTGCAATTTATCAGTGTCAAACCAATATTTCATTATTGCTACTTACGGTAGTAGTTAAAAACGGTAAAATACCACCAAACCACCCGAATAATTCATTATAACCATGCATAAGTGCATCGCTTCGAACCAACACGAACAATGGAACTCAAAAAGTCCAAGGCCCAACTTTCGGGTCCCTCAAAAAAGAGACTTTAAACCTGAGAAAGTTAATAATCGCCGCACGTTCGAAGCGGACGATTAATCGAGCGGAGCCGATTGGGTGCACGATCGCGTTCATTCATTGTGTTGCATCGAACCCAACCCAACTAAACTCAACTCTAGCCAAAGCCAACTCGACATAAAGTACCAGCTATAAATCAATGAAAGGCTTCACCGCTCTTTCAGGATCGAGCTTTTGGCACAACTTGCCACTGGCTGGCTTGGATAACAATATTATTTGGGTTGCATTGAATTGCATACGTGTAATAAATATCTTGAAAGCGTTTTGAAGTCTTGATATTGATTGTGTAAAATGGGAAAATAAAATGCTCGATTGGTGGTTGAGTTGCCGTTCGTTCGGATCGAATTAAAAATCACGGCTGAAATGTCTTTTTCCTCCGTTACAGAGCGTTAACAATTATTTTTTCATTAATGAAATTGCCATTAGATCTTAGGATGTGCATGAATATTAAAACTCAGTTTTTCATGAAATCTACATCTACAATCTCCACATTCGAGACATTGGATTGAAGTAGGCAATATTGTTATTAAATAACTCAAGATGAAATGTTTTATGACTCCTTGCATAACGTAACCTTAAATTAATTGATCCTTTTTAAAATAAATAATCACAGGACATTAATTTCTTCTTCATGATTGATATAAATGCACGTTTCACGAAATGATTAATCTAACCAGAATTTTAAATCTTTCAAACCTACTCCACAAAAACAATTTTATAAAACTTTCACCCACTTACTAAAAAAATCTAAAAAATAAATAAATGCCTTAATTTGGGCGGATTTGTATGCACAGATTCACGGATCCGTGCGGCGATAATACGCATGAAGGACTATTATAGTGCGTGTCCTCTGAAAACTCCGTACCGCGCGAAATCTGGTTGACTTGCAGTTCTATTCGTTGGCCTGTGTGTGGTCAGTGACATGGATTCAAGCGAATTGTTCGAGCACACCACAAATATCGAGTCCACACAAGAGATAGGCATAAATTCCAGCTTAAATTTTCTTGATCTTTCTGTGTGTATCAATAATAACAAAATTAACTTCAACATTTATAGAAAACCCACATTTACTGATACCATAATACACAATACCTTCGACCACCTCTCACACAAACGTTATTATTTTTTCCACAGCACGATTCACCGCCTGGTCACCACCATTCCTATATCTGATATTTTTGAATAATTAACTCCTCACATACTCCTCCGCCAACCAGTTTTTAAATCTCTCTCCCTCTCGTACATGATTTCTCTTTTCAATTTGTTTACCATGTAATTGTCTTCTGTATTTAATTTAGTCCACTGTTCTGTAGAAGGTGGAATGCAACCGAAACCGGTTGACCTATATATTATATCTCAATAAAGTGTTTAAAACCAAGTTTGTTTTTTTCATTTAGAAACATTATGTTTTGATTTTATATTCTGTGTGGATTGTTTCAAAGTGTAGAAATCTGATTAAAGTTTCATTGAATAAGTACTACTTACAAAGTGTTTGTCCGTGGGATGGTGATTTTATTAGAATATTAGGGTGTACTTTGTCGAAGATTTAGTTATTTTTGTTTATTGGAAATTGAATAAATATTGATGAATTGATTGAGTAACAGTATACTAACTTGGTAAGCTGCGCCACCGCGCTCTTCCTGAGCAGCACGTGGTTGAGGATGTTGACGGCGTTACTAGGCGGCCTCGCCCTCGCCCCTCCGCCTCCCCCTCCCCCCGGGTAGTCGCCGTAGTAGTTGCCGTAGCCGCTGTCCTGCCCCTGCACCATGTCACCTGTGTCTGGCAGATTCAAGGCATTATTACTTACTCAGTTAGTCGATGAATAGGGTGTAAAATTAATTTGAAACATCAAACTATTATCAAACAAATAATTCTGAAAATTGAAAAAAATTACATCTCGACACAAATTACAATATGCTATGCTTGTTGCATTCGAATTACAGCTTCAGATTAACATGCATTATGGTCTGTAAATGAATTTAAAATGATACCCTTCCTAAGTTGTGCCACCCTGTTTTGGTTATCCAATAGATGGTTTCCGGGGCGGCGGTACCCATACCCAGCTCCGAAATTGAGTACAACATTAATGAAGTAGTTTGGTAATGGGTTTTAGATATAAAAGAAAGGCTTTACGAAATGTTTTCCTAAAATAAAATGTTACGGTGAGCATTTTAAAGGGTAATTGCTAGTGATGTGAATCAACAAAACATGTGGATTGTCGACAGCATTCAGTTATAAGAAATTTACGACAAAACATGTGGATTGTCGACAGTATTCAGTTATAAGATATTTACGAGAAAATGTTGGAAGGGATTCAAACGAAATTATCCATCCAATAAATTGACAGTGATCAAAAGAGAAAAACGAATATCGACAAATTCCGTTGGACGTTTTGAAAAAGAAAAACATTGAATTACTTACGTTACCTATTTTTACAATTAACTACT
This sequence comes from Hesperophylax magnus, assembly GCA_026573805.1. NCBI lineage: Eukaryota > Metazoa > Arthropoda > Insecta > Trichoptera > Limnephilidae > Hesperophylax > Hesperophylax magnus. The sequence continues at coordinate 1,727,286 of JAIUSX010000036.1, forward strand.
ATCTGTTGTGTCTAAGAAATTTCTCATAAACTCTTTTATTAAATAAAACTACGGCTTCAATAAAACACTTTTATTGTGATAGATTGTGATGACAATGGGCTCCCTACAATACTTGTCATCTAACGCGATCTATGGGTAACCTAATAGACTAATCTAGTACCACCTGTGGGTGAGCTCATTCAGTAATATCAAGGATATCACACTATCTAAAACCTAACCTAACCTCAGTTCTTATTATGAGGGTGAGAATCTCTTCAAACTTTGTGGCAGAGAGGATAGAAATCCAAACACTCTTGTATCTTACACGGAGAAAAATGAGTATCGTTGATTTATTAAAATCCGGTTAGCGACATTGCAGGCCGTTTCTTGTTAATTTTTTATTACATTCCTAATATATCGTAATACACGTCCATGCACCTGCATTTGTTCATATTATATGCAATATTGAAATGCGAAAATATTAGAATTTTTATGAACACTTGTTCCGACATCGTGAAAACTCATTCGTGTTTTACTGAAAGTTTATTAGGACACACATGAATTCATTTGTGTTTTACTGAAAGTTTATTATGCCACACATGAATTCATTCGTGTTTTACTGAAAGTTTATTACGACACACATGAATTCATTCGTATTTTACTGAAAGTTTTTTAGGACACACATAAATTCATTCACGTTTTCCTGAAAGTTTATTAGGACACACATGAATTCATTCGTGTTTTACTGAAAGTTTATTAGGACACACATGAAGAATGCAATTCCGTTTTTAGCCAGATTACGAATAATTTGAAGAGACTCTTAAAAAATTTGCAATATTTTATACCTTCAATTTTTCTCATATTCAAATTTTTAACAATCTGGTAAGTACCTATTTGTTATTCCGACTCTAATAATTAAAAAAATATGTCTTAAATCCCCTACGTCTTCTCTAATCCTCTATTATTAAACCTGATCTTGCTGTAATCTCGGATCTTCTCATCCGTAGCATAGGAGTACACCGTTTCATTGTAAATTTAGTCTCAGGGTAATCCCTTAACAAGATTTCATACCAAAATATTAATTTGTAGACCTAAGCTGTTTATAAGAAGCTGAAAAAAAATTGTTTTATTTTAAAATGGTTGGTTGACGCTTTTAGATTGCTTGTATAAAAACCCTTTGCCAATAAATGCGAAATTGTTGGATCTCACTGTATCATTTAAAAGCTGGGTATGCGTAAGTAAAACAAGTTATTTATAATCAACTCTCAGTTCTTAAGAAAGCCCTCGTGGAAGGTAAGAAGGATGGCCGGCATCTTACAAATTGGACTTGTTGTCTGCACAATCGGCGTCCATCAATCAATTGATTAATCCCGCTGAAGCGTGAATAAATTCATAGCTACATTTTAATCATCCTTTGTGTTCTGGCCGCCATCTTGTTGTTTGTTTTCTTCCCCGGCGGTGATACAATCATGGCGGCTCCGCCAACCTAATGACACTATTTTCCCGCTAAAACGCTGATTAAAATAAAAAAAAGGAAATGAAGAAGTGGGAATGTTTGTAAAAAACGCATTTTTATGCCATAGTTCTTTTTCGTTTAGAAACTTCAAAGGAAAATAAGTTTGTCTTGAGAATTAACACATTACAAACAAACATAAAACATCAATTATGTGTTCTACTTCTAACTATGTTTTCAAACAAGTGAAATGACGATATACAATGTTATGCAGTGGAAAAGAGAAAAAACGCGCAATGTTGATTGGCTATCTCGATATAATAATCAAAATGTGTTATGTTATTCGCGACATTGGTGTTCATTCAAATCTACATAGAAGTCACTTCTGTTATGACATATCTAGGTCTATCGATAATTTTAACATTGGTTTGTATGCATTTTATGCAAGACCTCTAAAATAAATCGTTGTTAAACTTTCATGTATTTATTTTAAAGTTTCGAAATTTATGTCATGTGTATTGTGATAGCATCACGTAAATCTGTAATACATATCACTAAAAATAAATAAAAATTATTCTATTCGATGTGTTTTCTACACGGGACAAACTAAACGAGTAAAATTCTTCAAGTTCGGTGAACTTTTAATTTTGACACTCCTATCCATGTATATGAATCACATCAAACAACCGATAAAGTAGGTACCAACATTACTTTATTAATTGAAAAAACGGTGTATTTTTTTTGTGTAAATATTTGATAGACAATGAGCGTGATTTCACTAAACTAGGCCTAGTGGACATACTTGAATGGCTGGCTTTACTTTTCATAAGCGGTGCAAAATTGTATGAACATAACGTGTCTTGTAATTTTTGTAATGTCATTGGATAGAAGACATCGTATTTTTGTTGATGATATAAATTTCTTATATTGAAAGGCAATGATTATTATATTTTTTTTATATAAATCTTTCAACTTCGCACATCAAATAATAATGAGATAAGTAGACCCACCAATTACAACGCCATCCACGCTGGGTCCGAAGGCGTAGGCGAAATCCGGCGCGGGGATTGGCGCGGACAGCAATAACTCCAGGGGCCGCTCTCGGAGACACTTTAACATGTGGGGAGGAGGAAGATCTGCAAAAACACAAACACTCATTAATTTTGAATTTAGAAGTTTTGCAAGTATGCGGAAAGAATTTTTAATCAAACAATCTCACTTGCTCTAGACAGTTTAGAGCAGTCAGAACTAGTTAGGACCATATACTGGTGAATCATCATCACATTAAAGAATCCAAAAAAAACTATTTTTCGATCTGAGCATTTTATATTTTTTTAATCATTGAAGAAAATTAAAGCGACTATCAAACGAAAATATGAAACAGAAAAATCAGAAAATATACGGTCACATTTAGAAATTGAACCCAGGCCCTTGGCTTTGCCGGGGCTATGTTCTACCACTGAGCTAATTCAACCCTACTTCCTTCGGTCATATTTAACTGAATCATCTTAATCCCGGGTTCAATTCCTAGATGCGACCGTATCTTTTTCTGATTTTTCAGTTTTAAATTTTCGTTTGAGATTCGCTAATATTGTGACGCCTTGATTTGCTTCGGACTTGATTTGTTCGAAAACATTAAATCATAAAATTGACTTCAAATAAAATGATTTGGCTTCACCAGTTTTTCGCTTGCATTGTGAATTTACGGTCACAATATGTATTGTTTTTTGTAGAATGTAAAAAAACATTGTGGTCGTTCATTATTTATTTAAATTATTAACGCTTTTGGGCTTTTTGCATAACATAATATAGGAGATAAACTAAAAAAAAAATTAAATTCATTATAAAAATAAAATTATTTACTAAGAAACATGTTTTTTGTTTAAGTCTGACGAAGGAACAGTGATTCTGAAACGGGAGGGAAAATATTACAAATTAAGGACGGGTTGTTTCAACAATTCAACAAATTTCAAAGTCATAATTCAAGTTACGTGAATGTTCTATTCAATTTCTGTTACTATTTCATCGTGGACCAGTAACTTCACAATTTATTTTCAAATTTTGTTAAACACCCCGTTCTAAAGGCAAGTTGTTTCACGGAATTTTAAAAATTCTTCTAATTTCAAAGTTAAGTTAAGTTTTGAGATTGCTTGAGATCATGTTTTGCTATGGTATAAGTTCTGTCAGCAACTACTGTCTCATAATGATGTAATAACACAAACCGAATAGAAAATTCACAGAACATAATTTTAAAATTTAATGAGTTATTCAAGTTCTTTGAATTTTTTTTTAAATATCAATAATTCAAAAATTTCTAAAACGATCAACTGGTAAACGGAGATGAAGAAGTGTAAGGTCAGAATAACCTGGTTTATCCCATTTAGATTTTGTAAAATAACTTACATAACTGATGTCAGCGAAGATCGTTTTAATAGATATTTTATATCATCAATATCTAATTTACATAATTTAAAACGGTAAATTCTGGCTGTACGGGTAGCTAAGTAGTTTAGAACAATCGCCAGATTAGCAAAATATTCCAGAGACTGGTTAAATCATTATTTATTTCAAAGCAAACATCTAAAAATAAAGCACGGACTTCAATTAAAATTACTAGTCTATTTTTGAGTATTTTAAAGGCAATTCAGACTGTCGAGAAAACTGAGGTTAAAAGTATAAATAAATGCCGCTTTTAGAAAACTTTTGTAAGTAAGCGTTATTTATTTTTCGTTTTATTTTGTAGAAATGAAAGATTTTTCTTTGAAACATTCAATCCTTTGAATTTATAAGTTAAGTATTTACAGCTTAGTTGTATGTTTATTTTGAGACTTTGTAGAATTCTGTTTTTAGCTGAGCCTAAAAATGTAAGTTTTTACAGCGTTACATCAAAGTCAACTTAAATTATATATTTTTTAAATGATATTCTCAAGTTATTAGAATTTGATCTATTAAGAAAATACTTTTTCTTGATTTAAATTATTATTGTACTTATTATACGATGGCTTGAATTACTTACGATGGCTCGAGTCATCGTTTGGGAATAACTAACATAAAGACCTTCAGTCAAATTTAAACATTACAGTACTTGGGGAAACTTTACTGGGATAATAACCATTAATAATTTCTAACATTTTACTCAGAAATCAATTAGGAAATCAGTAATTGAAATTAAAATACCTATCTAGAAATAATATAAATGTATCGTCTGTAAGTGGGATATCCACAGTTTGATAATGCCTTCAGAGGGCGAAACAGCTGTCACGCGTAATAAAAATTACACAGCAGAACTTGTTTAAAAATAAACTGTTTTTATAAACACAAAAACAATATTATTGAATATATAAAAAAATTAAAATTAAAATGGAGTTCTACAAATTAAACTTGATAACAATAAAAAAAATCGATTCACAAAATTCTGATGGTAAAAAATAAAAAAAAAAAATCGTACGATAGGAGGATTTAAAGCCAGCGTAGAGGTACGGCGCGGCGTGACTGTAGAAATAGACGATACAATGATACCAACCAAGCTGGGGCTACTGTGTTTTGAACAGATAGTATGTATTCATTTTTAAAAATGATTTATTAATTCTACGTGTAATTTATTATATGTTATAAAACCCGGCGTTTGTTAACGTATATGAATAAATATTTTTTAAGCCATAATATTTTTCGCTTGTGTTCTCCTTTGGGAAATTAGTATGTCGTTAGTAGTGTTATTTTTGAATGCGCTTTTGTGTAATGATTACTTGTTTCCAGACGATGAAGAAGTTGTATCCTAGAATGACATTTTTGAATAGCAAAGAGAGAGGATAAGCCAATTATGTTAATTAATCTGCTATGTCAAGTAACGAGGTTTGAATAGCCAAGAAGGCGATTTTCGCATATTTGTCAAGTATTTAATATTTGGTTTTATTATTAGTATTATTTTATTGACTGAGCATAGCGAAGTCCTGCATTAACTCGACCGTTTTGCATTTCATCTGTTTATAAATTTGTTTGTACGATCCGTTTCCAGTTTAAGAAGGTTTCCGTTTTAATGATTTACTCAATAACATTTTTTTAAATGTGAAATCCTCCTATTTATTTGTACATTCTTATTCTTATTATTACAATATTATGGTACCTACTACCTGAAGTAAGTTTGAAAACATAATTGACGTTTTTTTGGACCAATTGTATAATTCTTTATTTGAAATACAAATATGTTAAGCACATAAAATATACGGATTATGATTAATTAGGCAAGTATTTAAGTAACCAGTTATAAATTTTATGATTTCAGAAGATATTTTGGTATTGATTTATTAAATAAGATTGGTGATGATCTGGCTTGTAAGCCACACAGACCATCAGGGAATAATTAATTCCCCATGAAAAAATGGGTTGATTACAAAATTCACTCTGCAGGAAACGTGACGAATTATAATCCAGCCACCAAATACATAAAAACATAAGACTCACCGAATATATCACTCGCATTGAGTTTGGCAGCGATTCCTTAATCTCCGAATTCGGCAGCGGACGGCAATCATCACAATAACACTTGCATTCGCACCATGAACAAATAATCTGTCACGATCAGCCCTCAAGAGAGTAGAATTTAGAATAATATTGAATTGACATATTGTAATTCAAAAAGTACTGTCACTTACTTGTGACAAAAATATTTAAATCTTTTAGTCTTAAATCGACCAAACAGGAATAGTGTTGTCCTCTTTTGTCAAACAATATAATTTAGATGAATCCAGCTGCTCAATGCAAAGATGACTTATTTCATTATCACTCTACCTGCAGAGCAAAATCTATGCGAAAATTCCCAGAGAGGTCTATCCTGTCCACTATTTTTAATTTTAATTTTCAAATTTTATTTCAAACTAATTTTAAGTATACTGCTTCTCCAAATATAATATAAGAAATGTCCTTTTTGGACGTGAGGTCTACTGTTCACAAAACTATTAGATATAGAAACAAAGCGAAAGAAGCAAGCCTTTTTATGTAAGTGGATTGAAGGAGGATGAAGGCAAAGATAGTTCGCCAACGACAATTTAATAAAGAGTTTTACCGTAAACCATGGCGGTTACACTGTGGCAAGGCGGTTTTCTAATAAAACTGCACTTCAAGAATTTCATATTGTGCAATTACTCTGGGAAAAGACATCTCGGTCTGACCAAGTAAACGAGTTTGAAATCTCTTACATAAATAATATGTCATGGTATGGTGCTCTAAATTTAACTTTATTTTTTTTCAGAAAATGTCATTCGACTGTTTGGTATAGGTTCTTCAGGTATATGGATTACCCACATAAAAATGCTTAGGTCCATTGAAAATTGCGGGCTCTTTTTTAATTCCATAATAATTCCGTGTTTACATTTTTACGCTTTCATATTGTACCAAATATAACAATATAGAATTACTATAAGTTGGAAAATACCAAAATTTAATTTTTATTCCTGGAGTGTTAATTATTTCTTAGTAATTTATTTTTAAAATTTTTGAGCGTCCATCATAAGATAAATATAATATATGCTAAAACATGATATTGCATATGGTAATTATTAGCAATTCATTAGTAATACTGTTTACTTTTGTCATATGTAATGTTTTGGAAATTTAATAAAATAACACCTTATCTGTTAATATATGTAAGGTGTTTAATGTGATAAGCAAATTTTAATTTTTTGTGACTATAAATACTCGCAAATGTTGTAATTTCTAAGCTATCTACTAACTAAATTAGTAAACACCACTTTTATTTTTCATACTTAATGCCGACTGGGTTTGCTACAACCGTAGCTTCATAATACTGTATTTAACTTTAAAAATCTACAATCTACCAGAAACGTTTGTTATTAATATATCGATCCTATATGGGTTGCAATAAATTGGGCTGAGTTCCAGTGTAAGAGGTTGTAGGAGTAGGTAAAGGGTTGGGAATATAGTGGTCCTTATCAATAGGGAACAACCTAAGTAATGGACTTCTATTTAGGTTAATTTCCCTATCGACAAAGATCCCTATCGAAAAAGATCCCTATTGACAAAGACCACGATATTCCAAACACCCTACCGAATTCTACAACGCCAACCACTGCAACTCAGCCCAATTTCTTGCAACCCATCTAAACTATATTGATAAAACATCTTACTGGTACGGTTGTAGCGAAAACCGGTTGGCGTTAAGTATAAGAAATTAAAGTGGTGTTTACAAAGTTATTGTTTTATTTTAAAAGAAAAATAATAATTTTAAAGAAGTATCTTTTTGAATATTCATTGACAGTTGTTGACAGATATTGTGATAAATTTTTCCACGTAAAAGTACAGTTGGTTGTTTGCTAAATAGATTCCTTGTCCATTAATATCATCCTGCAGTTCTAGGCTGTCATTAATATTTGTTAAAAATTACTAATTTAGAATTTTTAAAATTATTTTCTATGTTATTGATATAAAAAATAAATAACAGAAGTCCGAGATGTAATCCTTGTGGAATTCCTGATGGTATATTATAAAAACGGCAAAGTCATGACTGAAGACATTTTCCGCTAGTTTAATTTTAAAACCACGAATAAGATAATAGTGTAAAATGTCGGTATTGTTTGTTATTTTTAGAGATTGACGTCAGAAAATTGACGTTTCTCAAAAGTTGTATACGACTTCATCAACACAGAATAGGGCCCGGGCTTCCAGCATTCCGGCGCAAACTTCTATTTTGTGGGGAGACAGATCTACAGAATAAAACAAAACACAGTATACCAGGAATTCTCATCTTAACGTTTAGTTCCTTTGTTGTTGAAGTTTCTTAAATTACCATTACAGAGACACTAATTGCGAAGAACGTCGCCGAACAACAGATGTATTTTTAGGAACGTCGAGGGAATGCCAATATATTTTTTTATCTTTGTCCAATCGTTACCTACCTTTGAAGGTAAGCTTACATAATTTTATATATAAAGTTAAAACTACTATAATTTACGTTTTCATTTTCTATTGCGTTTGAATGTAAGTAATATTAACGTCCCAATCATTTAAATTGTGTTTTTTATTATTATTTACAGGTAAGTGTGTGAATTTTTTGTTCGATTAAATTTTTAATATACAGGGTTTTCCAATAAGAGGTGTTATTTTGAATAGCCCGCTATTTCGGTAGATGTTACTTTTGAAGCTGTTATTATTTGACATTTAACAAGTAGAAACTACGCCATTATTAAAAATGGAACGATACACGCTTCAACAACGCATTGAAATTATTAAAATTCACTTGAGTGAATCAAATGCAAATCATCTTGAGTGATGAGGCCCATTTTCACCTCGGTGGTTTCGTCAACAAGCAAAATTATCACATCTGGGGCTCAAAAAACCCAAGAGTTATTGTTGAAAACCCTCTTTATTCTCAACGTGTGACTGTTTGGTGCGGTTTATGGTCCGGCGGAGTCATTGGACCTTACTTTTTCGAAAATGAGGCTGGAGCAACAGCTACGGTAAATGGATTGCGCTATCGAGAGATGATTTATATTTTTTTATGGCCGGAATTGGATGGTATTGATCTGGACAATGTTTACTTTCAACAAAACGGCCCTACGTGCCACACAAGCAACGAAACGATTAATCTTTTACGATTGAATATCTAAATAACACCTCTTATTGGAAAATCCTGTATTATATTATGTCACACCAAAGAAAAACATTCCATTTCATCAAGAAAATTTGCGGAAAGTCGAATGATTGAAAAAGAATAATGATTTAACGATTTTACAATAATATTTTTATTCTATGTAATTGAAAAATTTGACTTACCAGGAGAGCAGTTGACGTGCCTTGCCACCAGGTTAGCGTATTTTGCCGGGTCTGGCACCAGGGCCCAAGGACTGAGACCTGAGCCAGACATCAGCACGGCGCGATGGAACAACAGACCTGCAAATAAATTAAAAAGAATATCAGATACCCAATAAAAAAGTGGAGAGAAAAATGAAAGTTTTGCTATATTATGTAATACTAATGTATGGAATAAAAAAACGAATTTTGTTTAAATAGTTGTTTTATTTTTCAATTTGAAATATAAGAACGAACATGAAACTCCACACAGCAAGCCCTGGGAAAAATGATTTCCCTTAGGGCCTATGTCATCTTTGGGGATGCTGTGTGGTGGTTATTTTTAGGGAGAGGAGGGAGTGGCATTGGTCGTGAAGAGACCTATCTTGTAGGTGGGAGGAAACACAGAGGCCGGCAAATCGTTCCACAGGATAGCTGTTGAACTATAGAAGCAACCAGTTCTAATGTGACAGATGTCAACCTTGTACAGTTTTTGGACGCGTATTTGGCGTGTTTCCGGATTATGCACTGGTGCCACATGAATCAATTACGCATCTTCCATTGTAATACTGGTATAACAAGGACAGCATACCTATCTGACACCTTTGCTCTAAAAATTGAGATCCGCCTGTTAAGATAGGGGTATCTATCAAACAGACCGCCCGTTTCTGCATAGAGTCAAGGGTTTGCAGGTATTTTGGAGCTCTAGACCAGAGTAGCTGCCAAATCCAGCAGTAGGGCGCACTTGCAATTTGTACAAGGTTAGCAGTTGTGTACTATTTGCAGTATCTGCGGGCCCTGTACCGTACACCCAGCTTACGTGAGGGTAGCTTAACTCTCACTTCGAAGGAGCCTCCATGGCTGATATGGTCACTTAGATTTACACCAAGCATATCAATGGAAGGCATGTTAAGAAGATTTCTTCTATTGAAGGAGACTAGATTGCCATTTCGATCCCTTTAAGACGTAATCAGATATGATTGGGTCTTTGAAACATTACATTCGACTAGGTTATTCAAAACCCAAGAAGAAACCCTCTCGAGGTAACCATCCATTCTCTGCTTCAAAGCCCTCCAAGCTGTTGGAGTTTGCATATCCTTTGTGGGCTTGTCAAAAAAAAAACGATCATCCGCGTAACAGTGAATTTTCATTGTAACAGCGTAACAGTCATTGACGTGCAATAAAAACAAAGTCAGTGAAATAACCGTTCCCTGTGGAACGACAGCATTTATTGAGTGTGAGGAATAGGTGAAACCATTGGCGACCGTCTGCAATTGTTAGAGATTTGTTGTAGGCTCGGTAAGCCTCGTTTTTTTGTCGAAAAGAGCATTGTCGGTTGAACCATGTCTTTGAGCCCATACCAGTTTCTTTAACAGAAGACTATATAAAACTATCCATCGCGGATGTGATGTTTTTTTTAATTTCCTGGGCACATCTGGAAGAATCCAAAGTCTGAAAACAGACAGTTGACTACGAGAAAGATTAAAACTGTGTCCGTAAACCCCACCAATCAGCTGATCTATAGTGCCACACTTTTCTCTTCAGCCTCTCGTTTGGCGGGCTGAGATTAACAGGGATTGATGTCATCACTAGGGAGTGGCCGGACGATCCTTAAGGCACTGTGCCTTCAATCCTGTATCCGTGTAGCACAGTGGTTAGAAATAGGTCTAATAGATTGGAGTTGTGAGTCTGGACATCAGAAATACTTGTGGGCTGCTGAACCATTTGCTCCAATCCGTGGTGAAGGGCGAAGGATTCTGCCGAGTCTGTCGATCTATAGAGCTTCAACCATCGTTTGTTATGAACACTGAAGGCCCCCAGAACCACAAACTCGGCCGACAGGTAGCAGGCGAGAGATCATCAATAGAATCGCTCAGATGTTTCAAGAGCTCGGATGTGTCTGATTCGCTGAGGTTCGGAGAGCGGTACAAAAATGCGTAGAGTACTGGCAAACCTGACGCGCACCCAATTACGTCAAATCTGGAGTATTCCATATTTATCAGTGGCACACAGTTGACGTCAGCTAGGCTATAGAGATATACACCTCCTTAGGGTCTGAACTTGCGTACGAGGGTGAAGCCCGGGTAGTCCGAATAAGAGGCGTCTAGAGGCAAAGAAGAAAGAAAAAAAGATTGGGACGTTGTGAAAGAAGATGATGGTGAACGGAATTAAAATTTGTGTCCAGGCCGCGAATGTAGGCGAAATTCACTAACAGTTTTAGCGAGCACCGAAGACTCTTTCTACTCGCAGCCATTATGACTTTAATTGTTGGATGTTTCTTATTGATGATGTTATTATTTTTATTTATTATAAGGTTATGGAGAGGAAAGGAAGGTCTGTGAAAGAAAAGGAATGAAGGAGTGATGGGCCCATGAAGCCAATTCATTCACTGCAGTGCAAGGTGTAGGGCTGGGGGAGTCCGCCTGGAGAGGTCGCCCACCCAAACGCCACTGTTGGGTCCTATCCCACATAGAGCACCACCTGAGCCTGAGTGTCAGGCCCTTACACTACCGGTAACCGGTTGTAAAAGGTCTCCCTCAACCGGCATCTCCCAATCCGGCACGTTACGCAGAAGGTGATCCGACGCACCCTCCACCAAGACCCTGACAAACATTATCCCATGAGCCCGGGCATCCCTGTTAAGTAACCAAACGAATCATCCAATAAATGGTTTCTAGGACATCGAAATTCATATCCGCCTACCAAATAAAAATTTAATTCATCGAATAAAACGAAAATGCTTAAATTGATTAAACTTATTTCATCATCCGATACCGATGATGAAATGATGAAACCACTCCGTGGTCGAAAGGTGAGGCTCTCAACTAGCAAGCCGAAGGTGACGGGTTCAAATCCCGAAAGTCAATTTTATTTAATTAATTTGTGGTAATTGATAATTTATTCATTTAAAATAATGTACAGTGTATTTGCGGGACGTTCCAGAGTGGTAGATACTTTCAGCATCACCCTTGTGTAAGACCACCAATCAGTTTCGAAACGTTGCCTGAAATGGCTTAACCTGTAATTGGTGACCTGATTTGAATAGTTAGGTGCTCCCCTACCTTCATCCTCCTCATCTCCTTTCACTCCTCACTACCTTCAATCTCACAACGTACCCATTTAAACAACTAAACGAATAAACAAAAGACAATACGGATATTAAACAAATGCTACGCTGGATATATATTTTTTAGGAAAATTTGACTCTGGTAAAGCCGGGTAGAAACTAAAAGTCAAATATTAACAGCCATAGTATACCCGTGTCAAACATTATGAAGTTCTTTGTTCACGATTGAATTAGTTATGCATTCCATAGAAATACTGACCTATATGTTTATATATTATTATTCAAATAAAGCTTCGGATACCTGATTTTACTTTATTTACGAATATTATTTGCTTGCATCTATGCAAATAAAAATTCCACCCGAACAATAATAATTCGTCGATTTCCATATTATTCATATCTCACTTCCCCTCCCGTGGGAACCGGACACGTTGAATAAACCACCTATATTAAAGCAAAATATATAGCAGCTACAATATAAAGAGTTGGAACAATGGAGCCGGCAATGATACCCGATAACCGATACGGACCCAATCTCCTCGATATCATACCAAATATTACAACGGTTCGATCGTAGATATTTTTCACTATACATACATCAAATATTTACTACGGACTGGGATCATCAAACTTTTAGAATTAATAATTCATTGTTTTAAAAATGTTGAACACGTTTTTACGTAGGTTACACAAACCAAAATTGAATTAATACCAACTGAAGTGAAAATTTACCCATACTGAATAAAAGTGAAAAATATTGCTTGATTAATATTTGAGGCCTCCGTGATCGAGCGATCCGAAGGTAACGCGTTCAAATCCTGGCGTGCGCAAGTAAATTTGCGTTATTTCACGATTTATTAATTAAAAATATGATGTAGTATATATAATTGCGGCATGTTTCAGAGTGAAAGATTCTCCCAGTACCGCCCTGGTGTAAGTACACCATTCAGAATTGAAACGTTTCTAGAAATGGCTTAAGCCGGGTTTGATGACCAGATCTGTATAGCTGGGTACTTCCCCACCTTCATCTTTCTCTTCTCCTCCCCACTCTACTAACTTCAGCCTCACAACATACACTAATTGGGTATGCCATAGTCTCACTGGCTCCAGACGGTTGGGAGCAGTTGGGACTATTGTGCGGTATTCGTATTTAAAAAAAATTAAAACATTGGATATTTGTGCGTTTTAACTCAGTCGGGGGCACCCACCAACTGTTTAAGGACCAAATGGGTCCATTTATCGGTTCTCAAGTCAATACTGCACTTTGGTTTTTAAAACCCCCCGACTATCCCTACACGGCACAACATTCATTGCTCACATGTGCACAGTCTGTTGTTGCATGTACAGGTGGGGGTCAAAGAGTCGGCGATGTGAGAATGTGGTGCGGTGCATACCACCGAACATAATATGGTCAACGATTCCCCGGCGGGATTGATGAAGTCCACAGGGAGATATCTTGTGGACTTCATCAATCCCGTCATCACTCGCCAGTCTAGGGCGGGCCCTAGACTAGTGTAAGTGAGACAAAACGCACTCTGTGTGGCCAAAATGAAACATTCGTTTCCATTAACACTTTAATAATAATAATTTTATTCCAGAATGTGGGGAGGTTAGTGCAATCCCACACGTCACACGTCCCATATAGATATACATTTTTAAATTTTTTTTTGGATAATAGATATAATAAATTAACAAATAAGGACAACTATGCAGGGTGTGGTCTTGAGTGCGCTTGGGCCCAGCGCTCACTCAGGAGTGGCGCTTGGTGCTGGTATTGTATTTGGGATTGTTTAAAGATATTGATTTTTCTACTTTTTTAAATACGGTTCCATGATAACTCAACACAGTGACAATTCAACACACTTTTAAAAAGTGATATAAAGTCATTAGATACGATTAAAATTATTTTTTTTTAACCTAACCTAACCTAACCTACTTAACCCAGTTAATAAAGTTTTTTTTTCATCACTTTCCATAACTTTTTAAAGATGTGATGAATTATCATTGTGATGATTTATCCGGTCACCACAAAAAATATATGAGACATGTAGGATTGCACTAACCTCCCCACATCCTGGGGAGGTTAAGTTTAGTTAAATTATTATTATTATTTTATTATTATTATTAGAGATCGCTCAGTTTAACCGGTGAAATTTGGCGGTAACTTAATCTCTAATCCTACGTGTAAACAGGACAAAACTTCTGCGAGCCGAGCCACGAATTACGGGAAGGGAACAAAGAAACCGCAAGTGGCTTAGCGCAGTTTAATTTCGCGTAATTTTGTCCTGTTTATTCGCACCCTATGACACGCACGCGTTGATGTCACCACATTTTCGCATTGAAGCTTAATATCTAACATGGCGAGCGCTCAGTTTGCTTGACAAAAGCGCCTCTTACGACTCCGTTATAAGCATTAAAAGAAGAAGATAACTTGATGGTTTGAAAGGGAGAGATTTGTAAACAAGAAAGATAGAGGGATCGCGCTAATATTAAAAACGATTATAATTAATAAGTGTAAGCGAAAACATTTTACAAAACATAACTTGTTTGAAATAGAGCTAACATGATATTTGTGAAGTAGCATTTAAAGAAACGCTGTTGTTATTTTCATACCTACAAAATTTTGGAGCGAGACTTTTTTTTACTCCACGGAAATTATTTTTATTTATTTATTTATTTTATTTATTTATTGATTTTAATTTAGTAATTTGTAATTTTCAACTGGTCATCTGAATAAAGATAATCCTACATGTTATAATTATTATTTATTTATTTTATTTATTTATTGATTTTATTTTAGTAATTTGTAATTTTCAACTGGTCATCTGAATAAAGATAATCCTACATGTTATAATTACGTTATGCTACATTATTATGAATAGAGACCCTCCACATAGCATCCATTAAGATGACCTAGGCCATGGATCAAATGTAAAAAATAAAATAAATAATCCTCGAAAAAGAGCGTAAACACAAAAAACTACCCGTAAGAGCGTTTAAGGGAGGTTTGTTGTATTTCGGTAGAAATTCAGAATACAAGGTCTTAAAATTGATTTACCTCCAATTGTCCTCCAACGCTCTCAACGATCCAACTATAATTACCGAATTCTCTCTACGCGCGCCGCTCAAATGGTTGTAATAATGAAACCCGTTTCGATGAGATATTAGTATAAAATAGCGCCTCTAATTGTATAGCTCTACGGGTCTTAAAAACTCGCGCACCACCGTTGCTGACTCCTGTCCCATCATACACATCAAATACTTTATTTTTTCGATGCATCCAATCGAAGCCCTTATATTCCCGGGTAGACGAAGCGGGCACACGGGCATGATGACGCGGTATGAAGGTAGGTAGGAACACATCTATTATTATTATTCGTTGAGTGCTGCCGTTTGCAATTGCAACTGCGATATTTACTGCGGAGTGTATCCACACAATGGACTGTGCATTTGGAGAGGCGCGCTGAAACTAAAAACTGGCAGATCGTTATGTCTGTTATAATTAAGTGCCCGTATAGTTTTGTATGAAATATATCATACAGACAACAAAAAAAAAACAACGCTGCCAAAAATATGTAGGAACTTTTTTTTATAATTGGCTTTACACTAGATGCATGTTTAATTTAATATATTTTGGCGATGATTCATTTATTCCACAGCCGAGTTGTTAGCATAGGAAGAATATGAACACTTTATTTTTAAATAAATAATATATATATATTTTTTTTTTTATTAAAAGAAAGACTAACATTCCCGGATTACGAATAACCTGAAAATATTTGAAAATCTCCTACTACCACCACAGTAAGCGGAAAATGTTGCTTGTGTTGTGATGGAGGACTTAGCCAGCCGAGGAATTGAATTGTGGACCCAAACGCTTCCTACTTAAATGCCAGTTTTTTTTTAAATATACGAAAACTGTTTGCATAGTTAAAATCATTTTCAAAGTTTCCATTTTTCAAAGCCCGCCAAAACGATCGAAATCTGGCGAGGTACGTGTGACGTCATACGAACCTTGATTTTGTCGGTTTACAGTAAGACACATTCCAAAACGGTCTGTATGAAATCAATAAATCCCAAAACAAATAATTAGCAAGAATTAAAAAAAAAATAATCAAAATTGAAATAATTTGTATGCTGTCATTTAAATCTCTTAATGGTTTTTAATTGTATTTATATCAACGATTTAATAATTCTAAATAATTATTTAAAGGGGTTAGGGTGTAAAGTGCACACATTTCGTGAGGACTGTTTTCGAAATTCGGTTTTTTTATCCGATAGAAGAAAAATTTATTTTCTCCATACAAACAATTCTACTTTTGTACCTGTAAACTACCTTAAAACGTTGAAATTTATAAAAAAAATATTTTTACTTGTACTATCATGTAGAATTACCTTACCAAGTTTTTGTACTTTACCTCTACACACCCTATATAATATAATTAACGTATTATTTAAAATCATAATAAATTCACTCGAGCGATTTTCTGCACATTATGCCAAGTTTGCAAAAATATTTTGAGCGATCACTTGGCATATTATAAAACCTAAAAATATGGGAGACATGGAAAAATTAAGGTGAATTCATTGGCTTTAAACCACAGTTAGCAGTTTCAAATGTTTAGGAATGGTGTTAATTAAATAAAATGGTAAATGTCAAATATGACACCAATTGTTTAAGGGAAAATAAAATGTATTTGATTGAGGCAAGGAATGGTGGCGTAAGGAGTTATCCATCGGTGAATAATATACCTTCAATTTTTGGTAGGTTTGTTTTCATTTTTCACCCCACCACCATAAATCAGTTCATGAAGAATTCATGCGAAAATTTATTTTGGCAATTCCTCAGTACCAGTTAAAGAAGATTTTATAAACTCTATTTCATATATAAGCTAAGTTTGTATATTTTTTTCCATTTCTTTTGATATTTAAATTTTATTATTACTTAACCTATCAGAAAACATGGTAAATATATTTTAAGTTACTTTATGGAATCATGATACTATTTCTACAGTAAGTAGAATTCATCGAATTTCCTCTTTGGAAAAGTTATACATGCCTAAAGGAGATTATTAGTTCGCAGAAAATTGTATTGATCGAAATTTCGAAGCCATGAATTCTAGTTAGAAACGTATATAAGTATACGTCATAAAGGATTTAGTTTTTGTGAAAACGAAAGAAATAAATATCGTGTGGGAGATCAAAGGAACTTGATGGAAAATAATTTATTTATTTATTTCACGCCTATTAAGGCTTTTACATACATAAATATATAATAAATATTTACGAAATTATACACGAAAATAGTGCAGGAAAGGACTATTTAAAAAGATTGCAGAAAAATAAATATAAAGTCAAAATATCACTGAACTTGATCACACAGCATGGAGGCACAAAACATAAAAAATCCAAAATATTTTTTTCTGTTTCAGTTGACAAAATTATTATGTGTTAGTCAAATCAAATTAAATACCTTAATTAAAATATTCCACTACTTGATGAAAAAAACTTCAATAGGGTATGCTTATATATTGAAATTGATGTACTAAATATATCAACAATATCGTAGTATTTGTTTCCTAGCTGTTGAATACGTCGCATAGGAGTGTGATATTGGGACGTTGATATAGAATTGCTACAATAATATGGTAGGTACTGTCTTGTAACCGACCTGCTTGGAGTATGAAAAGAGATAACATATAATAAATTAGGGGTATCAAACATTGAATTAATAATTTTATACAAACTGGTTAAATCGGAAATAATTCTGCGATCAGATAATTTTATTAAATTTAATGAACAACGTACGTTATCGTAATTTAGGTTTTCTCTAGGAATGCCCATTTTAAAATTTACATATCTTTAAAATTTATTTTCGATTTTTTCAATCGAATGTGAATGAACCTCATAATTTGGGGACCAAACCGTGGAATTGCATTGTACAATGTACATGACTCCTTACTAGTGATATACATATAATGTTTTTACAGTATTTACATTATTGAAATCACTAGATACCCTTAAAATAAATCCCAACATTTTCAAAGCTTTATTGGTTAACTTATTTTTTAAATATTATTTTTTATGAAACAATAACTTTTTTCAAATATTATTTGATAATGTGAGCCCTACTAGGTGCTGACGTCAGCACGGGTAAAGCACCCAATATAATGTTGTAGTAATATAAATATATGACGGCGTCCGTGGTTGAGGGCAAGGTTCTCGCCTAGGAAGCCGAAGGTCGCGGGTTTAAATCACAGTAAAATTTACTGATTAATTTGTGTTATCTCACAATTTATTTATTTAAATAATATGTATTATATTTGAGGCAGAAGATACTCTCAGTATCACTCCGGTTTGAGACCAATATTCAGAAACGTGGCGACCAGATCTGAATAGTCAGGTACTCTCACACCTTCATTTTCCCCATCTCCTCCCCCTTACCAATCCCTTTAGCCTCACAACATACCCCAATTGGGGATACCATAGTCTCACTGGCTCCAGACGGTTGGGAGCAGTTGGGACCGTTGTTCGTTATTTACATAAAAAAAACTGTAAAATTACTAAATTAACTGCTGAATTACTTGAAACCCAGATTTTACCATTGAATACAAAAAAAATATTTATATTTTTCACGTTCGTGAAAAGGAGAGGAATATTTTTAAACAATATTATTTAACAATTCCATTCAATATGTAGGTACCTATCCACGAAGAAATCACCTTACCTCTACGACCATATACAAATATCCATGGTTTTCAAAAAAGCGCTCTGGTGGCAAAAAAACGAACCTCAGTAGCCCAAAATGGCGGACAAAGGACCAGCGTCCGATTGTTTCTGAATTCTGAATGGAAGGAATCTGTTTTCTTTGTGGCGGAATGTAGGTTTCCCGGTTTTTTATTATTATCCGGACGTGCTGTTATTGTGGCGTGTTGTTATGGTTCGCGGAAATGGACGGCTGTTTAATGTTTGAAAATGACATTTAGCGTGACCATTCCACAGATAATGTGCATTTATGTGATATTTAACTGTTGTTGTCAAACGCTAGCAGGATCCAACCGTTAAAATGCACATAAGTTATTTACTTTTAATTTTTTGTACAATTTTAAGATGAATAGTTAGTTAAAATAATAGTATTTTTTCGAGATCGCTGGCCACGCAAGTGTTATAAAAAAAATTATTATTCATCTTAATTACTATAAAGGGAAATCTGCATTTGGGAAATTTCTAATTTCGTAAAATGAAAATTAGGTAGTTTTTTTTACAATTTTAACCTCGTCAATCATCACTGTGATACCGACATATCCATTTTTTTGTTTCACTCTGTAGAACGAAATGATGCAAACATCCCGGCAAAACGAAGACCAATTTATGACGGTCTCGCTTCTCAAATCAAGTTCTTCCATTATTAAGGTTGTACTCAGTTGGCAGCAAGATTGAACAAAATAATACAAATGTATAAATTTTTCTAGAGAAAGGTTTTACTTAGCAAAAAATGTACCGTTTCTAGCCGAAACAGAAAACTTGCACCTGATTTTACGTTTCTGACCGGCACTCACTATTGAAGTTTTTCTACATCTACAAAACTACAAACGTTTTCACGTTTTTGCAATTTTTTTTATTATTTTAACCTAACCTATCCTAACCTAACCTAACCTACACTGACCTAAACTATAATAACCCAACCTTTTTAAAATATTTCTTTATGTGTAAAATACGTCTAAATACCTTTATTTTATTTTCAGAGCACCGTCAAAGTAGTACCTACCTGATTTTCATAGAGAAAATTGTAATTATGTCTCTTCTAGCTACTCTTTGCTATGATACTATAGAAACTACGGTATCAGGAATACCAATATAAGAAAATGTCAACAACAGAAATTATTTTGGCTGTCATCGCATACAACGAAAGCGGATTTTAATTTTACGTAGTTAAACATTAAAATGAACAAAGTAAAAATTTCCCAAATGCATACAAGTTTCTTTTTATAGTAATTAACAAAGATATTAGAAGAACGAGATATGCTATGTTGGCCGCCGGACCGTAGGCGGAGTACTACCTAATTAGGGTACTTTGAATACTGTCGGGACGTGTACGCACAGAAATCTGTTCTATGTATTAGTGCGGATACCTTAGCGTAAGCGAAGGTGTGCAGTAGTATTGGTAACTTTACTTTTAACTCCCTCTTTTTTACTTTCCAATAAAAAAAAACAAAAAAAACAAAAGAAAACAAAAAAAAAACAAAACAAAAACAAAAATAGAAAAAAACGAAAACGAAAAGGAAAACAAAAGCAAAATTTACTGTCCGGGATAAACCTTCCCCATAGGAAAAACTAAACCCTTCCACACACTTTTCCACAAATGATCATCTAGTCAATCAACATTATGCAAGTGCATTATATAAGCAAAATAAATACAAAACAATACAAGAACAACACGTCAACTCACCAGAGATCAAATGGGAAAATAATTCACCGACTCCAGATATTTTCAAATCAGAGAGTTTGGCTCGGTAGAACTTCTAACAGGGCCTATAAATCCTACTGATCCCTCAACATAAATATTTAAAAAATCTTTCGTTATCCTACATGTATTCAAAGTGACCGACTTTTGCATCTTTATATATAAATTTTTTGATAGATCTAATACGCCTAAATTTTTAATGAGAGAGCTAGGTATAATGCCAGCAGCCGAAATAACGAATGGTAATATTTTTATAGTCTGAGAACGCCAAATTATTTTTATCTCATTTCCTAAATCTGTGTATTTTCTTATTTTTTCATTAACAGATTTTTGAATATTACAGGAAATAATTAATTAATAATTAATTATTTAAACCTTTATAACATGTAACTATTATTATTATTTTAATAAGTATGCTAGACAAACATCAAATTAAATTTATTTTTAATATAGTTTTTAAAATTCTTTTTCCTTTATTATTTCTTTTGTCCTTTTTTGTACAAAATACGTAAATCTAATATGTCCAAATTGTAACTTTCTTAAAACGGGAATTCCTCCTAGTATGACAGTCAATTGTATACAGTAAAGTCAATATGTATTTCCTGTACTAAATAAATACATATATAGATAAAAATAAAACAAAATTAGACTGTAAAGTAACCAAAGACCACCTAAAATAATTACATTGATATAACTCATAAACTGTTTCTATGTTATCGCCCTTCAAATTACAAGCTACCAGCATGAATGTTCAGAATTAAGTACCTAGGCACATCTCCGTCATAGTAAAGTATTGAACGCTTTATTGTGCTTTTTGTTTTCCATTAATGAGTGACAACCACCCCGCTGACAATCGAAATACTTGAATCGAGACAATGGCGCTGTTTGCTTTGTTGGATCAAAACACAATGCGGTTAGGCGGCTTATTATGTGAGCTTTTGTTGATTGAACTTCGTTTTAAAATTGCGCAAAATACCTCCAGCCCAACTGTTCCTTTTACACCTATTGTACGGGAAATACTACATTCAGATTTTGCACGGATGTTCGACGTACGGAAATGGTAATGAAGGTCCTAATAACGTTATATTCATGAATATTTATCATGAATATCAATAGAGTATGAAGTTCAACAATGAAGTACTCAGTCAATCTGATGAACTTTGAATATTAATGTCAGATTCGATAATAATACCTATGCACGAAATGAAAGTTTTCTGTGTTTATTGACCTTTAGCGTCTAGGGAAAATTGTGTTTCGTAAACATCTATATTGTTGGGCTGTTAAGTTTATCGAACTTGGAAATTCCCGAATCAATACAAGAAAATATACTACTGAATCAATGAAAACGAAAAAGACAAGGACGTTTACAACTAGAACACTGAGATCAATAACAATAGGACACATTCGCAACTCGACTACGGAGAAAAATAATAACATAACATGTCATTAAACCTCAGAGATCAACAGTTACAAAGCATTTTTTCAGGTCGATATTAAGTATTAAAGGACGTGAGCATAAAATCAAACAATGTACGAATGCCGATGTTGAAGGTTGCATCAAGTATACAACCATACCCTGGATGTAAAAAATGGACAGATTATGAGCCACAGAGGTCCAGAAAGTCACATGTATAACAATGAAACAACTAAACATCAATCACCGTCTACTAAAAAAACCCGCAACTTTCCCCTTTCCGAAGAACCAAATAAAGATTATCCTAATCTTTTAAGACTATGTGTCGACTTTAATTATTATAACATCGACTATAGTGGCAAGATTCCGGAAATATTAAGTAATAGTCCAAAGCGTTGCTATATTTCTCGAATCACTTATTTTCATTGACTACACATGACCCAAACTTCATCATGGTCTCCTGTTTTTTGGTATCGTTTTACAAACATATTATTTTATTATTTCATATTGTCAGTCGTGTATATTGTTAAATAAAATAAATTAACAAAATGACATGAGTATGTCACAAGACTACAAAGGTCAACACAGTAAGTACAGCACTAAGTCATATAGGGGGACAGTGAAGAATTGAATAAAATGAAAGTTGGCAAGAACAGAACGTAGGTATGCAATTAGTTCACCAAGGGTGCGTATAAACAGGCAAAATTTTGGAAAGCAAAGCAACCGCAAGCGGCGTTTCGGGCAGTTTGCGATTGCTTGGTTCCTTTCCCATAATTCGCGGCTCGCCTTGCGGAAATTTTCTTGTGTTTATAAGTAGCATAATACTCGCCACGACAGAGGTGCTTAAAAAGAAAGTACCTTGTTTTATGCGCAGTTTGAGGTATCTTTTGGAAGACAACAACACGCATTTGTTTTCTTCGTGTACGTTGAGGTTTTTGTGTAAATCTTGTTGCATATTTATATTGTGTCCTATGATTTCACACATGTTCACATCATTTTATGCAAGTGACAGTTAATTTTTAATTTATTTAAGTGTGGTCTATCTATCAGACGCAAGGTTATCAAGGTTTATATAAATGTGTTTACTATTAACCTCATAATGTACCACACGCTTTTGGGACACAGTATAATATTATTAGAAATATTGGTTTACCTTCTGGAACGGCCAGTGATGTCAGCAGGAAGTGAACACAGGCAGCCCCCGTTCCGTGTCCCACCAGGGTGACGTTGGTTGGGTCTCCCCCAAACACGGCGATGTTCTCTTGGATCCAGTGCAGCGCCGCGATCTGGTCCATGAGACCATAGTTCGCCGGTGACCGCGGGTAGTCGTCCGAACGGGGGTTGAGGAAACCTGGGAAAAAGTAAGAAGAATATATATTGAACTTCACTAATCATAATATTGGTGATGTTTTTGAAAACCTAAAATATATATCCACTGACATATAAACGGTATTTACAGTGCGGAAAAATATTCTGGAGATTTTAAAAATCACGGGAAAATCTGAAGTCTTGAAAAATCAGTTTCCATTTTGAAAGTGTAGATTTTATATTTATATATATATTTCTGTTAAAATATTAAATTATAGCTACGTACTACGTACCGCTTGAATGAATTGTTCATATAATCAGTTTCAATTTTGAAAATGACACGCATGAAATTCGAAGCAAATTTGAATTCATTGAAGCAGGAGTTATGCAGAACGTAAATACAACGGAAAATAATATTTATCATGATGACGATTTCAAATTTAATACTGAGATTTTTTAAATTCTTTTATATTACATGCAATTTTTTTTTTAAAAGTGGATACATTTTTTAGTGCTCATATATATTTCACACGCAATGCCAGGGATTTCCCTGTGTTATGTGGTGAAGTTTACATATTGAAATTTTTCATAATACGCATAAAATATGAAATGAAATAATTTAATTCAGATTTGGTTATACGCATTTGATATAATAATTTAATTTAAATAAGGATAAGTTATTTGAGAGATGTATGGAGGGAGATTAGGTTGTAGGAGTGTAGAACGTATATGGGTGTTATGATTGTAGGTTATATTATAGTTTTCGGTTTTTAAGTTATCAGGGAAAAGATTGAAACTTTTAAGAGTTAGGTAGATGAATTGTCTTTGTGCTGATTTAATATGAGGTTTAGGTACATTGTAGTATCGGTTGATTATACATCTGGTGGTGCGATTTTGTTGTCAGTGTTTTAAATGAATTTGACGTGCATTTAAGATACTAAACTCCATGAAGAGTCGAATGGAGAAATAGCTTGTCGATCGCTTGTTGATAACACGTTTTACCATTTGTTGTGCGTTTTGGATAGGATCAATAATACTTTGAGCACAGCCACCCCAAATTAAGTTCCGTACGCTAACAGGGATTGGCAGAGAGATATCTTTTATCCTCTGCTGCTCCTATCATTATATTAAAACAATAAATTTAATAGTGGAACCCCTGCAACTTTTGTAATGTAAATTATTAATGTAACTATGTCTATGTCTAGTTTAGATACTTTAATAGTACACAACTGCTGACCCTGAACAAATCGCAAGTGCGCCTTACTGTCGAATTTGGCAGCCATCTCTGGTCCGGAGCCCCAAAATACCTGAAAAAAACCCTTGACTCTGTGCAGAAACGGGCGGTCCGTTTGATAGATTCCCCAATCTTAACAGACGGACTGCAATCTTTAGAGCACAGGCGTCAGGTAGGTATGCTGTCCTTGTTCTATCGGTATTACAATGGAAGATGCTCTGAGGAACTAGCGTCATTGATCCCTTCGGCACCGGTGCGTGGTCGGGATACACGCCAAACGCGCGCCCAACATTTGTACACGGTTGACATTTGTCACATGAGAACGGGTTGCTTCTACGATTTGTTCTTAAGTTCAACAGCTCAGCTGTGGAACGAACTGCCGGCCTCTGTGTTTCCTCCCTCCTACAACATGGGACTCTTCAAGACCCATGTTCACTCCTTCCTCTCCACAAAAAGACCCTCCACACAGCATCCACAAAGATGACATAGGCCCTGAGGGAAATTATTTTCTTCAGGGCCTCCTGTGTGGAGTTAATATAAAAAAAAAAGTTTAAAATACGTTAAAATATACGTATTAAAATACAAACGTATTATTTAAGTATGACTTTGTTAAAGAATAGCATTTTTTCAATTAAATAGTTCTGGTGGTTTAAAAAACGTGATTGGATCTCTCGTTCTCCTGTTAGTGAGTGGGGCGTGGTAGACTTGGACCAATTCTCTGCTGAATACTGTCGACTCTGCGCTTCTTTACTCTGTTCCTTACTTCTCCCATCCCCGTTTTTATCTCCCCGTTTTCATTCCCCCCTTTGTCCTTTTTTCCTCATTCTTTGATTTCCTAGCCGGAGTGGAGAGTGCTTTGTGCCAGAGAGGCGATTCCCTGTAATACCAGCTCCACTGATTGCATTACCACACCACCGTGATAGCAAAGCAAAATACTAACAGCGACTGAGTACAAAAAGCACACCTTTAAAAGAA
Organism: Hesperophylax magnus; assembly: GCA_026573805.1. Taxonomy (NCBI): domain Eukaryota; kingdom Metazoa; phylum Arthropoda; class Insecta; order Trichoptera; family Limnephilidae; genus Hesperophylax; species Hesperophylax magnus. The sequence goes on from JAIUSX010000036.1 coordinate 1,752,983, forward strand.
CTAAGCTACTTTAATGTATCTGCATAGCAACTACTATAAAAAGGACTACATTTTTTAAAGAGGTATATATATATTTGAATATCACTACCATAGCAGTAAATATACGAAATAAATGTCGGCTCTACCAAATTGGAATTTGACTTAAGCTTTTTAGCGCGGTTGACTACAGTCCCTAGAAAGGAGTCTTCAGTCATCAGCCAACCCGAATTATTAAGAAGAACGAATTATTATTGAAGACATTTTAAAAGTTCACAACAATTAAAAGCCAGTTCCTATGGAGGAAGGTTCAAACCTCAAACAAAACGAAAAAAATCTTTAATATTAATAATAATATTTGGATGATTTGTTTAGCGCCGTTTTTGTGCAAAATCACCTGAGGGGCGCTGTACAAATATATAATACATTTACACAATGATCTATGTTATAACTAACTATATATGGAGATAATATTGCATATATATATATATATATATATATATATAAATATATATATATATATATATATATATATGTAAGAGTAACATAATACATGGATAAAATAGCTAAATATAATTTACTCATAAGTTAATTAGAAAATAAATTTATGTAATATACTGATATGTATTATAAAACAAATGTTTAAAAAAAGAAGAAAAATAATGTCTGTTGTATCTATAGAGAAAAAAACTAATAAGTAATGGCAAAATACCAACGCCGTAATTAATATTGAATCTTATTGAATATAAATAATAGTACTTGAAATGGTAAAGTAAATCAAAGTATATTAATATACATATCAAGTATGACCGTACATGCATACAGTCATTAATATTCGTCCAAAAAAATAAATAAAAAATAAACAAACGTTGGAAGGTATAGAGACAAGATTTTTTTTAAAGCTAATAAATACCTAATACAAGTTAATAACTAGCAAATAGGTCTGAAATTAGTTGCCTTTTGAAACTCACAAAGTTATTAACACCAAATATATCAATACGTTCACAGTATTTGTTTGCAAGGTGATGAATTATTGGAATTGGTGAATACATAGAGTAGTTAGTATTGAGGTTATTGTTACATTTAAAAGTGTCTTTGCTTCGAGTTTGTCTGGCAGGTACATTCATATAAATTAATTCTAATAATTCAGGGCTATCAATGAGAGATTTGATAATTTTGAATAAAAATAATATATCAGTTAGAACTCTTCTATCTGATAGTTAGAGAAGTCTGGTTTCGGTACGTAAGTTATTATAATTTATAAATTCGATGGAAATATTCATTTTAAAATTGATGTACCCAAGAAATTTATTTTGTACCTTATCTAAGGCTTGAGAATGGACTTTGTAGAACAGTGACCATACTGTTGAATTATATTCTAATTTACTTCGTACTAATGAGCAATATAAATGTTTTAAAGTTAACACATTTTTAAACTTTGCCCCCATTCTCAAAATAAAACCGAGCATTCTCATTGCATCGCTAGTAGTTTCATCGATGAGTAAGTTAAACTGTTATGTAGACTTTCGTGGAATAAGACACCGAGATCTAGAATCTGTGAAACTCGAAGAAGATTAGGGCCATTAATGAAATAAGAAAAATGAAGAGGATTTTTACCATTGTAAAACTAATAATCTGGCATTTACTAATATTTAGTTGCAAATCATTTTCTGAATACCAAGCAAATAGTTTATTCTGATTCGATTATGTATAATATTGTATATAAAGATAAGTTATACTCTAGTTACAACATAACATATAGTTACATTTTCTATTTCATCTTTCCAAATACGCAGAAACCAAAGAAAATTGACAAAAAAAAACAAATAAATATTTCCTTCTGTTTACACGGTAGCATAATAAAATCACTTTGAAGAAAAACGGTTTTAAGCAAATGAAAATTTGCTGAAACTTTTTTCGGAGCTTTGAAAAAGTATATACCCATGCATACCCATATGAATGTAATATATTTTTTTAAATTTTTATTTTGTTAGATCAATCAATTACATCAGAAGTAAGTAATAAATTATGCAATACTTAGGCACATAAACACTCCCACAACACATTTCTAAAAGTTAATATCTTCAGTGTTTTATTACTCTTAACATATGTAACATTAAAACGAGAAAACATTTGTAAGTTTTTAGATTCTCACGGCCAAAAGCATTTTTGTTGTTTGTTTTTGGGGTGTTATGCCGTGTTGCGCTAACTCCTTCTTTAGCCGACGTTTCGGACAGCGTTGCAGTGTCCATCATCAGGGCAGATCCGGTAGATCCGAATCACATCTTCGGATCTACCGGATCTGCCCTGATGATGGACACTGCAACGCTGTCCGAAACGTCGGCTAAAGAAGGAGTTAGCGCAACACGGCATAACACCCCAAAAACAAACAACAAAAAAGAGAAAACATTTTATTTTTATTTTTCTTTAGTAAATAATCACGACATGATTTATAAAAAAATACTCTTGGAGTAGTTAAGTAGGCAAATATAAAATATCGTATTGTCTTGCAATCCTCAGGTATATAAATTCTACAGCTTTTAGTGTACTTTCATCTTTCGTCTGTCAGTTCTGTGCCTCACTGCCATAAGTCAGGGTAGGTAATATCACTCCATCGTGAACTGTTAGTTTCACTTCTTTAGATCGTGTTTAATCGCGTTCAGTTCTCCATTAAGACGTGACAATACCCTAAAATAAAGCCAGAATCTTATTGAAACGACGTAAGTGAAGCTGACGTTCACAAAATTATGCAACGCGCGGCCATGCTGTATTGGACAGACTTGCTGTTAAATTTGCACTGTCGAATCTCTAAAATAAAGTGATAATCTTGACGACATAAGTGATGAAGTCTTGTAAAAACAATATTCGGTTCGCGGCCCGGCGTAATGGAATGACATCCGGTCGACTTCGCTCTAGCAGTCCCGGAAAATCGATCTTTTTGTGGGGTTTATTTTAATTATTTCCGATTAACGTATTACTCAAATGTTATTAGAGGATTCCCTCCGAAAGTTACTTAATCACGCTCTAGAAAAATAAAATCTGGTGCTTACATCTAATGTTATAGTTAAGGTTTTATAAAATTTTCAAACTTATAAATAAAATATTTTTATGGTAAGGTTCTTTTTTATAAATTTTAAATATAAATAACTTACATCCGCAGAGATTCCTATAGAAAAATTTGAGATTTTAGTAATACGTTCATAAGAAATAATTTAAGTGTGAGCGCTGAGCAAACCCCCGTTATTAGAATTGTATGTCACCTTAAATGATATCAGGCAGAAAGAGAGACAAAGCGCCACAAGGAGAAAAATGACTATAGCTAATTTATTGATAATCCAGTAATTCCGGTTAAAAACGGGATTTCAGGCCTTACAAATGAATAAACAAGTTTTCTAATAAATTTGAGTAAATTACGAATAATAATATTTGGATGAAAAAATCACCTCATGGGAAAATATATATATATATATATATATATTATCATGATGTCGGAAAATTTGTTCATTAAAATCCCAATATTTTTGTGTTACAACGAAAATTATTTGTAGTTATTTTACAAAATCAAGGCAATTGAGTCAGCTCTGGGCCCAAGCTTACTCAAGATCACGTCCCTAATTTCTTTTTTTTAAATATATTTTTCATTTTCACATATCTTTTGTAGATTCAATGTATATATTTATATGGGACGTGTGGGATTGCACTAACCTCCCCACATCCTGGAATAAAAAAATTCTATTATTATTTATTAATAAGGTCTTAATTTATCGTGAGGGCAAAAATTGATTTTTCTCCGTGCAATAATATCGGTATTTGATTGGCTTTCTCGGACTAATTAATCAATAGTAAAAATGTATAATGTCGTTAGGCGGCTTTCACGTTCAAAATTTCATCTTATCTATTCTATGGAGTAATTTGATTAAAAAACAAATGTTTAAAAGGGTACGCATATAAGGGACTCTTGCGAAGAAATAACCAACAATAGTAAGAAAAGGTATAGTAAATAAATGTAAAGTTAAAAAATCCAAAAAGAAACGCTTTCCAAAAGGGGAGCAAGTTCTGGTCCTTATGGACATGCATAAATAATAGACCGTGACCGGAGACAAAGCTTTCAAAGGTTCATGAGCTGTGTACCTTTGAAATTAAAAAGTTTGAAACGTTAAATTTTATTCTTATCGTATCAAGGTAAAAGTTAGAAAGATTTTGCAGGGAATTTATAAGTTTGGGAAACTTTGATTGTTTTATCATCCCTTTGAGACGATGAGATGTTTCTAGGGAATGTTTTCAACTTTAGCATCAGGGTCTAAGCCATCATAAATTCTGCAATTTAAAATGTCAACTACGAGTGACGTAGTGTTTCAGGGTCAGTAATTATAAGCTCCATATATTCGTTTAACACGTCAGGCTTCTGGCATATTGGCTGTTATATCTTTTAAAGACACTGTCAGAAGGATGAAGAATTTGCGTGTATTTCCGCTTTGCAATAATATCCAAACAATAAATAAAAGTGAACAGTAAAAACTCTTTTTTATGATTATAAAATAATCTTTCAATTTTTATTGTCAGAAATAACATACAATTTTAAAAATATGAATTTTTTTTTTTTAATTGCTCAATTTACGTTTTTTTGTCTAAACAATAAACCAAAATTACGAAAACAATGTATTAATTGTACAATACTGTCACTCCACTTTGTTGTCGTTTCATAAACAAATAATATATAATAAAATTCACAAATTTTTGCGTTAAAGTTGCATTCGGAACCTTCCGTTTCATAGAAGCGCATATTTTAATTCTTCTCTAGTTAACTTCTAGATTTTAATATAAAGCGTACTGTTTTATCTTTCTAATTCCGTTTACATAATATTTCTCACTATGACAGTAAGAGACTAACTAACTAACTATCACGCCGTTTCACCGCAGTGGTAGGCAGAGAGAACTGACCGCTAAACAACTCGGTCTTGGCACACACTTCTTGCCTCATTCACATTCATACATCGTCTCATACACACTCTTTTATTATTCTGTAGGAAGAGACAATATTTTTATGTATGTCTTCTGACTGAAGCATGGAATACTATGTTAATGTTTGCAGAGCTGGCAATATTTTGACTAGGTATATTATTATCAAATATAACTGTTTTTGTGAGTGTTCTTAAAACTCTTGCGGTGAGTTCGGCATCATTAGCTTCTGGGTCAAGACGTGGAATTCAAACAAGATCATTGTCGTGGCTACATCTAAGTGGCTCAGCTCTTATCTCAATGAAAGAAGAATACAGATGATGTGGCAACCACCTTGATGAACAATTCATCTAATTATTTTTCAAATTACTAACTTTCATTCAATTTTTATACCTATATGTCATGTAATGAGGAGAGATTGCGTTTGCACCACTTATTTATTTATTTATTAACGCCTTTTTGAGGGGTTTTACATATGAATATTAAGAAATATACATTATTTATTGTACATAACCGAATTGCTTCATTAACAACATTTTATATTTGTTTAAAGATAAATTGAAGAAGTCCACTGACTTTTTTTTTTTTTTTTTTTAATAATTATTTTTTATTTTTAATAATATGTTTTACATGGGACATAATTCATTTTACATCATTGGTTTTTTACTACTCTTCCATTGAAAGCATTTGTTTGTGTATGGAAGGGGAGTGTACTTGGTATAATTGTTTCCCTCCATTAGTATTCTGGGCAAAGAGGAATAAAATAACGGTAGTTAGTCCCAGAATTTCTGCACTGAAATAAATCCTGACTTATAGTATTACGTTGTGAAATCCGAGAGCTTATCAATTCTAGCAATACCGGACTATCCACTAAATCGTTGAAAATTTTAAATGGAAATACCAAGTCAGTGAAAATTCTTCTGTCTGACAATTTAAGCATATTCATATAATTTAACAGAGTTTTGCAGTTCAACATAATTTCTGGAATACCCATTTTAAAATTTATAAAACCTAAAAATTTGTTTTGTTTTCTTTCAACACCTTGTACATGTATTTTATAATTATAATATGCATTTCTCTCGTGATTTATGGATCTCTGGAAGATCTATTTAACTGCTGTCAAGATGCAACACCGCATGTTCGATATTTTTTCAATAAAATATAAATTCAATATTAAGTTAATTTTCACAAGTTGAGTGATTTTTTATCTTTTTTTTCACTTAATGTTGTACTCTGTACATCTTAAGTGATACAATACCTAATTATGAATGTAAATGTGTAATTCATCCTGTAAATTTTAAATTCAACGCTAAAAGAATTTCAGCCTGCCGAAAATTATATCCCTATTAAAAATTATCCCCGAAAACATCTCCTGAAAAATCCTCCCTTATTTTTGGCGGCGTTGAAAAAATAGGCCATTTCATCCCCTCGACGCCAGCAAGACGACCTACAGCCGATTTCCTGCGAAAAACTATCTGTCTCTGTCAGAAAATGAATCCTACCTACCCTTAAGGAAAATGTTCTACAATGCGTCCTGCTTGAATATGCAATGTATAAATTAAACGTGAATTAATATGCAAATGAACGTCATATTTAAATAAAATAAAATTTTGCTGTTTATTTTTAGTAAATAAAATGGCTAAGGTTTCAACATGTTAAAGGCTAATGATTTTAAGGCGTACTTTATTATTTGACGACATTACAATCGACCATTTTGCATAAATTTTAGTTTTTTGAGTTTGTTTTATTAAATACTGCACAGAAGTTGTTGGTCCCGTTAATCTAATGCATAAACGTCTTTTTTGATCTAAAAATATACTATAATATAAAAATTATTTCCTTGATTGTGCATTCTTACCAGTAGAGGCTCGTAACTTTTGGGTGTACTAGAGTGCTAATATTACAAAAGATGGTATTGCTGATTTTGTTGTAGCTGAAATTTTTTTTCGATAATTCAATTTTCAGGAAATTCAGGATTTTTACAGCCAAATTGAAATTTCCTGAAAATCTTCAAACAATAAATTGAATGGTAAGTTTTTAGATTTTCACGGCCAAAAGCATTTCGGATCTACCGGATCTGCCCTGATGATGGACACTGCAACGATGTCCAAAACGTCGGCTAAAGAAGGAGTTAGCGCAACACGGCATAACACCCCAAAAACAAACAACAAAAATAAATTTAATTTTCGAAAAATCTGAAATTTTCAGCTACAAAAACATTGATAATGCAATTTTTGTAATATTTGCACTCTAGTACACCCAAAAGTCACGAGCCGCCACTGATTCTTACGTATATGTTTTAAGGATATGTGGGAATGCATAAATCTCCCCACATTCCACAACAAACACATAACTATTATAATTATTAATCTCAATTAGTTGAGGTATGTTGTGAGGCTTAAGGAATTAAGGAGGGGAACGACACGAGATGAAGAACCGGGCTATTTACGAACACCGGGAATCGAATCCGCAACCTCCGTATTCGTAGTTAAGAATTTTAACCACTCGTCCACCGAGGCCGTAAACAACCACCAGCTCTCTGTCCGAATCAGTAATAGTATTAATAATTTTTTATTACAGTGCCAAAGACAGATATTCGTAATATTGAGTTTAAATTAATAATTATTTTATTCATTCCGCACGCAAAATTGGTTTACAAATTCTTTTATAAGCGTTCCCCATTGTATATTTTATATGCTCTTGATTTTCCACGCCATAAAACATGATATTAATGAATTTTTCGACGATGCAATTTATCAAATGAACTGCATGAATAGTAAGTAATTCAAAATACAGAAGAGGTGGGGGTAGGTACCAACCCATTAAAAGCTAAAAGGAACGATGTCAACCCCAAAACCTATTCAACCTTGGAAGGGTAAATTTGTATGGAAATAGCTCGACTGATTTTATAACATCATCCATCATTTTTTCATCACATTTTCAATAAGCAAAATCACTCTTCATTGTGTATCACCAACAATTTACTGACAAAGAATTAACGGGATTGGTCTACACAAGAAGAAAAATAATTATTGAAAATTTATAAGAATCTTTTCAAATTAATGGTAATCCGATTAATAACGGGATTACAGGCCGTTTTCAGACAAAACTTGAGTAAATTTGTAATAATATCGGAACACGTGTTCATGCACCTGCGTTTGAATTGAAAATATTATATAATGACGAAATTCAAAAATGTTAGGATTTTTTATGAGTACAAGTTCCGACATCGTAATAACGTATTTGTGTTTTAGTAAAATTTTATCAGGAAACCTAACAATTCATTCGTCAAGGGCGTGTAATCACGTTTTTAAACAGAATTTGAAGAGATTCTTAGAAAATATGCAATATTTTTTGTCAGTAATTTTTCTCCGTGCACCGTACAAATAAATGCTATGTATGGATTTTCATGGAGTACAAAATGTTCAAAATACCTAGCATAGATAGTTTAAGAGCTAGTAGATCATAGAAATTATTAAAGTTAAAGAGATTTCTCTAGTGGATAGGTTTGCCCCTCTATGTTCAGAAATGATTTGGATTAGCACAGTTAGGTTTCTAGATTTTGAGAGCAAAATAGAGAGATCGTTGGCCTCCAGGTCGTCCTACACACTCTTGTTGAATATAAGAGATTCTAGAGTATTATGTTATGAAGTAGGCGTTATAATGGATCTTATCTTATCGTTATCTTGGATCCTTAATGACTTGAGAATGCCTCCACACAATATCCCCAAAAACGACTTAAGCCATGAGTAAAATTCCATGCTTGTATTATTAATGTTCATACAAAGTGAACAAAAAATTAAATATCCCTACCATCTGTTGTCTTTAAACCACAATGGTAAACATCTAATTTTTGAGTACGGGAGTGATTTCAGTTTTTTCTACGGCAATCATAATGATGATTAGCATAAAACTTACAAAATTATTGACAATAGTATCAACTTTATTAATGCCAAAGTGCAAAGGTATCCTGGGTTCAATTTCCAGTTGAAACCGTTACCTTTTTATTTTTAAGTGTCTTGTTTTGTTTCATGATAGTTTTATTTTTTTAATGATATATATTACATTGATTGGTATGACCTTCAAAACATATTCCAATAAATAATTATTATTACTTTAATTATTTTCATTTTATCGGAGGACGTATCTAGTCGCCAATTTACGTCACTGCAGCGACATCAATATTTTAACGAGCTCATATCACGTTGTGATTATTCGCAGTGAAATTGGTTTAGAGTTTGGCAAATAGAACAAGAAAAGAAGAAAAAGAAAGAACCCATTAATATTCAATTTACGTTTGTTTTCAATTTATGCGAGACATAAAAGCCTTTATGGTTAAATGGCTATGAATAGAATTAATTTGTCGTCAGAACCGAGGTATTTTTATTGTTACTTTTTTGGTTGACTCATTGTGCCGTCGAATAGCAAAATAATACAGGTATTTTGTAATCTAAGTCTTAAATATGCTCTTATAAATGTGGAGAGATAAACGAAATGCAAATTTTACAAAAATACAGTTGCAAGAAAATATATTTTCTCACACAGGAAGCCATGAGAAAAATATGTTACCCTCAGGGCCAATGTCATCTTTGGGAATGCAGTGTGTAGGGTCTTTTAATGAAAGGAATGGTAGGAAGTTCCGGGAAGGAGGATAGTATGAAGGGTGGTAGGAATCTGGGGGTCAGTGTTACGGACGGGGACCAAGAGTGACGAACGTGTGAATTGTTCCCTTCCAGTGGGGTGTAAGGCGATGTTCCGAGAGAGTCCTGCCGGAGAGATCAGAAGTTCTCCCTCAACCAGCCTGCCTTCCAGTTGGTGGGCAGACGCATCTTTCGCTAAGAACCGGACAAACCTCACCCCATGAACCTAGGCCCCCTGATAAGTCACCAAACGATACTTGCCACTTGGGATAACCTATGGCAAAGGTGTTGGTTATTTATTAAATTGTTCCTGGGGCGGCGGTAAACATACCCGCCTCTCAAATTGGAAGTGTTGGACGAATCATTAAGCAGCCACAAAAAAGTTTATCGTTTTTGGTGTAGTATGTGAAGGTTGTTTTATGGACTTTATTATATTCATTATAAGTTGATGGTTTATCTGGTATACTCCAGAGAAATAAGTTTATTATGTAAATACAGTTGAAAACTTATGTTGCGTCAAATAAATTAGTTGCACGATATTTCTAGTTCATTTTAGTCGAACGATATCAACACAGACATTATACATAAGTTTATCTGTTAGTGTCTCTCCGCTATTCAATATCAAAATAAAATAATTGTCTTAGCGATAAAGACATTAACATGTATTATGTAAGTTTTATGTTTTATCCATGGTAATAATATAACCAATATCAATCAGCCTTGTCGGCATATAAAACAAGCCCCATTCAGACCGTCTTAGCAAACACTTGCGAAGCATCGAAGCTCACTGATCTAATTAGAAGCCTCCCTTCAATTATCATCTCCATCCAGTGGAAACAAACCAACCACCCCGACTAAAGCCTCAGCCGAGGTGAGTACTGACTGTACTGCCTGTACCCACCACAGAACAGACAATCATTAGAAGTGTAATCCATATCCATTCTAAAAGAAGATGTTTTCAATTTGAGTAAAACATATCGACATTATGATAACAATACTAACTTTTATTCCAGATGGCATACGCAGAGGACACAACACAACAAATTAACGGTACAAAAACAGAAAAGAAAAACCAGTAAGAAATGACGCTAATTTTCGTTTATGGAAGATAGTCTCCCTTCTCCAGAAGGCCACCATGGGAGACTTCATTCAGGCAGCCATGGCAGTGATTATTGTTTTCTTGAATTGACGTAGTATGCGCCAAATGTACGCGGTGGACAAGAGGTCCTCTGGATGGCCCTCCAGAAACATATCCGTAGTGCTGCAGTGTCTCGGTAGGTGGAATAATATGCATTTTGTAGCTGACTTTTAGCTTATGCCATTGGGTGCAGTGAAATTCATTACCTATTTTATAAATGTGTTCGGTATCTGAAAAAATCTTCTTTAAACGAGGAACAATAGAGATTTAAGGGAGGTAATACGATATATGACATCTTGTAAGAAGCTCGGCATCAAACTTTTGCAAATCTTTACAGATGATACCGGCCCTAAGAGAATTGACGCGCGCAACAAAGTATAACTTCTACATTCACACACACACACACATTTCATCACAATCCACACATCAAATATATGTTGATGGACACTGTAACGGTGTCCCGAAGGCTTGCTATATAGAAGGAAGAAGCGCAACATAGAAAAAAAATCGAAAAATGTATCACGATACTAACTCCTGAAAATATTTGATCAATTTCACCTGAAGTGAGATTAAGGCCATTCGTGGACAAAGATGCTTACAAGTGACTCGAGTTTTTTACGAGTAGCATACGTGCATCTCGTGAGTATCCGCTATATTATTTTGTTGGAATAGTTCACGACGCGACAAGTCGACTAAGGGTTTAGCGTCAGTTGCACGCTTCTGTCAGTGCTGGTAGCATGCTACGCGAGTTGCATTCGTGTATATCACTCGTTTGACAGAAATGAAGTCGGAACATGATTTGAATATGAAATTTGTTCCAGAGGTGGGAAAATACCCATGTTTATGTAACTATAATTTACCGAAATACGTTAAAAAGAATTTAGCGGAGGTCAGAAGTCAATTTTCAATCATTCTCATGTAGTTCCTTGGCGGCAAAGAATGCCCTACAATTATTATATATTTCGCTGTGTGGGTGTACCCAAAATCTTATTTTAAAGAAGAAGAATATTATTGCAATCGTCGCTAGAGTCACTTGACATCGTATTGATTCTACGTCTGCACTTAAAAAAATGATCAAAAGTTCAGTATTAGTCGGGTAGCATTGTGTACAGAAACCAGATTTTAGCAGTAGCATATCCGTTGGCTACTTGTAGTTGCATGGCAGTTACGTAGCTTGCAAGTATCTCTGTGTACGAAGGGCCTAAATGAGCTCACATTGTACGCGCACACGACGCACTTCTATCGGTTTATTCATTCACTGGGCTGCACTGACTCTGTGCTGAGGTGAGTTCTGGCTTAAGTTGAGTAGGTACGGACTCTACTGACTTAGCTACATTTACAATTATTTAGTCCCTACGGTTAACATTTCCGTTCCCGTCTTTCAGGTAGGACACCGTAGTGAAAATATGTCCAGTTCATGAAAATTTATGTTGGTTAATTAAGATTACTGGTACTACAACGGAAAATGGCTTCAGCAGTATTTATAACATTTTAAAAGGATACAAAATAATAAATAAAGTCATTCTTATAATGTGCTAATAAAGTGCTCATCTTTCGAAAAAAATACAGTTTTCGTAGTCTTTAAAATATGTCTAGGAATTACCTTGCCTTTTCTGAACTTTTGTCTACAATAATTTAAGAGCAATAGTGTTTTATAAAAACGTACTGAAAAGGACGATACTGTTTTTTTTTCACTTTCTTCAACCTGATTTGTCTTAGGTGAAAATTTACCTACCTAGTTTAGCAAGCGGAGAATTATAAAATTTTCAAAAATAATGACTCGTTAACAAAATTAAGAGACATGACAAAGAGATAACCTAACAATATTAGAATTACTTTCATTTTAATGAATAAAAAAAGTGCCACCCCTTGCGCCTGGTTTGGTGTGGTAATTGAAAATCTCATTTTTAGTTAAAAATGCAGAAATATACGTGAATTCACCAACTTTGTTATGTAAAAATATCATTTATGTAATGTCACCGTTTTTAAATAATTTTCTTTGCGATTATAACAAATTTAATATATTTTTAATGTAGAACGTATTTTTTGTACTGATTACAGAAAACAAACATGTATATTGTATTTGTTTTATTTTTTACAAATATTTTCGGACACCGCTTACTCAAATATGAGAAATGCAGATATTTAAAAAAAATACTTTTGATCTCGTTACAGTAAGTAAGTGGATTCGTATTATCAGTAAAACAAGCCGTTTACAGTTCAGAGAAGAGAAAAGTAAAATGAAATGAGGTTATTTAACATAAGGAAACAATAGAAAAGGTACTCGTTTAAACAAGACTTGCATTATTTATGGCAATTGCCTGATTTTGATTGCCTTTTCAACATAGAATAACACTGAAATAAAATTTGATAATTAAATGATCTTGAAATGAAACTAAACACAGAGAAATCATGAGAAATACTACAATCAGTAATATGCTGACAACAATAATATATTGACACCATATACAGACTGAAACTGAAACTGCTTAACTGACCCAGAAAACACCATGTTATCCATACCACAAAAAATGTCAAAGTTGTAAATGCAATCCTCTGGACGGGAGATTACCAGTGAGAATATCACTATATCTATTTTTTACAAAAAAGAAGAAAATTAATACTATTATTATTCGCTGATCGTCACCATACTAATGCACATCATTGTTAGCCGTAAATTGCATCACAAGCATTTCCACTGGGTCCCACAATAATAACTCCGAGAGATCTGTGGGGTCCCGAGCTGCCATCAACTTCGTCGACAAATAATACCCCTTGTGCCGTACTCTGTACTCCGTACACAATGTACCTACTCTCTGTACAGGGTGCAGTTCACTAGTGTGGGTACACAGTATACTGTGTCATGTTTGTTAATTAATCTCCGACTGTTTTCATTTAAGTTGAGCCGAAGTTATGGACGCAGATGGTACAGCGGGCGGGGACGGGGGAAATTACCGCGACTCGGCGAGTACTGGTAATAGGGAGTAATGGTTGGGACATATTCTTGACCAGTGATAACGGTTTAGCGGGTTTATTCTATTTCTTAAAGTACAAGAGTACAAGGTACAGAGAGACCCACTGTAATAGATCTGTAATTTTAGTTATTATTATCTAGTGCAATTACTAAAAATAATTATAGTTTTAAAAATAAATTTTTCGATTACATTAGAGCGAACAAGACACTGTTTCGACAGCGGTACAAATTCAATAACAACTGTGCGCGTTTTATGCACAATTATACTAACTAAATTAAGCCACGTTCGATCATATTTATTTTTACCTCTAGTTGTGGATAAATAATTGATCAAAGATTAGACCATAGAAACTAATAATTTTAGACACTGGCAATTTCTAGATAAATGCCACGTTGAGACGCATGCGCGTTAAGCCAGTGCATCTGAAACTTTATTCTGTCTCGAGAAACATTATCTTCTATGTAATATCCAAGCTTTACAATTATTTTGGCAAACACTGGGTCATTCCTCACCCACCACCGGAGTCAATTTGTTAAACAAATGATTGGCACAAGCACGGAATTACTGTTTTTTTTGTAACACACCCATCTTAAAGTATTGAGTGGCGTATGAAATTTTTTTTTTGTTAAGCACAATTTAACAAAAAATTATATATATTTATTTTTTAATGTATTTATGTATAATATTTATTGATGTATTATGTAAAATAGAACACGATTAGTAATGTCGATTGATTTCGACGTGACAGCTCGGTGCTATCAAACACTGCTACCATCTTGACAGGATTGACTAGACCGGAAAACAACAAACAAATTACAGACAGACAAAATGCAAAATGGTTGAGTCAAAACAATAATGAAAAAGACGTGCCAGCCATAAAAAAAAGCAATTTGAGAAAAAACATATTTCAAAATCCCCGTGAAATTATTTGGTGGTTATTACAATATTTGATCTGGTTACAATTGTTGTTACTAAGCAACCAATCTCACACGGAGAAAAATGATTATGGTTAATTTTTTAAAATCCTGTTTAAAACGTGATGGCGAGCCATTTCCTTATAAAATATAAGTCCATTCAGAATATATAAAAAAATGTTTTCATGCAATTGCGCTTTTACTGATAAATATAATGACGACGTACTCAGACATTCTCATAAAACATTCGTGTTTTACTGGTAGTTTGTTCGAAAATCTGTCAATTCATTAATACAAATAATTTGACCAGATTCTTAATAATTTATTAATATTTTATTTAAGTAAGTTTTCTCCATCCATCTAACTCTTTTCAGTTGCTTAATCTAGTAGATAGGTAACTTCAGTCTCTCTCGCTGCAGCAGCTGGTACAGTTCCTTCGCTACCTAGGATTCTTGCAGCAGAGTCTCCATCTTCTGTCTTCGTCGCACGTCACAGCGGTGCTGCCAAGGTTTGTTATCTATGTGAGGATGTTGTGTCAGCGCTCTTTATTGGCAGCAGACACATGTCAGCGCTATATTGGCGGCAGACACATACCTGAACGGATGACGAACCTCGTGTTGGCACAGTTGGTCTAAATAACAAATGTAGATCCTAGGAAATAAATTGTACAGCGCCCTTGAGGTGATTTTTCACAAAAACGGCGCTCTACAAATTATCCAATTATTATTATTATTATTATTATTATCCATTATTTTTTTTAATACAAATTTATTCTTCTCTCATTATGTCAGGACTCTCTTCAAAAAATGTACCTGTAGCGTTGAAATAAATAATACACAAAATAAAAGGAAATTATTCCATTCAAAAATCCACAGCCGGGGAACAGTCTACAAAACTAGGGAAAATTCGAATTTAACGAACTCCAGGCGAATATCGGAGATGCGATTTAAATTTCGAACGATTCGAATTTCAAATCTAATTGGGCGGAAGCAATATGAACCAAAAAATTTAAATGGGAACCTTAAACATCATTAATGTTGAATAAATTTTGTCGTGCTTTAAAATATAAAATATGCGGACAGTAAATTGACTTTGAGTTTTTCGGGTCCGTGTTTTAAGTGCTTAAGACAGAAACATTTTTCGTGGAATTGATTTGTGTTTTGGATTGTTTAACTAATTTCAAAAATGTATGTATTTGAATCTAAAATATAAAAGTGTATGTGACTGTAAATATTTTTCAGCTTAATTCAACTCATTACAAAACAAAATATATTTAAGATGTATGTTTTATCAGCCTTACTAATAAAATTGTTTTAAATTTTACACATCAGATAAACAACTATTTATGTATCGAAAATGATTATTTATCACTTATATAACATCCAAAACACGTTTATTAGTAAGTCTGTATATAAGCAGAATGCATTTGAACAGATTTTTTTTTATGTGAATACCGCACAAGAGTCCCAACTGTTCCCAACTGTCTGGAGCCAGTGAGTCTATGAAATACTCAAGGAGATGGAGTAGAGGAAGGTGGGGGAGTACCTGGCTATTCAGATCTGGTCACCAAACACGGCCAAAGCCACTTCAAGCAACGTTTTAATTCTGAATGATGGTCTTACACCAGGGTGATACTGAAAGTATCTTCTACTCTGGAACGTGCCGCAAATATACTATGTATTATTTTGAATTAGTAAAATGTGAAATAACCTAAATTAATCAAATAAAATTTACTTGCGCACGCCAGGATTTGAACCGGCGATCTTCTACCTAGTCGAGAACCTTACCCCTCGACCATGGAGGCCGTTAAAATATAAAAACATTCATGGACAAGACAAAAATGAACACCTTAATTTTTCATAGAAACCAGATTGACAAAAATATTTCATTTTCTGACTTACGTGAAAAAAAAGCAAAATTTAATTTGACTTTAAGCTCTAACTTCCAGAATTCGCAGAACATACACAGTTTTAGACTTTATGAGAATTCAAATCCTAGCTTTACCAGACGAGGCAGTATTTTTTAAGGCTTTTTTAACCCGGAGCTTTCCCCGGAGGCTTCCGCTAACTCGGACTTAGCCTCGCTTTACTCTGCTAAGGGTGTAGAGCGACTCGAGCCGATTAGCCATCGCGCACATCTAGCGTTGGACAAACATTATTAGCGAGGACACCTGGTGCACTGGCTAAAGAAAACCACCGTATGCTGGGTTTTAGATATCACGTGTGAAAACCGATGTATCCTTGTTTAGAAAGTAAGTAGTAGTTTTGACTTCTAACAGTTTCATTTGTAATACTTGTTTTAGCGAGATATTAATCACATCTAAGACCTACGTGACAGAGAGTAAGTTCCTTATCATACGAAAAATTTTCGCACGCAAGGAATTTTTAAAACCGCACATAGTCCCAACGCGCCCAACTTTTTGGAGCCAGTGAGACTATGGCATCCCCAATTGAGGTATATATCGCCAAATGAGAGAGTATCTTCCACTCTGGAACGTGCCACAAACATATTATGTAATATTTAAAATGAGTGATTTGTGAAATAACACAAACTAATCAAATATAATTTACTTGTGTACGCACATATTTTCTTTTTTGGTTTTTAATCCATCTTTTAACTATGTATCAGAAATGTTTTATTGTTTCGCCAACATTAGGTCGATATTGATATTGCCGTTCAAATCTTTTGCGTCTGTCTTCATTACCTACCTTCTAGCAAAATATCATATTTTCGAACGAGAATACTGATTAAAATCAATAAATAATTTCGCAGTTTTTTTTTTCAATTTGTGTTTAGTGGGGTTATTGTAGGATGTTGTTTTTTCTAATGTAAATTTGTCTTTAACATTAAGGCAATCTTGAAGGAACACCGCAATATTGACAGCCAACACATTGCCCTGAAAGACGATAGCAAAGAGAATTTGTTCAGCAATAGGCAACTATTTATCTTGCTCGCTTACCTGCACCTTTAAAGTTTTTGGAAAAAGCTTGAATCCTACTCTGGGTATGGAAATGTACATCTTATTTGCATTCCACTTTTTGACATTTGACACTAACTCAGTCATGAGTAGTCGATGTTCTCAATAGGTGTGACACCAACTCAATCATGAGTAGGTAGTCGATGTTCTCAATATCAACTTGGTGTGGCACCAACTCAATCAAAAGTAGTCGATGTTCTCAATATCAACTTGGTGTGACACCAACCTAATCATAAGTAGTCGATGTTCTCAATATCAACTTGGTGTGACACCAACTCAATCATAAGTAGTCGATGTTCTCAATATCAACTTGGTGTGACACCAACTCAATCATAAGTAGTCGATGTTCTCAATATCAACTTGGTGTGACACCAACTCAATCATAAGTAGTCGATGTTCTCAATATCAACTTGGTGTGACACCAACTCAATCATAAGTAGTCGATGTTCTCAATATCAACTTGGTGTGACACCAACTCAATCATAAGTAGTCGATGTTCTCAATATCAACTTAGTGTGATACTAACTCAATCATAAGTAGTCGATGTTCTCAATATCAACTTGGTGTGACACCAACTCAATCATAAGTAGTCGATGTTCTCAATATCAACTTGGTGTGACACCAACTCAATCATAAGTAGTCGATGTTCTCAATATCAACTTGGTGTGACACCAACTCAATCATAAGTAGTCGATATTCTCAATATCAACATGGTGTGACACCAAAATTTACATTGGTACAGTTTGTTTATTCTAGCAGTATTTAATTTCTAGATTTTCCAAACCAGGAACTTTCCAACCAGGTTTTCACATTGTTCTTCCTCTTACCAATTTTCCATCAACACAACAACATATAAAAATTGAAAATTTCATTGTATTACAAGTTGCTGGTAGTTAGAACGCCGAAAAAAACTCATTAAGATGTCAATGATTGAAATGGCGTTTTTTGCTTTACAAAACCAATTTTTTTTAGTGCTTCGTATCATTTTGTAACTTTAATGGTTATTATTAAACGAATAAGCATTACAAAAAAAAAATTACCAAAGATCACATAAAATTAAAATTAAAATTTTTAATATCAGCGAAAGTATTTCTTCAGAGGAGATAGATATCTGAGAATAACCATCACCAACTCATGTTTTAACTTTTGTGTACAAACAACTTGGAATGAATTTGAAATTTTTTCAATAATTTAATATGGGCGGCCCTGTTTTTCGACAAAGCTTAAATTTTCAAGTGAGTGACTATTAAAAAATTGACTTTTAAATAATTCGTCGAGAAGTGTTTGAGAATTGGACCTCCTTCAGCACTGAAGGATCTGAGGGTAAAAGGTTCTATTGCTTTTCAGGTTGTCAACACTTCCCTTTGTCCATACAGAATGGAGGCACCCTCTTCCAGTCCCACTTTTATTACACCTGAATATAAAGGTGACAGCGGAGCCTCAAAAGAATACCGGGATATTGAATAAATACCAAGGGATGTATTTCTCACGCGGAGCTCGAAGGTATTCAATACAGTGAAAACATTTTATTTGACAATTCTTCTTAGATATGTGTTATTAGCCATACTCGATCTAATACCGAATGACCGAATAAAGAAGTCACCCCACTAATTAAATCATATTTTTAATGTAGAAATATTAAACCAAACAGTGCTGTGTGTAAAAATCACTAAACGGCTTAGTTTTAGTTACTTAGAAAAACGACCTTTTACTGATTTATTCTTTGGTATTTCAAAATTGAACAACAGGAAATAAAGCGCTCTGGAGGTTAATCATTATAACATTGTGATTAATAATATTCCGGTCACTATGTGATTTCATCCTCTTTAAAAACTTTTCGGACATTATAACAGTGTCAATCAACAGGGCAGATGTGTAGATTGTGGTGAAGTGTGTGTGTAGATGTAGAAGTGTTACAAGGATTAATCTTTTTTGCTAAGATTTCAGTATAATAATGATTGAAAAATAATCTGGTTTTCCGGCACCGTTTACTGTTAAATAGCTATCATGAATTATTAACTAATTAACTTTGTCCCTCGTCCCACAATCTACACAACTGCCCTGATGACGGACACTGTAACGCTGACCGAAAAATTGGCTTAATAAAAAGGATTCGCAACACGACATAATAATGCTAAAATTAATCAACATTATTGTTTTTTTAGTCGTGAAAATTTAAGATAAAAACTTTATCGAATTTCTTTCTAGAACAGGTGGTCGATTTCATTAGTTGTCTCGGGCATTGGAATTACAAATCCATTAGTTACCAGTTTTCTTAATATAGATCATAATTCTAGCGATTATTTTGTGGAATACAAAAAAAATTGGCATTTTGTCTTTTTTCGTACCGTACACTAATCCTTAAAATTACACATTAATTATTTGCTCCCAATTAAAGTGCCGTTAAGAACCTAATAAAAACTGTATTGTCCCCAAAAATCTAAATTTTAATGTTTTAAAAATCTTAGGTACAAATATTTCCTACGTGAGAAATTAAGCCCTTTATACCATAGAAATTAAAAAAATATTTAGTATTAATTATAAACTTTAAAATTTATTTTTGAAGACCATCTTCACACTCCGATAACCAAATTCATTAAATAATATTCCAGCTGGATAGGTAGGTACTTATTCACATTTTTTTAAATTATTATACTTAGATTTTCTGTCCTTTTTATAAGAAAATCTGATAAAAATAAAAGCTTTTCCACATTTTACAATTCCCAGAGCAATAACAAGTCAAGTCGTCCCCAAAATGCGTAACAAACGGTGTTCCTAATGTTTTTTAATCCGTTTTTTATTGCATTCTTGTACATTTTTGAGCAGACCCAAAGGCATTCCAGATTCATAGGGTGACCTTGACATAGACAATAACTGTTATTCGGGAAAAATTTTTGAATTTTGTATTTCGTTAAGAATATTAATAAAATTTCGTCTAATCAAAAAACAAAATGGATAACAAAATTAAAATAAGTATCAAAAAGCTGTTCTGAATATGTTTTTTTTTTAAATTCAATTAAGGTTTTACATATAAAAATTGTATATGGAGAGTTTTTTTATACAAAAACAAAGAACGGAAAATCGAATATTTTGAATTTTTGGTAACAAAAAAGAAACATTAAGAATTTCGTCGCCCCCGGCCAATAAGTATTAGATTTTATTTTTTGTATTTAACAAATATTCGATTATAGCAACAAAATATTAAATTCTTTATACATAACTCAAATAATTATTTAGACACATGGATAGTTTTATCGTGCACGTTTGTGTTATTACATCCATGAGCAATTTTTTTAAGCCATTTTATTAAAACGTGTTAACGGATAATTATTAGTTAAATATAGACCGAAAATATTATTTTTTTAAATACTATACTTTAGTAGCGCAAACCCTTGAAAAATCATGGGATGGTATAGTAGTTTGAATTTGTGAAGTTAAATGATTAATCAAATATTTGCCTCGCGATCATTGCGTGTCAGAAACCAAGATTGTTAATTTACTTTACAATGTATTTTTATTTTTATGTTGATTGTGGAATAGCATAATTGTAGGATTCATTAAGCTGGAAGTAATTCAAAAAAATAAATTTGACTTTTGAATGTTGAAATTGAAAAATTACGAAAATAATAAATAGGTACACATTTCAAACATTTTTTTTTGTTGAAATTAGTTTTAATAATCCTGGTTTATCGCTTGTCCGATATGGTTAATACTTATCATTTACAATTTTAAAAATTTAAAACTAATTGAACTTGGATACGATTTTAAATTTTCACGGCCAAAAGTATTATCGTGATTTATTTTTGGGGTATTGTAATTGATCTCGAATTATTTTACGCATTACGTAGGGTTACACACGGATGCACCCATACACCCACAGCCAAAATTAGTAAGTTTAATATTTATCTTAGCACACATAAAGAAATTAGCGGGCGGGCGGCGTGGATCTGATTATGAATAAAGTCTAGAGTTTTATTCTGGGAGTGATGAAAATTAGCGTACAAGACCTTTAAAGTAAAAGTTGGGTTACTATATACATGAGATTTTGAAAAACTACCCCATTTCCTTTTCCCATCCATCAAAGCAGAATTTTTATGATTCTCGACGAAATTTTGCACACTTGACGTTCAAAACAAGAGGATAATTAATATCTAAATCGAAATTAAATTATTATGAAGCACTGATAAAGCCCGAGACTTCAGCTAAATAATAAAATGTATTAACTGTTGATGAAAAAAATCAATATTCGAAAATGCATGATCAGTTTTACTGGAAATACGTGAAGATAGAGCTAATTTAACCTTCAAAATACTCTACTAATATAGGAAGTAATGACATGATACTAGGTATTCAATTCTCCTCACTAAACATTGTAATTCAGCAAATAATATGCTCACACATGAAAACTTATGAAGCAAATTAAAACAGCTCGTCGTTTTACCGACTCGGTTAACACCTCCTGAGAATTTTCTTCTGCATTCCCAGCAAAAATAATTCCTCTGTTCATTTCCTTCCACGGACTGACTGCGTGGCTTGAATTGTAAGAATAAGTGTACTTTATCCTTGGTTCAGACGTTCAGACCTGGCGGCAGACTATTATAGGGATTTCATAGAGCTTTAAGCTTCATAGCAAGTCGCACCATGGCGCACTAGGTACTAGACAGACCTAGGAACTTTTAAGGTAATGCAATTGAGAAATCACCTTTCCCGACCTCAAGTAAATGAGAATGCTTACATAGAAAGCGCCAAGCTTTTGTATTTCGAAGTCAGTTGAAATTTGTAAAGATTTTGTGGGGCTTTGATAATATCATGTAAGTATAGTTATTATTCACGCTTTTGTTTTTACTTTAGTGGAAAGACCATGTGGTAAAGCATTGTTATGTTACCGTTGACGTAACTTTATTCTTCTCCCTTAAACTTTTTGTTCCTGCATTCTTTCATCCAATTTCCAGTTACTCAATTACCTGTCCCTGTCTGACAGTGTGGAGTACATACCTACTTCAGAGATATTGCGACAATTGTAGAAACCAGTATGTTAAGAAAGCCTGTGCCGTAAACACGTTAAGTGCTCCCTCAGTGTTTTTAATATGGAATCTATTATGGAAACTTGTGCAACAAAACATTTTAAGAAAACAATGGGTTAATTCGGAATCCCTTCTAAATTCTAACAGTTAACCAGCTATTCAAAATATTTGTGTCAATTAAAAAGTTATAATTATTAATTACAGTCCGCTTTATGAATAAACCACAAAAAGATTCGTATAAAATATTTGTGACTACAGTAAATTTTTTTTTTTGCTCTCATTTGTGTCGTCAAGGAGTAATTTATACCTACTAGACTAAACCTATTATGATTTACTATTCCAAAAGCTAATACTTAAAAGCTTCCTGGAAAAAAAACAAGGTGAATCCAGAAAGTGAGGTAGTAACGTTTGCTCAAATAAATTTAATATTTCTTAAATATTATTTTCATTAATCATATGAAACGCCCTACTGGGCTTTTACATAAAGATCACAACATAAATTTAAAACCACAGTATAACACAAATAATAAAGCATAAAATACAGTAAACTTAAATTAAGTTATTATCACAATAAACTTTTAAAGAAAATCTTTAAATTTATATATGTGTAATACAAAATAAAAATAAATTATAAAAGATATTTTGTATAATATAAAAATATTTGCGACATCCATATACTCATTGCCCAGCCTTTGTACCCTCTCGATAACTGAATTGAATACAAAGTAATTGTTGTTAAATAAAATATTCCATCTAGTATGTTTGGGAGGTTCATGTAGTGACAGCAAACTAATAATGTCAGGGCTGTCAAACATAGAATTAATAATTTTATGCATTAAAAGAAGAAAATATGGTTCGCCTTTCTTATAATTTAGATAAATTTAGTTAAGGCGATGCACTACGTAGCAATGTGAAATCATGTGTTTTTCAATGTTTCAGATGCTTCAATTAAATACTGCGATTAGAATAAATTTTGGGCTTTGAAAGAATCGAGTATTTTTTAGATGAGTCTTTTTATAAGCCCAGAAAAAAATAATGTATAAGGCCTATGAAAGCTGCTTTAAAGTTCAAAATCTCCTACTTACAAACCCACTTTCGGTTATGGTTTTATTGTATAATATGGAAAATTAAATTATTTATAAAATGATCGAAAAAAAATTAAATATTTGTGCCTGAACATCCACATAATAAAATAAAAGGCACTTTTTGGCCATGTTTTTTTCTTGAATAAATCAAAACAGGCGGATGGTGTTAAGCGGGAATTTAAGCCTTATCGCCATCTACGTAAGGTGTGTTATTGATAGCGGCTCGATTCAAAATATTACACGATGTAGTGCATCGCCCTTCGTAAGTTTATATAATTTATTTATTTATATTACACGCCCATAGTGGCTTTTACAAACATGTGATATAATTATAATAATTTGGCACTAATATAACAAAAGCTAACATTAATATTTATGTATGAGGTATGTTATTATAGCCTTCTTGTAACTACATTCCCTGCGGATGAACACATCAACTATTCCTGAGAAAACATTGCCAACTGCTTGCAATCTAGGTACAAGCGAGTATCTAAATGACTCGGTGCTGATAATTTTTTGCAATTAAAAAGAATTTTAGATCGACTAGTTCTTGTAGGTATATGAAAGGTAATTAGACTTAATAAATCAGGGCTGTCTATAATACCATTAACAATTTTATAAATAAAAATCAAGTCGGAAACAAGTCTTCTATCTGAGAGTTTTAATAAGTTTAGTTCTTTCATCAAGTGATTGTAGTTTAATCTTTGAATTAGTAAACCGAGTTTATAGTTAATGAATCTTAGGAAATTATGCTGAATTTTTTCAATGAAGTCAGACCGGATTTTGAAGTGAGGGGACCGGATAGAGGAATTATATTCGACTTGACTACGAACTAAAGAAGAATATAAGATTTTTAATGAAATATTACGAAAATCTCTGCCATTTCGAAGAAAGAAACCAAGCATTTTTAATCCTTTATTGGTAACTGAATTTATATGTGAAAGGAAGTAAAATTTTTAATCGAAAATAATGTCAAGATCTTTAATTTCACTGACAGAGGTGAGAAAAACATTATAGATTTTATATTGGTAGTTTTGGTTGAGTTATTCTTAAAATCTTATAATGTGGCAATTATTAATGTTAAGATGAAGTTTGTTTAGTTTGCACCAATCTTGTAATTTGTTTAAATTAATTTAAATGTTGATTCAGTCAGATAGTGTTTTTATAATTTTAAATAGTTTTAAATTATCGGCGAGAAGCAACACTTATTAAGGATGATTAGAGTTAATCCAATGGGTACTTACACAATATATTATGAATTTAAGATAGAATATACCTATGTACATATATCTAAAATGCTCTCAAAATTAAAGATTAACGCGTTATATAAAATTTGAGAAGCTGTCTACTATAAGATATTTGCTAGAATTAATGTAAAAAGTTCAGGGCTCGAGTCCCGGAATTATATACCTACTTTAGAAAATTTCCAGAGGTCATGAATAAACCATACAAAACAATATATAAATAGTAAAAAAATTTATAAAAACTTTTCCTTTCCAAACATAAACCCTTTAACGGCTAATAATGTAATCACAAATTCCAACATTCATTATTCAAGCTCCGTCACTTAACCAATACCAATATAAAATCGGCTTTCTAATACAACGAAATAGTTTAAAACTATTCCTCTACTGGTAACGTAGCCTGTTATCTCAATTCACCATAGCTTTTCCGTTTCGCCACTTCTACGAACCGCCGGCAGTTATACGAACCGCCAGTTTTCCTGAACCGGTTCCTTTATCGGCTAAGCGAATTTACCGTTAAGGGGATGTTACCGCAAGCGCAGCATAATTGCGGTTTTTGACGCAGTTTTTTATAAACTTCCATATTGTTTATAAGAAAATAATATTATGTTTTGAACAGATAATTTATTCTTCTAAACAATGAGAAAACAAAACGCTTTAAAATGTTTAAAACAATTGCGTAAAAAAATATTTACAGAACCTCTAAAAATAGCTTTAAGTTCGATTATATCCTTTAATTCTAAATGCAGAAGAATTTTAAATAAATACATTATCACCACGTCAATGTCGTCTAAACGATGAGAAAATAAAATTATATAGAAAAGAATTAAAACAATGCTTAAATAAATAAAAACAGTTTTTTAATACTAAGATATTGTTCCTTGTATCACCGCATTATATAAATCACAACGCAAGTTATTTATCTTCAGTAACCGAGGTGAGTTCGGCGTGAGAGCACGTTTCATTTTACAAAAAAAAAATACGTAAATGTGTAGGCACATGAGAAAAGAGATCACACTAAAGGCTAGTCGTTATGTTATTATGTATCATTTCTAGCCCAAGTTGACTTTTTTACTATAAATCTCGTTTTATGCAACACTTGGCCAGCTGGCTGACTACCAGCGGCACAGAATATTAGAGAGTGCCCCATCACTAGAATCGTATTCCTAGTTTTATTTATTCACGCCCTACTGTGCTTTTACATACATTTCTAATTATACAGTTATATTAGTTGTAACAATAATTTATCTTAAAAGAATTTCAAATACATGTTATTTTCAATTGACGTAAATAAAGTAAAAGTTTTTTTTACACAGGAAAAGAAGAAACCCGTTATTCTGGAAGGAAGAAGAATAGTAGTTATACATTTAAAAAAAAACCAATTAAACAAAATTTCGCAGCACCACAACTCTCTTTATGAGTGTACATTATCTAACTTGGAGATAGTTGAAGAGAAGCAATCAGGATTCAATTCAGTATTGACATTTATTTGTAATAATATGTGCAAGAACAAATTTAGTATTTTTACCTGCGAAGACGTGAAAGATGATATGAATGTTACTGATTCAATGGTTTCTGGAATTATAAGTATTGGATCTGGCTATTCTAACCTAAAAGAACTAACGGCAGTAGCAGGAATCCCTTGTATGAGTAACAGACAGTACAGCAAATCAAATGAAAGGGCGTGTGAATGGTGGGACCGTACTAAGGTTAAGACGATGGTAGAAGCCGCCAAAGAGGAGGCTACGTTAGCCCAAATTGCCGGTGATGTTAACAGGGATGGGGTTCCAATGATTACAGTTGTGGCAGATGGGTGTTGGTCTAAAAGATCTCATAAGACAAAATATGTTGCTTTATCTGGCGCAGCTGTAATTATTGGATATAGGACAAAGAAAGTTTTGTATATGGGTGTCAAGAATAAGTTTTGTATGACTTGCACTCGGGCCTCAAATAAAAGCGTGACCCCACCCGAACATAAGTGCTATAAGAATTACGTAGGCTCTTCAAGCGACGGAATCCGAAATAATTGTTGAAGGATTTAAAAGCTCATTAGCCACACACGGATTGATATATTCCAAGTTAATAGCAGATGGCGATTGTAGTACATATAAGAAAATATTAGAAGCTCGACCCTATTCAAATATAACCGTAGAGAAAATCGAATGTCGGAATCACCTTCTACGTAATTATATAACTAAAATCAGTTTACTTTCATTAGATACCCAGTACCCTATACGCCTATACGATTACGCAAAATTATCAGTGAAAGATTACTCCGCTTGCGTAGATCAATCACATCTGCTATTAAATATAGGATTTCAGAAAATTGTTTGATGGATACCAAAGTCGGGAATTTAAATAAAGATATTCTAAAGCTTTCTTTTACTAAGATAACTGTTGATCCAGATCAATAAGGTTCCTTTAATGCCCAAAAGACTTAGTTTATACACAAGAATATGTCTCCTAACTATATCAAAAGCTTTGGAAAAATCAGTGTATATCGAATCCACCCGATGCTTGTGGATAAGGGAATCAGTTACACAATTTTCATAAATGATTAAGTTACTTAAAGTGTTTCTATCTGTGATAAAGCCGTGCTGATTGGGAACGATTATATTATTGATTTGTTTTGTAATGACATCTAGTAAATTATTATGTAAATTATTTTTACTATTCCTAACTGATAAAATAATAAATGATGGCCTTTATATAAAAAATTTAATCTTATGCTTTTTACATTACATAATTATTTGTTTCATGTAACTTTTTTGCAAAAAATAATAATACATATTGAAAATGACCGATATTTTATTTTTCTTGCCAATATATTCAGATAAAATTATGATCAGATATTATGAAAATAAATACCGTATTGTTTTGACATCTGTCAATGAAGAACACGTCGGTTACGAGTCATAAGGTACTGCTTACCGTCTAGCAGTGTAGTTGATAGTATCGATAATTTATCAAACAAGTTTGATAAAAAACTGATAATTTCATCTAAATCTCATAAAATCATGAGCTCCTTCTGCAATTCTTCTATCGAAATTTACCTAAAAAATGCATACTCAACTTAATAAACTTTATTTGAAAGACGCTCATTATTAAGCGTTTCATGTTCAAACCTTACTCATGGGTACCATCTAGTGGATTTCATCGCTGCTCTGTTCGAACTGAGTTGACCACAGCACGTCGCCGCGTGTTCCCCGTTCCAACATACTTCATTCCTCTCCGCCCCGAAATATTATTTCGGTTTTTGCAAATACCCCCTTAAAGAGAATATTCTGGACTACTTATCCAAGATTTCTTTTTTCTTCGCTTTCTTTTCTCATTTCAGCTCAAGTCAGGGGGAAACCAAATTACTGGAGAGTCTATTAAAATTCATGGGCAGGAGAGCTGAAGTTTGGGGTATGGGTGGATGGACCGAGGAAGAAGTACGCAAACGGTGGCACGTGAGCCACTTTAGGTAACGTGCGAGCTTAATAGAAAAGCTTTGATTAAATGTAACCCGTTTAATTAAACGTAAGCGAAGATAGCTAAGGAATTTGGCTTAGTTTAAATGCAGTTCAAGCGAAAGATATCGGTTTCACCAATGCAACGAAGCGCAATTTGATTTCCGTTCTGTGGTAAATTACACGTTTCTATAAACTGATATCTATCTATTAGGTACTATAAAAGCGAGATCTTTGTAAGTTAAAAACTCTGCAAACCTTGCACTCTAGCATGTAAAATAAACAATTAAGATTTTTTTTCTTACTATTAGTAGCTGTACTAAAAAGAATGAAAGGACTCCAATTCATCTATGGCTACAAAGTCCCGCCTCGACGAGGAGAAGGTTCATTTACCTGAGAAGGCATATTGTGGAAGCGAGTATATTAATCAATGATATGTTCATCATCTAGATAAGTACCGAAAAATTCTTCTAAATAAATCTACGAAAAATTAAACACAAATATTCGATTCTTTACTTAATAGTACAATTTTTATCTTTCTGTGTGTGCTAGCACATTTCGTTTTATTTTGTCGTGTGGAATCAGGATGTAATGAACTTGTAATTAATACGGCTGTAGTTTACAAGCACAAATTATAAGTTATCGCGTTTCATTAGAAATAGGTCACCGAATAACAGTCAATTATTTGAATTGTTAAGATTACAATAATCATATCGGCGTTCAGTGATATAGTCACATAAAGGACGTTTTACGTGTTGTTTGTTGGTAGCCCCTCCTAAAATATTCGCATAATTATTTGAAATACTCATTACAAATAATGGAAAAATATCTTGCTTTTGAAGGAACTTTTGGTTGAAGTACCTATTTTAAATGTCATTAGATAGGAGTCAATAATTATTTTATAGATTTATATCGAACACGGATTGCTGACCTCTGGACTAATATTTGCTTTTCCCCAGCTAGGAATACCAAAGATCAAATCAATAAACCGAATTTGTTAAATTCGTCTGTTTCTGGTCTCCAGTAAGTTGTAACGTTATTTGATACGTGTTGCCCGAGTTCGTGTATACCATCATAACTTCAAATTGATTGATATTATTTGATCCGCTTGCTGAAGTTTGGTTTGAATGTCAAAAATCAATTGAAATTTGCATTAACGTATATAAATTGGATAAGGGTTGTAGGATTGTGTACTTAGACCCAGAGAGGCGGTTTGAATGTTTGTCTCTTATATAATACCCCGGTAAAATTTATCTAAATTAATAAAAATGTAAAAGTTCGTTTGTTAAAAATCTTAAATCTTCGAAAGTTCTTTACCGATTACTTTGAAATTATTTTGACACAACGTAACATTCAAAAACGCGTGTGTTTTTATGTACATATATACATATGTGTCACCTGTGACAGAAAAATAACACGCTTTTTTAAAAAAAACAGCGCCATCTGTTGAACGTAAAAGTAAAACGCGCTATCGTTTCTCCATCTGCACAGACAGACGACTGAGCCACAGACACGCGTGGCGGGGTACAGCTTGTAGTTAATATAAGGAAAAAAATAGACAGTGGGCGTTTTTATAATTCCAACGGTTAAGGCACGGCGATGATACAAAAACAAGCATAAAACTTACGTTCTTTCTGGTAATGATGTTGCAAATCTTTTTTACACACTAAATAATAGTAAGACAAACGAGGTGCGTATGTCTGCTTTCCCTTAAGATTTTTTTTAACAAGTTACTAGAGCTCCGTGCAGAGCGCAGTTTATGTAATTTTTTATTATTATTATTTTTGGTGGCATGTGTTGGACAATTGTTCCTTGCTCCTTCAACACTTTCTAGTGATTAAAACAACATGAAACTCAAATTCACTCCCGCGCATTAATTTCAGGATGCCAAACTTATTTACTAAAAAATGCCAAACACAAGAAAAGATTTTTGTATCCTATGTTCGGTGAACTTAAAAAGTTAAAATACAACATTTTTTCACTTATTCTGATTTTATAAAGAACGTTTTGTGGATGAAACACGATTTATGAATTTATGATAATTTCGTGAAAACTTAAAAAATGTTTCGATTAGTTCTCTAATAAACTTCTCTCGGGATTTCTGTTTGTGAAATAATGTGAATGGAAGATGTGAAGAAATGTGAATGTGTGAAAAAGCTGAAAAGTAAGTAAACCTCACCACCTCAATACCTCGAAATATTTTTAGTAATGCAAAATATTTGTATTACGCAAATTCTTTTGTAGTACCCATAATACAAAGAAAAAGATATGATAGAAATTTTGCGAATGGGACATTATTTGCAGTGCATCTTGCATGAGGTACACAGTACTAGTGTATTGGATCTGATTAAACAAATAAAGGAGCAGCCTGAATTTTAAATACCTGCTTTCAAATATTTAATATTTATTTTGTTTTTTTTTTTTTTTTTGTGTAAAGCTAAATGGTTTAAATGTGTGTACTAAAAAAGAAAATCGATTCAGTAAGAATTTGTTTAACCAATCCTTTAACTTATATGTAAATAACCGTTTTTTAACCCATAAGACAATTTTTTTTTGGTTTTGCGAACAAACAGCTATTACCCGTAGAGTTAATTTGTTCGCTTTTGGGAGTAACTCATATATTACGGTCTCATGGAAAACTTACTATCATATTGAGAAATATGATCTAAACGAAAAACATCATATTTTGTATTCTAATCTAGAACTTCAAAACAGAAGAAGTAAAATGTACAACTTAATGAAACGAAAGGTTTCGACCGCAATTTATAAAAGTTTGTGAAATTTTGTGAATATTTTTATCAATTATTTTTACATGAAACGAAACAAAATTTTTACAACAAATTTAAAATGTTTGTCTAATAAAATGTGTGTTTTTTTTTTAAACATTTTTTTTCAGTGTTTAGTCAAAATAACGTAAGGCGAGCTATTTTTAGGTTTGCATTAAAAAAATAATATTTCGAAAATTATATATTTATTTCTGGCAAAACATTTTGGTAGTTTATTTCAATAGCAGTTTTAGTTTTTTGATGCGTTATGAAATATCCCATTTATTTGTATTTTATTTAAGTGTAAATACACACGAATTTTCGGACCTCATGACGGTGTCCTTAAGAAATATAATGGTCAATATGCCTGGGGCCCGAGGGGTTAATTTTTTCAATAAGGTGACATTCTGGTGAAAAATGAACGTAAAAATAAGTTATAACCCTCCTTACGTACAAACTGTTCAAAACTGAAAATAAATAAAACCTCATGCTACAAACTGCTTCCTAACAAATCTCCCGTGAAATAGGCAAAGCATAGGAAACGTCTTGATTTGTCAAATAAATCATGCAAATTGGTTTTACAGTGGCAGCTTTACAAGGAACCTGCCAATCTCTATTACAAATAATATAAATACATCACACTCCTTACAAATATGTTAAGATTGACGTCAAAGGAAAATCTCGTCGGATCCGCCCCTTGCGTCAAATTAATTTGCCACGTTCAGTTTGTCATGAAATGTCCTTATTTTTATGGGAAATTGTAGGGCGTATCACCTTGTCATATACGAAAATGGCGTAAAAATGTTGTAGTTTCATGGTACCGTTAACATGCAAAAAATGACTAGTATATAAATACATTTTTTTAAATAAGAACCTTACGAATAAACTCCATTTTTTCTAAAGAACTGATACTCATAAATTAAATATGTTTTTTGTATTCTTTGTACCTAATATTTTGGATGTGACATTTTAAAATCTTAACTCTCTTATAATCATTATACATTTATGCCGCCATCATAGAAATGATGGCATACTAGTCAGCAGAGTTGCTTTCTAATCAGTTGATCAGGGTTCGATTACCGGCAGTGGAAATAAATTCAAAAAATCTTTAAAAAAATATTAAAATAATAATAATACGCACATAATATAATAAATTAAAATAATTAAAATAATACGCACTTTTAATTTTTTTTGTATTTTGTGTCTTAAAATAATTTTCTGTTGGTGAGTAGGAACAATGAGGTAACATATCATTCCATATTTCTATTTATTGTTACGTTATTTCGTTTCACCGGTGGTGAATTTAGTATCTTGGATGACAGTGCTTTTAGCGTATAAAAAATAAAGTACAAAAACAATTTCTAAGAACTTGAAAATAAATCATGTGATAAGTTATGGTTACCGCCTTCGAACGATTTATACGTGACCATAAACTAGGAATTTTGAAATAATAATATAACTTTCGTCCAATCGTAACTTTAGAACAACAAGGTTCTATCTGCCGTGTACTGTGCATGAAAGTGGAATTTTAAGTTTCGGAGTTCAAATCAAAAATAAAATATCACTTTATATTTATGTAATTAATGAAAAAGTGATTATGAAGAACCAGAAGAAAGTACATTGTAATTGAATTTAGTTCATGTTTGAACATTATTCGCAATATACATATGTAGTGGTGCGTTACCAGAATATTCTGGAATGTTCGCCTATGCAAAACGTATCGTATTAGAACCTAATAGCGAAGCATCGTAGCTACGGCGCATCTACTACTACTATTATCTACTATTCATTTTTCAATGAATGTCATTTTTTATTATTATTTTTCTCAGGTTCACGCAATTGGCAAATGGAACCTTGTTGCTCCAAGCAAATGAGCTTGAAGTGCAACGCAATGTAAACCATGTTGCTGCAAACATATGTTATCTATTGCAGATAGAACTAAGTTATCGGTAAAATTTGCAAATGGAACCTTGTTGTTCTAAAAAAAAAATATCTTAGCTATAGCAAAATTTATATTTGGTGTAGTTATTAATATCTAGTTATTATTCATAGATGGCGGCAATTCCACTATTAGTATTAAATAGTTCCGACTGCACCCGAAGATAGCCGATTCGTAGGTTGGGAGCTCGTTTGTGTATTTAATCCCCGGCAGAATAACTCAAGCAATTATTGAAGGCTCCCATACTTACGTATATTTAACATCAAGTGATAATACTTACACAGTAATCCCAGATATAACACATGAGTAGAATTTGGATCTATTGTGGAAAAGGTTTTAAAAAATACTAAGAAATAGTTAAGAAACGTAGTGCATAAAACTCATTTTTTGGCCGAAATGTCATATAGAACCTTGTTTTCCCAACGGCACTGAATCCTATGTAGGTGGGTAGTAGGTACTCGTAACCTAGACGAGTTCTCAACCACCAGAAAGGCTTAAAAGGAAATGGCAAATATTGATTTACCGATCCTCAAGTTTCAGAAGCAAAGTTCTGCACCGTTATTTGTATGCCAAAAGTTTCTGGTAGGATCGAAACTCACAAAAAGCTTCACTTAATTGTTAATAGATGGGATTGTTTTGAGTGTTCAATTTTAGATGGAGCCTCTTTGTTAAGGAAATAGGGCGTAATGTACTAGATCACTTTATTCTGGCATCTCTGCTCACGAAAGCCAATTAAATAGTTCTAGTTTTGGAATTGTTAGTTTGTGGCAGAGAAACAATGTTTGTTTAATTAGATGAAAAATTATTTTAAAGTGTCGGCTTGTGGCAGAACTTCATTTATGTATGGATTAAATTACTGACAATTTACTACTACTACGTACATGACAAGTGATGGAAATCCCTAGGATACAATTTCATAAATGACATTTAAACATTTTTGTTTTAATTTAATATAAGATTTATTATTTGTATACATTGTAACTAATTTATATACATTTCGCTACCGGTTTTGATAAATCCTTATATTTGTCAAGTTTAGTAGAGTTGTCGAACCCAGTTGGAAGGTTCAGTACTCGGTTAAACAATTTATTTTTATTTTTTTAAAACATTTTTAAATCGATTTATTATACTCGTAGACAAAAAATGTATTTTACGGGTTGATTTTTTAAGGGCAGATATCTGACATAAGTAAATGGATTATTATTATACCAACCTATGGTTCTACTTATAACTATAATTTGATAGAAATCAGAGATTATTGGTACAAAGTTGTAAAGTAAAAAAGTAATGTAAGTAAAGAAACATTTCTGACATTTATTTCCGACAGTTAATGTCGTATTTTCGAACCCGTAAGCGATCAGTGAGATTCCGCTGCTCTCTTGGACTTTGCTGGCTATGACTTTGTATAGCTTTGTTCTGTAGGATTAGAACGTTGGATGACTTTAATGTAGAGTTTGAGAAAAGAGATACTAAGAGTTTATTTATGCAAAATAACTGCAAAACTTATAATATTGTTAAAGAGAGAGATATTAGTTGAATGTCAGTATTTGGAAAGACACGTCTAAAACTGACCTCTTTTATGTAGATCGAGCATTGATGTATCCAGTATCCATACCACTGGGGTCGAGTGAATATTTTTTGGTATCATAAAACGCATTTAGTACCGAGTTTAAATTTTTGTTACCTCTAACTTTAAATGTCGTTTTTTAAAAGAAGTTTGGTATATACATATTTTGATTATGTAGATAAGAGATTTTAGTGCGAATTACAAATCATTGCACTAACCGTACTTAATTTATGTATACACAATATTTTATTGACATGCTAGGTGTAACTCTAAGTTGTTTGTTGGTTGTTTCGGAGAATTTGAAGAATTCATCAAATTTCAACGTTCATTTTCAATTTCTGCGAAAAAAAAATTCTAGTTCTGTTTTTATTTCAGTTTTATCAAGCATCTAACCTATAATGATATGATAACAGAATTTGAATACGACTTTCACAGAACCCGAAGATGAACGTTGAAATTCGATGAATTGTTCAAATTCTCCGAAACAACCCGCCCTTAGTGATCAGCTCAGGCACAAGGGCTCCATCGAACCCCGATCCAAGTTAGCCACTCAGAAACTGCGCGTACTGTACAGGGCCGCCAGATACTTTAACGGCAAACAACTGCTGACCTTGTACAAATTGCAAGTGCGTCCCACTGTTGAATTTGGCAGCCACCTCTGGTCTGGAGCCCCAAAATACCTGAAAACACCCTTGACTCTGGATATCGGTCGGTCTGCGGACAGACAAACTCGAAGCAAAGACACTTGTAAATGTAACAATAACCTCAATACTAACTACTCCATTTATTCACCAATTCCAAGAATTCATCACCGCGCAAACAAACGCTGTAAACATTAAAGAAAAATCAATTAAAAAAGAAAGACAAACATTACCGGTTACGAATAATCTGACAACATACGAAAATCTTCTACTACGACAACAGTAAGCGGAAAATGTTGCTTGTGTTGTGATGGAGGACTTAGCCAGCCGAGGAATTGAACACACCGACACGCCTGGGTTGGACCCAAACGCGATGCGAACTCAGCTACTGACCGGTCAATTATTCCCTATTGATATATTTGGTGTTCATAATTTTGGGGGTTTCAAAATGCTCACCAGTGTACATAGCAGAGCATCTGACATTTCGTGGAAACCACTTATGGTATCTGGCCCGCCAGGCGACAAAAGAAAAAAAAATTAAATATGCTTGGATCAAAGGGGGGCAGATATGTACGTCGAGACATCGGAACAGCTGCCATTCTTGTT
Source organism: Hesperophylax magnus (assembly GCA_026573805.1). NCBI lineage: Eukaryota > Metazoa > Arthropoda > Insecta > Trichoptera > Limnephilidae > Hesperophylax > Hesperophylax magnus. The sequence goes on from JAIUSX010000036.1 coordinate 1,788,885, forward strand.
TCTAATGCGGAAAAACTGGCACTACTCTCAGAAATCAAAAACATTTAAAATCAACATGCTTAGAATTTACTTTAGTAACTATTATAACTATTTAGATTTACCAATTATTTTATTTTTTCTTAATTTATTTTTTCCTAGTTCTACTAAAATCACACACTTATGGAAACATTGTTTTTTCCCCACATTACTTGAAATTTTTTCTTCTTATCTTACATTATATAAAACCTTAAGCTCATCATATAATAGCTATTGCTCAAAGAGTACATTTAATTTTTACATACACAACTACAGCTCTTGTATTATTACTTTATCCCTAAAATGTCAGAAACGCTCTACTGGTGTCAACATAAATAACTCAAAATTTTTCATTCTTTTCATTGCCTTTCTAAACAATAATTACAGTTTTAACATGTCTAACTTTAAATCAATTATTGTATTGTAGTATTTTATTATTCCTTTTGCACTCAAGCATCACAAATATTTTACTGATGTCAAAATCAATTACCTTGTAATTTGTATTATATTTATTGCTTTGTTAAACAACATTTACTGTCGTAACATAACCAACTATAAATCTCTTACTATGTTCTATAATTATAGTATCGCTTATGCCTTGAATTATCACACATGTTTAGCTACTGTCAAAATCAAGAACGTTAAATTTAATGCAAAACAAAAAAACAAATAATGGAAGACATAACAGACTTACTAGACAACACAACACCGATTCCATGTACAACTACTAATGACACTGAAGTAGTACGTCAATTATTACTAGTGAACTCTACCCTTACGATATTCACTATGAATATAAGAAGTATAAACCAAAATTTTGATGAACTCTTAATTCTTCTCACTCACCTTGCCTCAGATTTCGATGTAATTGTTTTGAGCGAATGCTGGATTAAAGAAAATTTCGTCCCAAAAACGATAAAAAAACCACAATCACTATAATACACTACAAAACCAAACTCAAAATGATGGCGTTATTGTTTACATTAAAAACCACATCATACATTCAGTCAAAGAGGTCACAATTAAGAACGCAAACTGTCTTAAAATTCAACTTCATAATCATATAACAATCATTATTGTATACAGATCCCCAAGCACACATAATATAACCCCATTCATACAATCTCTGCATGAAATTTTAACAAAAATAGAACACCTCCAAAACACCTATCTTATTGGTGATCTCAACATTAATATAATCAACAGAATGCATCCTCAAGCGAATGAATACCTAAATACACTAACTTTATTAGGATATTTGCCAGCCGTCACAGCCCCAACGAGAGAATCAGATTCAAACATTAGTAGTTGTATAGATCACGTCTTTGTTAAGAGTAAACTAGGCAGCAAATCCATTATATATCAATCAACTGTCACAGATCACTATGCAACCATCACTTCCATCAACCAAAATATTCACAAACTACCTCAAAACACTCTCCCTCAAAAAAAAATTCCTATGACATTCTCCTAAATACTGTCTCTAAAGAAAACTGGGAACTTGTCTATTCTTGTACCGATACAACTTCTGCATGCGAAATATTTACAAATACTTTACAAAACCACTTGGCCGATGCAACATCATACACAAAAAGTAAAAAAAAACAATCCGACACAAAACTCAAACCATGGATCACTGCAGGTATTCTCCACTGTATCAGAAAGCATGACAAGATTCATAACTTCTGTAGAAAAAAATACCAACGATTATGATTCACTCATATTTTATAAACATTATAGAAAAAACTGCAAAAAAATTATTAACAGTGTTAAAAGAGATTACTACAAAAAACAAATCAGTGAAGCTACTGATGACAAAAAAAAATTATCATAAAAGATATAGCCAGTAGTCATAAAATCGACTCACCCATTGTTAAAATTAACATAGAAGACCAAATAACTCATATCGATTCCGAACCTGAAAAAATATCCGACCATTTCAATCAATTTTTCTCAAATATCGGACATAAATCAGCAAAAAATATTCTAGACCAAAACACCGTCTCGGAGTAAGATCTTGCAAAAAATATACATGTCAATAATCTCAGCTATAACCCTTTTCACTTCACTCCCACCACTGAAATATAAATAATAGAACTTATCTCATCTCTTAAAAACAGTAACTCTGCCGGGAAAGATCAAATTTCAACAAAAATTATTAAACACATTCAAAAATTTATAGCCCCACCTCTTAAACACATTATCAACTTAAGCTTTAAAACTGGAATATTCCCTAACTCTTTAAAACAGGCCACAATAATCCCTATCTTCAAAACAGGTGATAAATTATCTGTTAATAATTATCGACCGATATCATTACTCAGCACAATTTCTAAAATTATAGAAAAGGCGGTGAAACATAGACTCTGTAAGTTCCTTGAAAATAATAAAATATTATCGGATAACCAATATGGCTTCCGAAAAGGGAGGAATACCTCTGATGCAATAGCTGCTCTCACAAAAATTGTTTTCCTTGACCTCGCAAAAGCATTTGATACGGTTTCCCATCCCTTACTACTTAAAAAATTTCAACAGATCGGCATTACAGGGATAGCCTACACGTGGTTTAAAAACTACTTAGCAAATCGTACACACCAAACCCTTATCCACTCAGACAAAATATATATGAGCAAAAAATTATCTATGTCCTATGGGGTCCCTCAAGGTAGTGTACTAGGGCCAATTCTATTTCTCATATATATCAACACACTATGCACTATGAATATTAGAGGCAAGATAATTTCATTTGCCGATGATACAGTCCTAATATTTGATGATGAAACATGGGAATCAGTTACAAACAAAACTAATATTGGCCTAACAAAAGTTAAACATTGGCTAGACACAAACCACCTCACACTTAATATCGACAAGACACAATACATGACGTTTTCCATACCCAAACATAGCTTTCCCAATAACTGCCCCAAACCTACCATCCACTCGTGTTCACTCAACATACAGACTCCTGAAACCTCACCTAATATTCAATGCACGTGTTCAACTCTTAAATCTTCAAAGGAAGTTAAATACTTGGGAATAATAATCGATGACCAACTACGCTGGGAAACTCATATAAAAGAAACAACAAAAAGACTTCGTAAACTCTCCCACATATTCTGCTCTCTTAGATCCATCTTAGACCTAACGACTCTAAAATGCGTATATTTTGCCCTTTTTCAATCGATAGCAACATATGGTATTCTGGGATGGGGTGGCTGTGCAGAATCCGTCATTAATTCAATAATTACAGTACAAATACTGGTTCTCAGAATAATATTTAAATGTCATCCTACCTATCCCTCCAAAATACTATTTACTAAAATTAAGGTCTTAGATATTCGCCAGCTATTCATTAAGACAAGCTTATGCTACATACGAAAAAATGACTTGCTAGTGGCTCCTCAACACCAAGTAAACACCCGCTTTTCATCAAATCTGGGATGCGTGGTCCCAAAAACTAGAACCACATTCGCTCAACGACAATTCTGGTTTATCGCCCCTAAAATATACAACGCGTTGGACAGGGACACAGAATCAACTAATACTATATCCCTTTTTATTATACGTGTCCAAAACTGGATATTTGAAAGGGGACGAGCCTTTTTTAAAGAATACATGAGTTTCTAACTTTTAAACCATTATAATAAAATTAACCATGTATCTGTATATTTATGTATATATGTGAATACACATTACGTTTGTGTGTGTTCATATATAGATGTGTATGAATGTATTTATATATGCATGCATGTATGTCTGAGTATGTATGTATATGTATGTGTATATATATATATATTTTTTTTTTATATATATATATATTTTTTTGTATATGTATGTATGTATGTATGTCTATGTATGTATGTATATGTATATACATCTGAGCATCTATATATGTGTATGTATGTATGTTTGCATGTATAAAAAACATATATTTTGTTTTATATTTTCCTTAAATATGTTTATTTTTTTTCTTATTATTATAATATGAGTTATGAATTTACTTAATTTACGAAAATAATTTTCGAGTAAATTATTTTCCTGTTTTCAGTTTTATTTGTTTGCAATAAACATGAATAATTGTATGCATTTACGAATGAACAATGTTCGTACTTACTTTTTAGTTGAAGCTTTGCTTTATTTGCAATACCAGGTGTTATTATTTGGATTCGATGTTAATCACAGTATTAGTATTTTTTTTTTTTATATAGTTATGCTATTATGCGTATATCCTGTTACACTTATAAATTGTTTATTTTCCTTGTAAAAGCCCGACAGGACGTTAGTGAATCTATATCAATAAAAGTATAAATATTCGTTTGTTCAAAATCTTAAATCTCCTGTTGGACGTAAACGCAACACGCGCTGTTGTTTCTCTATCTGCACAGACAGACTGAGCCACAGTAACGCGTGGCAAGGCAAAGCTAGTAAAAAATAAATTACAATTTATGATGGTCCAAGGAACTAGCGTCATTGATCGCTTCGGCAGCGGCGCATAGTCATAATATATGGACACGGTTGATATTTGTCACATACAACGGGTCGATTATACGACTCGTTCTTGGGTTCAACAGCTCAGCTGTCGGCCGACTTCTGTGTTTCCTCCCTCCTACAACATGGCTATCTTCAAAACTCACGTTCACCTCTTCCTTTTCTTAAAAAGATCGTACACACAGCATCCCCAAAGATTACATAAACCCTGAGGGAAATTATTTTCTTTAGGGCCTCCTTTACGGAGTTAAAGTATTTTTTTTTAACACAATATGTAAATATGATTAACTAACGCTGCGGTACATAGTTTCGTAGTTATAAACATTTCGAAAAAGCGCGGTTTAATATCGATAAATTTGCTCCCAGTAATTTGTACAGATAAGTCCTACTACAATATTCGCTCCGACCCCTATTATTAATAAAGCAAATCTATTCTCCAGATAAACATCAACTACCCCACACTATCTAAATTAGACTGTTGCTTTAAAATAACACCCGACGTCAACTCCATTGTAACCTGAGAAATTCTATAGAGATTGGGAAAGCAATACCTCCTATGTTTTCCTGTGTTCCTTTCATTATATGTTAAACAAAGTTACCGCAACAGATACCTGCACAGATTTTCCGATTCTGGGTCACTGAATTTCATGAATACATTTCAGGATATTACCCCTAACGATTTCCATCTAATTTATGTGCCTAAAATATGGTTATGATAAGATGGTGACATTTCCATTTTCAGTTTCGGAACTTAACATTTTCTTATATGCCAATTATTATTTTTATTTTTCGTTGAGTTACAGAAATTGTATTTGCTATTTTTTAGATTTAAAAACTAATTCAGAAAAATGCCGAAATTGTAGTTTTTAATCATCGAAGATCACTTTTACTCTCAATTGAGTCTTATTCCATAAGTGTGAAATAGAAAAGATTCGGTCACATCCAGGAAATGAACCTAATTCTACAATTTTCATTTGAGACTTGTTCATATTGTCATCAATGATTAAAAATTACAATTTTGAGGTTTTAATCAATAAGTTAATGCACGATAAAAAAATATTAATTATTTATCACAGACTTGTAAGAAATTCAATAGAAGTCGCATATTAAAAAAGGGATACATTTTTCCAAGACACTATCTAGATTGAAATTGAGTTCGGTTAAGTTAGAAACTTGCAATCTCTTATGAAGATAGCAGTAAATTTTTTTTTAATAATAATGAAGATTATGTTGGTAGTTTTAATATTAACTTCAATGACAATTGAATTTGGTTTAATTAAAATATTGGGGTTTACTTTTTTTACTGGACATATTTTTAGTAAGATAAATTGTCATTATATTGTTGTACTGTACCACCGATCAAAAAAATTGTTTTTCCTTTTCTAAAGACGCATAGAGCATAATAACTAAGATAAATGTTAGAATTGAATAGTAGCACCTCCGAGAGCAAGTTTTTCTGGTTATGTGTCTGCCTGCAGAACTGCAGGTATCTAAATTTCTCTAATAAACCGTGTTAGTTTCAAGTGATCTGCCAGGTTAGTATGGTCCTGTTAGGAAGTTTTGTAGATGCACGCACAGATGGCAGTGCATAGAGCTTGCGGAGAAGTCCTTAAAATGGAGTCAGTGGCCAGTTGTCGCCATGGACAGTGCAAAGGCTGTCAGAGGGAGTCGCTATATGCACAGCGACTAGTCGACAGGGGGCGTGGCCAACATATCCGAGCATACCCGAGCTGTTCCGAGTTGCAAAATCAGTGAAACGAAACGTCAGAAATGGCGTTGTAATAATATAATGTAAACAAACCTTTTTAGAACTACGCTAGGTTTGTGTAGCATGGTTTGTGATTCAAAAGAAAGTGTCCCCTTAATACCGCTTGCTCGCGTCAAAGCAAGAAAAACATCCCAGTTTTCAATTAGTTTAGCGGCTACGCTAGGTTTGTGCAACATGGTTTGTGATTCAAAAGAAAGTGTCCCCTTAATACCGCCTGCTCGCGTCAAGGCAAGAAAAACATCCCAGTTTTCAATTAGTTTAGCGGCTACGCTAGGTTTGTGTAACATGGTTTGTGATTCAAAAGAAAGTGTCCCTTTTATACCTATACTTCACTTCGGGTATGCTCGGATATGTTGGCCACGCCCCCTGTCGATTAGTCGCTGTGCATATAGCGACTCCCGCTCTCAGAGAATCTCACTGCGCCAGATTCCAATTAGCCGGCTTCTAGCTAGGTTGACTATCGAGTCACCAATATAATACGCGGAGTATTAATAAATCCCTGATTAATATAGAGAACCAATTATTTATAAAACTACTTCCACGACGAGTTGGAAAACTGTTTGTGCGAACACAACAGCTCCTTGATGTTGTCGTACGTAATATAAATAAATCAATTGCATACAGTTTTGTATTATTGATCTATGAACCGGCGGATAGGCCACACGTTGTTAAAATAGATTGTCTAGACTCTAGACTGTAGTAAGCAAAAGTTAATAAGAGCATTGGAAAAAATATTAGTCCCGCGCCCGGAGCTGATTTTTAGATTCACAAAACGGCGCCGTACAAATCTTCCAAATAATATTTATAAATTAAACTTTCCTTTTTGAAAATATTCTGTCTTTCTGGATTATACTTTTGAGGATATTTTATGACATAATTGCAATAATTTTGCATTTCAATACCGTATTTTAACCACACATAATCATATTTAATACAATTTTAACATACCGTCCGCGACAATTCGGTCACTATGCATAATAACTGGTGGTTGTAAGTTTCAAATAAATATGTGTAAAAACTTCACGCTGAATTAAGAACATATATTTTTTTTTACCAAATTTTCAAATTTAAACCTCTTTACATTTGGAAAATATTTGGTTAAATAATAATGCATGGTAAAATATTATGGTTCAAAGTAGATTAATTTGGTAAAATGTCCTTCAATATATTAAAACCATGATTGATTTATATGCTCTTGACTAGTTGAAGTAGGTCTTGACCTGAAACTTACTATTTAGGCTTTCGAAGAATGATGGGGATTTGAACATCAATATGGCTAAGTTAAAGTCTTGACAATTTCTGCTCACACTCAAAATTAAACTCGTCCACAATACGTCGTAATAATATGAAGAGGGAGATATTGGATGCCCTGGATAAGAAAAATCGAAATTTAAGAAAATAATACAAATAGTAAAATTCTCATCCTCAGGTAGGAGATTGTAGTGAAATAGCAGGATGTCAAGATAAAGGTATCTTCACCGTTTACTAAAAATATATTGGTACAGTGACTTTAAAGATCCTAAAAATAACAACACTAAGGACGGGCTATTTCGGAGAATTTGAACAATTCATCAAATTTCAACGTTCATTTTCGGGTTCTATGAAAGTCCTATTCAAGTTCTGTTATTATATCATTGTAAGCTAGTTGCTTGACATAACTGAAATAAAAACAGAACTTAAAAAAATCTTTCACAGATTTTGAAAATGAACGTTGAAATTTGATGAATTGTTTAAATTCTCCGAAACAACCCGTCCTTAATTTCTTAATTTAAAATGTCATCAAAATGAATAAAATGATTGAATTCAATTGAATTGGACTCACCTGAAAATATATATTGTTCGAGGAACGAACAAGGGTTGGAATAGCCGACTCAAGGGCTATTCCACACAGATAACGAATAAATGAATTATATGGCTTTTGACAGGCGAATGCGGAAACACAATGCGTAACGTTACTTAACAATCAACTTACCGGTGAAATGATGGTGAAATCTGCATAAGCCTCATCTGTCAGCACTGGAACGGGATTGTGGTTCTTTAGCACTCGTTGTTTTAAAGTAAATTGCGATAAAAATACGTCTTATGATTATTCCGATTAGACAACCGGCGATCGAGATTTGACAGGACGAACGGTTTTTGTGCGACTAGTTCGGCTCACGGCACTCCGTGGATATAGCTGACGTGTGCGAAATTTAAACTATGCAGTTTAAATTCTGACGATACGATTGGTTATTACACAGCCTGTCAAAAGCAATCGGCGTTACGGAACATATATATATATATATATTTTTTTTTTTTGTATTAGGCAATTCACCCTAAAAAGAGTGCTATGTAATATTTTTTTTATTATAAACCTACCCTCATTCAAATTCAAAATTTTTCGGTTGAAGAAATTTTTTTTTGCCATTTTGCCTGGTTAGTTAACTTAGTAAATAACCTGGTAAGTTACTGTTATATTGTGGTGAAATAAGAATACGATTATAATTTTATTGAGTTTAATAAATAAACCATTCTTATTTACAATCGTTTAACAAGTGCTTGACAGGAACAGGTTAAGAAGCAAAGACAATCTGGGCATAGATAATAGACAAGGATAATATGTAGACAGTGTTACTATATCCAACATCCTTCTTTTCCTAGGTTGTGGCGCTTGGATATAGTAACACTGCCCACATATTATATTTGTCTATTATCTATGCCCAGATTGTCTTTGCTTCTGAACTTGTTCCTATCAAGCACTTGTTAAACGATTATCAATAAGAATGGTTTATTTATTTTTATTTTTTAAAAGAAAGACAAACATTCCCAAACTTAGCCTGGGTGAGACCCAAACGCGATGTCAACTCGGCCACCAACCGGTCATTATTAAACTCAATACAATTATAATCGTGTTCTTTTTTCACCACAATATAACAGTTACTTTTTAATAAAGTAGATACAATAAAACAATACTCGATAGTTACCTGAAAACTTACGAATGAGTTACAACGAAAGTATTTTGTTTTAAATCAGTACCTACCTACCAACAATTTACTGTGAAGGTTTTTTTCTTAAGGTGTGTTACGCGTAAACATGATCTGATGTTGCCAAATAATATATCCAATAGTTACGAATTGAATTAAATCATTCCATTTTTAATTAGTAGAAGGCTTAATTGAAAGTAATTCTCGAATTTTTTAAATTTGTATTATTATTAAGGCAATTTTCAGCAAAGGTTCGAAGTCGTGACATATTTATTGACAGTGACAGTTGTCAATGATGGCAGATAGCAGAAACCGTATTTTGTGAATCTGGCTAATGTCAACGGTCTTTGAAAAAACACATTATGGGGGAGAATTCTAGAAAAAATGAACACAGCGTTTTAACGTTGTAACCACAGAAGAGATTGACGGATAGAATTGGGTTGTGGGCGTGTCATGTTATATCATTAAAAATTCACATAAATATTGTATCTTTTTTACGCAATCATTTTTATTGGCATGTCTGAGGCCTCAGATTCAAAAAACCTGACGTAAATTGGCGACAAATATGTTCTGTCTATTTGGAATATATGACCGGTCAACCTTCTCGGCTATGAATCCGGAGGCCGCGAGTTTAAATCCAGGTATGCGCTAATAAATAAATAAATAATGCTATTTCATGTGCAATTAGCTACCATAAAATATTAAGTATATTTTCGGCGTGTTCCAGAATGGTATCTAGATACACTCAGCATTGTCCTGGTAAAAAAACGCAATTCAGAATCGAAACGTTTCTTGAAATGACTTTAGCTATGTTTGGTGATCAAATCTAAATTGCAAGATCCTCCATCCCTCAAGCCTAAACACATAACTGATTTGGGAACACCATAGTTATGTATAGGTATAACTACAAAATCCGGAAAATTTGCGACTCCCGTTCACATAAAAAAAGGTTTGTTTTAACATTAGCTCCACACAGAAAGCTCTGAGGAAAATAATTTCCCTCTGAGCTTATGTCATCTTTGAGGAGGTGTGTGAAGGGTCGTTTTGGGGAAAGGAAAAAGTGAATATGGGTTTTGAAGAAACCTACATTGTTAGAAGGATGAATAGGTTGGCAAATCGTTCCACGGACGAGCATTTAAACAAAAGAGTAAGATTAATTAAGATTAATATAATTAATTAATTAATCTTAATTAATTATTAATTAATTAATTAAGCCACCCAGTGAGGCCTACATTACTGAAAAACATAAATTGTAACAAAATAATGTACCAAATAAAAAAAAAATAAAAAAATGTCAACCGGCGTGTTTCCCGACCATGCATCGGTGCCGAAGGGATCAATGATATCTTTAGAACAAGGACACTATTCTCACCTGAACCATTTTCTCCAAAGATTGCAATCCGTTTTAAGATAATGGAATCTATTGTGTGTAAAAACGGATCGCCAACTTTGCCCAGTAAAGATTTTTCTCAAGTAATTTCAGACTCCTGACTAGATCTGCCAAATTGCAGACAAGGTCAACAGTTGTATATTATTAACTTAAGTTACTAGATAACAATTCTAGAGTTCATTTGTTCAGTGGCTGTAATATTTTGAAAACGTGGCGTTTTGTCCTTTTTTCTTTTGCCCGCAGTAAACGCGGCGTTATGATTTGTAAATTTATGGACGTTCTTACTGAGGGAGATGGGGAGGTCATTTCATAGAAAAAATATGTCCCGACGCGTTAGGCCGTCCTTTACCCATATCGAGTTATAACGGTTAAAGGTTTTTGTCAGCACGAGGCCCGCGGACAAATAAAAAGGTTGTTTTGTAAATATTCTGAAAATAAATACCTACGTGTTTCAGCGTGAGAAAATACAATTTAAAAAACAATGAAATAATGTTTTATGGAAAACATTTTTCACGACATTTAAAAAATATTTGGTGACATTTTAATTACCGTACCTTGTTCACCTATTAAGGTCAGTGACCTGTTTTTATAAATGAATTATAAAATTAGTAAGCCCAGGTTTACATTATTCATAAAAAAAATTTTTTTTAACTTAATTTTATAATTGAATCAACCTTGATTAGAGAGCTAAAATAAGAAATAAAATAATTGTGACGTACACCGTAGCAATGCAGTTAAATCTCTCTGAACTCAGAATCAGTGGGTTTAAAAACCTAAAAAAATATTTATTTTACATGAGTTCAAATCACGGTATGCGCAAGTAATTTTTATGGTTTCACATACATAATAATAGTGAAGTATAGTCCCAGAGCGCAAGATACTTTCAATATAGACCTGGTGAAAGACCAAAATTTAGAATTGGTTTGATGTCAAAGATGTATTTGATGACGAAATCTGAATATCCAGGTACTTTCCCCATATTCTCGCCTCCCATTTTCTTCGATGGGGAGCAGTTGAGACTCTTGTACGGTATTCACATAAAAATGAAATTAACAAATGACAGTAAAGTCAAATAGATAACGGTTCCATTTAATTTCCAAGCTTTTTACTAAGGATCAAATGACATAAAATTAGAGACGATACCCATAAACAACTTCATAAAATAACTTCCCTATTCGTGGACAAATAGCCTAAACAAATCGCTTGTTTAATTAGCTATGAACCAACGAAACACAACCATAACATCTTTAGTAAATAATTTATTAATTAATTATGAAACACAAACATATCGCAAACTTCAAGCTCAAGTTTATTAAACGTAATTGCTAAGACAGTTTGTACAGCGAAGTATCTACTAAGTAAGTACTCAAGATTATTTCGAGTTATGTTTGCTCTGGGTGACATTTACAAATTTGAATTCGAACTTAATCCATGCTTTCAACTGCTATAAATTGGCTACAATTAATGATTTAATTCGGGGGGAGGTTATAGGCAGGTACCTACCCGCTTCCATTGAATAACCCCTTTTAATACGTACCTAGAATATTTTACTAAATTACATGTTTACATTATGTTTGTAAATTGTGTACTTCTACGTATTGACTCATGTTTCTGAACATTCGGTGTAAATTAATCACTCTGTGACAGGCGTGTCTTTATTAATTCGCGGCAATCAATAATGATAAACGTAAACAGATTGTTTGTTTTTGACAATTAATTCATGGAATTCATTTTAATGGCCACCGTGGTCGAGGGGTAAGGCTCTCGACTAGCAATCGGCATGCAGAAGTAAATTTTATTTCACGATTGTGTTATTTGTCAATTTATTCATTTAAGGCGATGCCATACGTAGTAATGAAAAATCATGTGTTTTTGGTTTGAAAATTTGGTCGCCTAAAAATGTTTCAGATGCTTTAATTAAATACTGCGAGTAGAAAACATCTTGTCCTTTGAAATAATCGAGTCATTTTTAGATAAGTTTTTTTATAAGCCCAGAAAAAATAATGTATAAGGCCCATGAAAACTGCTTTAAAGTTCAAAATCTCCTACTTACGAACCTATGTTCGGTAATGATTTTATTATATAATGTGGCAAATTAAGTTATTTATAAAATGATCGAAAAAAAATTAAATATTTATGCCTTGACATCCACAAAATAAAATAATAGGCACTTTTTGGCCATGTTTTTTTTTGCAAATCAAAACAGGCGGATGGTGTTAAATTAGTTAGTTAAGGAATTTAAAACATATCGCCATCTAGGCAAGGGTTGTTATTGATAGCGGCACAATTTAAAATACTACACGACGTATTGCATCGCCTTAAAATCGTATAAATTATACTTTTTTTCAGAATTTAAAAATTGGTTGAAATGACTTCAGACGTGTTTGGTGACTAGACCGGTCAGTGGCTGAGTTGGCATAGCGTTTGGGTCCCGCCCAGACGTAGTGTGTTCAATTTCTTAGCTGTCTAAGTCCTCCATCACAACACAAGCAAAATTTTCCGCTAACTGTGTTAGTAAGTAGGAGGTTTTCAATTATCGTTAGTTTATTCGTAACCCGTGAATGTTTGTCTTTCTATAAAAAAAGATCTGAATTGCCAGGTACTCCCCCCATCTCCCCATCTCCCTCTTTACCTCCTTACCATTCCCGCTACCTTCAGCCTCACAACATACACCAATTGGGGATGCCGTAGTCTCACTGGCTCCAGATGGTCGGAAGCAGTTGCCACTCTTATGCGGAATTCACAAAACTCTAGAGTTCATCTCAGAGATTTATTATACTGTTTTAGCAATAACAAATTATCAGTTGCTATTCTTTTCTATTATATTATTTTTTAATGTTTTTATTAACACAACAAATTGAGAGAGTCAACATAAAAAAAAACTCCGAAGAATATATACCAAACGTTTAACAACGGCGTACATTATTATGTATAAATAAATTGTGTATATTTTCTGATAATTACCGCTAAATATGTCCTGAACCGCTGAATCTTGCCACTACAGTGGATGACGTTATATAATCGACACATTCGCACAAGAGTTTGGGAGAAGGTAACATTTATTGGAAAGGAATTTTTAAAGTTTTGAGGTTACTTAGTAAACGGCGATTGAATTTGATTTTGATTGTGGCCAAGAGGGATGACTCTACGTGATTATTGAAAATTAAAAAAAGAAATACGATGTCATTTTTGTCACGTTTTTTACTGATTTTAAGTTTTTATTTTGAAATATTCAAGGCGTTTCTTTATAGTCGGAAATCAATGTGGACAATCCGGTTCTATACGATAACGCTCGAGTTAGTGTCTTTTCTAATTCGATTCTCATTTTGCGAATTTAATATATTGGACTACAAACTTCACTACCAAATTTCCTAGATCATGTAATTATATAAATTAACATTCAAATACTCCACAGTTTAAGATTGTAAGGACTTTCCTACAAAGGCACAGATGGAAGATTGGTGAAGTGAATTATTTGTGTGTTTTAAAAGTTGTCTGACATGTTTTCAATGGTGTTAGTTTGTCAATATTTATTCCTGTATTTCATGCAATGCAAAGTTTAAGCATCTGTTCACCGTTGGAGTATTTTAGCTGCTTTAAACACTCAAAGAATTAACAAATATGTTGATTAATTGATAATTTCTATGCACGGTATATATTTCAAAAACAATCCGTTTTATTGAAATCACACACTATTTGCGAAGAGCAGATGCTGAAAATGCCTTTTAAATTCGCGCGAAGGCTTGTTTTAAACGTATTCCATCCTGGTTTTATTGCAAAGCCTTAAATAAGGGCCTTAGGACTGCCTAAACATAAGTAATATCCCGAGCCGAGAAATATAGTCCTTTTGTCTCTATATCTCGGCCAACCAACGGCGCGACTCGCCTTGGCTTAATGCTCAGCCATTATTTAAAATGCAGCCAACGTATTTATTTTTTCAATTTTCTCGAGAAACAGGAATGAAGTACCTTCCTGGCATCGCGAGTACTAAGCACGCCGTGACCCGCGGAACGGTGAAACTGCGAGAACTGTGGAACGGGAAATGAACTTGTTTTTCTAAGTAAAAGATACTGAATTTTCTGTTGTAAACAGACTTTTACATGACAAATAATATTATTCGTATTCCCCACGTTATTATTTTTAAACTCAGAAATAAACATCTACAAGTATTGTGCGCTTCCGTTTTGTGTTTTGAATTTAAATTGTTTATAGAGCGAATACCTTTTGCTAGAATGTAGGTTTTAGGTATGTGACTTAATCAGGGAATTTCGAATTGTTTCGCACATAGGCTGGTGATAAAGATTTTGATTTAATTGAAAACACAGAGTTCTCTTTCTACGAGTCCTTGTTGAATATTGGGGAGATTTAAAATGAAATCAGATACGGGATTAAGGTTACATAATGGAGAGTAAATTAAAGACAGTATAAAATTATCATGTAGGTACTATTTTGTTGTTCCTTCTCAGAAAAAAAACCGTTTAAGGTGTCTCATTAAAAGCTCTGATATCTAGAAGTTTGTATACTTTTGATTATTTGTAATTTTTTTGGTGTATGACATGGCGATTAATCTGTGTTAAATATCAAACGACTCGTAGGACACATGAATTATCATAATAATCTAAGGACCGGTTGTTTCACAAAAGTTTAACAAATCATAGAATTTCAAAGCGGATTCTATTCAAGTTATGATATCACTAAAGGCCAGTTGCTTTACAGAACTGAAATAATTACAAAACTTTAATATAACTTTCACAGAACCTGAATATATTAACTTAGAAATTTGATTAATTGTTCAAATTCTATGAAACAACCCTTCCTATGGCTTAAATATTATATTATGGATATTCAAATAAATTGATAAACTTTGCCTTTTGTGTACACTAATTTAATAGCATCACGCCGAAAATTTTCAGAAACAAATATTTACACAAAAATCTGCCTTAGTGAAGGCACAATTAAGTGAAAAATAGGTCGCTTATTATTATTTAAAAAGTTAGTTGTCGTTACACAAATTAATAGTAAAGTTTCATTGTAAAGTCAGTAATTAAAAAAATAATTAGGAGCATTCTTTTAAGCTTACTGTAGGTAGGTACATAACTGAAAAAAAAACTAAAAGTTTTTATGGTTGAAATGCAAAGAATTAAAACAGTGATTATATGGTAATGGTAGGGGGCCGCTTTATGGTGCAGGGGGAATAACGGGCGTTTTACGCGACGCTTTTTTTCATAAAGGTCATCTTTTCGAATATGGAATCGGGATGAAAAAAACGATGTGTTCTATTTGGTACCTACCGATTGTTACCCCAGAAAAAAAGTATCAGGCCTATGAAAACTGCTTAGCGTTCAAAATCCCCTACTTACGAACCCAGTTGCGGTTATGGTTTTGCATTATAATGTGGCAAATTAAGTTATTTAGAAAATGATTATAAAGCATTTCATCATTTTTGCATGAACTTCGCAAAATAAATTTAACACACTTCTTGGCGATGTTTTTTTCTTGCATAAATCAAAGAAGTGTCATTATTAGCGGTCCGATTCCAATTATTATACAGCGTGGTGCATCGCTTTAAGCCACCGCATTCGAAATTTCTACCGATTTATAACAAGTTTCTCTAGTATTTATTGAATTATTTTGCGGTTAAAAATAAGCTGATGGTGCCCAGTAGTTCCATGCAATTCCCGTCGGCGGCATTTATTTTTTCCTGGAAGATTTTTTCAAATTACATTTGTGTTTCAAGTTAACAATTATTTTTTATAATAACATATGGGGATCGATATGAATAAAAGGCATCGTGTAAAATACCCAAAAGGCTGTATCGTTAGGCCCGTGTGGCTGGAATTCTGAGCCTGTGTGGCTCGCCCTTTCTATACGGCTTTGTGTCTGTGTAGTGTGTATGGCCGAGTGGGGAGGGTGGAATGGAGATTTATGCAGATTGGGGAACCGGATATTAACCGCATGGCAGACCGTTGCGAGTGTTGCCCTCTGACGAGAAAAAAACACACTTTCGGCGTCGAGACGGGCGCCGCGGAATGGGATTCTCATTTAACACGTTTTGTTTTTCACAAGTCAGCACGATTAAAATAATTACTATTACCGTCTTTTTTGTTATTTGTTTTTGGGGTGTTATGCCATGTTGCGCTAACTCCTTCTTTAGCCAACGTTTCGGACAGCATTGCAGTGTCAATCATCAGGGCAGATGTGTTATTAGAATAACACATCTGCCCTGATGATGGACACTGCAATGTTGTCCGAAACGTTGGCTAAAGAAGGATTTAGCGCAACACGGCATAACACCCCAAAAACAAATAAAAAAAATACTTTTGGCCGTGAAAATCTTAAATCATATTTGACTGTTACCGTCATACAATTTAAGTACTTGTTTTCTTTTTTGGTTTAGCGAGAATAAGGCAGTGTATAAAGTGATGCATATAAAATGGAGTAGCATTTTTATTTGTTGAAAATAGTCTCGCAGACAATAATAATAGCTTTTTAGCTTCCTTTTCTCTATCATTTGCTTTATTTTAGTATCTTAATGCTAAAAGTGTGAACGTTAGTGCCTCTAAAACTCATTGACGGCCTCCATAGTTGAGAAGTGAGACTCTCGACTAGCAAGCTGGAGGTCGCGGGATCAAATCCCGGCGTGCGCAAATAAATGGTTTAGGTCCGATTTTATTAATTTGTGTTCTTTCACAATTTTCTTATTGAAAATAATATAAAGTATATTTGCGGCACGTTCCAGAGTGGAAGATGCTCTCAGTGTTGCCCTGGTATAAAACGACTATTAAGAATTGAAACATTGCTTGAAATTACTATGGCCGTATTTGCTGACCATATCTGATATCTGAATAGCCAGATTCTTGCCCATCTTCTTCTTCTTCTCCTTTTTGGGTTGAGTCGGGAATTAATTGCGGTTACACATAAAAATTAAAAAAAATAAAGTGATTGTAAGTTTTTTTTCCATAATGAACTCCTAACTTCTTATATTTAGTAATTAAAACAACAACAAAAAATGTTGTAAAATACCCACCAACTATTATAATATTTTTTCCTCTTCTTGGCTTTAAGAAAATTGTTAAAACAAAATTTCATCCTTCTTAGATTTATAAAGATTTCTCAAACATTCGGCATTATTATCTACGAAAATGTTTATCTTATAAACTTTGTCACATAAATATTATGTGACTAGTGCAGTTCTTGCCTATTTGGATATTTTGTCTATGGTGTTTTTTTTGGAGATTGGCAATTTTTTTGGGGAAGACAAATTGTTTTTTGTTTATGGTCACTTCCTCCCGGACAGCGATGGGCTGGCTGTTCGCGAATTAGTCACTCACCATGGAGGTATTTTAATCTGAGTAAATCATGTGAATCCAAGTTGTTTTTATCTTTAACAAGGGCGCGGGGTGTTTTTTCGTAACACGATTAGTTCGTGTACGGTTTTATTTTTAGTGGATGTTATGTGAATCCCACTCTTTTCGGTGTTGGCAGTTGTCCTTTTTGTGGAAATTGTTTTTTGGACTTATTGTAAAGCGTGTAATTGTAAAGCGATTGGTCCTGGATGTAGCTAGAATAATATGCCTGTTTAACCCCGCGTCGCGAAGTCAAGGATTGCTGTTGGTTCTTCCGAAATCCGTAAGTTTTGGAGACTGGTTGGACCACGTGCTTTGCAGATGGAGATTCTTGAAACAGCCTGAGGCTAGAGACTTTTCTTGGAGGTGTAGCGCCCTTCTTTCCCAAAGAGAAGGATGACCTAGGTTCCCTGGATTCCACGCCGTCCCCGGTTGATCCGTGTTCCCGTCCCGGGTCCGTTCCCCTCTACCAGAATCAAGTTTTCGTTCGTCTTCCGTTGTTTTCCTACGATATTCGGCTTCGTTTAGTTAGCTTAGTGTGTTCAGGAGTCCATCTGGTATGTTTATGTTTTGTATTCTTAATGTTACATTGGCATAACTTTGCACTCCCATGTTTTGTTCTTTTGATGGTTACATTGTAGTTTTATAAAGTTCATCTTCTTTTATTTACTGATTTCCTACCTACTTGACAGAAAACTAATCCCATAATCCTGAGCTGTGGTCTCTGCTCTGCCGTATAAATTCCACTTCACTAATCCTGAATATATTTATCCTTTACAACTTGATAACCTCAATACAGGCTTAGTCCTACAGTTTTTCATTTTTTTAAATTTAAACAATGAATTTAATGTGTTAAAACACCATAAATAAACAAAAAAAACCAAAATAAGTGTTATAATTTTAACTTTTTCTTTTATACATTCATTAAAAGCGGGAGGTTATCCTCCACTTACCCGCCATAGTATAAGTAACAGATGGTTACTCCTTAAGGGTTCTCAAAAGAACTATATTTTTTTGTTGGTTAAACGATCCTACATATATTTTATATAAGAATCTAGACCTCCAATGTCCCTGCATAGTGGTTAGGCTGCAGGATGCCTACAATATTGCAGCCAATCAGTGTCAAAATATAAATTCGGTTTAATGGAAGGGTTACATTAGATATAAATGTTTTTCTATTAAACCTTTTAACGATTCTTATACTAATCTTGCATGAAAGAGATTGTTAATTAAAGTTACATAGTTTATAGGCTAATGTGAACAACAATTTCATACTTTTTTATTCAATTGATTTGGAGGATATTGGCAGATCGTCTATTTTTATTTCACTTACTTAAATTCCACGTTACTACATTTCATAAATTTTTATGTTTCATGTTACCTATATTGTGTTAACCTATGCATTGTTAAATTATATATTTTATGTAATCTGCATATTCTTATATATTATGTAAACTATTAATTTTTATTGTATTAAAATGCATTGTATGTATGTAAAAGCCCTATGGGTGTTTAAATAAAATAAATAAATATTCGTTATTCATAACAAACAAGTTCTGCTAAAATTACGTAATAATTATTGGGCGTATTATATTTCTGTTGTTATTATTCGCATGACAGCTGGTTCGCCAGTTGAACACATTATCAAACTATGGTGAAGCCACTATTAGTCGACGTATTTATATTATTTTCATATAGGTACATAAATCCACAAACAAATTGATTATATTGTTATCTTTATTACATACGCAATAATTGATTTCCGAGTGGAATTATTAATTACCTTGTAAAGTTTCCCCAATTACTGTATTACAGAATACAAACATAAAATTAAATAAAAAACTCTTACTCATAAAAAAAATAAATATTTGGCAACACCTTATCTTACGACCTTTAGTCAAATTTGAACAATATTATAAATGAAGAAACCTTAAAAGGTAATTAATAACATTTAATAATTTCCGAAGTTTACTCTGAAATCCATAATAGCAGAGGGAATACAAATAAAAATATATTAGTTTCGTCAAATTTAAAATACGTTTCATATTCAGGGGGTAATTCTTTTATCCTTAAATATCACTTTACACCGTTATTGGAATGTTGTTATTATTTATTATTCGTTATTTCTTTCTGTTCTGTTCTGTCTGTTTTGTACATTACCAATTAGTATTTCGTGTAAACAGTTATTAGACCTCGTTTCCAAAAATAGTGTATTTCTAATTTTCTCTTATTAAATCAAAACCATAAGTTTTTTTAAGTAGATAGTATCTACTTATATTTCAAATAAGGAATTATACGACTTGACAAAAAAATGTCATCATTTCAATGACAATTCTTTTTTCACAGTTTCTTCCCTCTGTTACTTACTGAAACATTTATTTATTTTTCCGATTTGACAACTCGTAGGTTCAACATGACCACCATATTGAACCGGAACCGAATCGTAAAACACAAATTTACAGGTATGGTTAAAACAGGACATCGCTATCCTCAGTTAATAAAACAAAATGAAATATTACGTAGCTTTAAGTCTTTAAAATACATATATTGCCCTACATTTACGTTAGTATAACTCTATGTTAGCTATTTGCCCCACAGTAAGTAACGTTTAGGAATGTGGAATTGCAAGTCCCGCTTCATTGGCAAGTAGTGTATTCCAACTCCCTCCTCCATGAGCTACCCCCCTCTGCCAATGGCTGTCACTGGGCCAATCGGGTCGTGTCTCTATGGGGTATGGATTGCTTTATTTATGTAACTGGGCTACGGTTCACGACGTCGTTTTGAGCCCGTTCTTGGTACTAACTGGTATTATTGGAATGTTACGTCCATATTATGTATTACGAAATTGGAATTGGATACATGGAAAATGCAACATGTAGAAACTTCCATCAGGCTAGTTTGTTTGGTTTTGGGAACAAACAGCTATTATACGTAGAGTTAATTTGTTCGCTTTCCGGAACTATGATCTCATAGAAATTGTTGTGTCTAACCACTGGAACGATTTCGGTCGAAAAATCGACCACTTTTATTTTTCTGCGATTGATATCGGTCCAAAAATGGACCGATTTTTCTACCATTCTTAAAATATTTATTGTAATTATTTAAAACGCTTCCTTGGCCAGCTACTTGTTTTATCGAATAGCTGATAATATATTCTCTTTGTCTATGAACTTATCCGTTGTCTTTGAAGTGTTATTTAACGAGTTTTCGCGGTTTTATAAGGCGTCCTGTCAAAAAAAAAAATCATAAATTTTCAACATTCACGAAATTTTGGACTCTTCCTAAAATGCCGTAAGTAATTAATTTATTGGGTTTTTAACGCATAATTATATATCTGTGTAATCATGATTGACTTATCTATCTTTGAAATGCGTTTTTAATTAGTTTGTTTCTAATATATTGTTTTGGTTGAAGTTTTTGTGTAAGAATACGTCAACTGAAGACGTCATCTGTTTTTGATTTACAATAATGTCTTATATACTGCACTCGCGCATTTGAAATATAGATATTCCATCACAGTGATTCAAAACAAAGAGATACATATAAGTTTTATTTGAATTGGTTCATTATTAATACAGATATTTGGTAACCAATTATTTTAAGTCATATGTCAAAAAGTTGACTCTTTTTTACATGTAAAATGGTGTAAAGCCTTCGTCACACAATAAAAATTTAGTAATTTAGTTGTATAATTAATTAATTTGTTTACTTTTACCAAATTTGTGCAGAAACAGTTGTCGTCCAGGGAAAGGGAGCACTCCACGACCCAATAATTATTTTCAAATTTTATATTAGTGCAATATTTAACAAAATTTAAACATTTAAGTACTTACATTAAGTGTTTTCAATTTAAAATATATAGAGTGGTGCTGACTGCAAGAGGAGGCAGAGGAAGAGGGAGAGATGGGGTACGAGCTGGTGCCGGATTACCTGCACGTGGACGTCAACGCAGAGCTGCAATTGCAGCCTCGTCTGGAGTGTTAGTATTTTTTAATGTTTTTTTATGAAAGTACTTTGCTGTGGCCGTTGAACTCATCATATATTTGTATTTATTTAAACAGCGACCCTGCTTTGCTACTGGTGCGAGAGGATCGCGTCAAGGCCCTAAAGGCTGTTAGGGCCCTGCCTGCTTCCTTCCGGCTAGAGCTGGAAAGCCGAAAATTCAAGAAGCAGGCGGCGCGCATTTTGCTCCCTACCGCACCTCCAAGAAAAACTAAACAAAAGTAAGCAATCGTATTTAGATGCTTGATACAATATTATTGTTTTTTCCTGACAGCGTTCCACTCTTACAGTGATAGTTGGTAAGATCAGCGCTCTGTGCATTTGGCACATTCAGTGCATATTTTACAGAGTTCTAATTTTATTGTTTATTTACATACTGTACTTACTGTTTCACACGTGAATGAGAACAATTTATATGATTTATGTAAATGTTTTCAGAATTCCATCTCCGGAGAGAACAACGTGTCCCTTTTCACAAGGGACGCCTTCACCGTTGCCACGACCCGTACCACCACCGTGGATGTCCACTCCCGCACAGACCCAATCAACGGCTCCCAATGCACCAATTATGCCTATCCGTGCAGCATCTCCCGAGCCGTTACCTGGGACATCACGGAGTGTTGAACTCTTCTCTCCGGAGGCCGGCTATCACAGCGAGCTGTGGGTGGACTTGCCATTCTACGAATAATTGTCGGCGTTTGGGAACGGTGAGTTTATTTTTTGAAATGTCATACCAGGGGCTCAATATAAAATCAATTATCTATATTTTATATTGATATCCCTAGCACAGTTTCACTGTTGGTATATTGGCAGGAAATAAGCATAGTACTTAAAAATTCCACATAACAAACATACAAAATGTATTGTTGTTATGACGTGGATGCATCATTACACATCTTTTTTTTTCTGTAACGGGTATTGCAGAGTGAGAAATAAGACATGCCGAACTTCTTTGCGAGGATTACATTTGATTCACCGGCTTCTAAACGGTGTAATACAGCATTTTTTTCTTAAATTGAAAAAACACTTTCGCTTCACGGGACTCATTGTGTCGAGCTTCCTAGTCAAAAGCGAGGCTGTATTGGTAGGTGGGTTTTGTAACCGGACAAATTATCATTAAAATAGGTCGCTTTACGTAGTTGGTCACTTTAAACGGATACGTTTTCCTACTAAAAGCTATGAAACCTTACTAGAGTTTACATTATCGTCACTTAAAACAGTAGACCGTTAAATGCAAAGTCATTATATCCAAATTCTACTGTAAATTTGTGTTTTCTTTTATTTCAGAGTCAGACATGGGCAGTAACGTGGACGAGGCAGCTGTACTAGAAGAGTCTGTACTTGGAAACCGTGAGTTATAAAACTAACTAACTTACCTTCACGCCATTTCGGTAGGCAGAGAGGATGAACCACCATGCAACTCGATCTTGGCACACACACTCTTTTCTTCATTCCATACCTACCTGACTGTGCTATTCTGACTCCTGACATAGCCCGCCTCAAGTATTTGATTAACTTTTTATTTATTTTTTTATATGAATACCTCACAAGAGCCTCAGCTAGAGCCAGTGAGACTATGGCATCCTCAATCGGGGTATGTTGTGAGGCTGAAGGTAGCGGGGAGGGGAAGGAGGTGTGGAAGAGGGAGGTGGAAAAGTACCTGGCTATTCAGAACTGGTCACCAAACACGGCTAAAGCCATTTCAAGCAACGTTTCAATTCTGAATGGGGTCTTACACCAGGGCGATACTATGGGTATCTTCCACTCTGGAACGTGCCGCAAATATAATATATATTATTTTAAATGAATTTTGTGTGAAAATAACACTAATTATTCAAATATAATTTATTTGATTTGATCCCGCGACCATCGTATTGCGAGTCATAAGCCGTACCAGAGGCAGTGGGTTATCGTAATATAGACACATTAAATTAATTTGGGTTTTCTGTTGTTTCAGAAATGGACAGATCGAGCGACGAGGATGACGAAGCGAGTGACGTCGACCACGAAGAGAGCGATGAGGATACCTTCTGCATGCCACCAATACCTTATCATAATATTATCAACGTTTCACCTAACTCCGCTATGGCCATAGACTTTAGTAGACAAGACCAGGTAGATAGTGAGGCAATGCGTTCGATTCTGCCGCCTGAAGGTTACTCTTTCGATTGGTCTAAAGATATCTTACGTTTTACTGGGATAAGGGAGACTTTCACAGGCACGCCGGGACCAACTTTCAATACCGACGAAATGGGCAAACCTGTGGATGCCTTTCTTAAAATCTTTGATGCAGATTTCGTTGAACTGATCGCGAGAGAGACCAACAGGTATGCAGATCAATGGATTGCGAAAAAACAATTTAAGCGTCATGCGCGTACCAATAAATGGGCTCCCACGAATAAAGAGGAAATGTATGTATTCTTGGCAATTTTAATGTATCAAGGTATTAGTCCCCTTCCTGTTGAAAAAGACTACTTCTACTCAAAAAAACTCACCGCCATGCCTTATTTCAGCCGAGCCATGGATTATAATCGTTTTCTTCTAATTAAAAAGTTCCTTCACTTCACCAACAATGAAAGTCTTTCTTCTGATGCACCATTATCTGTGCGAAGGTTACAAAAGATTCAGCCCGTCTTGGACCACCTCTCAAATAAGTTTGAGACTTTATACCTGCCCGAGCAAGACATCTCTCTGGATGAATCCTTACTCTGCTATAAAGGCCGTTTGGGATTCGTCCAGATGATCAAAACCAAAGCGGCCAGTGCGGGTATAAAGTCTTACGAGCTTTGTGAGTCCAAGTCTGGCTATCTTTGGAAATTCCAAATTTATACGGGGAAGACCATTTCCAGACAGGCTGAATCGACAAATCCAGACCAGGAAGATATGACGGAAGACATAACGGAAGATATGACGGACGACATGACACAGGCCAACTTTTTGGGTGCTCACAATATCTGCCCAGTTGGGGCCACTGCAAAGATAGTATACGACCTGGCCAGCCCTCTGTTTAACAAGGGGTATACATTAATAATGGACAATTTTTATAATAGTCCATTATTGGCACGATGCCTCAAAAGAAATGGGATGGACTGCATGGGCACATTGCGGTTAAACCGAGAATTTGTGCCCTCTGCATTTAAGTCCCATCTCCGGACCAAACCTAGGGAAGGTGAGCTTGTATACTCGAACTGCGGGGACCTCAATGTAATGGTTTGGTTGGACAAAAACCTGGTAAGTATGTTGTCCACCTACCATAAGGCAGAAATCGGGGCAGTTGAAAAAGTTTGGTACCTGGACTTACAAACCTCAACTCGTACTAGACTATAACAAGGTAATGGGGGGGGTTGACCGAAAAGATCAGCTTTTGTCAGGCTTCCCCATTGAACGACAGCGAAACCTGGTCTGGTACAAGAAGCTTTTCAGGAGACTACTAAGCGTTTCGGTGCAGAATGCGTATATATTGTACGGCTCAAAGCTCCGCAAGGAAAATAAACGCATTTTGTACCGAAACTTCAGGAGTGAGGTTGCGGATGAACTCCTTCTGCTGTTCTGTCGTAGTCAAATTGACACGACTGTGCGGACCATTGGCCTAATAGCTGAAGGAAAGACTCTGCGACCTATCCTGAAAGGCAACCACTTCGTGGTCCGTAGCGGGAAAAAGGTGAAATGTGCGTGGTGCAACATAAATAACATTTTCAAAAGGACCCTTACAAAGTGTGATGTGTGTGATGTGGCATTATGCTATGATTGCATGAAGCCATATCACACTACAATATAGATTTGCTGAGGGTTTTTTTTTATTTCATTTTTTTCTTTTTTGGTTTTTTAGTTATGAAATTCTAATTTATAAATTTAATTAAATTTGTTTGAACATCAATTATGATGGCCTGGATGGCTGGACTTATAATCATTTCTTTCCGCATACTCACGTCTCATGTTATGTTGTCCTCAAAGGTTCTATATGATAAGGTTCGGTGGACATTTAATATGTATATTTCAATTCTGATCATTGAAATATGCATGTTAACAAATGCACAGGTATTCTCATTTTTTCCTGTTTATTGTACACATTAAATAACTCGTTTTATTTTTATGTCTTAATTATATTTTGTCAATTTTTCTGTAAAGATGCTTTTCCAGATCTAGTCACTGAACATAACTAAGCCAATTCAAGCAATGTTCAATTCTGAATGGAGGTCCCTCACCAGAGCGATACTCAGAATCTCACTCTATAGCGAGGCACAATGATATTATTATGTATTGATTTTCTTAAATTATGAATTAACCAATAAACTGAATACATTTTTATTATGACAAAGTGTGTAAACAATGTTTAAATCAATATACTGCTCTTTCATTGTAACCATACAACTGTAATATTGATTTAAAAGGATATTAGGGCTTAATAAATAAATCAATTATTGGTTCCATCAATTATTTTCCATCCCCCATTTTTTTCGATACCTTTGCGTTTAGATATAAAATTATCACTATGATTTTATTTGCCATTCTACGGTCATACAAAGGTTTGATATATATATACAAATTTATCATCATTTTACATATTCCGATTTAACCTATGTAGATTGACCTTAAGGTAGCTGTCAGAAGTGATTTTTCGTCAAATATTGGTGATTTTCATCAACTTTCAAAGTATCCCCCTGAAATATTGGCAATGTTTATATCTATGATATATATCTCACTTTAAGCCTTATTTCCTCGTTTTGCACGTAATATAAAAACATGGTTACAAATCTCCAGTTCTAATTTACAATTATTTAAAAAGTAGCACCATGATTTTGACATCGTGAAATAGGCTCTCTGTATAATTCATCAAATGAATAAAATAAAGCCAACACGGCGACTATGCTTATTAATAATTGTAGACAGTTAATGTATCTTCCTAACGTTATACCAGTTTTTGTGGTAAATTTATTATATAGTATAATACAGTGATTTCAATTTTGACGCGTCACGCACTCAAATTTTACAAAATTATTTTCTGACCAAACTTTTGAAGAGATCTTAACATGCAAAAAAATATTTTTCTATTACATTCTTGCATCTGTGATTATCAAACAGGCCATAGAGAACATAAAAATGTAGAAAATATTCTATAAAGATTTTTAAAACTGCCACTGGCGGCAATTTCAAATCACAAAAACGCAAATTTCGCGCATTTATAAAGTTTAAGATTTTTTAATAATTTATCTATCAATTCTAAAAATATAGAATAATGATTAAAATATAGGTGAATTCATTGGCTATATAGCACTACAATCAGTTTTATGTCTCCGTATTAAAATTCGGAGGTTTGATTTTTTTAATGTTGGCGGAAAATATTCAAAATCGTCGCCAAAAAACCGCGAGCAATCGGAGAAAAAAGTTTTTTGACGCGCGATCGTTCGAGTGGCTAACTTACCGTCACAGTTAGAAATATAAACTAAACGGTGTTAGAAAGAAAAAATACAAATCTTTATAATTAATTATAGAAGTTAACCATGAAATAATTCTAATTTACACCTCTATGAAATCAAGTGTTCCGACCGTAATTTGAGAAATATTATGAAACTTTGTAATTTTTTTATCTATCATTTTTCCATGAAATGACAATTATCAACAAATATTTTACATGGGGTAAAAATAATGTCATAATGTTAATGTGCCATATTTTTTTCCAAATGGCGTTAAATGTCACTGTGCTCTGATATTTATGTTGTAGACGCATAGAGAATTATTTGACAACAAGCAATGGAGCGATACACACTTGAAGAACGTGGAATTATTGTTACTGCTTATTTGACCAATTTCCGGCTCGTTGTTTTAACGCACCGTGAATTTTGTTTGAGTTTTCCGTGAAATATATCCCAAATATTTTTCATTTATATCAAAATGGCAGCCAAGTCACATTGGGATATTACTTTTGTAATATCACAATACCCACAAATGTTTCAAATAGTGAATTGAAAGCACTTTATTAGGAATGTAATGCATAATACGCATAGTGCTGCACTCGCTCGTGAATAATTAGGTACGCATAATGAATTGGTCAGTCACAAAATTAAACATTAACAGTAGACTAAATTAACTCTCAACAGTGCGTCGGACATACTATTACGAATAGCTGCCACGGCTGTTGGCTAATAGATGATGGAAAGCTCATTTATTTACTAAATCAATCATTGTCAGTCAACCACATGCAATATTTGATTTAGTGCGTCTGGCTACTGAACAGTGCGCTTAGATTTAGGATCAATTCAACCTTATTACCATTATTTATAAAATACAGGGGTTAGGGGGTATGCTGACTTGTCTGCCTTGTTCTACAGCTATTTCATTGGAGGATACTCCGAGGAACCAGCGTCATTGATTCCTTCGGCACTGGTGTATAGTATATAAGGAAATATACCAAACACGCGCTAAAAAAAATCACGTTAGCACCGGTCGTTTCTACGTCTTATTCTTGAACACCTCGGCTACGGAAAATTTGCCGGTCTCTGTGTTTCCTATTTTCTATATTTTACAACCATCTACAACGTCTCTTCAAGACCAATGTACACTGATTTCTTTCCTCAAAAAGACCATTCACACAGCATCCTAAAAGATGCCATTAGCTCCGATTAAAAATGATTTCTATTATTCTTTCGTATGGTGTGGGGGGGGGGGTCAGAGGGAGACATCTAGGTCTGCGAGCCAGTCTAGGGCCTCGGGTGTCGCCATGTGAACCTCTTCAATCCCGCCGAGGAATGAATGGAGCGGTCATTCGTTGACCACATCTTCGGTGGTCTGCAGCGCACCACATTCACACATCGCCGACTCTTTAAGGCCCCATCTGTGCATCATGTGGGCACAGCGTCTATGGGAGCACCTTAACCTATTGATGGCGGACCAGGTTTTGCGAGGCAACGAGAACCCAGGCTGTCTCTCGGTGGGGTCCTGTATGAAATCTATAAAACAATTTGTTTATTTAAAAAATTACCTCTCGAAAACATTTCATTATCTATTTAAATCAACTTTCCAATTTGTCTTTATCCAACAACCCAAGGAATTCATAACAAATAAAAATGCCTCTTGTTTAGTACAAAATAATCAATTTGCCTTTACAACTTAGTCCCGATGCTTAAACTTTCCCACTGTAGCCAATATAGAACTAATTGTGCGACCAACGCTGTTGTTATTCCAGTAAAACGGTCAGTTGCCTTCCAACGTTCCACAGTTCCACCGTAATTCCGTTCCGAGCCACTTTCGCAACCGGTTCACACAGTTGAGAGTCCGAACTGTGGAAATCAAATTTGTGGAACAAAGTGGAGAGTTCCATGGTTTAATAGGCTACAATACTCGGTTCATTTGATTCTCCCACTGCATTGATTGGGAGGGGACGAGTGTGGATACATAAGCTCACTTGGCGGATAAATGATTTAATGAGTGTTCAAATTCGAGTACAATGCAAAGATCTCGTTGATGTTTGGTTCAAAGGATTTATCATTAAAACAAGCGAACAAAGCAGCAACCTTTGTGATAGATTTTTTCTGCTGGCGGCTCGTCTACCAATAGCGGACAATGCCCTTAGTGTCCAACACTGCAACGGGCCGAGATAGACAAAAGCGATTCATTATGTTCATGATTGCCGAAGATACGACAACACGCGAAGTGCTCCCGTGTTCACTAATGTTCAAATTTAATGATTTGTTTTAAACAAATTGTAAATAAACTTGTAAGTGATAGATTTCTTCTGTTAGCGGGTCGTCTACCAATAGCGGACAACGCTCTTAGTATCCAGAAACGCAACGGGCCGAGCTAGTCAAAAGCGATTCATTATGTTCATGATTGCCGAAGATACGACAACACGCGAAGTGCTCCCGTGTTCACTAATGTTCAAATTTAATGATTTTTTTTAAACAAATTGTAAATAAACTTGTAAGTGATAGATTTCTTCTGTTAGCGGCTCGTCTACCAATAGCGGACAACGCTCTTATTGTCCAGAAACGCAACGGGCCGAGCTAGTCAAAAGCGATTAATTCTGTTGCTGATTACCGAAGATACGACAACACGGGAAGTGCTCACGTGTTTGCTAATGTTTAAAGTTAATGATGTGTTTAAAACAAATTTTGAATAAACTTTTAAGTTACTTTATAATCTTTATTATTTGATTAATAAGCAACCCACCATTAATTTTGAGAAATACATAGCATCATGTTATTTAAATTATTTATTACATTTAAAACTTTCATGTGCACACTTTTATTTGTATTTTTACGGCCATATTCAGAATGATACAATATTTTTTCTTAAACCATGGTAAATGTATAAAATACAATTTTTGTAGTATCAGGGGTTTTATCACGATTTTATTTAAAATTTACTAAATAGTAATGTTAAATCATATATTAACATATTTTATATCTATATTTTGTCTGGTTTTTAAATAAATAGAGGCTAGTTGAAGTCCCCGGTGCTGCTAGGGTTTTGCGCATAGTTATTTTGAAATCAGACTCCCTCTTGTTTTGAATTTTAAATATGCATAATTTTATCGTTCTCTGAAATGATTTTTGGAACGTGATTGATATTGACTTAAGTCTGTTAAGTTTGTTGATGTTCGTTTCATTTCCATTGACAGACTTGTCGATAACACTACTGTTAGGGACGTACACGAGGTACCGTTGCAAAGTGGAAACATGGGGCAAATCTAGAATGCCGACTTACCTTAATTATTCTCTAGCATTTCTTCAATTGCGCTGGTCCACTACAAATTCACTTATATCATCACAAGCTCACGATGGCTGTACAGGTAACACTGTAGAATAAGGGAGCTCCGTAATCAGACACAGTTTAGGTGTTAATTAAGTGAACAATTACACAATACTCTAGGTTAATTGTAGTTGGCATAAGTAAGGTAGGTGGACAAAAGATAATTTTGTAGGTAGGAATAAAAATAAGGATGGTGTAACGAACAATGCTGCGTACCAACAACCTCTTTAACGGTTGACTCTTCTCAACCTAAAATAATGTTGTTTAGCTAAGATGCATTTTTTATAAATCATAATATTTTCTAATGTAAATGAATCAGTTTATTACTTATAAAATACAAATACCAAATTTTAAATAGGTGCGTACATTAAAATAACAGCTTCTACCTACCTTACATTGCTACAACTGGCCACGTAACATTATATACATATACTACATCTAAGATGATATTGCCAGCTACATATTATAATATTATATTAACATATGTATTACAGCTGCCAGTATTTATTTTTTAATTAGAATTTTTGCAAGTTTCCTGATAAAGTAAATTGTTTTTAATTGATAGACCCAGTGGTGATCAATCTATCTTGTCAATCCATCATCGCGCGATATCCTTAAAGGAGGAAAATCCCGTTTAACATGCGATTGATTCTACGTTCTTTTGTTCCGGGAAGAAGCAGGCGAAGAAGACGAGATGTGATTTTATTTTTAGATCGCCTTCAAAGGGCGAAGCCTTAAATAAAGTCGTTGAAAATAAATTGGTCCTGATTGAATCCGATATAATTCAATGTTGGCCATTTACGTTCAGCATTTATATAATTACTTCTAGGGACCGAAAGAATTCATTGCTATTTTCCTGATTTTATTCTACCAATTTAACCGAAAAATTTCAACCAAGAATTTGGTATCACTTATGATAAAAAAACTAAGAAGATTAATGTATGGGGAAGCCAACTATGTTACACTTCCTCCTCCTTCTTGAGCAAATGTTATAGACAGCCTTTTAGAATCCACCATCGAGTTGAATGTCTTTTTAGGTATCACTGAAGAAGTAGATAATACAAATAAATTCAAACAAACCATGAAACAGAACAGGATACAGAAAATAGGTAACGTGTTGAATCAAACATACCATTGGGACCTAATTATTTTACGTAATTTTTGTCGATCTCATATTTAAAATTTAGAATAAACAATATTATCTTCAACTAATTTTTCTCATTATTTTGGCAGCAATCTTTTTTAATGATTACAAAGTTCTGACGAATGTTTTTCCATCCTGGATGGTGTCTCAGATAAATAAATCCGATTTTTACTTTCACGGGACACCTATTGATTATTTTTATGTTTTTATTATTTTTCTGTGTTTTGTTTTGTTTCATGTTTAGTTTAGTTTTATTAATATTATCTCCTTCTTCAATGGTACTTTGTATTTATGGGTATACCTAACTTTCAAAAGTTATCAAAAAGTAAAAGCAATAAATACGTACTTTTAGGTCTTTAAATGATGGCGTTGCTTAAAAGAATTCGTCAACACGAAACGCTAATCAAAAAGGTTCATAATGATTCAGAAGGCACTGCAAATTTCATGACCCTAAGCTTCTTATAATTATGTAGGAGAAAGATAATGTTAATCACTTAATCACTATGTAGAAAACTCATTTAAAAAAAACCTCAGTATTCGTATTGCATTTAGTTGCGATCAATTTATTTTGTTGTTTGCAATCTTGCATAATAAAATTGACAGCTCTGATTTGCTGCAGCTCATTAACATTTATTTTCCGGCCAGAAATTAAGATTGTCAATACTGTACTACACTAGTGTAACAACATTGCGACGGAAATACAATTCAACACTCCACTACATCTTATCTTCTTATATAAAAAATTAGCCTGCATAAGTTTGTGCTCGCGGAACTCGAACAGTACTAGACAGATATCACTGAAAATTTCAAAGTTTGTTCTTATTAGTGCCAGGAGTGTTTAGAGAGTAGTTTGAATGGCAGAACAAGTCGGGGACGTACTAGAAATACTTAACGCGATATCTCTACACCAGAATGAGATACTGAGTCCAATTAAATTCTAACCTTTTGTACTTACTTATAATTTTTACAATTTATATCTATGTTAGAGGCAAATGTTTAACAAATGCGTTTACATTTAAATAAATAAATATAAAGGAATATTCTTAGTTAACGCTTGTTGTTGCCTTGGTAATACCATTGTAGATGTGATCAATAGAGAACAAATTAAGTGGAAATTTATCTTAGGTTAACTAATAAAGGCTCTTCTAGAATGTCTACATCAACTTCTGTACTTCAAATCTTTGCCAATTGTTATACACCATAAAAGGTATTTTTGCTTTTATACGTTCAACGATCAGCAAAATCCCAATAAGTTGTACAAGTATCCGGAGATAATGTACCTACCTAAACTCTTTCTTATGATATAAACGGGTAAGGCAGATTAACAATGGCTTATAGTATTAATAACTATACTTTAGAGATACGATCCCGAAGCATCCTAAAACAACAAACATAGAGGAAGCTCGTAAGCTGTTTAAGATTACAAAGTATTTATTGTTCTATGAAGAGCTGAAGTTATCCAATAAATAAAGCGGAAGTATCTATTATCCGTGATATTATTATAATGCCTGGGTATCAGAAAAATGCTAAGATTTTTAAACTTTAGCGATATAAAAATGATGACTTTAATTGCCATTTTCAAATCTGGAAATGATTTGTCAAGAGTTCAGACTACAGCTAGTTTCTTACATTTGTCAAAAGTTAAGACTACAGCTAGTTTTTTAAATTTATCAAGAGTTCAGACTACAGCTAGTTTCTTACATTTGTGAAGAGTTTAGACTACAGCTAGTATCTTACATTTGTCAAGAGTTCATACTATAGCTAGTTTCTTACGTTTGTCAAGAGTTCATACTACAGCTAGTTTCTTACATTTGTCAAGAGTTCATACAACAGCTAGTTCCTTACGTTTGCAAGAGTTCAGCTACAGCTAGTTTCTTACATTTATCAAAAATTCATACTATACCAAGTTTCTTAAGTTTGTCAAGAGTTCATACTACAGCTAGTTCCTTATATTTGTTAAGAGTTCAGACTACAGCTAGTTTCTTACATTTGTCAAGAGTTCAGACTACAGCTAGTTTCTTACATTTGTTAAGAGTTCATACCATAGCTAGATTCTTACGTTTGTCAAGAGTTCATACTACAGCTAGTTTCTTACATTTGTCAAGAGTTCGTACAATAGCTAGTTTCTTACATTTGTTAAGAGTTAAGACTACATATATTTTCTTACATTTGTCAAGAGTTCATACAACAGCTAGTTCCATACGTTTGCAAGAGTTCAGACTACAGCTAGTTTCTTACATTTGCATTAAAGTACTCTTTTATTTATTACAAACTTATTGCCATTATGATACATTTTTTCATAGATTTTAATGTTAATATGAAAATAAACACACTATTTTGTAGTGATTAGGGACAGTAATTAGAATCTATTTAGCAAATGGCAGAGTAATTTCTTCAATGATGTATGTACTCAGATAGCCGAGCCGCCAGACTCCTCCTATCTGGACTGCCCGGGCTTTACCCTCGCAAGCAAATTCCGGCTGAAAGGAGGAGTCTGCCTCTATAGTCGAGCTGACGTCAACTGTGTGCGACTATTGAGTCTGGAAAACTCCAGATTCGACGTAATGTGGGTGCGCGTCAATCTTGCCAGTACGGCAAGATTCTACGCATGTCTATACCGCTCACCGAACCATAGCGAATCAGACACTTCCGAGCTCTTCAAACATTTGAGCGATACTATTGATGATCTCTTGCCCCGCTACCCTTCGGCCGAGTTTGTTGTTCTGGGGGACTTCAACGTTCATAACGAACCATGGTTGAAGTTCTCAGGCCCAACGGACTCGGCTGGCCGACAGGCGGAATCCTTTGCCATTTGCTACGGATTAGAGCAATTGGTTCAGGAGCCTACAAGGGTTCCTGATGTCCAGACTCACCGCTCCAATCTGTTAGACCTATTCTTAACTACTGTGCCACACGGTTATAAGATTGACGTCACAGCGCCTCTGGGATCATCTGACCACTGCCTAGTGACGACATCAATCCCCGTTAGCCTCAGACCAACCAATGAGAGGCTGAGGAGAAAAGTGTGGCACTATAGGTCAGCAGATTGGTTCGGTATGCGGGCCCATTTCAATGCTTTTCCGTGGTCAGCTGTTTGTTTTCGGACTTCGGACCCTTCAAGATGTGCCCAGGAGATTGGTGAAGTCATCAAATCGGCGATGGATGGCTTCATACAATCGACTACTAAAGAAACTGGTGTGGGCTCAAAGCCGTGGTTCAGTCGACAATGCTCCGAAGCAGTTCGACGAAAAAACGCGGCTTACCGAGCCTACAACACATCTCGAACGCCCGAAAGCAGATCAGCATACAACAAATCGGCAAAGGAATGCAAGAGAATCATCAATAGATCAAAATTCGAACACGACCTGCAGATCAGCAAAAAGCTGGCTGCCTGCCCGCATGGCAGCAGAGCATTCTGGTCGCTTGCGGGCTCAATAGGTCGAAATTTTTGCAAACCCAGTTTGCCACCTCTTACCAGACCTGACGGCTCACTAGCAAACACCGCCACCGAAAAGGCAAACCTTTTAGGGAAAATGTTTGCGGAAAACTCGACCCTCGACGACGGGGGTGCTGTTCCGCCGTCGGTTCCTCACTGCGGCTTCTATATGAAAAAGCTGAGGATCCGGCATCGGGATGTACTCCACGTCATACGGGGGCTCGATGTTAACAAAGCTAGTGGACCTGATGGAATACCTGCCTTGGTATTGCAGAGGTGTGCTGCGGAAATAGTTCCAGTTTTGACAAAGCTCTTCAAAATGTCCCTGAAGTGTGGCACTGTGCCCTCTGGTTGGAAAAAAGCGGTAATTCACCCTATTCCCAAGAAAGGTGACCGCTCCAACCCGGCCAACTACCGCCCCATAGCGATCACATCAGTTCTGTCCAAAGTGATGGAACGTGTGATCAACGACAAACTGCTCACATACCTCGAGAAGAACAAAATTATCAACGACCGTCAATACGGATTCCGGCGGAACCGCTCGTGCGGTGATCTTCTCGCGTATGTGACGCATGTTTGAGGGCGGTGCCTGGAACGTCACGGTGAGACCCAAACGGTCGCACTAGACATATCCAAGGCCTTTGACCGGGTCTGGCACCGAGGACTTGTCAACAAATTGCATTCTTACGGACTTCCCGCATCCCTGTGTACGTGGATTGCTGACTTTTTAAGGGATAGGTCGATTCAGGCGGTTGCTGACGGTTTCACCTCTTCCTCGCACTCCATAAATGCTGGCGTCCCACAGGGATCGGTTCTGTCTCCGACTTTGTTTTTGTTGCACATCAATGACCTTTTGACATGTGCACCGATTCATTGTTACGCGGATGACAGTACAGTTCATGATAGCTTTTTGTTTGACAAGCCCCCAAAGGGCACACAAACTCCAACGGCTCGGAGGGCTTTGAAGCAGAGAATGGACGGTTATCTCGAGAGTATTTCCTCCTGGGGTAAAAATAATCTCGTCGAATTTAATGTTTCAAAGACCCAATCCTGTCTGATTACGTCTAAAAGGGATCCAAATGATAATCTAGTCTCCTTCAACGGAAGCAATCTTCCGAACAGGCCTTCCATTGATATGCTTGGTGTAACTATAAGTGACCAGCTCAGGTACGGGGGCTCCATCGAAGCCAGAGTAAAGTTGGCCTCTCAGAAGCTGGGCGTACTGTACAGGGCCCGCAGATACTTTAATAGTACACAACTGCTCACCCTGTACAAATCGCAAGTGCGCCCTACTGTCGAATTTGGCAGCCATCTCTGGTCTGGAGCCCCAAAATACCTGAAAAAAACCCTTGACTCTGTGCAGAAACGGGCGGTCCGTTTGATAGATTCCCCAATCTTAACAAACGGACTGCAATCTTTAGAGCACAGACGTCGGGTAGGTATGCTGTCCTTGTTCTATCGGTATTACAATGGAAGATGCTCTGAGGAACTAGCGTCATTGATCCCTTCGGCGCCGGTGCGTAGTCGGGATACACGCCAAACGCGCGCCCAACATTTGTACACAGTTGACACTTGTCACATGAGAACGGGTCGCTTCTACGATTCGTTCTTAAGTTCAACAGCTCGGCTGTGGAACGAACTGCCGGCCTCTGTGTTTCCTCCCTCCTACAACATGGGACTCTTCAAGACCCATGTTCACTCCTTCCTCTCCACAAAAAGACCCTCCACACAGCATCCCCAAAGATGACATAGGCCCTGAGGGAAATTATTTTCTTCAGGGCCTCCTGTGTGGAGTAAATATAAAAAAAAAAAAAATTGAACTCTCCAAGTGGTCTCTTGACCCATCGCTTTGCGCCGCATACATCCTACCGTCACTCCTCACTCCGTCACTCTATCACTCCTGAATACACCGATCCCTAGATTTCTACACACCCCACATACCTTTTTCCTTCCCAAAACTTCCTCTTCTTTCATTAGTTAAAAATACCCTTCACATAGAATCCCTAAATATGACTTAAGCCCTGAGGAGTATTATTTTCCTTTGGGTTTCCTGTGTGAGGTAAATGTAAAAAAACTCAGTTCTCTCATTTCCCAGTTTAAGTATCACCACTTTTAGAGCATAAAGGTTACCCTTGGAGTACTTCCTGATACACATCCCTACCATTGACAAATTTATTAAATAAAACGAATGAATATAAAAGGGAGAACTGTCTAGAACAGGGAATAGAAAGAAGAAATACAGGGAAGCAAAGGGCATACAGCAGGCGGCAGGTGTGAAGCACCCCGCCTTGCCTTGTTGATTTCGTATTCAAAAGGATTTCACCGTTTGAAGGATCCCAAGCGCAAAGACTGTTAAATAATAAAATTATTGTTCCAGATTTCTCAGTCTTTGTTTCGGCGTCACAGCTTGTGAACTTCCTGAAAAGCGCTGTAGATTTAGTTCATAAAAAGTTATGCAGACATTTTGAAAACGAGGCAAAATTGTTATTAATATAATATATTTCTAATGAAATGCTTAGCTTTCTAGTTAGAGAAAATGTTGTAGCTCCGGATGTAGATCAAACGAAAGAAAAAGGGGTAAATTAGCGTCGAAGTATGCTTGTACATTTATTAATTAATAATTAACGCCCTTTTACGGGGCGTTTACATATGAATATTAGGAAATATACATTTTTTATTGTACATAAATGAATTGCTTCGTTAACAACATTTTATTTTTCTTTAAAGATAAATTGAAGATGTCCACTGACTTGGTATATATTTTCCCTCCATTAGTATTCTGGGCAAAGAGGAATACATATGGTAGTTGGTGCCAGAATTTCTGCACTGAAGTAAATCCAGCCCTTTTTTGATTTTACTTTGATTTTGTTTTTTTTTTATTTTGTTGAGTTTATTTAGGTGTTCTTTGTAAAAAATTACATCTAAAAGCCCAGCCGGGCGTGAATTTAGAAATAAATAAATCATTTAGAATTTGATATAGAAATACCAAGTCAATGAAAATTCTTCTGTCTGACAATTTAAGCATATTCATATAATTTAAATGTGTGTTGTAGTTCAACAAAATTGCTAGAACACTTATTTTTAAAATTTTAAAACGTAAGAATTTGTTTTGTATTCTTTCAACAGTTTGTACATGAATATTATAATGTGGGTTACAGACAGGAGAATTGTACTCAAGTTAACTTCTTACATTGGCTAAATATAACAATTTAATACACTTTATATTGTTAATATTTCTGGTGAGCCTAGTTATAAATTTAAGAACCTATCATGGAATAACAAAATTCCCCTTTAATATTTTTTGTACGTAATTCCAAAAATTTGACATACTTGGAGCTAGAAATTTTTACCTACATAGAATTAATGAATTTTCACACAAATAGCACCAACGAAAAAATATTACGCATTTGAGGCAAAAAAAATACATTTAACCTCCCAACGGAAACAACAAAGGTTCCAAAATCACTTTGAAACAAACGTTATTTATAAGAAAGCAAATAAGTACCGAGGTGAAACCTGAACCCGAAGGGTCTCTACCCTACAATCGCTAAACTACCTACCTAGATTCACTAGGCATAGTTCCTACAGATATAGGACAGACTCGGACAGTACCCGACCCCTTATCACGGCAGACATCAGCCCACGAATTTTTTCATCCCTACCATTAGTTTTTTTCTACCCTTCTCCGTTGTTTGAATGCTTTTACATTCGAGCAAAGGCTCCTTCAGCGCTATTCACCGAGAGCCCAGGATTTTCTGTGATCGGAATTGGAATATTTTAAATGGTTGAGGAAGTGCTAAAGAATTTTACATATTACACCAAAGGTTTTTTTTTCGCTAAAAATCTATTGATGAACAACTAAAATTTTAAATTTTTTCTATACTTTTATATAATTATTATTTATTGAAAACCGGCCCGGCTTCTTTAAAGCTATATGAATGGTTCCATGATAACTCAACACAGTGACGATTCAATACACAATGACTGTGCTAAAACGGGAAACCTTACTAGTTGGACAGTCAAAAGCTTTCTTCCATATTCCTTCAAAATAAATAAATATAAAAAGTGATATAATCTTAACATATTTAACCTAGTTTTTGTTTCATCACCTTTCATGATTTTATATCCATTTTTAAAGGTGTGTTAAATTTTAATTGTGTTGAGTGGCCCGGTTGCCTTATTATTTATAAATAAAAAAAATTATGTATAAGTATTAAATTTTTCATATTACCAGCGATTCACTGAACCATTGCATTGCGGTGATTTTTTTATCACTTCTACCGAAGCGCGATGGCGGGGAACCCTAATCGCTATTAATGCTGTCGTTATCGAAATTATTCAGGCATATTATTTTTCGATATCAAATAATGACGAATGAACGATTTATGGCATTTTTATTTCAAAGCGTATGTCTGTCTTTCCACGGTCGTTTGGCCCTACGTGCAAACTAAACCCATATGAAAATTTTTTTTTTTTAAAGAATATCTTTCAAATTATTTTATTTTTTCAAATGACAAAGAAGATAATTTTGAACTTAAAAGTTATTTAAAGTTAACGCTAATGTTTTCGAAAAATGATTTTGTCTACAGAATCTTCTATTTTTTATTAGCTTAGCTTGAAAATATTTGAAACAGATTGAACACCTGAAGAATACAGGAATCATACAAAATACCCAACTTCTTAAAGTTTATAAGAAACTAACTGACGTGTAACCGGCGTTGCTCGGGATTTTATGAATGGTTCGGAAAAAAAATTTAGGGTTGTGAATTCTGAAGTGTATCCGTCAACTGGGAGCATTATAAAAGTGGAAATACTATTATTACATTCAAATATTTTTTTGTATTTCTGTCGCTTGATCACGCCATCTCTTCCTTGGGAGTCCTCGATTTCTTCAACCATTCACGTCTTAGTCATACAATAACCTCACACCTCTTTCTTCATTCATTATTTGATTCCTCACATTTTTATCATATTTTTGT
Organism: Hesperophylax magnus; assembly: GCA_026573805.1. Classification (NCBI taxonomy): domain Eukaryota; kingdom Metazoa; phylum Arthropoda; class Insecta; order Trichoptera; family Limnephilidae; genus Hesperophylax; species Hesperophylax magnus. Next base: position 1,829,167 of record JAIUSX010000036.1, read on the forward strand.
GCATGGCTTCATTTTAGCGTATTGCGTGGTCTTAATACAAAAGAGATAGTGTACTTCAACAGATTATAGAGTTTAACTTATGTATAAAATATCTCTTCAGTATCTTCTAAGTAAAATCAGTCACAATTTGAGAGTATTTTAGTGTTGATCAAATCACGCTTACGAATATATATATATATATATATATTTTTTTTTTTCATTTCATCATAGATTCTTCGGAAACATATGCTGGTATAATCTTATGTGTATAACGAAATAAACAAAATAAAGTATAATACAAGATTGATCATCTACCTGCTTCACAAATAATGAGGAAATCTTTTACTTTGATTATTATTCCTTTCCACAGACACAAATTTCAATAGGTACAGAATATTTTTGTTGCTGTGCATAACAAACTGTGTGTCAATTTACAATAAACTTGCTACATAAACGAACTATTGTGAAAACATAATAAAATAGTGGGTAATGTATGAATTTATTTTAAACAAAAATAATAAGATAGATAATCCATTTCATATCTGTGCCCGATTCAAATAACTTTCCACGGAGAGACACAATAATAACTACGGTACATTTTCGATCAAAACTCCCGACAGTTTATTGAATAAGTTACAGTTGATGAGAAGTGAAATCAATTTTTGTCCAGCGTTAAAATCTAAGACGTGGTCGCCAACAATTGAATGAGAATTCATATATAAGTTTGCTAACCAGATTCAATTTGAAATAAAAGTAAAAGGATTAAAAAAGCATTACCTCTGAAAAAAGTATTTTCATGCTTTGTGACTATTGTTTCCTTAGGTTTAGTGTTTATGGTTTTGAATAATATTACAATGGACTTCGTGATTTAAAGTTTCAAATTCATTTGAGTCTTTATTGCAGATAAGCTGTCGATGATATCAGAGTCATAATTTGTCACCACGCATCATAGTCATTGTGAGTAACTCGAACCATTTGTTTGAAAATGTAAATAATCCTTACGTAATAAATATTTGCTCTAGTTCCATTCAAGATCATGAAAACCTTTGAATGTGTATTTGTTTACGAAAATCAATTTGGGGTAAGCCTTCATAATATCCTGCTATCAAGCTTTCAAAGGCAGACTGTGGTTTTCTAAAGCTATTATAAAATAGGTTTTACCTGCACCCTTGTAGTACCCCGAGTCGTAACGTTCTAGATAAGGGTGAATCAGTCAAAGTGTTTGGAAGTTAAAATGTCCCGGAGGACTATCGATTGTGTTTGACGGGAATATCGGCAACTAAGTGGGAACATCAAATCTGGAACAACTTTTCCACAAATTCTTAGGTAATTCCGAGAATCTCCATCGTAAACTCGCTCGTCGAGAAGTTAAATGATTGCTTTTGATAGATATATATATTTGGGAAACTTTATCTGCTGTCCTACAATTCATTATTATTATGGACTTACAAGTTACTATTATTATAATTATTGATTTACCATTATATAAGATTCAATAGTTTATAGGAAAAAAATTGAAAAAAATATTTTATTCGTAAGATTTCTTAAATATAATAAAATATTAGAATATTAATGATAATTAATTCACTTAATAATATAAAGTTTATTAGCACCACGTTCCAGAGTGTAAGGCATTCTCAGTATCGCACCTGTGAAAACTTCTGTTGCACGTTGCTTGAAATCGCTTGAGCCGTGTTTGGTGACTAGATCAGAATAGTATTTCCTAGCCTTCCTATATCCCATCTACTTCTCCTCCCCACCACCATCAGACTCACAACATACCCCACTTTAGGATGCCATAGTCTCAATGGCTCCATCGGAAGTAGTTGGAACTCTTGTGTGGTACTCACATAAATATTATAACTGCAGAGCCTGATTTGTTCCAACCATCCTCTTCTTCACCCGTCCCCGCTTTGCCCAGACTCATAACCTTATATAAAATTAGTGTTATTTTTTTAATATAGATAAACTTATGTTTACATTACCAAGCACAGTTTAAGCCGACGTAGTACAGTGGCTTGGTGCACCTCAACAGCAATCAAAAGGGAACGGGTTCAATTCCCGTCGGCCAAATTTCTTGTTTTTCGGAAGATTTTTTCATTTTTTATTGAAGTTTCAGGCCAATATTTATTGCCTATAAAAATTTGGTAACAAAATTTGTATTCCTAAATTAATTTTATTTTATTTTCTCATTAATCCCATCCCTCTTCCTATTTCACCTTACCAAGGCGCTTAGTAGATTATTTAAGTTGACTAATTCAATGTGATATCTTTACTTATTATTTTTATTTATTATATTTCATTAATAAAACCCGTAATTTTTTAAGGTTTTTTTATGTTTTCTTTAAATTTCGTCTGTTGGCTGTCGTTGGCGTCCCAAACAAAATATGTACATTTTACGAATTTGATAAAACGGAGTGTTTTGGAGACAAATGAAATTGTATTAATCTAATTATTTCAGTCCCCGCGATGACAGATTACATGAATAATTTGTATGTCAAAAGTGACTAATTGAAAAGTCTCATAGGCCGGGATTAAGAGTAATAATAACTGGCACGCTCATATGGGATCGGCCGTGTCCTATTCTTGCATTTGTCACTCGCGTTTCGGCGGCTCATTTACTTAAGCAATCTAAATTTTTGTCATAATTACAAACTCTCGTAACACGAACTTTGAAAATGGTACATAACATGATACTATGAGATTTTCTTTTTTAATAGCCCTAACCATTAACCTACATTCAGATTGAATAAAAAAAATACTATATATACGCCCATATGGTTTTTATATTGAGTACATGAACTGGTTACATTTTTTTATAAAAGTTTTAACAATAAACAATGGTGAATGCAATAACTACTTACATTAAAATTAGATGAAAAAAGAGGTAATTTGAAGTTATCAGAAATTATATTTTGAAATGAAAAACATGTTTTAAACATCAAATTATTTTCTTTAAAAATGTTGATAGTATAATAACTTTGTAAATAACCAATACAATGCACTTCCACTGGCCATTAGACAGAACACAAATTATTTTAAAAATAAATCAGAGTCAAGGTCTTGGAACCACAGCCAAGACATCAACGATTTTATTAAAAATATGTATTTCTATGGTGATATGCTACTTGTCTTTTATTTAAAATGTAATAGAGTGTTGTTATTTTATTGTTTGGTTTATAAACTGCGTCTATTCTATCACATGGAAAAACAAAAACAAACCAACAGTAAAACAGACACAACACATCACCAAAAAATATAGTCTATTTGATTGTTCAATCAATGATGTAAAACTTTTATATAACATACTAATATTGGTTTGTGACTTTGCTCAAGTATAGTCACATTATTTTACTAAATCGTGAAAACGAAATCAATTTTAAGATATTGGTTTAGTTTGAAGGTATAAACAAATATGTGACTTTTATGCCACCTGTTTAAGATAAATAATGGTTTATGGTACATCTCCATGATGTTTATTATGTATGGCTATTGCAGTTACGTATTTTTAATATTATTAGAGAATTCAATAATAGTGGTTTGAGATAATTAGTTAAGTGGTTGTGGCCGAAATACAAACTTGAATTACATGCTATGCTCTATGATGAGGACCTAATCAAATTTGCTGTAAATTAACAATATATTATATAACGATGCCACATCCGGGGCCAAAGTTTGAACGATTTCCCGGAAGAGCAAAAGATCACTTTGTAGAAATGTGTTTGCCGAAGTCCAGTTTCTGGGTGTTCTGTCCGTGTCTTTTTAAATCATGAGGTATTGAAATTTTTTTTTCTTCTTTTTTATGTAGGTATCTACTCACAATAAGGAACTTGAAGGTCGCGTGCATTAAAAATGTAAACAATTTCAGACGAATTCATGTTTTTTTGAAAATTTTGCAATATATTAATTTTTTTTTGTTTACATACCTTACCATTAACCGACACAACCTGGGTACGTATGACATCACGCGTACCCCGTTATTTTTGGTAGTTTTTTCGGGCTTTGAAAATTATGTTAACTATGAATCGACATGTGTAAAAAAATACTGGAATTTAGGTTAGAAGATAATAATATGTTTAAAAATTGACTGGAATTCCTTGTTTGTTTTTTTTTCAGTACTCATAAATATAACTATTTTCACTGTTCGTTTTAAAGGAAATTTTATTTATTCAATCTTCAAAATTTTAAAATTCAATATTTTTTAAATTTGCTAATTAGTAACTACGGCACTGTTTCTTTAACAAGATAAATGTTTAATTTTTATTTTGTTTATTTTTGGTTTCTTCTGTATCACAATAATAATAAAAATATAACACTGTTTTAGCTAACTTCCCTATTATCGTTCCTAAAGTGAGAATATTATTTTATTATTGGCTTAGAGCCAACATGATTTATAAACTAGAATCTGCTAAATACACGGAGCCAGAAACTCGTAGTGCAAATGGGAAACTGGTCACGGAACTCAAAACACTTTTTTTCTTTTTTTCAATTATCCAGCAAAGAGTAAAAATAAGGAGCCGTGTACCCCCTTTGGCGTATTTAAAAATACATTAAACAGTTGATATTTACTCCTTAGAGACCGATTTTTATACAAAATTAACCTAAAAATTTGAATTTTGCACTCGATTTACTCAAAAACGAAGGCACAAATCAATAAAAGTTATACCAGTCGAGTTTCCGGATACCGTGTAAAATAAACCAATTATATGTGAATGTATGTGTTAAAAAGCATCATCAGTAGGTAACAATTTTCAATATGGTAAGGATACCGCCGCCCCGGGAACAATTTATTAGATAAGCAACATCTCTGCCATAGGTCACCTCAAGTGTTTTGCTACGTTTGGTTACTAAGCAGGGGTGCACAGGTTAACCCAGTGAGGTGTGTTCAGATCTTGGCGGCAGATGCGCCTGCCCACCAGCTGGGTGGCGGGCCGGATCAGGATAGTGCGATTTGGGGAGACCCTTTGACCTCTCAAGCTGGTCTCCTCTCTTGACCCATCGTCTTGCACCACAGCTGGAGGGATGGATTCTTACGTCCGTCACTCCTGGACAAACTGATCCCTAGATTCGTACCCACCCCTTATAACCTTTCTTTTCCAGAACTTCATCTCCTTCCTTTCCTTAACAAGACCCGCCATACAGCAACCCCAAAGATGGCATAGACCCCCGAGGGAAATTATTTTCCTCAGGGTCTCCTGTATGGGTTATGGTAAAAAAAAACTGACAATTTCAAAGATATTAACACAAGTAATCGCATTAGTTTTTTTCATTTACCTTGGCCCGACACTATACTAATGTTTTGTTTTTAAATCATCGGTATAAAGGAAAAGTAATGTTTATTTTTATTTTTTATGGTTGATAAACTTACCGAGTATCCCCAGTCTGTAGTTGACGGTTACGACCACCAGACCCCCGTAGCTGGCCAGCACGGACCCATCGTATGGGTTACCGGAGCTCCACTCGTAGCTCTCGCCGTGGATGAAAACCAGTACTGGAAATCGGGTGTGCGCGTCTCGAGCGCCTGCTGGAATCACACAAACAACTGATTTAGTGGACGGGCTTATTTTACTTCAAGACGCATTGATGAAATTCAAAAAATTCACGTGATGCACAACGTTATTATACATTTTCATCAATACAAAACGACATTACATCAACATATAACAGAGAAAATTTGAGGTAAATGTAAGTATTAAAAGGGCATGGAGGCAGTTCTACTATTTTTTGACATGCCTTGAAAGATAGTTGGTGAACTGTCCATACTGTCTTAGTAACGTTGAAAATGTCGATGGTCAATTCAAAGTCGTAGCAGTTGAGTAGTTTTGCAAAAAATCTTTGCATTCGGAGCATAAAAAGTAAATCCGAAGCTCATTAGGCCACTCTGATCTACAAACTCAATTGCAACGATTGCCCGGCAATCTATATAGGTAAAACCAAGAACAAATAACGCATCAGGTGTTTGACAAGTGCGGCCTTTTCAGAATTTGCCAAACACTTAATAGATACTAACAATACATTTAATAAAAATATGGGAGTCCAAATAATTCATATAAATAAAATAGAAATACACCTTACTAATTTAGAAGCATTCAAAATATCCAAATCGAAAAAAAATAAAAATAATAACTTTACCACTGCCCACTTTGAAAAAAAAACAGTTAGAATTAACCGACAGTCTAATTTTAAAGTTGTTACTTGTCCCTATGTAACCCCTACCCTTCCCATACCCCACTACCATCATATCGTTAATGCTCTCTCCCTCTCGCACATGCTTTCTCTTATCCTTTTAATTACCCTGTAATTTTCCTCTGTGTTTAATTTGGTTTATATTTTTATTGTCCTGAAGAAGGTTGAGTGCAACCGAAAGCGGTCGACCTATATAACTCTATAAAGTGGTTTAAGTTTTTTTTCATTTATATAATGGCAAACCACAAAGTGTTTGCTTTCTTCAATAATTAAATTTATTCATTGAATGATACAGTAACAAAGATTTCATATATGTAATTCATTTGTAACCAGCCTACGAGTACACATTTTTTCTTGTAAACTTCGGCGATTTTATTTCGCTACTTCTTTTGTACCAAAAGTTTACGAAGAACTGTAAAACTTTCTACCCTCATCAAAAAAGCAATTGATAATAGTAGGTATGCTCACTAAAATCAGAAATTGCCTTTCTTATAAGATTTAGATATCGTAAAATATAATGACAGTTTCGAATTGAAATCATTACCTTAAATAATAAAACATTTTTTCCCCAATTCGAAACCTTTTTTCATTATTTTTAAAAAGCTTCACTCAACAAAAGAAGGTTATCTACTCAGAGAAAATCATAAAATTAGTTAATAAACCCTTTTTGTTAATGCGATTCCAATAAAAGATTCTCACAATAAAACAAGTAGCCTACCCATACGCGATAAAATTGCTACGCTGGAATTCAAGTTACACAAAACTCCAGACAAGCCATTTACCCATCTCAATGTCTACGTCTAGAAATGAAATTATTGGATGTTTCGATGATGAAATTAATGAAAATATTATCAAAACTCTTAAAGAAGGCACACTTGTAAAATATTGTACCACCCCCTCGATAGGTTTTCCATAGAATAACGTACATTTGCTATTTATTTAATTGACTATTTATTAAATAATTATAAGCAATAATTAGTCGCCTGAAATATCAAAACAAATTGAAAATATCTCCCGAGTAAAACTAAATGCCGCCAACGGGAATTGAACCGGTACCTTCTGATATCCGGTCAGATGCTCTGAAACCACTGAGCTATGTCGGCTCATTTCCAACCCGCCAAATGATTCAATATGTACTAGTACGTCAATGAACAATTACTGCTTATTATATTTTTTCCACCTGTAAACAACCAACTTTTGTTTTTGTGGGAAAGGATTTGTTAGTGCTAAATTTCACATAAGATGGCGTCGAGACATATAATATTTTCATTTATTGGTGAAATATTTTTGACTTTGACAAATATTATTATTTTTTTAATAAGAAATTAATATTTATAACACAAAGTCGCCTGAAATATCAATATTAATCAATAATTGCTTATAATTATTTGTTATCCTTAATGCTATGCATAAAACCTTGTCTTATAAACATTAGTTTATCATTAAAAAAATAATACATATTTATTGTTTATTGGATATCCTATCAAGAGGTTGACGAAAGACCCCTTCATAATTATTTGTCAACTTAATTTAAAAATAATGCGATTATTTTTAATCCGCCCTTAAGACCACCTTCAAAAAGAATTATATGAGAAACCAACTGAAAAAAAAATCTGAGGGGTATTTAAGATCGATCATAGTTTAGTTGAAAAGAGCGTGGGCGTAATACTCGTACGTGTTAATATTTTTTTTCTATGATTATTTATGATTGCCACTCTAATTTTCCTCAAATATATCTTAATAAAAGGAGGACTGTAATAAATTTTTGGAAAATAATTTCTCTAAAATAAATTCTTAGATTAAATTAAACAAATTTTAGATTCAAACAAAAATTATACAAATAGTATATTCAAAATCAAATTTTTTATATCGATAATTTTTAGTCAGAAAATACCCTGTTAAGGTTGCATTTCCGGTTGATTTTTTATAAATTTTGCATAACTGATTTAGAAGCTAAATGTATGACCATTTTTTAAAATTCAAAAATAGAAAACATAAAAATATTTTTTACCAAAGTAAATAATTATTAGTTAATAGGATTTTTATAATGGTAAGTGAAATAATACTGGTTGAACTTTAAACATCGACATGCTTAACGCATAAAATGTCGTTTAACACATTTTACTAGAAAAAGAGATTTTCACCTACACAATAAATTTGTAGTTACACAACACGTTAGGTAACACGATACAGGAATAGATTTTGTGAAAATTCAAGCAGTTACGTACATGATGTAACTGCTTGAATTGTCAAAACTCACCACTGTTCACCACTCGTCTATTTTTTATGGGTTTTATGTTTCATCAAACACACAGTTACAATTAATTTAAACATTGAAAACTATGCTCACCTCTGTTCAGTGTGAAAGAAGTTCTGATTAATATAAGGAGACCATTGCTCTGATTTGAAACATAATGATACTTGACATGGTTTTAGCTGTTATCCAATCAGATTAGCCGGGAATTCCTATTTTCTTACCCCTAACTACTATCTTTTGCCTCTCAACATATACTGAAAATGACAATGTCCCTTGAATTAGGGCAGTTGGTTTAGTTTTAAATTTCTTCCGTCAAAATATTAACTCGTTTTTGTATTCAGTAACTTGGCTATAGAATAATTTGCCAGCGTTTTTGTTTCCTCAATCTTACAACATGGATTACAAATACACATCATTCCTAAATTTATTTTATTTTATTTATTTCCCTTATTAAGAGTAATCACACATTCATATTTTCCAATATAAATTGAATTGATAATATTATTGACCAATAAAATAATATTATAAAGACCAAATTTAAAAAAAGAAAAATACATAACAATATAGTATAAGCAGTTGTGATAAGGATTGAGTGTTTTTTTTAATATTTTAGTTTTACTATTGTTGCTATCAATAATGACAATGAAAGAAATTGATGTTATTCATTACAACTGCTGTTATTCAAATATGACATAGGCTATTAGAAAAAGATTTCTCTCCCTGCTGAGTTCCTGTTAACCTTTTTAATGACATATGACTGTGCACGGCTTGCCGTGTTTTTTTAGCAAAAAATTAATAAACTGTGATATGGAAGTATTTCTCGATCATCAAAATAGATGTATTTATGTTCAAATTGTTAAATGCATGATATAACCAAGCCGCAGCGGCATACAGAAGGGCGAGTGAACGCGCTAATCTTGCATTGCCGGCCTGCCGTACACGGCAACGAAGAGCGCGAGAACTCGCTTATGGCAGTGAAACGGTCAATATTAAAAATATTTAAATATGTTTTTCGTAGCCTGTACATCGCTTTACTACCCTTTTGACTGCATTCATGGTTGAGTGGTTATGATTCTTGGCTACGAATCTGGAGGTCACGGGCACAAATCGTGGCGTGCGCAAATAAATTTAATTTGATTTATTTATGTTATTTCCTTTAATTCCATTTAAAATGGAGTGGCAGATGAAAGCCACGATGAAAGGAAATCGAAACCCTGATTAAAATGGCTTTAGCCATGTTTGGTGACCAGATTTTAATAGCCAGGTACTTCCCCGACTTAATCTTCCCGATCTCCTTACTATTCCCACTCCTTTTAACATCACAATATACCACAGTTGGGGATGCCATAGTCTCATTGGCTCCAGATGCTCTTGGGTTGTTTTCACATATACAAAAATTATACCCTGTTAACGCCACCCCACGCGAGATGGCTGAGGCTTTCTGGCAAATTACGTATTACGCACGTGAAAAGGTAACACGTTTCGCTTTTGTCAAAAATCATTTAGTACCGAGGTAGAGCTAGTCGCACCAAAATGAAAAAAAGGATAATCCGAAAGTAATTGAACATAATATCAGAGAATGGCTTTAAACACATACAAAAGAAACCCCTAAAAAATTCAAAGGCTTTCGTTCTCCATTTTTAATTTCTCGTTATGTGATTCACAATCATCTTCCAAAGCTTAAATTTTGGTAAAAATGAGCCGTGAAATATGAATTTTAATGGGAAATTTAGGTTCTTAGTTTAATGTGAATTTTAGATACTTTTTTTAGTGGTATTATTTCATGAACTTTTTCATTGGGACCGTCCAGTGGTAATTTCTTAATTATTATGATTTAAGTGTTAATCAAAAACAGATCGTTTCTCTCGGAGACGTTAAATACACTTTTGTAAAGATACCATGAGTTTTCTTTAAAAGTTAGTTAATTATTTCCTGATGAGAGACAACTGTAGTACAAATGATTATTATTCTTATTACAGAAACAAATAAGGCATAAACACTACTCTAGTGTAAGTTTTGTGACTTTGCAAGGTTGAACGGGTTCGTGGGGTGAGGTTTGTCTAGGTCGTGGCGGCGAACGCGTTTGAACTGCTGCGTGGTGGGTCGGATCAGGAGATACTGGTTGAGCGAGTTCCTTTGAATACTCCAGCCGGACTCTCTCCGGGGGGATGGATTCATAGAAACGTCCCCTCATACCGTTTTCCTCACCTTCATTTCTACTCGTATAAAAATACCCTCCACACAGCATCCCCAAATATGACATAGACCATAAAGGATTTTTTTTTCTCGGGGTCTCCTTTGTGGAGCTAATTTAAAAGAAAAAACAAAAAAAAAATCGGGCACACGGTCACGCCCACAGCACAATATATATTTTTAATTTTAGCATCAACTCAATACATTTATTATCCACTAAGAGTCCAAAATTTCCAATTTAAACATTACTTACATTTTGGAAGATTAGATTAGATAATATTACAGAAATTTGACTATTTTTCTCTTGTCATTATTTGCTGTACTAGAACATATGTTATGCCATGTGGTATCGTAACGTCGACTACAGTCGATGTTTTTATTCACGTAGGCATAAGCCGTAGCATTTCAAGAAGAAGCTATCCATCAATGTATTTCTTATATTTTCTTAGATCAAATGGCACTTAACTGCGCTTTATAAATGCCATGTTATTATTATTACTATAAGATATTTTCAGAAGTCATTACAATATTGTGTAAAGCAAAACCAATATAGCATTGTCCAAAAGAAAAAGATTTAAAACTGCATTCATTCTAACATCAGTGTATGCCTGCACAGCGTCGGAATATCGCAACATAATACATTCTTATTTGGTTCCTGCGCTATTTTGCGTCAGTGAATTTCTCGGATACGGCAATAGCTAAACAAGGATGAAAATAGATTGCTTGCAGTGGAAAAGATTTACGGGGAAGTGAGTGAGGAAAGGTTATTTATTCTGCAGCATATGCCCCGGGGAGTATGTACACGCGGAGGTAGTGAAGCATAACTGATAAGATTGGGAAAGACGCACGTAGGTGATTCAATCAGCAGGATGCAGTCGAGAATACGCGGATTAGAGGCTTAGTCGATCATGGTACAAGAGTTAAAAGCCTTAGCAGTCACGTAGCATCTCAAAAAACAATGTTTTATATCGAAGTTTTAAAGAATAAATCGCCAAAACTCCTTATTTCAGTACTGTCTTTGATGAAGATATTCAAATACATAAACGGGCACACTTAGCCGATATTTTGTTGACGGACGTTTGTGACGCTAGATTTCAATTTTCTGTGACCTTGCTAGGTTGTTACGACTACGTGCTCGAGATTAGGAACGTGGTGTCACTTTTGCCAAACATTTTATAACAATCCATGTGCTTTAGTTTTTAGATCAATGCTAGAAAAAAATGCTCAACAAAGAAACGCAGGATATTAAAATGACAGCTACCACTGTTTGGTAGTAGTGAAGTTATGAAAGCATTGTAGTTTTTGACATTACGAGAATTTAATAATGATTTATGGCAACAGTAGTGATGTGTTCAAATCGTGCGCGACATTAGGTTTTTTCGACGTAAGTATACAACATAAGTATCCGATCACTGTGGAAAAAGGGCCTTGCATTATTTCTGATAATTAATTATTATTTACTACTGATACGTTTTTTTAATTAACACAATTTAATCACATTAGACCATTTGTTCCAATGGCAGTTGACTTCATTAGCTTTTTAAAATTTTGTATTAAAATAATTGTCAACATTAGAAATGTCTAGTTTTGTGTCGTTATGCACATCTACGGGCTTATTTAAATAAGTGTCGTTTTAAACATTAAACGGTGCATTTTCTTAAAGATACGACGTTAACATTATATTGTAGTTCTTATAAAGTCGAACGACGGATTAGCCCCAGATTAAGTTAGTAAATTAATTGAATCTGTTATACAAAGTATATACGTAAATATAATCTGAAAACATAAATAACGTTACACAAACATAATTTTGTATCAGCCGGGTCACTTTTAAATAACACTTAAGCCTTTCCCACCTGGTTCCACCTTTATAAATGGAAGAATGTTCCACAAAAATAACCCCAAAACAGCAAAAGCTGGTTAAATATATAAAAAAGCTAGTAAATAACTCTGAAACAGCATAAAAGAGTTATTATCACAACATGATGATAAAACTCGAGACCGGCGAAGAAAATAAACTGCGTCAGAACACTGAATCCAGAATTATTAATAAATAATTCAACGGAGAATAAGAGGAGCGTCATTTTTACCTGTGAAAAGTCGGGTTCTGGTCAACAAACAACACTTCCTCTCTCGCAGGCCAGAAACACTTGGAGGCATTAACAATGGATGACGTCATAAATCCCAACCCTTAGCACACCTACTACTTTATTTTACACGTGTACACTGTAGAGTGTGTTCTTTACCTAAAGTGTATTCCTAAATTCACGCTCGCTTTTCAACCGTTGTTTTTTGCCGTTTCTAGCGTTACATTTAATGTACCCTGGTTAGTGACAGATAGATGGCGATCAACATTGAATGTGATGACGTCCGAGACCTTGAGAAAAAAGGACACGCCGAAAAGTGTTGGATATTTTATTCTAAAGCCGTCAGAGAAGCTGCATACATAAAATAAAAATAATTTTCTAAATAAATATTTAGCGCAAGCGTTTCTGAACTTAATCTTTAAAGAGTTTCTTTGTATATAAGGGTTAAAAATGCTTATAAAAATACAATTGTTGTATGGAGGACACCGATGTCCCATCCACAATCGACAGATTAAGAATAAAAGTATGAAAGAAACACAGATCTTATCAATAAAAGTGAAAAAATCCACTGCTTTCACCAGAAAACTTAATTTATAATAACCCAATATTTGTATTGACTTTTTGCACGAATCAACTTGGCTTCTGAGATTATTAAAAATTCTAATTTCGGATGTGTATCTATAACTGACCCTTCAAAAAATCAATTGAACGTTGAAAATGGCACTATTATTTAACTTTCGTAATATAGTAGTTAAGGCTTAACGACTTATTCCATATTGGCCGGACGCGTACAAATGCTGGTGTCAGAGATCCAATTAGAAGAATGTGCGAATTGTATAATAAAAACCAAAACCTGAAGGATTCCGACATATTTTTTGATACATATAGTACTTTTGGTAGGAAATTGAAGTCTGTTTTACTATAAAAAAATAAAATAAAATGTGTACTTACTTTATTCACTATACTCTTAAAGTACTTTTTTATGATTTATCTCTAAACTTGTTTAAAAAATATTTGTACACTTTTATTTGATACTGAGCATTATCCATATACAAAATAATTTTACCTTATTTACATGTAAAAAATATTTAAAATTGTTATCTACCAGTCAATCAGTGAGAAATAGTTAGGATGCAGGCGAATTCTCAAGTTATTGTTTTACAAAATTATCTTTTAATTACTGTCTGTATCTGTGTTTTCTCCTTAAATAAATAAATAAAAATAAATAAATAACATGGGTAAGCCACCCAGTGAGGCCAACATTACTGGATAACTCTGAAATGTTAAAAATATTGTACCGAAAAAAAATGGTTACTTAAATGTATTGTTAAAAAATATAAATTAACTAATCACAAACAAAAATAGAACTGCTGGTTCAGTCCTTGACGGCCTCCGTGGACGAGGGGTAAGGTTCTCGACTTACTAGCGGAAGGTCGCGGGTTCAAAACCTGGCGTGCGCAAGTCAATGTTTTTTAATAAATTTGTCTTATTTTACAATTTACTCGTATAAAATAATATAAAGTATATTTTCAGCACGTTCTAGAGTGGAAATTACTCTATGGCGGATACCCCCTGATGCAAGACGATCATTCTTAGTTGAAACGTTACCTTAAATGGCCGTGTTTGGTGACCAGATCTGATTAGACAAGTATTTTTCCACGTTCCTCTTCACCATCACCTCATAATATACCTCAATTGGGGATGTCATAGTCTCTCTCGCTTCAGACGGTTGGTAGCAGTTGGGATTCTTGAAAAAAATGAATAAATTTAATTTTTAGTTTAGTGTAAAGTGGAAAATAAAATTTATCTAAAAGGAAAAACCATTGGTGAACAATTTAAAAATCTTTAGCTGTTTGCATTAAAATTTAAAAAATTGGTTAATTTTCTGTTTGCCGTATTTAAATCCAAACAGATAAACAGCTTTTTTTTATTATTTCGGGATAGCTATTTCATATTTTGGGATATCTATTTCATATTTTGGGATATCTTTTTCATATTTCGGGATATCTTTTTCATATTTCGGGATATCTATTTCATATTTCAGGATATCTATTTCATATTTCGTGATATCTATTTCATATTTTGAGATATCTATTCTAATAAATCCATAATATGACAGATCTGCTTATAAGTGAAATGATTCTATATTATCTAGATCCGAGTGGTTAATTTTTTTTTTAAAGTTTCTTTATTCAAAAAATTATTAGTTACATGCATTGAGGAATTTTTCGACCACCATGCTAGGCACATGCCCGTGTTATGGTGGTCGATTTTCTATACATTAACATAAGGAATGTGCGGGAATATAATATGAAATAACATATTATTAAAGAATATTTAAGAACATAGAATAATGTAAATGACTATAGTAATATAAGGAAGTATGGAAGAATACAGTAGAATATAAAAATATAATAGCATAATATTAATATAATATAATAGTATAATATAATAATATATATAATAATAAAATATAGTATAATAATATAATAGTATAATAATATAATATTTTTTAGTTGTTGTAAGTGTTATTTTTAGATACATAATACAATAGTATATTGAGGAAATCTCAGTTAGGTAGATTACATAATATGTATTAATGAACCACATTGTAAACTGTTGATTTCCCTAAAGTAAAATAGATACATAAAAAAGAATATAAAAAGTATACAGTTATAAAATCAAACATAGTACTATAGAGTAAGCAAATGAGAAAGGATTATTTTTACTATGGAAATCTATATGTGCTTGATTAAATTGGTAGGTACATTATTTTGCAGCAATTTTGTACAAATAAATCAAAGTTAGAATTCATGTTTCAAGTCCGGCGAATTACACTGAACACTGGAGTCAATTATTATTGTTACGGTGGTTTAGTCAGCTGGTAGCTAAGGTGGCACAGTAGGTACCGTAATTAATCGATAGGTGTTGTTAGATATTACGTATATTTTATTTTATTTACTAATTCAACGCCCAGAAGGTTTTTACATGTTGTTGGTAAATTTTGATGAAAGACAATTTTGAAATATGAGAAAGAAATAGTAAAAATAAAATTATTAAATATGAAAAATAAACAAAATCTTTGTCTTCGTGTAAAACCATTTGTTATAAGGCAAAGTTTTAAACAAGGTTTTAACTCCTGCAATATTTTTTTTCAAAATATTATTTGACAATAGTATTATTCCTAAGTAAGTAGGTATTATTCACTGCCTTCAATACGTTTATAGAATCATTTTTGATTTATTTATGTTGGAAACAACAACATCATTAAGAATTCCACTTTTGAGCAGATTTAAGATCTTTAAGTTTTGTTTCTTAGAAAACGAGTTTCTGTTGCTTTAACAAGTCATTAATATACATTTAGCAATATTAAAATAATATTTTCTTTTTGATTTACAATAATACGCCTTTCAATTTTAATAATTTTGTATTAATATATTTTACAAGACATATTTTAAATCAGTTTTCATTGGTAGATAGGTTCCTAGAAATGTTATAAAAATAAAAATAAAACAAAAGGTTCAGAAATAAGTTGAAATTTTTTTTTTAACATTAACCTAACACAGAAAACCACGAGGAAAATAATTTCCCTCGGGGCCTATGTCATCTTTTAAAAAAAAAATAAGTGAAAGACAAATTTTGCCGTGTTACGAATAACCTAAAAATATTTTAAAATCTCCTACTACCACCACAGTAAGCGGAAAATGTTAATGTGTTGAGGGATTGAATACACTACGCCTGGGTGGGACCCAAACGCGATGTCAACTCAGCCACCGACCGGTCAATCTTTGAAGATGCTCTGTCTTTTTAAGGAAAGGAAGGAGAGAAAGTTCTGGGAGGGAAAAAGGTATGAGGGGTGGGCAGACATCTAGAGGATATGACTCCATCCCTCGATGGGTCGAGAGAGACCAGTAGGAGAGGTCAAAGAGCCTCCCCAAACTGGCCTCTACTGATCGGGTCCACCACGCAGCAGGTGGGCAGGCGTAACCATCGCCAAAACCTGGAGACATCTCACCCAACAAACTCAGTCACCCCTGCTAAGTCACCAAACGTAGCAAAAAACCTGGGGTGACCTTTGGCAGAGGTTATGGTTATCCAATAAATCGTTTTTGGGCGGCGGTACCTTCCAAATTGAACTTGAACTTGTAACTTTTATAAAATGAAGAAAAGTATGCAAAGGGACTATACACGGTGTCCGGAAACTCGTAGTACAAGCGGGAAATTGGAGAATCTACACCACATGGGGAACCCAAATAAACATAAAGTTTTTTGATTTGAGCATTTTCACAAAAAAAAAAAAAAAACCAAAAAAAAATATTTTTCGGCTATTTTAGGGTTAAAGTTTTTTCTGGTGTTTAGGGTTGAACAACAGATGTTTTAACCCTGCAGAGCAGAAATATTTTATGATTACACCGGATTAAATGAAGGGTGATTTCAAAATAATGCTTCAAATCCGAGTTTCTTCATTTGTTTTACTTTCAAATAGTTTTAATTAGTTGGATACTTTGATCTTCAGTAATAATTTATAAGAATTTGATTAAAAAAAAAAAAAAAAAAAAAAAAATCAACTTCTAACTCGATTTACTCGATAACGAAAGCTCAAATCAAAAAAAAAAAGTGGGTGTGTCAAGCCTACGCAAGACAGAAGTGAAACTTCTAGTATTCCTCTCTCTCTATTTTCATTTCATCATCTCTATTTTCTCTCTTAGGTTAGTTTAAAAATTAGAGGTTAAAATGAAATTCTGTACCAAACCGTATGAACCACAATCAATTACGTATTTCACTCGTATTACACTCACGACGCAGTATACTAACCAAGCAGCTGATGCTTGGCGTGGCGCAGTTCGCTGGTGTCTGAGAGAGAGGAAAGAAGAGAAGAGAGAGAACGTTCGTGAGCGGCTCCCCCACCTCAACAAGCGCATATGGTGAGAGAGGGACAGTGAACGGTGAGCGGTGGTGGGGGTACCCGCATTTTCGTGTCGATCCTGACTCGGTTTTACTCCGTCCCCGAAAATCCATTACGCGCCTAAAGAAGTTTCACTTCAAAAATATACTTCAAAATCGACTCCAAATGTGATGTAGATTCACCAGTTTCCCGCTTGTACTACGAGTTTCCGGACACCCTGTATAAATATAACCCCAAAAACACAAGAGGTAAAACCTAATCAAAATAAAATTTTGCCTAGTAATAGATTGACATTATGTATAACAATCATATTTTCTCATAACCCAGTTAGGTATGATGAAAATCATTACTTGAATAAAGCTACCTTTTGCTTGATCCAACGTTTTGCACGGTGTTTTAGTATCCAACATCAGAACTGATGCCAAAAGTCAACCCAATTTGGGAGGCGGGTGTAAGTACCACAGCACTGGGAACCACTTATATAGTATCCAACATCAGGCTGATGTCAAAAGTCAACGCAATTCGGGAGGCGGGTGTAAGTACCACAGCCCTGGGAACCACTTATTGGATAACCAACGACTCTCCCCCAGGTCATCCCGAATGGTTCGCTACGCTTGGTGATTTAGCAGGGGTTCCCGGGTTTATCGGGTGAGATGTGTTTAGAGTGAGTTTGCCCACCAGCTGATATATTCATTCGTCCGTCCTAACCTAACCTAACCTAGTTTTATTTTATTAGGAACATTAACAGGTTTATAACATAACATGCATAGAGAGAGAGAAAAAATAAGTAAAAGAATTAGGTTACAACCCAATAACCAATGTTCACATCATGCAATAAAGATAAAGAAGGTTAAAAAGCAATAAACAAACAAAGAAAACAAAGAAAGGTTAAAAACAAAGAAATGTTAAAAACAAGGAAATAATAAGAGAAAATGTATATATATATATATACACGTATAAACACACATATATATACATACACATGCACATACACATATAAATACATACGTACACACATACATATACATAGTTGCATACATACATACATACACACACGTACATTTGATATTAAATACAAATAATATGTAAGAGTGATAATGAATAAATGATGAATGTAATGTATTAAATTTAGAAAAGGGTTAATTATTACAATACTCTGTTAACAATTTTTTTAAAAGCTCCTAAGGTACACGACAGGATATCAGCATCAAAATAAGTTTTATTATAGTGATTGCAAGTTCTTAGTAAGAAAGAATTTTGCCTGAGACTCGTTGACGCAATTTCGAAATGAAACAATGATTTGTCTCTAGTTTTCTTACTTGGGACTCTAATATTGATTGATGACAAAAGGGCTGGACAGTTAATATGACCACTCAAGACTTTGTGTAAGTAAATCATGTCCGCAGTGTCTCTCCTGCTTTTTAATGTTTTAGTCCGTAGTGCTTGATAGAGCTTTCCATATCGTAATAACGTAATTGTCTCCTGAAGTTCAAGTGATGTACAAACTTTCTTTGAACAGCTTCAATGCGTTTTGTGTGAATGTTATAAAAAGGATTCCATATGGCAGAAGCGTACTCAAGATGACTACGGACGTAGGAGTAATACAAAATTTTGAGTCTATGGATATTGTTGAATTCCTTTCCAATACGGAATAAAAATCCTAACATGCTCAATGATTTCTTGACAATCTTATCCACATGTGCCTTGAATGAACGAACCTAACCTAACCTAACCTTACCTAACCTAACCCACCCCTCATACTAACCTAACCTAACCTAACCCACCCCCCATACTTTTTGCCTTCCCAAAACTTCTTCTCCTTACTTTTCCCAAACATGCCCTTTACACAGAATCAAAGATGACATAGACCAAAAAGAAAATTATTTTCCTCAGGCCTCTTTCTGTGTGGGGTTAATGTAAAAAGAAAAAAATGATATTTTACAATTGGCGGTGATTAATTAATTGGGTAAGCTTCGGTTTATGGGTGAAATTCCTAAAAATTAAAACTAGTTATTTTTATACTAACTTAGGGCCGGGGAATCCGAATCTGGAAGAATTAGGTGGCGGCAAGCAATATTAACTGAATTACACGACTTTAAAATTTCGACGCACAAACAATTTAACTGGCCATTTTGAACGCTTTCTGACAATAAAACTAGTTATCTTTATACATCTTTATACTAACTTTGGGCCGGGGAATCCGAATCCGAAAGAATTAGGTTGGGGCAAGCAATATAAACTGAAATACATGACTTAAAAATTTTAGATGTAAACAATATATAACGCCATTGTCGATGCGTTTTTTTTGACAATAAATCCATAGAAAAATAACCAAAGATATATAAAATTAAGTGTTGCTAGTAAGCAATAATATCAATAACGTAAAATAACATGTTTATAATTTCAGTAATATTTCATATTCAAACAGTTAGATTTAGGTTTATTATCACGAAAGGTGAGTTTTTATGTCGGGGGAGACGAAAAAATATGCATTTTATATTTTAATTTTGCAAACATTATTTCATTTACGTAAAGTATTCAGATACATTTTATTCACTTTTGTATCACAAACCATGTTACACAAACCTAGCGTAGCCGCTAAACTACTTGAAAACTGGGATGTTTTCTTGCCTTGACGCGAGTAGGCGCTACGAAGGGGGCACTTTCTTTTCTATCACAAACCATGTTACACAAACCTAGCGTAGCCGCTAAACTACTTGAAAACTGGGATGTTTTCCTGCCTTGACGCGAGTAGGCGCTACGAAGGGGGCACTTTCTTTTCTATCACAAACCATGTTACACAAACCTAGCGTAGCCGCTAAACTACTTGAAAACTGGGATGTTTTCTTGCCTTGACGCGAGTAGGCGCTACGAAGGGGGCACTTTCTTTTCTATCACAAACCATGTTACACAAACCAAGCGTAGCCGCTAAACTACTTGAAAACTGGGATGTTTTCCTGCCTTGACGCGAGTAGGCGCTACGAAGGGGGCACTTTCTTTTCTATCACAAACCATGTTACACAAACCAAGCGTAGCCGCTAAACTACTTGAAAACTGGGATGTTTTCTTGCCTTGACGCGAGTAGGCGCTACGAAGGGGGCACTTTCTTTTCTATCACAAACCATGTTACACAAACCTAGCGTAGCCGCTAAACTACTTAAACTGTGTAACATGGTTTGTGATACAAAAGTGAATAAAATGTATCTGAATACTTTACGTAAATGAAATAATGTTAGCAAAATTAAAATATAAAATGCATATTTTTTCGTCTCCCCCGACATAAAAACTCACCTTTCGTGATAATAAACCTAAATCTAACTGTTTGAATAAGAAATATTACTGAAATTATAAACATGTTATTTTACGTTATTGATATTATTGCTTACTAGCAACACTTAATTTTATATATCTTTGGTTATTTTTCTATGGATTTATTGTCAAAAAAAACGCATCGACAATGGCATTGTATATTGTTTGCATCTAAAATTTTTAAGTCATGTATTTCAGTTTATATTGCTTGCCCCAACCTAATTCTTTCGGATTCGGATTCCCCGGCCCAAAGTTAGTATAAAGATGTATAAAGATAACTAGTTTTATTGTCAGAAAGCGTTCAAAATGGCCAGTTAAATTGTTTGTGCGTCGAAATTTTAAAGTCGTGTAATTCAGTTAATATTGCTTGCCGCCACCTAATTCTTCCAGATTCGGATTCCCCGGCCCTAAGTTAGTATAAAAATAACTAGTTTTAATTTTTAGGAATTTCACCCATAAACCGAATATATTCCAATTAATTTAATTAATTATTAAATTAATTTATGCAAAAACGAACCATTTCGATTCTCATGATCAATACTAAAACACTGCATAATACGTCTGTTTTCAGACGATGCTCTGATTTATATAGCAGAAGATAAACATGAGAAAATGATTAGTAAAACGAACAATGATTTGGATACCTACCATGTGAGAATTGATTGAAGGTAATGTAAAAAATGTAAAATACAAAACATGAAACAGAACAAGGCACGAAAATAAAAACAAGTAATAATTTACCTACAACTACCGTTTTTAATACGCATTTAAAAAAAACAATCACTTGATTCAACTTAACGACAGTAAACAACAACTTTTTTTACGATTTTGAAAAATATTGATATTCAATATTATTTACGAGAAAATTTGCCAACCGACATGGCGCGTCGCGACGCGCCATTTTGACAGAACACCGATATGAAGTTCGCTTGAGTTCGCGCATAATTTGCGTTTATTTTTAGGCAGTGTAGAAAACATGAAATACATAATCGGCATAATAGACAATTATTCGGGATCTTTGGCCACGCACCTGTTAATTATTAGGCGACCAAATTTGGTCCCAAACATAATATGAATTTGGTTTCCTAATACTCGTATTTAGAGGGTAACAACGATTTTTTTAAAAAATCAAAACGTTTTAGTTTTAAGTTTGGTTACGTTTGGTTATTAAATTTAACGAGGAATCGAACGCAGGATATTTTTCTTACCGGGACAATGTCGAATGCCAAAATATCATAGTCATATTTATCGATCTAAAATTTCATAATTAAAAATATTTGAAATTAATTTTTCTAATTTTAAGAATTAGGTTTTATCATACTCTACTCACAATAATGCAAAATTTTGCTGATTATTTGAGATAATTGCGTAATATTTTTGCTTGTTAGCTTGAAGCATAAAGTACTAGTTTTGAAAACAACTTACCTGGCGTACTGTGACAAAAACCCTAAAATTCAGAGCACTGCTACGGCCATTATTATTATTTTTTTTCGTTTGACAATTCAATATGACTTAATCTATTCACCATTCAAAAGAGAACCATTTGTGTTGTTATGTATATCAATAAAAATAACGTTGCATTTTACCTAGCCAGCAGCAAAAAAAATAAAACAAACCTACTCTGGTTTTGTCCAATGTTGTATTGAATTCCAATGTTACCCGAAATGAAAATTAAAAAAAAATATGTTTTGACTGAGGATTGAACCTTCCACCCTATAGCAAGACTAAAATAAGTGAACCGCATAATAATATAATACGTCACATAAGCAAAATCCTAATTAAACGGAACCGAGATTTATTTAGTAAATTGACTGTTGTGAATTTCTATAATGTCATCCAATTTCAGAGAAAAGCTTGTGTGTGTGTGCTTGTTTTTCCATCAACAGCACGCTTGATGCCGTGAGCTAACTCAGAGAAATGCTAGTGTGTGCGCGCTTGTTTATAAATCAACAGCACACTTGATGCCGTGAGCTAACTCAGAGAAATGCTAGTGTGTGCGCGCTTGTTTATAAATCAACAGCACACTTGATGCCGTGAGCTAACTCAGAGAAATGCTAGTGTGTGCGCGCTTGTTTATAAATCAACAGCACACTTGATGCCGTGAGCTAACTCAGAGAAATGCTAGTGTGTGCGCGCTTGTTTATAAATCAACAGCACATGACGCCGTGAGCTAACTCTAAAGTAATTGTTATTTTTAATTATTATCTATAGTTGGTGGTAGGATAGAACTTTGGAAAAAAAGTCCTTTGAGGTGATTTTTCACAAATAGACGGTACTAATAAATCATGCAAATAAATTCAAATGGGAATACCGCACAATATTTTAAACTACCAGGAGCCAGTGGGACTATGGTATTCTTTAATGGGATACGTTGTAAGAGGAAAGTGGGGAAGCACCTGGATATTTACAGAGCTGTCATTAAACACGGCTAAAGCCAATTTGGTTATAAAAATACAACTTAATGCAATTTTTGTGACTGATTTCGTTTAGGACCATGATTCTTATAACTATTCAAAAATTTCATTCCGTTTGGTACCATAGAGCCTGAAAAAGTAGCTTTTAAAGTTCGATTCTAAATAGTTCCGATTCTAAATGGAGCTAAAAATTTCTGTTTTTCCGTTAAAATCAGTAGACCAAGCGGAAAAATGATTCGTTCATTCTATAATTTTCTCAAATAATAAGGTTTATTTGTGAGTCTTCCATCACACGACGTTTCTCTCTCCAATGGCGTCTTGTTTGCTTATTCTTGTTCAAATATTGTGTATTTTATCTATTGCGTAATCTGTCATATTCTTTGCACCTCCAATTTCCAGGCCCGTTGAAGACACCTGTGTCCTCGACAAATAGCCTTTTGCCGGAGGGTGCTTGAACCCACCACACTCACGCATTACCTCACCACCCTCCTGCCTTCCAGGGGGTAGCGTTGGAGATGAAATATTTTTGCAAGGATTTTATTTACCTAGAATAATTGGCATTCAAACAAACTTTCTATAATTCTTATAATAATAATAATATTTGGATAATTTATATATCGCCGTTTTCGTGAAAAATAATCTTAAGGGAACTTGAAAATCCTCGCTATTAGTACTTTTACGTAGATGTGGTTTTGGAGGTTGCTTAGAACGGAACCCCAGCTTCTCTTCGTTGACAAATCGCAGATTTATCTAACTATCTTGCCGTTTCCTCGCAATGGTAGGCATAGAGGATGGGCCACCAAAGAACTCGGTTTTGGCACTCACTCCATGCCTTATTCGCATTCATACATCGTCTTATACATACTATTTTATTAGAATTAGAATTATAAGTTTACCACACATACACCTCAGGGAACTCATTTATACAGTTTTCAGTTTACTTTTATCCTTCTTCTGTCAGTTACGTGCTTCAGTGCCATAAGTCAGGGTAGGTACCAGCACTCCATTATGGACTGATGGCTTTGCTTTTTTATTATTTTTTTAAAATATTTAATCATTATATTTTAAATTTGCGCTAACAGAATTACATTCCACTAACTTGATACTCGTTAAATATAAATATTACCATTTTGAATTTATCAATATTTACGAAGGGTAAATTAAGATCAGTTCTGCATCTCAAAACGAGGAAAGTTCTTGTAAAATCATCGGCAAAATAAAAATACATTTATTTTATTTTAAATCTCCGGATTGCTGATCTGATCGTAACAATAGCTAATATATTATGTTATTAAATATTATATTTATGCATTCAACAGTCTTACCCCTGTTATTGTAATCCGGGAATTAGGTGTATGGTAAGGGTATGGGATATGGGGAGAGGCTGGAGGGAGCGAGGTAAACGGGCATGGCATTTTTTTTTAACATTAACTCCACACAGGAGGACCTGAGAATTTTTTTTCCCCAGGGCCTATGTCATTTGCTATAGATATGTATGATGCTGTGTGAATGAATTTACTAAACAAATTTACCCCCAAAACTAATCTGTCTAGATGAAAAGCACCTGATTTGGATTTATTAAAATAATATCTTCAATTGAATGCAGGAAAAATATAATTATAGTTTGTTAAGTAGGTTTGACCTAGGGTACAAATAATAATTGTATAAACTTTGTTCGGTAGAACGCGCCAATCTAGGTTAGAATTAATCATCTAGAATGTTTATACTTAATGATCTCAGGTGTGAAGGTTCGCAACCAAGGTCGCGTGTCGGAATCCTGTTTTGTTCTTAGGGATGGTCTTACATAGTAAATAAAATAAAAAACGGTGCATAGTATGTTATTACATGTATTGAGAAACATGAAATTTAACCTGTGAGCCCTTGTATGACTGAAACATTTATAAAATTATACATTTTGGACTTACCCCAAGACCGACCTGTATCCGTTATCATAATCTACTCTACGAGAGCGAATCACTACGTCTCCTATTACTGAACACTGTGACTTCTTATTGGCGAAGCGACGGAACGTCCCCCGGACTCCATCCAGCGGCTGACGTGACCCCGTGAAGCGTGGATCGGGCCTCCGAAAGGGGCAGGAATATATCTCCCGGCCACATCCACGATCTCCAGCTAATAACGCGGATGTATCCGGGTTCTGAGGTTGCTGCAACTTAGGCCAGTAGCTTTCTCTCGGCCGCCGGCCACGTGCGGTTAGTATTCCCAAACATCACACGTCCAAAATGACGAGGCTCCCGCTTGACGGTTTTGCGTAAGCCGAATTTAGGATTGAATATAATTTCATCTCACGCCGGATGGGACAATTATTTACGGATTACCGCTGTCGGCTGATTACCGGATTACGATTGTCGCGTGGTTCGCTCGTACACCATTTCTTTCAAAGAAATCACCATTACCCACATCGGGAATGGTTGTTTAACAGGTTGCGGAAAAGAATCCCGTCGTGCCCGAAGCAAACTCGCATTTTACGGTACAAAAGAAAGAATGGAATCCATCCATACAACTAATTACTCCAAAATAAAAATCACCGTGACTGTCAGCTGTGCAGTTCACGATCCCACCCGTTGACTGCCCAGCTAAGAAGTGTTTTTGTTTCCGCCCGGTTCAGATGTTAAATTTTAAATTAAAATTCGAAATTTTACTAAAACCAATACCAGCGACAATCGCCCAGTTCCTAACTAGGTTAGAGAATCGGCGAGGATAAATGTGATGATGCAGAATAAATTAATGAATAAAATATTAAAACAAAAGGAGTCTAGCCCTGCATCATAACAAGTTTTTGGAATAAGTTAATGAGTGAAACCTCAAGTTGTAATATTTAATTATTGAAGAGAATATAAGCAATTCCTAAACGAAAATTTGAAATAGAAAAGGATAAACTTGAACTCAGGACCCTTGCCTTGCCGGGGCCCCGCTCTACCAGCTGAGCTAACGGGACCTTATCTCCTTCAGTCATATTTAACTGTATCATACTTTGAATAAAAACTACCAACATTGTCTTCATTTTTCTCTCTGCAAATTTTTACTGGCACCTATTGTTATGTATGATCGCAATATTAAACGTTTATTATTTACAAAGCTTAAATGTATATAGCTCCTAATACAAATTTGCGGTGAGAAAATGAAGACAATGTTGGTAACAATTATTTTACAAGCAATAATTATTCGCCTGAAACACTCATCCACATTGAAAAATCTCCTGATAAAAGATACATGACGCCAACGGGACTCGAACCCGTGTCCCTTCGATTTCCGGTCGACAGCTCTGACCACTGAGCTATGGCGGCTTATCTCTTATCCGCGAAATAATTCAATATATACTAGTGTTTCATTCAACAATTACTGCTTGTTACATTTTTTCACCTGAAAACAACCAACTTTATTTTATATGAGAAAGGCATTGTAAGTGCTAACTCTCTCACGAGATGGCGTCGAGACAAATTGTCTACATTTTTAGGTGAAATACTTGAACTTGTCAAATATTAATTAATATTTTTTAGTAAACTAACGTTAAGGACAAGATTTTTTATGCATAGCACAAAGGGTAACAATTATTTTACAAGCAATAATTATTCGCCTGAAACACTCATCTACATTGAAAAATCTCCTGATAAAAGATACATGACGCCAACGGGACTCGAACCCGTGTCCCTTCGATTTCCGGTCGACAGCTCTGAAAGAAAAAAAATGTAACAAGCAGTAATTGTTGAATGAAACACTAGTATATATTTAATTATTTCGCGGATAAGAGATAAGCCGCCATAGCTCAGTGGTCAGAGCTGTCGACCGGAAATCGAAGGGACACGGGTTCGAGTCCCGTTGGCGTCATGTATCTTTTATCAGGAGATTTTTCAATGTGGATGAGTGTTTCAGGCGAATAATTGTTGCTTGTAAAATAATTGTTACCCTTTGTGCCATGCATAAAAAATCTTGTCTTAAACGTTAGTTTACTAAAAAATATTAACAATGTTGGTAGTTCGTATTAGAAGGATGATACAGTTCAATATGACCGAAAAAGACAGGGTTCTCAGTTGGTAGAGCGGTGCCCCGGCAAGGCAAGGGTTCTGGGTTCTAGTCCTAGATGTTACCGTATGGTTTTCTTATTTTTCTGTTTCAAATTTTCGTTTAGTAATCGCTTATATTGTTTTAAATAATTAAATATAATTTTACTTTAAAAAAAGATAATAATGGACAAATTTCAATATTATTCGTGGAAAAATTATGGCAAAAATTGTCTGTATTGTTGGGTAATGATGATCTTGTTTATAATAATACCCACTAGCCGAATCAGTAGCATTTACAAACACGCTTAGGTAGGCCTTATTACCTAACGGAACCATAATCAAAAAAGCAAACAATATCATTCCTTTTTTTCGCAGGAGAAGACTTTTTATATTGAATTAATTTACTTCACCTACATTTATACATTTCTTCATACAAAATGCAGTCCTTTCTTGTCTAGCAGATTATAATATCTTACAACATCTTGAAACAATTATTTTATCGAATAATTCTTTACGTATAGCGTATCCATGGGCTCAGAAAAATAAAAATAAGCATATTTATTTTATTAATTAAGTAGCTTTTCATTAAAAATATTGAATACATCATATACAAAAAATGATTTTCCCCAATCATCTATTCTAACTCGGCCGAAAGTTGTCTAGATATTACAAGGTTTTCCAATAAAAGATGTTAATTTGATATTCAATCGTAAAAGATCAATGGTTTCGTTGCTTGTGTGGCACGTAGCGCCGTCTTGTTGAAATTAAACGTTGATCAGATCAATACCATCCGATTTCGGCCATAAAAAATCATTAACCATATCTCGATAGCGCAATCCATTCACCGTAACTGTTGCTCCAGCCTCATTTTCGAAAAAGTAAAGTGCAATGACTCCGCCGGACCATAAACCGCACCAAAAAGTCACACGTTGAGGATAGAGAGGCTTTTCAACAATAACTCTTGGGTTTTCCGAACCCCAGATGCAAAAATTTTGCTTGTTGACGAAACCACCGAGGTGGAAATAGGCCTCATCACTCAAGATGATTTGCATTTGATTCACTCAAGTGTATTTTAATAATTTCATCGTGTGTTGTTGAAGCGTGTATCGTTCCATTTTTATTATTGGCGTAGTTTTTACTTGTCAAATGTCAAAAAATGACAGCTTCAAAAGTAACATCTACCGAAATAGCGGGCTGTTCAAAATAACACCTCGTATTGGAAAACCCTGTATTATGTAGGTATGTAGATCATGGTAACATTGAATTTTGATATTGATTATAACGTCTTTGAATTTTGATATTTCAATTATCAAAAGCTACAAAGGTTAATTGATTTAAACACAAGACTCTACAAATTACATTTCTCAATATGGATGGAATTCTTGAAGTAGATAAGTGTGTACAGTATTTATTTTACCTGATAATTGAATATTAACTACCCTCATTAAAATAATTACGAAGCTAGTGTTCGCGGAAGAGTCTTTTTAGAAATATTGTTTTGTTGTTTTCATCAGTAGGAAATTCTAAATATATTTCAACAGCTTATTAATTTTTTACAGATGACTCACACGAGCTCTTACATTTTTTAAGGCTCTTAGTGTTTGAGTTATTTTAGATTACGTAGGTATTTAATGGCATCTTTCAAATGTAAAATTCAATCAAAGAAAATGAACATACATGAATAACCATCAGAAGCTGAAAATGGGTGTGTAATATTTCCCCTGAAAGGAAATAATATGGAAATATGGCAGAATTGGCAGAAAAATTGCGGCGTTTGACATGTGACGTCTGGTGCGAGATAGGAAACATAAAAACCGGGATTTTCGCGCAATTTTTCAATAAACCCGCTAAGAACGTATCTGGAAAGAGTTTCTTCGAATTTTCTCTTTCGGATTCTGCGCGAGGATGATGGATTTAATTAAATCCATAGCATCCCGCTCTTTACGGTGGGACTGCTCTGCAAGGTCACCACGTCTAGGAATTTACTTGACAATGTTATTTTATTATTTGTTAATGAACTGCTATCCGAGTAGGGTGTTATAAAATTAGTTTTTATTATTAGCTGGAAATATATCTCAAATGAATGAAGTGAATGAATGAAATTAATCGTCGATCTTTAACGCATTTAAATAATTCATCTGCCAACAATTGAACCGATTTACGTGTTATGTTCCCGCTGATATTGTCCATTGTCCATTGCTAGGCAAGTCAATAGCATTTTGACGTTATCATAAGTAGTTAAACGTAATCGTTAGAGAATGTATGTATGTGAACCATCAATTACGGTATAACAAAAGGAAAAAATGCAATATTTGGATAGAATGACGGATTTATGAAAATGAGTGTCTGAAAAAGTTTTGAAAGAGTTTTTAATTTGGATCTAAATTCTGTTGGGCTGGTTATACATCTCAATTCCATAGGAAGTTTATTCCAAGCCTTAGGGCCGGATACTCCAAATGCACGATCACCAAACTTAGTGTTCAGATTTTGCATAGGCTCTTTCAACCTTCCAATTGCAGATGATGTCGCAGAACTAAGAGTTGACTGCCTTAGACCAGTATTTTCCGGAATGCATAGCTCAAAATGCATGGAAAAATATTCCTGCGAAATGCGAGAAATTAATCAAGTTCAATAAACTTCTAATTTTAAAAATTGAAACTGTTAAGTACTAAAACAAATCAGACAAGCAATAAAGTTGGTACCAACAAAAAAAAGTGATTTTTAATTGGTTTATTTTTGTGGTATTATGCCGTGTTGCACTACATTCTTCTTTAGCCAACGTTTCAGACAGCATTACAGTGTCCATCATCAGGACAGATGTGTAAAATGTTCGTTTGCACATCTACTCTGATGATTGGGCACTATAAATAATTACAATAATATTTGGATGATTTTATAGTGCTGTTTATATGCAAAATCACCTCAAGGGCACTGTTCAAACATATAATACATTTTTACAATGATCTATGTTATTACTAACTATACCGGACAGCAGGTGGATGTACCTAAATAGTTATTAAATAATCAAGAAAATGAATATTTATCTGATATCACACATTTTACGATGCCGAATCCTTTGAGGCTTATCTCGCACGATGAGTCTAATTGATAAGATTTTAAATCACCGTACGAGTGTCATATCGCCAGTTCAAGGATGAATTACTCGCATGCCAAAACTGTGGAACCTTAGTCATTAATTCTAACGCGCTATAACGCATTACAACATTTCTGTTTAGATATAAGAATCATTGCTCCACATTAACACGTGTAGAAACTGTTGAATTTTCTCTCAATAAATATGCAAACAACTGGCCCGATCATTCAGTTGTCCGACGACATTCGCGAAGTTGTATTTCATTGCAAATCCTTACCCAAGGTACCCCCGAGAGGAAACTGGCATTTTACAGTCGATGTCACTGGCGTAGGTGTCCAGTACACTAACTATAGACTAGTCAAATTACTCGTATCAACAATTTATGGCTAACAAATTGCATCCACCGATTCGTCGATCACTAATACAAAGCATAGCATTCTATTAATGAACCTGATTGTAAAATGCAGTCCGAAACGTTGGCTAAAGAAGGAAGTAGCGCAACACGGCACAATACCCCTAAAATAAACAACCATAAATCTTTTGGCCGTGAAAATCTCAAATCATGTCTAACTTCTATTTATAATATTTCTGAACTTGAAATGTGTATTTCTTTTGTTTACATTTTTGATGTATATGCATCTTTATAAGATCTAAATGTTAATACATTGTAAATTTATGCAAAAGTAAGGCAATATGAGTGATTGTTTATATTAATGTATATACATTTACCATATTATTCAAATAATATCATTCTTCAAAATATTAATGTGGAAACATAATATTATGAACTGCGGTTTAAAGCCAATGAATCCACTGAGATTTCACCGTGTATGCCATATTTTTAGGTTCTATAAATATATATATATTTTTTAAATGAAATAATAATAATAAAGTGTTTATTCCGGTATGTGGGGAGGTTAGTGCAGTCCCACACATTCCATATAGAGATACAAAAAAATATATAATCAAAAACAAAAAGATAGCACAGAAAAACAAAGAAAAAAAAAACAGAATAAATTGAAAATAAAATAGAATAAAATTATAAAATAAATAGAATAATAGAAAGTTGAAGCCTTTAGGGAGCCGTGATTATATTAGGCGCTAGTATTTTTCTCCAGTGTGCGTCAATGCTGGAGGATGGAGTGAGGCGGGCTTCCATAATAATAATAATAAATAATAATAATTGGATAATTTGTAGAGCGCCGTTTTTGTGAAAAATCACCTCAAGGGCGCTGTACAATTTATTTCTATAGTGAGGATATTTCCAGAGCTTCTTATCCTTTCCCTCATTCCTGCCACCCTGGATCTAATAAGGGCTGCATATCCGGGAACTCGCCCCTCCGTGAACATACGGGAAACGCTGCAGTATCTGGGGAGACAGAACATTGTGCGGAAGGCGTTGTTGTATTGGACCCGTAGTCTTTCTGTACTACTCTTTTTGTAGTTTGCCCATAGTTCGCACGTGTACAACGTTGCGCAGAAGGAAAGGAAGAGCGTCCTTTTTACTGCGGTACTGCAAAGGCGAAATCTTCTACTGAGCATGTTTGCTTTAACGCTGAGAGCTCGTCTTTGACTATCGATATCATAATTGTCCATCAGATTACTGGTGATTATGTGTCCAAGGTATTTAGTTCCTTCGGTCACCTTCAAGTTCACACCGTTCGAGGTAGCTAATATTTTTCGGGTATTATGACCAATTCATGTATTATGACCAATAGAGCCGTTTTAGCGGGGTTATACAACATATTTGTTTCTTCAGCATACTCTTCACAGATTTTCAGAAGAATGCGCAGTCCCCTTATAGATGGTGCCATCAGGACCATATCGTCCGCATGACTGACGTTATTCAGACACTGTCCTCCAATGTGGCAGCCTACTCCTGCGTTGTTTAGCCTTTCGGTGAGTTCGTCCATGTACAGATTGAACAGTATCGGTGACATGCATTCTCCCTGTCTGACGCCACTCTTTAGTAGGGAACGTTCGGAAAAACCATCCTTCCATCTTACTAGGTTTTGCTGCTGTCTATGCCACGAGTCGAGGATATGTATGACCTCCGATGATATGCCTCTTTCTCTGAGATTAGCCCATAGCAGAGGGTGAGAAACCCTGTCGAAGGCCTTGCTCAGGTCTAAGAAAAATGCATATGAGGTGGTCTTTTTATTCCTGTAGTATTCTAGGGTTCTTTTTACCGTAAAAATAGCAGTTTCGGTAGCAGTTTGATTTTTGAATCCCATTTGAATGAGACCAAAATTTAATTTTATATTTCTTACTTCAAATTATGTCAGGAATTACTGGTTAAAGTTAGTCAAGTACTTCCCTTAATACTCTGAACAAAAAAAATTTAAAATAGAGTTCTAGAAAGTAAACTTGATAACAAATCTCGGCATTGTGGACGGTGCAGAACGGTACCCATAATTAGTATATCAATGTTGATTGAGGAAAACAATGAATTATTTCTGAGTTGACCTGAAGGTTCAAATGGTTATGTTATAACCAAGAAAATGAATCATTACCTAATTTGAAAGATCCAAATAAGATCATAGTCTTTGAAATGAGGAAATAATAGTTTCTTTAATTTCATTGTTATATGATCAGCTTTTTCTGTTCATAGTCCATAATCTAATAGCATGTCAACTTTCGAGAATGTAAACTCGGTCACCCTGACAAATCGGCAATTGCATTTTTTTAAAACAAGCGATTACTTTAGATTTGTTTCAGAAGTCCTGAGAAGACCCATGGGGCACGCCAAATTTCGGAGGCAATTAAAATTCACCATAAAAATCATATTAATAATAATAAAGACGACGGGGCTAAGCTCAATAGTTCTTGGTATTCGATAATTGACAGCTACACAAAAAGTAAAGCAAAAAACATATAAATAAATCACTGTTATGCTTTTGACCGTGAAAATCTCAAAATCTTATAAAATAACATAAATCATAAAGTGTGTAAAATCTGTGACAAAATTAGACTTATAATTTCACAAATACAAACCTCTTTTACTGTTTTATTCATTGGTTTTACCATGTCCCAGGTCCAACTGGAATATTCTAGATTCTATACTTTTTCCTTCATTATAAGTGACTGCATTTAGACCTCAATAAATTGTCTGCATTCATTCGTCATTGTCATTTCCAGCCTTCCCTTCTCTCAGGGACTTCGAACTAACTAAGTGCACACACTCGCTCACTTGATCTTAGTAATATGTTTTACAGAGAAAACTCCAACGTTTTCTAAAAGAATCAATTTTTTCACCATTTACAATCTCAATTTGCTTTTGATTAACGGCTGATAATTTTAAAATATTTTACCTGCTTGAAGTTTTTCAAAACAGAATTCAATTCAAAAGAGAATTTAATTCAAAATTAATAGATTTTCTTCGCAGAACAGTGAATAACCACGGAACATTACAATTATAAGATTTATTAAGTTGAAAGTTTGAACTCTTCTTTTCAAATATAATACAATTAAAAATTAAATAATAAAATAAACAGTAAACTTAAGAAAAAAAAACAATACGTAATGATAATGCATTTAAGAAGTATTTTTACGAGAGATTAAAAGGGTGATAAAGATATTGAAATAAGGGTTAACGCAGGAAACTCCATTGGCGACATAAGGCTCTAATAACGGGGGTTTGATTGTCGCTCAAATTTTAATTATTTCTGATGAACGTATTACTTAAATCTCAAATGTTTCTAGAGGGATCTCTTCGGATGTAAGTTATTTATATTTAAGATTTATAAAAACAGGGCCATACCATTACAAAAATGTATGTACATAAGTTTTAAAATGTTATAAAACGTTTTTAACTACAAAATTAACGTTAAACACCAATTTCTATTTTTCCAGCGGGTGAATTAATAACTTCGAAAAGTATCCCTCTAGAAATATTTGAGATTTTAGTACTATGTTCATCCAAAATAAATAAAATAAACCCCAGGAAAGATCGATTTTCTAGGCCAGCTAGGGCAAAGTCATAACTGACAGCTATGGCTGACGGTTAGGAGCAGTTGAGACTCTTGTGCGGTATTCATATTTAAAAAAAACATTAAATTTACCTTTCCTTTCTTTCTCGTAATTATCCTGTGGCTTATTTGAATAATTTAATTATTCTTCTAGTTTAAACAGCGCAATCGTAATCAATGTCAAACGTGACAAAACGTGAAATACGACGGAAACTGACCGTTTAATGCGCTTTGCTCCAGTTTGAATTCATAATCAGTGTTTATCGGCGACAAGTTCGGTTTTAGTGTGACAGGCACTCCTGTCATAGTTGGAAATGTAGACCTGGCAAATCATTAGCCTCATTTTGATGGAATTGTTTGCAGTTGTGTAACACGGTGTAAATCGCAGCATATTTCATTAGTTAGTCCATTAGATTAGTTTTAGTTTTGACTCTTTGACAGCGTTGGCACACCAGACAGAAAATATTTTTATTTTATTATTTTAGAAATGCAAAGTACACGGAAAAAGTTTGTAGTACCAATGACATGTTTCTATGGAATATCTGGTGAGTGATTAAACAAGTTGGGGTTAATGTAATGTCATTATATGAATCTGTCATAATTTTTGCGAATGGCCTCAAATGTCACTGTTTATTGACATTTATGTTGAAGACAGATAGAAAATTAATTGACAACAATCAATTAATCGATACACATCTGAAGAATGTGGAATTATTGTTACTGTCTATTTGATCAATTTCCCGTCTGTTGTTAAAATGCAGCGTGAATTATGTCGTCGTTTCCTCATCGTCCTGCACTATGTGAGAGAACAATGAAGCGTTTGGCTGAGCGTCTCGCGCAAAGCTTCAATTAAACTTTCCGTTAAAACAGAGATCATTTTAAAAAAATCTAACAAGATGGCAGCTAATTTACATTATAACATTACTTTTGTTCCACCTGCATTAAAACAACTGACCGGATATTGGTCAAATAAGCAGTAAAAATAATTCCGCGTTTTCGGGTGTGTATCGTTAGATTGCTTGTTGTCAAGTTATTCTCTCTCTGTCTAAAACATAAATGTCAAAGAAACAGTGAAAATTGATGCCATTTGCAAAAAAATATTGCACATTCACATGAAATTACTTTTTCCCCACCTTGCATACATTTTACTGGCGGGGTTAGTTCATGTTAGGGAAGGATTTGAAGTAAAGATAAACGATATGTAAAAAAATAGTGTAGTGTATAAGTGTATGTGTGTAACGTATATTTATCCGAAGTGTGTTAAGTAGTAGAGTGTTGTGAGTGCGCATTGACGAAGTTACTAGTAATGTTTTCGTAATTAACGGTAGTCAGTCAAAAATATTATGTACAGAGTTGAATTGGGACAAATATTATTGAATGTTTGGGGATCACGGAAAATTGGGAGTTTGTTGCAGCGCACAGGCGAGTAGAGAAAGTTGGCCATGAGTGAGAAACGTTAACTGTATTGAAAAATATATTATTCTGATAATAATCATCACATCACATAGCAGCCATTTAAAAAATTTTACCCACCTCCCTGACATACTACCCTCCCGGAAAAGTCTTATCGCAGCCGTTATGTAAATTGTTTTCGTTTGTTCTCGTCGCTTGTGTTTTTTAAAACTAACGTTTTATGAACGTTATCAGAAGAGTTACA
Organism: Hesperophylax magnus; assembly: GCA_026573805.1. Lineage (NCBI taxonomy): Eukaryota > Metazoa > Arthropoda > Insecta > Trichoptera > Limnephilidae > Hesperophylax > Hesperophylax magnus. The sequence continues at coordinate 1,865,242 of JAIUSX010000036.1, forward strand.
GTTTTTTTTGGATATGTAAGTAGAAGATATGTTATATATTTTAATATATTAGGATTTAATATTGTTGTAGACGTAGTTATTTTTCTTATTTCAATCTTACGAATTTAAGTGTTAAAATCTGCATAAGCATCAGCTTTTGTGTATATGAGTTTGTAACGGTTTAGAACAATATGCCACGTTTTCCGGTAAATATATCGATTGGAAGATTAAGGCTGCTATTAGCTGCGTTAGACTCTCTTATCATTTCCAATACAGCGTGGGTGATTTATTTATGAATCCACCGGGGCAACGAGAAACACGTGCAGGCACGGGGAAACCTGAGTGGCGAAATGGCCAGGCAACGAAATTTATTAACACGTAAAGAAATAATCAATTTATTTTCATCCCATCTTTTAAATATTGGTATATCATGTAGCTTCTTTAATGAAATACTTCAACGTTACGTAAAATATAACGTTCACATTAGCTGGCACTGTATAAATTCATTAATTACTTATAATATGGTGACATTTGTAACTATCAAAATTAGCCTTCGAGTTTTCGGCCACCATCGAGATTAATATTAATTTAACAATAGAGTCCTTTTACAATCTTGTATAATTCGTATATTATTTTAAAATGCTAACTTTCTTTCGAAATAAATCTTATTTCGCTATACTGAACATGGGTTTACTTTAGATCGTTAATTATTTGTCTCATACATACCTATTGTCTACCTAATTATTAAGCATTAACTTAAGCATGTCACTTAAAATTTGGTTATTCCTGATAAGATTTTTAAAAAAGAACTGTGCGCTTTTCGCACCATTTTGTTTACCATTACTTAAATCTTTTAGTTGCCAAAAAAGAATTTTCTTAAAATCTTACTTATCATTTTTTATTAGATATTCCTGAGATGGTTAAATTTTCTTGAAAGTTCATTTCGGAGCTCATGAAGTAATTTTCTAATGAAAATATTAATGAAAAGCGAATGTTTTTTGAACAAAAGCTTTATCAAATCACTCCCCAGAAATTGATAAAGATTTGCTTAAAAATCAATTCAGTCATTTAAATTTAATTTAACACTTTTAAAAAATAAATGTAAAATGTTTCAACCTTTGAATATTATTAGTTACTGTCTAGTGGCTTGTTTTTGCAATAGCGGGGCATTCACAGTGTTTAAAAAAATCATTAAAAGAATCCTTTTGAAAAAAAAATTAATTTGTGATTTGTGGAAAAAACATAAAATCATGCCTCCAAAATAACATCCATCATAAATCAACTTGAAAAAACTCACCCGAGGTTTTGGCCAACTTTCTAAGCAAAATACTCCACTGTGCAGCGTTTGGTTTGTTGTTTAATTTGTAAAATAGTTTGGTGTGGGAGTCACGTTTAGATGCCTTGCTAAGATTAATTTGAGACAGAAGTTATACATGGGCAGTCTATTTCATTATTTGAGATTTTATACAGGAACATAGTGTCGCCTACCGCTTGCTTTATTTTCAAAGGTAGTAGTGTATAGTGATAGTTATAGATGTAGGTATTTTGACCGGAGAAACTTCAATGAAAATGAAAACCTAATGAATTTAATTTGAATTTGTTCTATGGTAATACCCACTTAATAATAAACAGTTTTGAATTTTAGACAACTGATAAACAAGCACGAATGTATTTGTTTTATTGGTATTATTTATTTTATCATTGTATAAAATTTAAAAAACGTTTAATAGTAAGCCCTTAATATAAAGCACGTTCATGAGATTCCAGCCGGACGATGCATATGCAAGTGTATCTACTTCTGATCTTTTAAGAATTTTGCTTCTTTATTTGTTAAATACGTAGTACGATAACTTCGAGAGGTGATTCTACATGATGGTAGAGCTAAAAAAGATAAATAAATTTATGTACTCAAACAAAAAAATCATTTTAATCTAAAAACTACCTCAAAACGTTGGAATTTCGAAAAAAGTTTCCAATTTTTTTTATTTGTACTATCATGTAGAATCACCCCCCGAAGTTAACGCACTTTACCTCCGTACACCCTACCTACCACAGTACCTACGAACGAAAAACGAACCAATCTATTACGCTCCGTCTACCTTAAAAAATTATTATTTTATATTTTACATAATTTTTCTTAAAAAACATTGTTTTACCATTTTTTAGGCTGGATTCAAACAAATATGAAATGCCAATTACTAGCTGTTGCTTTTACGGAAATTATCCACTTCAATTTAATTTATTTTAAAATAAGACAACCATGCTGGGACAAAATCTTTTAAAAGACTTTTAGAATTTCTACTCCCATCATAAAAATACTCTTATAGGAATACTCGTAATGAAAAATTCGTCTAATAGGAATTAATAATTTAAGATGATAAAGATAATACGCTGATCTAAGAAAATAATAATGACTTCATAAAATAATAGAAATAAATAAAAATAAAAACTTTTCTTTCTTATTTGACATTACGCGATCTTGTGATGGTATTATTTCACCCTTACAAGACAATTTCCAATAACAAAATGCAAAATTGTAAAAAAGCACCCCCAAAAGCGTACGCCACATGCTGTGAAATTTTCAATATCAGAACACCTCTGCACAGGTACTTACATACATGTCTAGCTGCCACCGAACATATTATATACTGGTAGAATGTGCGTTGGGCGTGTCTATGCGCCGAAAATAAGTTCATCATAAATATGGTGATTTTGAGAAAATAAGTTTGAATATGTAACTGCTTACTTTATGTAATGTTTAATTTATTATAAGTTCTATAAAAACTCACTTAATAGTTAATAAATCAAATAAGAATTTATTAATAAATACTGCGAGGGAAAGACAAAAGAGACACAAAAGAAAAAAAACTTAGGACAATACTAGCAAATACGAAGATATTTCGAAACAAATAGTGGAAAACAGTAAACAATAGTGGGTATTATTGATTTACCAAACTCGTGAGAAATAATACTCCACGCCTACAATCAGTAGTTCCATTGTCAAAATTTTCTGCCAAAGTAAAAGGCCTTACACATTACACACCTCTTTGCAATCGGAGAAGATATCGGGGCATTGTTGGAGAGCACCCTGGATCGCTTTCTCCCGAAATTGGGCCGGGCGACCTCACAACATCATTTATTTATTTACTATACGCCCATAAGAGCTTTTACAAACATTTGATAATATGAACATAAAAATTCAATGAAACAGAAATCAATATTAAAATTTGCATTTAAAATTATACAGAAGAATGGTATTATGCTAAACTTAAGTGTTATTATATTATATATAGTTATAATATGATATGACATCGATATAAGTTCTTCAATTCTGCTGGTTCCAGTACTCTCGTTTTATTTATGTGGCTAAAATTACAGCAATTCATCAACCAGTTATTTACCCAAAACTTATTATTTTACTTAATTACGCAAGAAAGCGCCTATTTTCGATGTTTGGAAAGTGTCGGTATATCTAAATCGACGAGCGCTTTGCTACACTATCAGTTTCACACTGCAGGAGGGGCGGGTGTGTAGATAAGACACCTATTTTACCCTCACCATCACTCTCCTTAAATCGCCTCCGATTGCAGGGTGGTGTGTAGGGCCTTTAAGCAATATGAACAAGATCATAATTAAAAAATATTTAATTCTGTTGTCTGTTCGTGAAATGTTAGTTACTCCCGCGTGAGTAATTGAAATCATTCACATTCAAAGAACTCAAATTTGCTTTAAATGTAATTATACCCTTTCAATTGGAACTGCTTGTATGAAAAACAATTCAGACAAGCAATAAAGCAATTATTTTAATTGTCTTTTTCATAATTGGAAATAAACCATACCGTGAAATTTCTAATATAAATACATTATAGGTATGTTAGTGTAACGCATATTTTATGTGAACCTTCGCTAAACTGAGCCATGTAAATTACTTAACATTTCTTATTTTTGTTACTAGCTTGATAATATTCTCATTTTCAATATTTTTTTACATTATTCTTACAAAATTAAGTAATATTCAGTTTGATTTTTGAAAATCTCTCATTTTTGTATTTTATGAATACATTAAATATAAACATAATACTTAAGTTAAAAGTTTTATTTGATACATGTCGCAGAATTAAAATTAGGTTTATTTCTGGCAACTGTAATTTTGTATTTCATTTCTTGCGAATATTTTAAGCTGAAACAGATTTCATACTATCATACATTATTTTTCTTGTTCTACGGAGGTACAGGACTTTTGTTTTTACTTTTGAAATAGATGTCTTTTATGTCTTCAAGTATTGCGTTAAACTTTTCAAGAATTTTGTTCCTCTTTGTTCATTCTCTGTATACATTTTACGTTTGTATTTGTGCTTCTATGCATTGTAGGATAATTGTGGTTCACATGTTTATTAATTCTGTATTCCAGAATTCATCCAGCATTAATTTGTAATCTACCCTACTATTTTTACCAGTTCCGATTTTGAAAATGTCACAGTTATACGCACAAGCAACTTATGTATTGTTCAATGACGTTATTTTTGAGCACACGTCTAGAGATTGTCTGTACAGTGCTGCCTATCTACCTTCGGCTGAGAGTAAGCCTTCAGTCTTCAATTCTGTAGGGGAAATCTTCAGCGAAATGATTGTTATGAACGGGTGGCCGGCTCCGTTTCGCATTCGGCATTACCTCGCATCGGTTAAATTTTATATGAGCGCTAAACCGGTGCGCCCACCCGCCCATCCCTCCGCGCTTCTCGTGCCGGAACAATTTTTGCGGAAAAGGGCGCATTATTTTTTAATATTCGCTCCATTTGAATTTGTGATATTTTTTCGACTAAGCGTTAATAATGTATGATTGGAATCAGATAATGGATTTTGTGTATATTGGAAATTCAATAATATCTTCTAAATCGATTTGTGTTTATTTAGGTAGGTATCTACCTACATTAATCTATATATTTATATTCTATATGGGGATGGAAACTTGTTGTGGATGCACTAAAAATGTTCCGCTGGCCATGAAATTGATTTATTTTATTTTACTTTTATTATTATATTTTATTTTAAATTTTTATGAGATACTTATTTTGGGTTTTAAAAATGTACGTTATTTATTGGTCTCATATATTTAATGCAAAGTTTACCTTCTAAAAGGTGGTTTTTCTGCGAACGGTATGGTTTTTTCACTCTGGAAGTAATGGAAAACATCAAAATAAAAACATAAAACTAAAGAAATCCGATTAAATATTGTTTTCAATTCTAGGTTTTGTCCTGGCGACCTCTGTGTTTAAGGCAACGAGTCTCACTACTCTGCTAGGGAGGTGGTGCAGAGTTCAGCTTATATTTCCTAAAGGCATTAGAAGATTAACTTCTAGCCAATTTAACTGTGTACAAACGAGTAGGCAAACAGTATTAGCAAAGAGTGTAATGAAGCAGAAATCAGACCAACCCATTCAAACAGGATGGTCATTGTTATAGGTCAACAAACAAACTGAGACCTTCGTATTAATAAGATGCTGTTATGAGCGCAGTTTCACCGTTATTATTTAACTTATCGTTCATTGAAAGTTAAAAAACTCCTATGCTATTATAAAATATCCTCGTATATGTGCACAATATAATACAAAATTTTACGGCATTGACATTTTTGGTAATAAGCTAAAGAAATATCGATATGAAGTAATGCGTACGATCGATTATTAATATGAGAGTATGGAATGTATCGGGAGCATCTCATATCCTCTTCCTATTTTTCACTTCCTCTCCCCTTCCTTTAACACAAAATTAATTTTAAGATATTAAAACTTCTGTGGCTTGACTTCAGTTAACTTGTATATATATATCTATCATTGTATATTATATAAAAGCTGTTTGTTTCTTACAAAATAAATAAATAAACAAAATTAATGAGAGTTGCATTTTGAGCTAATAAGATTATTTCATACTGAAGTGCTTAAGTTTTCAATAGTGGCTTACTTCGTATTTGGGGATGATATGTAAATGGTATTTTTGTGGAGAGGAATGAGTCTGTCATCCCACAGCCAAGTTTCTAAGAGCAAAAACGAGTGGCAACAACTCATAATGTCAACATTATCAATATTGCTCTTGCCGGATTATCGGTCGTGTACCTGTGCCAAAACAAGTAAATATTCGGTGGCTGAGTTGACATTGCATTTGGGTCCCACCCTCCAATAGTCCTAATAAGTCCTCCATCACAACATCACTCAATATTTTCAAATATTGTCAGGTTACTCGTAACCCGGAAATGTTTGTCTTTATTTAAAAAAAATCATTTTGTCTCGCTAGTAAAGCTTTATCAGATTATTCCAATATGAACAATACCTAATGCAAGCTGTTATATTTCGAGAGATTGCCTATATTGCTCAGATATCGTTAGTTTTTTTACAAAACAGTGATGAGGCTTCTAAAATTAAAGCAAATTTATGTTGTATGTGTAGAAATATGGCTACAAACTGACGGCTGTCACGTCCCTCTGTACGAGTTAAATACGAGATAAGAGTTTGAGAATCTTTTCTACCTCTGCATATCCCCGAGGAGAGACTAAGTTAAGTAAACAAGTCAAAGCTTTTACACCAGCTTCTCATCCGCGTTGTATGTAGGTAAGGTGGAAGATTAAATTGCACTATTGTTAATTACTCTAATGGAGTCTTCCAGTCTCGCATTATGTTTGTAATGTGATTTCTTGGCGTTGCTTCTAACAGACTTGAATACTGGTGCAATTAGAATTTGCATTGCTCGCTCTTGCCTTTATTTCCTGTTTCTTTGTCATTATTATTACACACTGTAATTTACAGTGTTATTTTACGGTTAGATAACTTACTGTGTTTTGCAATTAGAATTAATAAAAGGAGTTCTTTTATTCGAGTAGGAATAAATGCATATAAAGAGATCTTTAAATGGCTGATTTCCATTAAAAAATATGACAATATAATATTTATTTGTTTTTCGGAATAACTTTATTGAGTAAAACCTCAAATTGTAATATTTAAATATTGAAGACAATATTAGTGATTTCTAAACGAAAATCTGAAACGGAAAAATCAGAAAAGGAAACGGTCACATCTGGGACTCGAACCCAGGACCCTTGTCTTTCCGGGACAGTGCTCTACCAAATATATATACCTCCTATTGTCTTCAATATTTAAATATTACAATTTGAGGTTTAACTCAATAAAGTTATTCCGAAAAATAAATATTCACTCTAGACTTGCAGAAAAGTCAACAGATGTCGCACATTAAAAATAAAAAAATAAGATAGGTTTATCTAAAAGACGCTGTCTGGATTGCATTTAGTTCGGGTTGAATCTTGCGATCATACATAAAGATAGTTGCCAGTAAAAATGTGCGGTGAAAAAATGAAGACAATGTTAGTAGTTCTTATTCGAAGTATGATACAGTTAAAAGTGACCGAGGGGAATAGGGTCCCATTAGCGCAGTTGGTAGAGCACTGTCCCGGAAAGACAAGGGTCCTGGGTTCGAGTCCCAGATGTGACCGTTTCCTTTTCTGATTTTTCTGTTTCAGATTTTCGTTTAGAAATCACTAATATTGTCTTCAATATTTAAATATTTATTTGAATTCTTATGATACTTATGTGTATTTTTTCTCACTACGGGAACTTTCAAAACAAGATGTTGTGCGGTTAATTCATAGTACGTATTGTACCTCGTATTTGCAATTCGTTCCAGTGAAAGACTATTTCGGTGTCGACCGGGTGTGAGCTGCTCTCAACTATCTGGAGCCAGTGAGGCATCCCTAACAGTGTTATGAGGCTGAAGGTGGTGAGGAGGCGCAAGAGATAGGGTAAAAAGAAGGTGGGGGAGTACCTGGCTATTCAGATCTGGTCACCAAACGCAACGTTTCAATTCTGGTGGTCTTACACCATGACAAAACCGAACGTATATTCTACTCTGGCACGTGCCGCAAATACACTATATATATTATTTTAATAAGTAAATTTTTAAACATCACAAATTAATCAAATAAAATTTTCTTTCGCACGCCGGGATTTGAACCCGCAACCTTGCTAGTCGAAAGTCTTACCCCTCAATTACCCCAGTATTCTTTCTAATTTATTATATCAGTATTGTATACTATAGTATTTTACGACACGTATTCATTATTATGTACTTATTCATAGTAATTGTCACAACAGTACAGCATCAAGTTAAAAAAATGTAATGTCTGTAATATTTGCAAACTACATAATACGTCAACCCCAAAATCGCTTATTTTATCATCCATGTACGTATTTAATACGCCCAACTAGTAATAAAATATTAGGCAAAGCGCAAAGCTCCCTTTTAAACAAAATGTTAAATTTAAAAACATTAAACAAAAATAACAGCAAGTTAGCTTCAGGCAACCCTTTCTGTTTCCTGTATCATTTCAAAGGTAAACAGATGACGTCACATACTTGAATACCTAATAATTTTATACGGAAGAAATTCTTTATCTTTTACTTACGTTCCTTTTCATAAATAAAACACTTTTCTTTCAATTCTCAGAGTGTTTTTGTAGAGCCGGTCCCACCACATTACTTGTCGTATCAAATTCAGTGTAAAGGAAATTTAATCTATTTTCGTGTCGCGGTGGAGTTTTGCAAGGAAGTATAAGGGTGGGAGAAATAATACAAGTTGCTTTTAATAATGTGGCGGGAAGGTGAATCCGGAATATCAGGTGCCATTACAATTTACATAAAGTTTACCATAGAACTCGCTGACATTATTCACATTATGTCAATATGGTTTCCCGTGAGGTGAAATCGGTGATTTTTTTTGATTTTATTTTTTCAATTTTCTTTATTGGTTCAATTCCCGTCGGTGGCATTTATTTTTACTCGGAAGGTTTTCAATTTGTATTATTATTTTGGGCGACTAATTATCGCTTGCAATAATTTGTTATTTATTCATTTACGCCTATTAAAGCTTTTACATATATATGACAATATTTACGAAATTATACTCGTAAATAGTGTAGGAAACGACTGTTTAAAAGACAAGTTTTATGCATAGCATAAAGGATAACAAATAATTATAAGCAATAATTAGTCGCCCGAAATACTAATACATATTTAAAATTTCTCCCGAGGAAAAATAAATGCCGCCAACGGGAATTAACCCCGTGCCTTCTGATGTCCGGTCAGGTGCTCTTTATCCAATTGCATTTAATTATAATATAAAGTATGTAAGTTAATGTAGGTATACTTACATAATATTATTATTATTAGGTGATGTCGATATATTTAATATTAACTTTGCGAATTTTGTGGATTACGTAAAAGACTTATTTCAACACTATTCCTAAATGGAAGTTATATTTTTGTAAACCAGTCAAATCTGATTTAATAATAAATAATCAATAATAATATTCTAATCAATCTGTATTTTTTAATTTATGTTCTTGTTATTTTTAATTTTGTTTCTTGCATATATTATTTTAATGTAATTTTATTTTTATTATTTCTTTCTTATGTTTCAAAACTGTCATTAAAATTGTACCACCTACATGTAAAAGCCCTCTGGGCGTTAAATAAATAAATTTAAATTACACTAATTGTAGGTATTGAGATTATTATTTTTGACGCACGCAATCATCCGGGATGGGGAACCTTTTAGCCATCGGGGATTTTTGAAGTATTACCCGCGGGCTGCACTTATATTTTGGCGGCAGGGGAAAGAGGCGTCGGATATGTTATTACGACCTAATTTTACACACCTGACAAGCATTATTCGAATTAAGAAAACGGAAGATGCGTATCCAAATGTCATGTTCCCAATTGAGTCTACCACTATACATTAATAACTGCACTCGGAATTCAGCTGGAAATTTAACACAATATCCGGAAGAGAAAATTGCTTTTACTTTAAGATTGAATCTTTGTGCTTTCAAAGCTTTGATTAAAATTACACCCAGCACATGAAAATGGTTTCCTTCGATTTTTGCAGCAGAAAGTCTTTAACTAGAACATTATAACTGTACTTCATTCACGATAATAGTTTTCCACGAAATGCGTCTGCAAATGCATCCATAACTGTAATTTTACACAATAAACACATAACTGGTTTTAATTTAAGGGTGAATCAAGTCCCAAACTTTAATTAAAACTACACTCCGATTTTCGAAGCACATAGTCTGCGACTAGAATTTTAATACTGAAATTCAAACACGTTAATGATTTTCTTCATCAATGCGTCTGCAGATGAATCTACAACTGTTATTCTATCTGTAAGCAAGTCCTCAGTTTAATTAGAATAAAACACATTATTTCGTATTACATATTTAATTTTTTATTAGTAAAATAAAAAGAATTTAAATTAATTTAAATAGGTTTTTTGGATCGCCTATTTATTTGTGTCCAAACAATTTTCCAGTAACGTGGGTGCTTACGTAAGTACCTGTCAGCTATGTCATTCTCTGAGTTTTGTCTGGGCTGCGATTTGTTTTGTCTGGGCTGAGCTTCCTCTGGGTTAATAATGTGGCATTATTTAGGGTTCGGAAATGAAACAACGTGCTTGGTGAAACTGTCAAAACGGAAGAGTGTTCACTATATATCATAGACAAGTTAAGTATTTTATAAGTACCTGAACATATAATATTTTGAGTAGATTGTAACAGTGATAATGTTTTAAAATATATCTGAAACACCGTGCAAGAAAACTGTTCTCGCGTTCTGAAAGTATATTTTATGTAATGGCCGCTCAGAAAGTGCTTGCGAGCCGCATCAAAAAGCGTTGCGGGCTGCTGGTTCTTCACCCCTGATCTAAACTATAAATCTGAATACAATATACTACATTGAAATACAACTATTTTTTTTCAGTTCAATTCAGTTCATTATTTCAAAAACATTACTAAAGTGTTCATCTAATGTACCTTACCCGTAGATGGCTCATTTTATAATATAATAAAAAAATATACATAATACATTTAAAGATAAATACGATTGTATATATATTAAATAAATAACCAATTTACAGTATTACAGAGTATAATTAATAATGTTAACTAAAATAATATATACCATTAGTTTTCACTGCTTTTGATTTTTTAATGTTCTCTGGGTGTTGGCTATCAAAAAAATGGTTCCCGGGGCGGCGGTACTGAAACCCGCCTCCCAAATAGCAAACTCGCCAGAAATCATTCTGCAAGAGTTTTCGCTGCGTCGCACAAATAATATAATATTAATTCTATTTTTTAAATACTTCATAGTTCCTTAACTGTTAAAAAATAGCACATTTGGGTTAGATGTGTACACAGAAAGCACGTACAGTGTATTATTATCTGTTTTGTAAACTGAGTCTTTTTAATATTGACTACCGTCATAAATAAATGCGGTGTTACATTGTTAGAGCATAAACGTTGAATTACGATGTAATAAATTTTTCATACCAAGTCAAATAAAAATTGTTAATCTGTTTTGAAGCCAGATTGACATCCGAGTTTTCATAATTTTCATGGGTTTTCACTTGGGATGTACGGCCATACTCAACTTAAACCTGATTTATTGCATAAATTTTGATCAAATTACCTAACTTTATGGGTCACGTGCAGTCGATAAATGGTTTTGGATCAAAATTTATATTGAATTGATAAATTGTATAGCGTGGTTTTTGTGTGAAATTACCTAAACGGTGTTTGAATAATAGATCTAATAAATAACCATCGAGCCGTTTTTCTTGAAGGATAGGCAGATTGGACAGAAGCCACACAACTCTGTCTTGGCACAGACTGCTTGCATCATTTACATTCATACCTAGTCTCATACTATATGAATATATTTATGAAATAAGAATTGGATAATTTCACACTCCCGCTCCGGAGGGGAGACATAAAAACTGATTCACACTCTTCGGAGATTAATCAACATTTAAAAAATATCCCGTTACATATATTTTATTATTATTATTGTACATTTGACATAAAAAAATAACAGGTAACATATTAGGCTAAATAATTTTTAATGGATATGTGCACAATGATGTGTAATAATATATTTAAATATAATAAATAAAAATTTATAATTACAAAAAAAAAAAAAAAATTTGATGTATAATTTTTTTTTACAGGTGTTTTTCGATATCTGTCTCACTAGGATATAACTGTGTCGAGACAGACGTACTGGATATATGTATTAGTACTTACATATTATTTGATACATGCATAACTATAACAAATAACATTATGGCCCATTCAACAATAGTTTCTAACAAGGCAGTGCCTGTTCTAAGAAACTAATCGTGACATTAATTTTATATAAAATACTATCTATCAAATTCCGACAAAGTGATTCCTTCCCTGAGGTAACCATTGCTTTAAAACAAATGCCCATCCACAAAGGCGATGGCATAAGGTAGATTTTATTGGAAAGTGCTTCAATAATATATGCGAGCTGTGTTCGATATCATACTACTCTTTTAACGTTTTGCATTACAAAATGATTAACTGCTTTCTGTTCGGTTTCTTATGGGTATTTTCTCTGTTTGGTGTGCACAAAAGACGCACTCTTTACTTCATGCATAATCATGGATCGTTTCACAGTACGCGCTCTTGTTTATTATACTGAAGAGATAAAATGAAAAAAATATCAGTGTCTGTGTACCGAAGTAGGTCCATTTCATCTCACTTTGGGTGAAAATTTTTCAAATATCGATTCTATCTCGAATACCTGAATTTTACGTGAAACAAGGAAACATTGAACAGACTTCAAACACATACGCACACGCCCTCACACACATATATCGGTTTATTTACTCATCGGACTTGATGTACATTACGTAGTATCACCTCACACACCATACACATATTACTGGGTCGAAAAAAGGAAAGATTTTCATTTAGAATAGTTATGGTGCTGAAAAATTGCGCTCTAAAATGACAATAAGATATACTCGTAGATCGACATCTTCCGTTCGCGCATCATGTTTATTGAAATGGATGAAATCAATGAACTTAACTAATTTTTCAAATATTATTATAAATTTTATGATCGACCCTTTTTTACATTGGATCCACACAGGAGGAAAATAATTTCCCATACAGCCTATTTTATCTTTGGGGATGCTGTGTGGAGAGTCATTTTAGGGAAATAAAGGAGAGGAAGAAAAAGAAAAGAAAAGCACGGAGAAAACTTACGTACATAAATATATTTATATATATATATCCCGCTACCGATGTGGCGACCTTTCACTTCGCATCCTTTTGACTACCTACATATATATAGTATATTGATAATTTATTACGAACAAGGTTGCAGGACCTAATCTAATGAGTTTATAGGATTCCTAATAAACTTTCAGTAAAACACAAATGTGTTATCGCGATCTCTGAACAAGTGTACATAAAAATTCTAATGTTTGTCAAAATTCCTGAAATTTTGTCATAGTATACTATCAGGACAAAGGCATCTGCCTTGACATGAACATGTGTTTCAATATATTATGGATTTTAATAAAATTGTAATACTCTTTTATTTCCGTGGGGAAGGGAAGAGGCACGAGGGGTGCGTTGGAATCTGGGGAGCTGTGTGACAAATGTATGTATCCATTTCTCACTCCAAGAGAGGTCCAAGGGACTCCCTCAACCAACGTCCCCTGATTTGGCCACTCCACGCAGTAGGTAGGCAGACGCATCCGCCGCCAAGGCCTAGATAAACTTTACCTCATGAACCCTAAATCACTAAACAAAGTGATACTTGGGGTAACCATATCCGCCTCCGAACTTAATGTAATGATCTACTTATAAATAAAATGTTACCGTTCTTCACTTTTGGAAATTGATTAGTACATAGTTCTTAAAAGTGTATTGAAAACAGAACCTCGTGTAATTGGTGGGTGCAAAGATATTAGAAGAACGAGATGTGCTATGAGCAGTTCATACTGTGTGGAATTGTTTTGCCGAGTGTCGCCGGTTTTGTTCACCAATACTACTGCACACCTTCGCTTACGCTAAGGTATCCGCACTAATACATAGAACAGATTTTTGTGCGTACACGTCCCGATACCGTCCAAAGTACCCTAATTAGGTAGTACTCCGCCTACGGTCCGGCGGCCAACGTAGCATATCTCGTTCTTCTAATATCTTTGGGTGGGTGTGTCAAACAAATATCTTACACTGGTAATATCGAATAGCAAAAAAGATTTAAAAAAATAATGTCTCAATTTATTACCAGCTTATATGATCATTGAAACGTTCAAAAAATATATAAGTTTGCTCAGTCATCATCCAAAGTGAATACTGCCTTAAAATTACATTCTCACGTAAGATGATAAAAAGTCTTATTTTCCAACGGAATTCCGAATTGTTAGGAATTTGAGCTGAACGTCAGATCTAGTTTCCGCCTCCCGCTACGGAAAATACGAATCACACAACCGATATCGATTTTATAATCAAATATGGCTGACATCTATCCGGATTAGTTATGGTCTGTGCGGTATCTTGTCTTTTCTTGCGACACCCACCATCGTTACGATATTACGACGTATAAAGTACAAAGCGACTCGTGTAAGAAACAAAACGTTAAAGAAAAAAGATCTCCTTTCTTCTCTGTCGCCCTGGTAGTTTCGCGTTTTTTTTTGCTTTGTTTCTTGGTGAATTCGTATTCGAAAAAGAAGATTATTTGGCAAAGCTTTTGGCTGGGACAAAAATATCTTTGTTTCATGCTTCCTTCTTTCCTCTGTGTTTTTAGGAGAAGTTTCGTCCAACAGATAATTTTGTTTCCTGCTCGAAATATTTGAGTATAACATATTTTATATTGTGGTTGAATTTAGTTAGAAAAGTTGTATGAAATAGTGATGCAATGTTTTAAAGTTTAAGGGAACAGTGGACTTCATAGTCAATAGTTGAGTGGTTACAATCTTCGGCTACAAATCTGAAGGTCACGGGTTCAAATCCAGATGTGCGCATGTAAATTTAAACATTAAAATTTTTATTAGTCCCAACTACAAGGTTCAAAGAAATATCATGGAATATCGGAATGCTTCCGAGGTTAAATGTTTATTTATATATTATTCATGTTTTTGAAGTTGTCGTAAAAAGAATCGCTATTTTAGAAAGTGTGTAAAATTGTGTTTGAGAAGTTTGTATTTGATATTTCTAAACAATAAAAGATTAATATCAATCACGAAAATGTTAACAAAAAATCTTGACGAAACATTTTGACTCGACAAGACCATAATTTTGAAAAAATTCGATATTTAAAAAAGATCTTTCTTTGCGTGTAAATTAGTGAGAAAACCGTCACTTTTTTATGCCGTTTAGACAATAAAAAAATAACTCTCAATGAAAAAATCCCACCATCTTGTAATCGTACACCTTGACAATATTAGGATTTTATCAATGAAATTGAGAAGAATAATTATTTTGCTTTCCACAAATCACATATTTACATAAAAAAATACAAAAATATTTATGTATGGACGACCCGGTAAGATCTGTCTTTCAGAGGTTTTATGTATTGACGCCCTGGTCAGATCTGTCTTTCAGAGGTTTTATGTATTGACGCCCCGGTCAGATCTGTCTTTCAGAGGTTTTAATGAAATATTATGTTTTTGGCTAGTAATGTCCTTCAAAGGCTTGAGGGATTGAATTAAGTTATTTTACACTGCTACATTGCAACGGATCAGGCGATCTGTCTCGTCTGTGCGGCTCTGCTGAAACGAGAGATAGTACGCATCACGTGATGCACTGTTTTTAATAGTAAGTAATAAGGAATTTAGTTATTATTTTACTTCAAATATGCGCTGGAATCGCTGGATAAAGTCTTTCGTCTAGTCGTACTGACACACCATGCATAATTATCGTATTCGACGAAATACAACGGATAATTTTTAACACTCGTTATAAGAAATATTCTTTGAATAAGTTGCCCTTTCAGTGATTCCTACATCGAAACTCTCCATATCGGTAAGTTAAAGATTTAATATTAGACCGTGACAATTATTTTACAAATCGCTATCATTTAAAAAATCCAATAACTCAAAGGCTATATTAATTACAAATATTTTGTTTTCTATTTTAATTTCAAAAAAGGCTAATGAGAACGTCTATTTATTGCAATTTGTTTTTGTTACTTTTAATATTATATGTATTATTTATACGTAGGTAATTGTATGCTTTATATTAAAACATCAATAAGCGACACTGAAATACTTCAACGGAATTGAAAAATAAAGCTCATTTATCGGGACGTGAACTTTTCTTCTCCGAACTTGACACTTCTCGCTCAAAGACGGGATGCCTTCTCTTTCCCCCGCCCGCGGCAGCGTCGACACTGGTGCAAGAGAGACGGAGAATCTGGGTGATAAAGTCGATATAAATGCAAAACAGACAAGAAGCCATTCTGCCGTTACCTTTATTCGAGTGTGCGTGTATTTTGGTATAAAAATAGCGACCAGGGGCGGATTTAGACACACTTAAGGCTATTTGCATTTCAATTCGCGTTCAAAACTCCAGTGCTCTTTGTTTTACTACATTTCGTACACTTTTATTTTCTTTTTTTTTTTATATGTGACCAAATAAAAAGGGTGTTCAATGCTTTTTTTATATATGTATATGTCGTACACGAGTTTCACTGCCTGAAGCCAATGGAAATATTTTACCTGAAATTTGGGAATATTGTGAGAATTAAAGCGAAAGAATTGTGGATATAAAAGGGAAATAGCATATTTCAGATGTGCCTGGATTCAAATCTATCAGTAAACTAAATATATCTAAGGTACTAATAAGAAACTTATGAAACAATTTTACTTGGTGACTGTAATACCCCTAGCATTGATTGGACGAATAAAGACTCTTGTAACAACTTTAGCCTGCCAGAAAGTGCTCGCGTATTAATAGATATGGCAAACTTACTCTCACTACATTAAGTCAATCAAGTGTACAATAACAATAATCGACTGTTGGATTTATTGTTCTCCAGTGATCTCTTAATTCATGTTATTAAATGTAGTATATCATATAGGCGTTTGTGCACGACCGAAGATGGCCGAGGGTTGTCGAACGTTTCCGACTCGGCCGGACAGCGGGCGGTCGGGCAACGCGGGAGCTCATTCTCGTAAATTCCTTCCTAGCAGATACACTGCACTGTACTTGATAAACAACTGAATAATTAATAAACGTAACTTCGTATAAAGAACCTATTTTATTTAAACAGTAATGAACATTACAAATTGGCGCAGCTGAAGTGATTTATACGTTGCGAAGTGTTTAATTAAAGTCGTTTAGCACACGCAAGTTACTTGGGTGTGCGGGTTACTCGACAGATTTTCTCAGACGGATTATTGTCGCGTACATTTGAAGGTCGCTTCTGTGCAAGGACTATCCGGAGAAAGGAGCTTCAGTTGTGAAGAAGTACGGAAATTCAGGCCAAGGCGGCTGAATCTTAATATTGAGAAGGAAGGAAGACTTGCCATCCGGTGGAGGAAGTTTCCGGTCTGTTTTATTAAGATTTGAAGGAAGAAAGACGGTCAATCCGACCAGAAGGAAGACTAAACTAGCCAAGCAGTCAGCAAATTAACTAGCCAAGCAGCCCATCGCCGTGGACCCTGGTTGAGTTAAGTAGTCTTCTCTTTTGGAGGTTATTGTTGTCGAGTTGTGTTGGTATTTTTGCTGTGTCATTGCTGGTTCGGGTGTCGGACCAGGCATCTGGCAGCTATGGAGTCAGGAGGAATCCCACGGTTTAGCCACTTACGTGATGACTGGGGAATCTTCCGACTGAGGATTGAGCAGTTCCTGCTGATCCGTGATGACACAAAAACCGTTAAACTCGATGCATCTCAAAAGAGAGCATATCTGTTGAGCTCTCTCGAAGCTGAAACGCTCACTTTATTGATCAATTTATGTTTTCCTACCAAGGTCACAGATACGTCATTCGATATTTTATTGGAATTATTAGAAAAACATTGTTCTAAGCCAAAGTCGGTTTTTAGGGAACGAGAATTGTTTTTTTCAGCTAAACAGTCGCCGGGGGAGTCGGCTAAGGACTTCGCGGTGCGCATACGCGGTCTTAGCACATTTTGTGAATTTGGGACGCGTTTAGAAGCGAATTTAGCGGATGTATTTGCTCTGGGGTTGATCCCTGGGAGAGCAAAGGAGAAAATCTATCTGGAGGGACCTAGTCTGTCTTTCATTAAGATGGAGGAACTGGCAATTAGGATTGCGGGGTTGGACCATCTAGGGGTGAAAGTTAAGGATGAGGGTTCTGTAGGTAGTTTTGTGAGTACAATCAAGAAAAAAACGAACACATGGGGTGATCAATGGTCGCGTTCTAGTGGGAAACAGGAGTTTTCAAGAACGGATTCACGGTCGGGAAGCCCTAGTGTGAGGAAATTCTCGAGTTTTAAGAAATGTACTTGTTGTGGAGCGAATCACGCGTTAAGTGATTGTAAGATTAAAAGCGCAAAATGCTTCATCTGTAAGCAAGTGGGTCATCTTAAAAGTATGTGCAAGAATAATAAAGTGTCTCCGTTGTTTGTAAAAAGGCAATTCATAAAGAGCACATTGCATTTATTAGTCCGTATAAAGTCGAGATTAAAATTAATGAGATTTCATGTTCAGCTATGGTAGATAGCGGTTCGAGTGTATCGGTGATTCCTGAGGTTGTTTTTAAAAAATCGTTTAAAAATATAGAGTTGTCAACTGACAAGCGTACAATTTCTGGTTACGACGGATATCCATTAAAAATCGTGGGTAAATCAATTTTTTCGGTAACATACAACAACACTAAAAATAATATGTATTTTATAGTTGTCGCTAAGGGTTCAGAATTAATTGTGGGTCGTGATTTCATGGAACTTTTCAACTTGGGAATTGCGCCGATTATTCGTGATTCAGTTTTTTCAGTGAATGTAAAAAAAGAGGAACTTTTTAAAGATCTAGAAATGATGGTTCAATCATGCCAGGATTGTGCTGTTAATAGGCAATCACCACCAAAGAGTCAATTAATTGTTTGGCCGAATTCAGGGAGAGTGTGGAGTCGTTTGCATATAGATTACTGTGGGCCTTTATCAGGCAAGATGTTCTTAGTAATTTGCGATTCATTTTCTAAATGGATAGACTGCATCGAAGTTACAAAGGCAGATAGTACTCACACCATTTTAGAATTAAGAAAAATTTTTGCGATTTTTGGTAACCCTGAATTGATTGTGTCAGACAATGGTACTGCTTTCACGAGTGAAGATTTTAAGAAATTCTTGAGTGAAAATAACATTAAATTTATGACGTCACCGGTAAGGCATCCGCAAAGTAACGGACTAGCGGAAAACGCAGTGAAAACTGTAAAAGGTTTTCTTAAAAAGGTGATGGTTGGTTCTAGCTTACACAAAGATTATAGAATAAAACTACTGAATTTTCTGTTAGATTATAGAAACTCGCCTCACTGTTCGACGGGGGTTGAACCCGCTGTTTTGTTAGTAGGCAGGAGGCTTCGTTCCTCGTTTGACGGGTTAGTTCTACCCAAGGTAGGAGAGCTAGAACTAGACTCAGAGTTAGTCAAGCGTGCAAACGATAATATTGCCAAAAGTCAGAATAGACAGATTAAAGGTTTTGGTGGAGCCAAGGCTCGCAAATTTAGGATAGGTCAAAAATGCCTTGTGCGAGATTATCGCCATTTAATAAAGTATTATGGACAAAAGCTGTGATTTGTAAGTCTCTGGGAAAAAAGGTTTTCATTGTAAGAGTGGGAGATTCGAATGTGACGTGGAAGAGACACTTGGATCAAATCAGAGAGCTGTCAGTAAGCTGGGGTGAGGAGTTCAACGGGTCGCAGTCCGCGTCTGAGATCAGTTGGAACGACCCTCAGGAGTTGGAGACCTCGGTTTTACTACGTGGTTTTAAGGGGTATTCTCCTGATTTCAGGTTGGCAGATGTGGAAGGTGCCGGGCCAGGACCATCAAGAGCATCATCAATACCAACACAAAGGAGTCCGTGGGCGAATCGACTTCGGCCCAGACAAAATACCCCAGAAGAGCAGGCTACTTCTCAAGTCAACATTATAGAAGAGTTATAAATTATGTACATATTATTAATTGTGTGAAATATTTAGTTTGAAATATTTAGTTTATGTGTGTGGTTTATTTTATATGTTTTTTTAAGTATATTGTTGACAATGATAAGATTTATAGCTGTAGGGTTACCACATAAAGCGGTAACTAGGAACCCCATATCTCTGTTATTTAGTAGTCGTAGCGCTGCAGTTAGAGAGGGAAGGGTGTAGTATATCATATAGGCGTTTGTGCACGACCGAAGATGGCCGAGGGTTGTCGAACGTTTCCGACTCGGCCGGACAGCGGGCGGTCGGGCAACGCGGGAGCTCATTCTCGTAAATTCCTTCCTAGCAGATACACTGCACTGTACTTGATAAACAACTGAATAATTAATAAACGTAACTTCGTATAAAGAACCTATTTTATTTAAACAGTAATGAACATTACATTAAATCAGTTGATGAGCTCCTCCCCCTAGACTGCCACCACCCCGCTGTAAGCATAAACATTATGACAAGTAACTCACTAGACGACACAACTATTCTACCTAACCTTACTTATAATTTTTCTAAAGCTGACTATCCTAACATGAAACATTATCTTGCTAATGAAGACTGGTCATTTCTTCGCCTCAACAATAACAATAATATTAATATTAAATATTTTACACAATTATTAATAGGGCCAATGAAAAATACGTACCACTTTCGGTATCGGTATTACGGATAGCTTACATATTGGTATATAGTTGGTTATGTCACACTTATTACCCTTTTTGAATATCAGATAACAATGTTTCCAGATGTAAGGGAAGCAACCTGTATCAAGGGATTAATTAAACAATAAGCAAATCGGCTCAGCCGGTGAATCAATACAATTTATAAGGATACTGGGATGCACATTATCAGGTCCGGCCTTCTTGTTTTTGTCTAGGGATTTAATCTTCGTTTTAACGTCGTTTATGTTGATATGTATGGTCTCGTTAATGGATGAAAGTGGGATGTAATTGTCTGGGATATCTTCGTCATAAACACTTTTGAAGTAGTCTACAAAATAGTTAGCCTTTACTTTCATGTCAGTACTACTCTTTTCTTTCAAATGCATTGAGATGGGTAAACCTTGTATGTTTTTTCTAAGCGAGTTAACATGATTGAAAAAGTTCTGAATGTTGGAAAGTATAGAATTTTCGATTCCATTTATGTAATTAATAAACGATATTTTAGACATTTTTTTTACATTGACATCTATAGTTTTGAAATATCTTGTAGTCGCTTAAGGATTTCGATTAATTAAAGTTTTTGTGGGCAATTTTTTTTACATATTACTGTGTTAATTAACTCTGCAGTGAACCATTTTAGGAACTTTAACTTTACTTCTTTGAAGTGTTGTACATTTACATTTTATACTTTTCTTCGAGTTGTAGTACTATTACATTTTATGCTTTTCTTCTAGTTGTTGTACTATTACATTTTATACTTTTCTTTCAGTTGTTGTAGTTTTACATTTTATACTTGTTACTTCATACTTTTCTTTGAGTTGTTGTACTTTTATATTTTATACTTTTACTTTTATTTGAGTTGTTGTACTTTTTCATTTTATACTTGTTACTTTATACCTTTCTTTGAGTTGTTGAACTTTTACATTTTATGCTTGTTACTTAATACTTTTGTTTGAGTTTTGGTACTTTCACTATTCTTACTTTTGTTGATGGCAACGTTATGCCGAATATATGAAAAAATAAAATAGAAACAATTCTGAATGTTGGTCTTTCACCACAAGAATGTCTTTTAAAAGCACGCAAATATTTCACTTAAGGCGATGCCATACGTAGTAATGCAAAATCATGTGTTTTTGGTTTAAAAATTTGGTCGCCTAGAAATGTTTCAGATGCTTTAATTAAATACTGCGAATAGAATACATCTTGGCCTTTGAAAAAATCGAGTATTTTTTAGATAAGTCTTTTTATAAGCCCAGAAAAAAATAATGTATAGGGCCTATGAAAACTGTTTTATAGTTCAAAACCTCCTACTTACGAACCCATTTTTGGTTATGATTTTGTTGTATAATGTGGCAAATTAAGTTATTTATAAAATGACCGAAAAAAAAATATTTATTCCTGAACATCCACAAAATAAAATAAAAGGCACTTTTTGACCATGTTTTTTTCTTGCATAAATCAAAACAGGCATCTACGTAAGGGTTGTTATTGATAGCGGCTCAATTTAAAATATTACACGACGTAGTGCATAGCCTTAAACTGGTTGGCGAAAAGAGGGTTATGTATTATTAAATGATTGAATGGACTATTTTTTAACTCACCATTATTTATTTATTTATTCATTTTCAGGAAATCGACAGTTTACATTTAATCAGTTTGTACATAAGTATAATATTGTCAATTAAATTAATTATAGATTTCCTCCTTGTGACTTTACCTCTACTGAGACAGCATAATATGGAATATGTTATTTAAATTTGTGAGAAAGGAATATGAATTAAAAAATTTATACAAAACAAAAGATTATATAAAACGAAAAATTTACAAAACAATACATTTATAGCCATGGAGAGAGATTGCAGATATAAATCAAATCATAACAGAGATATAAACAATAGACACATAAACCTTATTCCCAAACCATCAGAGAAATATTCTTTTATGGACCTCTTGTATTTGATAAGTTCGCAACTGAAAATATCAACCTTGGATAATAAATAGGCTGTTGTAATTATTCATATACCAATTTCTGCAGAAATGAGATCTTGAGAAATACGTGTTGTAAAAACATGTATGATCGAGTGAGAAATGTAGAGATCGTGTGAACAGTTGTCGTTAAAGAAAGGGACGCTTGTATGTCAATATATCAATGGGCTTAGTCAGGGACGCCCAAAGAAGACATCAAGATCTACTATCTTTACACGTGATTGCAAGATTGTACCTGAATTTAATTACAATCTAAAATCTTTTTCTTAATTTTCTGTAATGAAATACTATAATTTGTGTTTTAAAAGTTAAACCACTATAAATATATTTTAAATAGTTAACCTAGACTCGTGTGAACGTCAATAGATGAATCATTAAAAAATAACAATGGATGTGTTTATCCAAAGACGCTATCTAGATTAAAAAATGCAATCAAGTATTTATAAATAATATTTGTTTTGTGTATAATTCGTAGAACACCATTTATTTTTTTTAAATAACGTAAATCAATTTTAATAATGTTTTTATTAATAAGTTCTGCAAGTATTTTTTTTATTTTTATTATTAACATTACAGCTGTTTCGGCGTTTAAGGTAATTTTTGAACCGTGGTTAGGCCAAGTTGAGATGACTTATTTATATGATTCTATATCCCCCGCCCAATAACAAATTTTTATCATATTTAAAATGATTTATTATCTGTTAAGGCCATTTTTTGAAAAATAAATTGTGACATTAGATTCTCTATTCTGTGGGGTACTTTGAAATCTGTTTTTTCCACATTAAATGGTAATGTTTTCTGAATTGTTTAATTATGACTGCTATTAATTTGCTTATTAAAAAATGTTATATTAAAGGGTTCAGGCTCGTTTTCGTCAAGTGGTACGTGATTTTTCACTTAGAAATTTTACGGGAATTTATAAGATGTGTAATTATAATAATATTGGGGTGATTCTCTAAAATACTACAAGCTCTAAGGCAGACGCAATATAAATAATTTATCTTTCTTATTTAAAATACTAAACTCTAATATTAGACTGTTTCGAACTCCTGCAACTTATAGACTTAAACATACCCACAAGAACAACAATACACAATACCCTACTCCACCGCAGTGTGCAGAAGCGCAAATACTGCTGATACCGAAGTTTCATACTATGTGAAATCAATACTCAGGTGATATTGATATTTTTAATGTTAACTTGGTGAATTTTGTGGATCATATTAAAAATCTATTCCAACCCTACTATTGAACCTTTGGTTTTATTTGTTTTAACCTATCTGATTCACTATATCTTCTTACAATTTCTTTCTTGTATGTATGTATTTTTTCTTATATTAAACGAACGTTCGCTAAATTTTTATTTTAAACTAGAGTATGCTCTTGTTTGAAATATATAATACAATTTGTTTCTTTCTTCTACAAATCTTAAATAATTTTCTAAGAATAACAGCGTCGGTTTTTGTTCACCACCGCCTCAGGCGCGAGTAAGATGTAAGATGGATGTGAAGTAGAATAAAGATGTAGCTGAGTATATATAGCAGGTAGCGGGTAGGACCCAAGGGCGGCAGAAATTTGACTCGATTGCGCCCATGCCTCCGTCTTCGCCTTCAGCCCCGGGCCTGGGCGGGCGTGGAGGGGTGAGCGAGATAGTTACCACCTTTGGAAAATGTCGTCAAACGCCGAGGAAAGCAAATTGCAGTACACGCTAGAGAGATTCGGCTATGTGGGGCAAATGGTTATGTCTTATATTGAGCGAAGTGCGGCAAAGGTAAGGTTTGATGTAGTCCAGGGGTTGAGTTTTGATCCGAAGGTCAAGGTTGTAATATACTCTCTGTGTTTTTTAGGGTTCATCCTTATTCTCCTTGTTTAAAAGATAGTATAACCGTTATGTGAGATTTGCCATAATGTTAAATCAAGAAATTATTTTTTATTAATTTTTATTATTTTTTTTTTTTTATTGTACTTTAAAAATAGCACCCTGCTACAAAAATTTATTCTTTTTTTCCACACGATTTTCAATAATAATGGAATATTAGAATAATACAAATTATTATTTCAGTAATCTATTTATGTGAAGAAAATTGTCTGCGGCGGGCGGCGTGGATATGTTTTTATACAAAACAACATTTTTATTAAGAGATTAATGAAATTTTGTACAATTGACCTTCAATCTACAAAAAAGGTCTCTAATAAAATTGTTATTTAAAAAACTTCTCCAACCCTGTTTTTCCACCCCTTGAAGCAGAATGTTGATACATTTCGATAAAATTTTGCATTCTTGATGTTATAAATAAAAGGAAAATTACAGTATACATCTGATTTCTAAAAACTTTGCGACAAAAGCCCAGGCAACGCCAGGAACTTTATTTAGTGATATATGTAGAAAGATTATTAATATTGATACATCTAAATAAATAGATATAACATCATAATGTTCAATATGCTACACACAATGGAAAGAAGGCAGATGAGTCACTCCCAATAAGAGTAAAGATTTTGAGTTCGAGTCTCGGTCACAACTTTATCCTATTTTTTTTTGTATTTTTCTATTTCACAATAATTGGAAACAATTGATTTCACGAAGACGCGTAAAGCGTTTAATAACTTTTCATAATTAAAATAAAATAAGCACGGCCTTTAAACGGGCTCCACAATAAATCCAGATTTCTAAGAACAGCAAAAAATATATTATCTGTTAAATACTAATAGTTTACGAATAATACATCTCACTATAGTGCAGTGTCCTTCATCAGGGCAGATGTATAATCTGATGATAAACACTGCAATGCTGTCCGAAACGTTGGATAAAGAAGGAGGTAGCGCAACATGGCACAATACCCCAAAAACAAATAATTATAATACTTTTGGCCGTGAAAATCTCAAATCTTAAAAGAAAAATTGGAATATTTTTTTAAATTTTACCTCATTATAAAATCGAAACTCAATATTTTTACTGAATGCATAATATTGTAGGTCAGTATTTAGTACTTAAAAACTGACCTACTTAATTATAAGCCATACAAATTTTATGTAACATAAAATAAGGAATTACACAATCTGGCCAAAGAAACGCTAATATCTCATTGACAAATACTTTTTAAAACTATTTCGTGCAGGTAGGTACCATAATATCGAAAAATGCAAATAAGAAAGTCCAAATAAGCAAAGTGATATCACATTCGAAAACAATAATCTTTTCTGATTAATTAGAATGGCCACCGTGTTGAAATAGTCCAAACATATTTATACACCGACGATCTAGTTAAAACACGAGAATTATAATAACACGTCTTATTTACATACATCATTTATTTTGGCTCTGCTATGCACGAAAATATTATGTTACGGCGACAAAAACATGTAACCTTCCTCAACACCGAACATGTTTTATGGCTGCGACGTGCCTCACAGCTAGCACGTTCTCTACTTTACTGATCTACCTTGAACTTCTTTGCTTCTATTATTTACTACTCTCTATAGACTCCTTCATTTCTTCAAAAGGTGCACGTACGACCATTACCGTTCTCCATACACGAGAGCGACAATAATAATTTCTCGTCGAGCTGAATGCATTATACAGAAAACATATACTATAAATTGAAAATTCACGATACTTGATGGAACATGTTTTCTCAGCATCATTGGTGTAACATACACAGAGAAAAATGAGTATTGCTAATTTATTAAAAATCTTTTCAAATTATTGATAATCCGGTTAGTAACGGGATCGCAAGAATTACTGATGAATCAACAGGTATACTTTTAGTGAATTCCGATTATATTATCATGATGTCGCAATAATATAGTATAATATAGATTACCACGATGTATAAAATATATTATGACGAAAAATTCGCATTTTCGTAAACACGTGTTACGAAATTGTGAAAATGTACCTATTCGTAATTTACTCAAATATAATCGGGAAACTTGTTAATTCGTCCGTTAGTCCTGCAATCCAAT
Source organism: Hesperophylax magnus (assembly GCA_026573805.1). NCBI lineage: Eukaryota > Metazoa > Arthropoda > Insecta > Trichoptera > Limnephilidae > Hesperophylax > Hesperophylax magnus. The sequence goes on from JAIUSX010000036.1 coordinate 1,891,874, forward strand.
TTTACCAATAATTTCAAAAGATCCTAAACGAATTAGCAATAGCCATTTTGTACACGAATATGTGACGTAATTTATTTTATAAAAAGCCCCGAGGAAAACCGTTTTTCTCAGGGCCTATATCATCTTTGGTGAAGGTGTGTTAATTGTATTTAAAAAAAAGGATGGAGATAATGTTCTGCCAAGGAAAAGGGTGTGAGGGGTGTATAGGCATCTAGGGATGGTGTGTCCAGAAGCGATGGACGTATTACACCGTCCCTCTCTCTGCGGTGAAAGACAATAGATCGAGACTTCGAAATTGTACAGCCAGAGAGGTCAAAGGGTGATCTATCATTCAAGAGGTTATTAAGAGATCAAAATCAATGCATCTGCTATAAACAAAAATGAAATCATTCACACGGCAAGCTGACACTATATAACATTGCAGTTAATAACCCTCCGCAAAATCGAACATAATCTTGAAAATGGTTTGCACAATTTAAGATTCGACACTCTGTGGTTCAGACATGCAAAACGAATGAACAGAGAAGCAAGTGTCTGAAGAATATATGATGCGAAAGCGAATTGGAAAATAAGTCGGGGACATCCAAGGAAGACATGGCACAATCTAGCGAATCAAATATCTATCTGTTGGATTATCTTAAGATTCAAAAAAACAATTGCTATTATAATTTTAGTATAATACGATGTTTTAATGTGAATGATGGCAGTTAAACTGACTAATTATCACGCCGTTTCTCGCATATATAGGCAGAGAGGACGGAACGCCTAACAACTCGGTCCTGGCACACACTTCTTGCCTCATTCACATTCATACATACTCTTCTATTATTCTGACTCTTGACATGTCCCGACTCAATTATCTGATTGAAGTCATTATAGTTATTCAAGGCAAATGCAGATGCATCAAAAAGTGTTCCAATTTGAAGAGATATGAAGAGATTTATGATCTCTCACTGGGATTAGCATATGTAATGTATTCTGCAGAAAATTATGCAACCGATATCAAAATCTTTCAGGTGTTTTACTAGTTTGACGACCATTTGAACAGTCCGATAGAACAATATTAAAATTTATTTTTCTACGAGAGGATATTCAAAGTCCATTCGCTACTTCGAAATTTTAATATTTGCCGCTAAAACCATGGCTTTAATATTGCCTGTTGTTTTTGAGGATATTCAAACTACGTTGCTTGCGGAAATAATAATGATTTGTTTGATCAGACAAGAGGGAGAATAGATTAACTTAACGTAACACATACCTGATTTTAGTTTACCGCTGTTCATGGAGAAACGTAATCATTTTGTTTATGAAACTCAGCTTTATGGAAAGCTACCGGGCGGCATGTTTTAGATTAGGTATAAACAGTTGCGAATTTGGGAAAATATTATAAGCAGGGAGCAAGAAGACGAGGCACGATTTGTGATACATATTGTGCGTGCATGTTTGTTTTGGGACAAATTGTATTATAATTAATTATCAATTTGGGAGGTGTGTTTGAGTACCGCCGCCCCGGAAACTAGTTATTGGATAACCAACACCTCTGCCATAGATCACCCGAAGTGGTTCACTAAGTTTTGTGATTTAGCAGGGGTGCTCGGGTTCATGATGTTGAGGATACGCCTGCCCACCAGCTGTGGGGCATGCCAGAACGGGTGAGGCTGGTTTGGGGCGGCCCTTTGACCTCTCCAACTGGTCTTTTGACCCATCGCCTTGAGCCGCAGTGGGAGGGATATAATCATATGTCCGTCACTCTTGGACACACAGATACCTTATTCCAACCCACCCCTCATACCATTTTCCTTCCAACAACTTCTTCTTCTATATTTCCTTAAAAAATACCTTCCACCCAGCATCCCCAAAGATCACAAAGGCCTTGAGGGAAATTATTTTCTTCAAGGTCTCTGGTGTGGGGTTAATTTTAAAAAAAGTGTTACCATATAGAAGAAGAAAACCTTGATTTGCCGCCATTTTGTGCATTTCTTATTAAAAAACTATCTTTCAACATATGATTTTGTACCAACCATGTTTTAATAATTATTTTTTATGCGAATAGTCCCAACTGTCTGCAGCCAGTGAGACCTGGGGGGAGGGGAAGGAGATGAGTAAGAGGGATGTGAGAAATTACCTGGCTAACCAGATCTGGTCACTAAATGCTGCAAGGCTAAAGCTATTTCAAGCCATGTTTAAATTCTTAATGGTGATATTACACCAGAGCGATACTGAGAATTTCTTCCACCCTGGAACAGGTCGCATATTAATAAATAAATTTACTTAAGCGCGTCGGGTTTTGAATCCGCAACCTCCAGATTGCTAGTCGAGAACCTTACCCCGCGACCATCCAAGAGTTTATTTTCGAATATTTACTGGCGATCTGAAGTAGAAACAAGCAATACTTACTGTCAATTAATACATCAATTAATATTTTTGAATAATAAAAAAATTACTAACATAGTACACATATAATACACAGCCGATTAATAATTTTATACATATTTCTTAGTTTTATTATAACTACTTTAATAATTTTAATTTCGGTATTATTTTGTTTTTTAATTTTTTTTAATTTAATGTTATTTCTTAATATTTCATTTAAATTCGTTTTATTTAACGTCATTTCAATACAGACCATTTTATTTAAATGCAATTTGTCACTTAAAATTGTAAAATGGGGGACATCAGCACGGGTAAGCACCCAGAGAGGCTCACATTATCAAATAATATTAAAAAAAATATTCATTGTTAATTTTTTTTAAATGCATTTTTGCTAACAACTGCCGTAAATTTTTGGCTACCTTTAATGGAAAAGTGAGTCCTAGGTTAGAACTTATTTTCTAGTGTACGTGTAAAATTTATGATTTGCGATAATTTCAAATAGGTACGTAATTTTACTGGTGGTCTTTTTTTAATGAGTTCTGTCGAGGTTTTTCACATTTTCCCACAAATGTTAATTGATTAACAGTTCACGACATTTGCAATGTTGTTAAGTGTAATTGAATTAAGACGTACCCATAAGTTAGTTCACTTTATTTATTGTAATAAGTTGTTTTCTTACTGTGATTGCCCTTGTGGAGTGCCTAAAAATAGACAATTAAAACGATTTAAAAAAATACGTTCTTGATTACTACTTCGAGAAAGAAGATAAAAAATAATAATTACATTATTTAGTTTGTTAAATGTAGTCTGTGTTTCCCTGAACCGTAACTCTACGAACTTGAGAATCTTCTTGAAAAGAACCAGAATTATATTTAGCTTCCAATATTGTCATGTTATATTTAGGAAAAGAGGCAGATAAAAGGTTTGAAGTATCTGTCTGGGAATAGCAGATCTGAATTTATTGAAGCCTAGCCAAAACTCAAAATACCAAAAAATGTCATTTGTTCTTGTAAAAAGAAACGATTTTGTATTTTGTTCAGACAAGGTGTTGTATAAAATGCAATATAAACCTTATTTGCTCCAAAAGTTAAAGTATTTTAAACGCAACAATGCGGATTCTTAAATTACTAAACGAAATTAGTAATTTTCTTTCTACTCTTGTTTCTCTCAAAGAAAAATAAACGAAATAGCCCTTGCACAGGCACAGTACTATAAAAAGGGCTTGTGGTGAATTAGATATTTATTTTGACATGTTTATATCGGTAGGGCCGTTGGGCCAGCCAGCCAAGGACCTTGCGTAAGAGGAACCCTTATTGCCAATCGGTCTTATTGTTTACCGAGGGCTGTTATTGTGTGACGTAAGGGCTACAGAACACGGGCCAAGAAGGGATGATTTTATGGGTTGGAACTCCGGCTTAGGTTAAAACAACGTGATGCTTTTGAAAGGCGTTGTTTGATGGTTACTGTAACACGGTATATTATATTCGTATTTTTTATGTTATAATCTCAACCCAACCAGGATCTTCATGAAAGGTTAATTTACAAAACTAAATGGGAATAATTAAACAATAAAATAGGAGTAGTGTGATACTGACTACTGTTTAGATTCCTGGTGATGAATTTGCTTACATATATAATATAGTTTAGATTTGGTAAAAACTTAAACATATAAAAATTTGGTATACCTTTCCGATCACTGACGAACGAAGCCATTAGATATTTATGTAATGATTGCAAAACAATATTCATCATAATAGTAATAATGTTAACGGACGTGGCACCGTTTTGATTACCTGGAAACTTCATAATTCATAGTTAAAAGCCAATAAATTAATTTACCAACAGTATCAAACTAACTCGAGTCGTGGGTTCGGGTCCCATGTGGGGCGCCAATATAACCTTGTATCAGCACATAGGGCGTCAATATGTAGCATGAGTATCGATTCGACTGGTAATTAAATTAATTAATTCAAATAAAACGGAAACAAGGCTTATTAATAGACATGAAGTAAACGTCTCGAAATTTTGTTTTCTCTTGGGACGGGTTGTTTCGGAGAATTTGAACAATTCATCAAATTTCAACGTTCTTTTTTAAGTTCTGTGAAAGATTTTTTCAAGGTCTGTTTTTATTTCAGTTTTGTCAAGCAACTAGCCTACAATGATATAATAACAGAACTTGAATAGGACTTTCACAGAACCCGAAAATGAACGTTGAAATTTGATGAATTGTTCAGATTCTCCGAAACAACCCGTCCTTAGTGTAGTATAAAGTTTTTGGAATCTATTGAATTATTTTTATCAATCATAGAGCAGACAAAACTCGAGAGATTTTGTCAGATTTAACTCAAATTTTATTCACGTAAAAGTCAAAAACAACCTACTCGTCAAGTTACTATTGAATATCAATTAAAATATATTGATTCTACGGGGCGCCATATCTTACGACACCGCTGTACGCATCATGGCTTGGCCTTTTTTCAGCATATCGCTCGCCATACACCACCGATGGGAATGCATGGCGGGCGATATTCTGAAATAGGCCAAGCCACAAAATATAGCGAGCTCTGTCACAGGCATTAGACATAATGATTTTTTTCGTGTTCATTGTGAAGAACCTTAAGATATTAATAATTATTATAAATTAACATTTGTTGTTACTGACATCGATATTTTTGGAATTTCTATCATTTATTATTTGTATAATATTATGATAAATAAAAATTTCCTTATGGAACTGATTTTGCTAGTTAGAAAAAGTTTGAAAACAGTCTGCAATTTTTACGATACACGTGAGACTGAAAGAACCTCGCGCATAATTCGCGTTTGTTTTTAGGCAGTGTAGGCACTGCCTACATAACAATAAAAAACACGAAACACAACCGGAAGCTAGAAACGCAAAAATGTAAATATAATTATTTATAATTGATTGTAAAATTAGCCAACAAATCTATAATTTGGTGCGTACTTATATGTATAATAAAACCTGAACGCGTTTAAATTATTGGGGATCGCTGGCCACGCTTAATACGTTTTTTTTTAAATTAAACCTTTTGATTTTAGGTTAGGTTTGGTTACGTTATGTTAGGTTAGGTTTGTTTACTTGAGGTTAGGATAGGTTTGGTTACGTTAAGTTAGGATAGGTTAGGTTAGGTTAGGATAGGTTAGGTTAGGTTAGGTTAGGTTAGGTAAGGTTAGGTTAGGTTAGGTTAGGTTAAGTTAGGATAGGTTAGGTTAGGTTAGGTTAGGTTAGGTTAGGTAAGGTTATGTTAGGTTAGGTTAGGTTAGATTACCTTAGGTTAAGTTAGGTTTTTTTACATAGTATTTTAAACATATTTAAAATTCTTACCCTAATATCCTAATTTTGATAAATAACCTACACTGCCTACAAACGAACGCGAATTATGCGCGATCTATCGGTGTTTTATCAAAATGGTGCACCGGTTGGCAAATTTTCGCGTAAATTATTATTTATGCAAATAGTATTAAATATCAATATTTTTTAAAATCGTAAATGCAAAAAAAAAATTGTTTACTGTCATTAAGTTAAATCAAATATATGTTTTTTAAATGCGTATTAAAAACGGTAGTTGTAGTTAAAACTTTACCGAAATTTTGAAGCAAACTGGAAAGAATTATTATTTTTCTTTCTTACGTCAAAAAAAAATGAGTATTTATAAAAATTGAGTATTAACCATTATAGAAAAAAAAGATAAAAATACTAATATAATATATTTATAAAATATGAATGCATGGTCATATATGACCCTAAAACGCTGGAGTGGTTTTAAGCAACAATGTGCGAGTGTAAAACCGGCCCATTGAATAACTCCTGCAAGCCGGTCAATATAATTGAAATATGTCCCCAAGAAGTATTTATTATTTCATTTGCAATCTACTGTGTCTCATTTATTCACTTCTTATTTAATGTTAAATTGGAAAATAAATACAAAACTGGCATCCATCTTCGCATTCCGTTTCAAATAAAACATATAATAAAGTAAATACCTGCAAGGTCAGCTACCAATGGAAACGAAGCACTTTGCCACAAAAGCCGCTCGAGTTCGTAAACAAGCGTAGTCCTAAATTATTCCGATACCACAACTGAAGAAGAGTTGGTTGGAGGCGAGTAAAGAAAAGAAAGTGAGATTTTTGTATTTCGAACAAGGACTTGAACGATATGGCTTCCATTTGGCAAAGCGCAAATCCTTGTTCAGGAAGGAGCGTCCTGCACGCCGCAATAACACAACGTATATCAAGTGGGTGACTCAAATGTCTTTGTAGTTTATTTTATGTTGTTCTTGTTTGTGTACCGGTGATTGCTTGCTCTATAAAAGGGATTAAGGTAGCTTGTAGACAAAAACAACAAAAAAATCATTTTTACCAAAAAATTGTCTGGGTTACATGTTAAGAAGTGTTTCATTGAAATTTACTGCACTATGTTAAGTGGATAGTAATATACGTACATAATACGTTTTATTTTACATTAACTCCACACAAGAGGCTCGAGGAAGGTCATCTGTGGAAGCTGTGTAGGGGGTAATTTTAAGGAAAGGCAGAAGAGAAAGTTCTGAGAAGGAAAAAGGTTTGAAAGATAGGTAGGAATCTGGGGGTCAATGTGTCCAGGAGTGACGGACGTATGCATCCATTCACCCCAGGGCGGTGCAAGGCGACGAGTCTTCCTCAACCAGTCTTTCCCGATCCGGCCCGCCACGCAGTAGATGGGCAAACGCATCCGCCACCAAGACCTAGACAAACCTCATCCCATGAACCCATGACATCACATGACTCAGTTACCAAACTTAGCATATCACTTGAGGTGACATCCGACAGGGGTTTTGGTTATCCAATAAATGGTTACTAACATTTTTTTTACGTTAACTCCACACAGGAGGCCTTGATAAAAATAATTTCCCTCACCGCCTGTCATCTTTGAGGATGCTGTGGAGAGGAAGTTATGTAAAGGAAAAGGTATCAGGGGTGGGTAGAAATCTAGGAATCATTGTGTCCAGGAGTGACGGACGTATAAATATATCCCTCCCACTGCGGCGCAAGTCGATGGGTCTCTCTCAATCTGCCATGCCACGTAGCAGTAGCAGTTGGCAGGCGCATCCTGAACACACCTCATCCGATAAACCAGGGCACCCCTGCTAAATCACCAAAAGTTGCGAACTATTTAGCTTGACCTTTGGCAGAGGTGTTAGTTATCCAATAATTGGTTCCCGGGGTGGCGGTAACCAAACCCGTACGATAGTGGAATATATATTATAAAAACTTTACCTGTACACTGTTTTATGTCAAAATTATTCAGTTGTACAGTTAAACATATTACAAAGGATTCAAGTATTATTTGTAATTGTTATCATACAATATTGGAATGAGTAAACGTGCATCCTATTTGTTTTTAGGGTATATCTATTTAACTAGCGCATATTCGTGAATAATTTCGGGACAATCAAAAATAATATCTCGTCGAAACGTGTTCCACTATTATCACAGGCGTATCTGAGGTCAAATTCGACTAATCGGAGTTATAAAAATAGAACCAACTTTTTCACTTAGTGTGTCATCTAAATTTAGTTCCTATTTGGGATATAGTCCAAACAAATCTTTCCAATTTAAAAAAAATATATGTAATTAATTTATCGCTTGTCGGAATTCTCCAAACAATATATTTAACGATTCTCCAAAAAATATATTTAAGTAATTTATCGCTTGTCTGAATTCTCCAAAGAAACACTTCTAGTTTTGAAAATGAAACTTTATTTCAAAGCAAAAGTTCTATAGGTTATTGAACTAGAGACTAAGCCGAAAACAGTATTTTTAATACAGGGTTTTCCAATAAGAGGTGTTATTTTAAATAGCCCGCTATTTCGGTAAATGTTACTTTTGAAGTAGTATCAACTATTTAAGAAATATATTTGTACAGCGCCCTTGAGGTGATTTCTCACGAAAACGGCGCGATATAAATTAGCCAAATATTATTATTATAACTATACAGTTAGCCACAACGTCAAACACGTAAAAATATACAAGAAATAAACCATAGGAAATTGATTCCTTATTTTTTAATTCAATGGGGTAACAAATACTATGAACACCGTATAAAAATATCTGGCGACACATCTCGCAAGTGGAAGATAAACAACAAGGTACGTGTTGCTACGGGGCTGTTTGACTTAGCTGAATTATTGAGTGATAAAAGTTGCGTACCTCCTACCCTATGCGTCTCTTGCTTCCCGGAGCATGAGGCCTGGAAGCGCTTAAAATATCCCTAAAGTGGGAAACTCTTGCGCGGAACGACGCATCATTCGGCCAGCCTCCTGACTTATCAGCTCTTTCAAATCTGCGGTATATACGCTTCTATTCTCAGTATAATTGGCATTGGATCTATTCTAAATAATTATGAATATTTAATTTGAAATATACTCGTATTTCTTGTTGAATATTATAACCATTCAGGCTAATTTGTTCGCTTTTGGGAACAACTCATATGATCTTAAAGAAATCTTTGTATCTCCTTTACTATTGTGGTGAGAAATATGATCTAAACTGTGTTAGAAAGAAAAAAATCCACGCTTTATAGTCAAATCAAAAATATAAGTTAACCACAGCAGAATTAAAATGTGCATCTTTATGAAACCCGAGGTTCCGAATACAATTGTGAATTGCGAAAAAAAAAATTTGAAACTTCGTGAATTTTTTAATCATTATTTTTTTATATGAAACGACAAACACAAGGTGACGTTAAAGCTTATTATATATTTGTCAAATAACTAACAATGTAACTTGTTTACTTTAAGTTTTTGCTTCTTTAAATAAAAATCAATTTCGATGCTTCACATCTGTCAGGCATCCCGTGACAGCCATTTTTTTTTCAGTGTGTGTGACTCCTGGCATAAACCGTACAATCAATTCTGATTCCTTTTTTTCTTTACCTGTATTTTGAAGAATTATTTTAATTTACAATGCTGTATTATAATATTCAATGATTTTTTCGATAAGTTGTTTTTCTGAAGGTAGGTTTTTATTTTGAGAAGACTGCTAAAGTCAAAAAACTTTGTGTACATGACTTTATTTGATACAAAATCTACATGTTTCGAGAACATTTTTTTCTTTATCAGGATAATTTATAAAATAAAATAGATTAACATAAAGAGCAGTGTTAGGGGAAAGGGAAGCAGGACCAAACCCAAATCAGCAGATAATTTTTTTTATTGTTTTTGTGTTTAATTCGTAGAATTCCATTTATTTATTTAATTAAAATCAAATTTAATAAAATAATTATCAAGTTCTGCAAGAATTTTTTGGTTTTTGTTATTGTAACAGTTGTTTCGGCTTTCAGGGCCATCAAATAATCAGATGAACTGTTGAACTAGTGGAACGGGAATGAATTTTAAAAAAAAATTATAGAATGAATATGGAATAATTATATTTTTATTAAAAAATACTGTAAGAAAATTTGAATTGATAATTATTTATTTCAATAGGAGCTAAATTTATATTAATAAAGGGATCAAAATATTACACACAGGTTTTGCAGATAAATTATTTAGAAATATTAAAAAACTTAAATAGTAATATTAAGTCAAATCTCATTAACAATCAGAAACAAATTGTATTCAACCTCTCTATTTTCCCATCTTACCATTTCCTCATTCTTACGAACATATTCTATAATTAATTCGTTCCACACCTTCGTCAAATCTTCTTCCGATTTGGGTTTCCCCCTCCCCCATTCTCTTTAACCCCTTATCCAATGTAAATCTAAATTTGACTTTAGTATGCGGCTCATTTTAACTAAGAGAACATTGTTCTGGAAACATTTAGATTTTGTATCTGGTAAAGCGGCGTAAACCAAGTAATTTGACTTTACTATGCGAGAGAACATTGTTCTGAAAGGATTTAGATTTTGTATGTGGTAAAGTGGCGTAAACCAAGTCATTTTGCTTTAGTATGCGAGAGAACATTGTTCTGAAAGGATTTAGATTTTGTATGTGGTAAAGTGGCGTAAACCAAGTCATTTTACTTTAGTATGCGAGAGAACATTGTTCTGAAAGGATTTAGATTTTGTATCTGGTAAAGTGGCGTAAACCAAGTAATTTTATTGTAGTATGCGAGACAACATTGTTCTGAAAAGATTTAGATTTTGTATCTGGTAATTTTTTATTTTTTTTTTTATAGTGAATACCTCACAAGAGTCCCAACTGCTCCCGTCTGGAGCCAGTGAGACTATGGCATCCCCAATTGGGGGATGTTGTGAGGCTGAAGGTAAGTGGGGAAGGGAAAGAGGAAGGTGGGGAAGAACCTGGCTATTCAGATCTAGTCACTAAATACGGCTAAAGCCATTTGGAGCAACGTTTCAATTCTGAATGGTGGTCTTACACCAGGGCGATACTGGTAGTATCTTCCACTCTGGAACGTGCCGCAAATATACTATATATTATTTTAATTAATTAATTGTGAAATAACACAAATCAATCAAATAAAATTTATTTGCGCACGCCGGGTTCGAACCCGCGACCTTCGGAATGGCAGTCCAATGCGTTACCACTGGACTATGCCGGCCGTCATAAGGCCGTAATGCGGCGTAAACCAAGTAATTTGACTTTACTATGCGAGAGAACATTGTTCTGAAAGGATTTAGATTTTGTATCTGGTAAAGTGGCGTAAACCAAGTAATTTTACTTTAGTACTCGAGAGAACATTATTCTGAAGGGATTTAGATTGTTTATCTAGTAAAAGTGGCGTAAATAAAGTAATCCGAAGTTGGTATGTGAGAGAACATTGTCCTGGAAACATTTAGATTTTGTATCTGGTAAAGTGGCGTAAACAAAGTAATTTGGCTTTATTTTTAAGTATATTAAAAAAATGTACTTTCAAGAAAAAAATTGTTAGGCACCTAACATACTTTGAGATATGAGATTAACAAGGCTAATACAAAATATTTAGTTTAATATATTTTTTTGGTAGGTAGGTTTCTAAGGAGCCCAGATCAATAGAGTTAATTACAGTTACACAATATCACTGCTACACAAAACAAAAATCATTTTTCTAGACGCCATACTCTACATACTCCCTGGTGACGGAAACTGCAAAGCTTTCCCTGGGCAGAAAAGAAAATGTTTCTCTTTAGTTATAAATATTGAAGATAGGAATTGGACGACTTTGAATTTTCTAAAAAGATCTCGCCAACTTTTGTTAACCGAGCCAACATAATTATGCGTACCCAATTCGTATAGTATTCTTTCAGATATTGTGAAAAGAAACATTGTATTTTTTTCGTATTTGATATTTAAATGAATACATAATAATATACATACATAATTTATTGCGTCTACGTATGTGTTCAATGAATCTATTAGGTTGAAAAAATATAAATTGGGCAGAATTCTTTTTATATCAAATGCATTTTTGATATTTTTTTCATATTTCTGATTTTTTTTCCATAAGAACACAAAACAAATCACCCGAAAACCCGTCGAGACCTCACTTGATAGGCTATATTTCAAAACGACCCCACTTACCATATAGGTCAAACAAGAACTTTCGAACAATATTCCTGCGAAAATAGGCTGAAAATTTATCTTCAAAAACAAAGATCGCATGAAACACCAATAAAATTATGCTCTTCTTATCATAATAACATTGACCGAATACAAAAAGAATTTCTATGTTTCATAAATTTTAAATTAAATATCCCGCTAGAATAAATATATTATCCTTTTCTATTAAAAACTCTAAAAAATTATACGTTAGAAGACAAACGCAAAATAAATGCTTTAACTTTCTTATTTAAATTACTAAACTCTAATTGAGACTGTTCTAAACTGCTGCAACTTATACACTTAAAAAAGGACAACACGACATAATACTCTATTCCAGAGCAGTGTCCAAAAGAGCGACTACATCCCTAATTAATGGGAAATTAATATTATTATTGAACCTTTGGTTATCTCTCTATTAACATATATGATCACTTTATCTTTTAAAAATGTTGTTTCTTGTATGTTTGCATTTTAATGTTTATTGTAATCTAATTTTTATTATTTCTTTCTCATATTCTAAATTATACATCATGTCAAAATTATACCACATGAACTTCAAATTTCTATGGGTGTAAAATGAACAGAAAAAAATAAACGTAAAACAATGATTGGTTTATGGTAAGTAACTAACCAACCGTTAATAATTATGATTGTTTTCCTTGATATTTTATCATGTGAGGTAACAACATTTTGAACACGTATCATAAAATCATCAACAAGGTAATAATATCGGTTCGAATTTAAAATCTTTAAAAAAAAGGATTGAACCTTCCTTCCCCGGAACTGGAACCTTTACCAACCTTGTCAAATGCCAATAGGATAGGACCGACATTTATTTCGTATACTGCTGAAATTTCATCCGATATCAGAGAAATGCGTATTTGTCCGCGTATGTGTGCGTGATTGCCACTAAAAGTATATAGAATGCATTGTCATCGACAACTATTCTATCTGCCGAGTTTAAGTTTGATTGGATGCTGTGAAGTCAGCTTATTTTAGCTTTTATTTGCATTCATTCATTACCGAAAACAAAAGTGAAATTCAAATCGATGTATTTCAAAAAATAAACATTGCGCAATTTTTTCGAAAATATTAAGAAAATTATGTAGAGTTTTCCTTCAGAAGTTTGTAAACGTTTGCTGTACTAGTCGATTTTCAGTCAAGTGCCGAACTTACAAATACGATTCAATAATAAAAAAATAGCAAAAACAATTTGTTCTACGTCAGAACATGAATAATAAATTATCAATAAAAATATGATAAGAATATGGAAATAAAACATAAAACTGATAAAACATTGGAAATGGCTTTACACCAATGCTATAGTTTACATAAGGTTGGCATAGTTATATCTGAAATAACCACAATTCGGTATAAGATCCGACAAGTAAACATCATTACTTACTCAAATCATAATATTTTTATAATCAAAAATTCTCGAGCCATTTTTCATACGTTTTATTATTGCATAATATTTAAAATTCAGTATTAGCAGCATAAAACGAAGGTCAACAATGTGTCATGGTTTCAAATTATCTACATCAAGACTTGCTTTTGGTGTAACACATCAATATAATTATCTCATTATAATGAATGATGTGTTCTGCTAGAAATATTTTTTATTTAAATTTGTGTAAATCAAATTTTAGAATATTATTATTAACGTGCAAGTATTTTTTAAATATATTTGAATCTAAAATCTATTGTCACAATAATTTTATCAGTAAATCGGTTTAACCGGTAAGAAATCACTTTGGACAACATCAAATTTAAATTGGGAGGGGGTAAAAATCATATAAATAAGTCCTCTAAACATGGTTATAACCACAGTTTGAAAATGGCCTCGAAAGCCGAAACAGCTGTAACAATTACAAAAAACCAAAAAAATACTTGCAGAACTTAATAATAATATTATTAAATTTGATTTACATTGAATTTAAAAAAAAACACAATCTAAATGAACAGTGGGTTGTATTGAATTTAATTTTTATTTGAACAACTTTTCTTTATGTTTTGAAAGTTTTACTCATGAATGTAATAAATCATCGAAGAGGGGAATAATACTAACAGATTTAAACGAAACACAAAACAGAACGAGACACAATAAATAAAAATATAACGGTCTCAACTAGGAATCGAACCCAGGATCTCTGACTTACCGGGATAACGTCTTTCCCAACTGTTTCATATTTCGTTTAGATTTGTTAGTATAATCTTCTTCTTCAACGATAAAATATTACATTAATGGAAATATTCTTTTAAAAGTTAAAGACAAGTTGTTCCGAATAAAATGTAATATTCATTATGACTTTTATAAAAACCAATAGGTATTACATATGAATAAAAAATCGGATATGCTTATATGGGACACTAACTAGGTTACAATACCAATTTTTTAGAACATTGTGATCATTCCAAAAAAAAACAGCTTCCAAAAATCTGAGCAAAATTTGTTGCAAGACAAATATGACGTTTAATAATTAGGTCCTAATGGTAGAGTGGATGAAAACGTTATACCGGCAAGACAGAGATTCTGAATGTAATTCCCATTTCATACCACTATCTTTTTATTTTCTGTCTCTTGTTCTATTTTATGATTCCTTTAAATTTGTTATGATAATCTTCTTCTTCAATGTATTAGATGTCTTTGCCATCAAAAAGGAGTGGATAGCTCATCTAATTTATTTTAAGCCAATGTATTATTATAATGTATTTGACAAAACTAACCCTATTGGGAATAATCACGAAATCAATCACATAAAATTATCAGATTTATTATAATGAAATAGGAATCTCTATGTTGGAATGGAAGAGATTTGGCTTCGAACGTTCGGAGGAAATATCGCAGTATCTAGTACGTTAAATTATTCATGCTTTTCGCATACATCTTGTCTTTATGTGAATTTGATTTCCATGGGAATACTCCGAGAGAAAGATGGTCATTTGCATCGTGAGAATCAGAATTTTGGCTATTTCTCGGGGAAGTTTAGTGTTCTACCAAGTTTGATATCATTTTATGGTTTTGGAGTAGTGAAAATAGAAATATTTTATGAAATACCTACTAGATTTATGGCGTTAGCTTCCATGTAAGTTTGAGCGTTATTTCTGATAAGTGGAACTGTTCAATGTCAATGCTGTTAAAGTTAATTGAAGGATGAAAAAAGATTTACAGTCCTCAATGGAGTTCTGAAAATAATCCTGATCGCTTATAATACGAATATGACACTAATTATTTATTTATTTGGACGTTCACAGTACATTTTAAAACAAGTTATTTGGTTCTAAATAAAATTATACATAGTTAGTAAACCTATTACTTATGTCCTTAAAATGTATTTTTAATTTCGTAGGTGTGAATAGTGATTGATATCAAAGAATACTAAATAAGAAGAATGTGTGTAGAGAGTGGAAGAGTTTTTAATTTTTTTTGATTTTTAAATCAATAGGTATATGAAGCCCACGAATTGTAATAAATAGACTATTAATGCAAGTATTTGAAAGTTAAGGGCAAATAGTTTTTAAATGTTTTGTGGCGCCAAAAATTTTAATATATTAATTTTAAAGATTAGAAAAGAATTGTGAAAGATGTCCAGGTTTAGCTATTTTTTGTAGTGGGTATAATGTTGCGATTGTGCCAGTGATTGGTGAGTTATTTGCTGTATTCGTGTTGCTGACTTCTATATGAAAAAACGTAGTATTCTTGTTGCGCCTAATTGGAAAATTTAAACCAATGAGAGTAACAACTAAGTAAATCACGTATTTGAAACCTGTTTTTTATTTAATTTTTTTCGTTTTAAGATTTTATTTTTTTTTTTATATTAGAGCACAATCAAAATCAAACATTTAAAACAAAAAAAAATACTTTAGAAACAAATCGCTTTCAGATTATCTTTTGTATTCCAGATGTAAGACAAGATACAAGCTTTTCTACTGCGATTGAAGAGCTATTATACTTAGGTACCTACATTTCGTTCATAGATAGAAACTTATCAAAGAAACCCATCAAATTTTATTTTTTCTTTGACGAGATAACGGAAGGTTTCACATCGTATCCTCGTTTTCATATTATGTATATTTCATATATTTTTTTTTTTTTTTTAAAGGAAACACAACCGTTTGTAACTAGAGGTTGTATTGATTGAAGAACCAAGTGTGACGTTTTTCAAGGAAGAACAACATCACGTGTTTTTCATCCCCTGACAAGACCCTTGTAACAATCAACAATTTAACTCACTGAATACTGTAGCAACCTTCATTTGCGAGTAGGGGCTGAATAATAACAGTAACAATTTGTTCTCAGAGTACCAAGAGCACATCACAATAGCGGTTAAGCCCGTTGTACAACCCTCTTGCTTGCGTCACAGTGGGACAGGGCACCGTGGCACAGTGGTAGGCAGTGGTAGATAGTGGTGGATGGGAGGTGAGAGACGGGTGAAGTGACGGGCGGCTGCTAATCCGGGGACTTGAGTTCGTTTTCAATTCTGACAGCAAAGGAAGGATCGTAGCGAAGTACTTATAAGTAATAGAGAACATCTAGATCGGCTGTTCACTTAAATGATTAACATATTCCTGTTATTATTGTCACTTTTAAGTTTTTCCGGAAATCGAAGGCTTTTCTATATCATCTTTTGTACACCCTTTTCATTCATAATTTAGACTAAACTCAAAATTATTCAAAAACAGCTCGTTCATAGATGGCTCTCATTTGATTAATTAAGGAAATAAAACATTATTGCAAGTTAAGCTTTAACACAATTTTGAAAATGACACTAATTTAACATTGAATTCCTTGTGTCGTAGATGAATTGTTTGTTTGAACATATATCTTCGGAATACGAATAAATAAAAGTTTAGTCTACAAAACTCAATTTGTTCAAGAAAGAAATACAAATACAATATATTGGATTAAATCACCGATATTTTTATGCCGCTCTTGAAAGAGTTGAGTTTTTATACGAACAAAACTATTTATTAATATTCTTTGTGTACTGTACATAAGCAAACAACCTATTCATCTTGATAACAAGCTTTCTGGGGAAATTACACATGGTAAATTATTTACTGTTTTTATAATAATAATAATAATATGGATAATTTTTATAGCGTCGCTTTTGTGCAAAATCACATCAACGGCGCTGTACAAATGTATAAAACATTTCTACAATGATCTATGTTATTACTAACTATGGACAAGTCAAACTATTACCAATTTATGTCTAACAGATTACATCCACCGGTTCGTCGATCACTAATACAAAGATATATGTACAATGCATTTGATTGATAAACGTGATGAAGTATATAAACGCATTATCTGATAAGCGGCACAATTTACAAACATTTAATTTTGCCAAAAACAAGTAAGTAATGACGAAAATAGATTCAGCACGACAAAATGTTTTGCGTCGGCACACCTCGCAAATATATAGTTATTTCTTTGTATGGGTTGTAATAATTTTTCTCGATAATAAGTTTAACTTGTTAAATCATTGCACACTTTGATTTATAAATCTGCCCTACTGACAGGTCTCACCCCGGATTTGAATTGAAAAATATAAATTCTTCCTTATTTGTTATAGTTATAGTTAAATTGATATTACAAAGTTCTGTAAGTTATGGTGTAAAAGATTTGAAAAATAAAACAGCTGATTTAACCAGTCGGAATAAAAGCAATTCCTCCATAATATAACATTCATTAAGATAACAGACCACGTGGGAAATGAGGTAATATAAAATAAGCTGTGCATGTTTTACGAAACCATTCAGCTCTTTTAAGAATTTCAAAGATTAGTTGGTATTCATGAAAAGATTTGTTTTTGAATGAAATTTTCTTCCGTGTTATTAGATTATTTATAAAATATGTACAGTGTTCATTACCAAGGGCCTCCGCCTTGTGATTTCTATGCCAGTGGTTTAAATCCTCTAGTCTCTAGCCAGTAGTTTTGTAGTTAGATAATCCCAGAGGTTGGATGAAACTACGCCATAGCTTTATAAACAAATAAGGTAAAACTACTCTTTGTCATTAAATTAAAATACGTTAGTTTAATGTTAACTGGCGTTTGGGACACTTTGTAAGCCGGCAGATGAATATTACGTATATATATAGGTATAAATTAATTCCATTGTTGTTCATGAACCATACTTTACGCTTAAAAATAAAATATAAATATATCGACGAGTTCTGTGGTAGAGCAAGGTGCCACAATATTCAAATGTTCGAAACCCGATATTTGAAATCTGAGTAGATAAGTTTAAATTTTACGGGGTGGGTACTTAGTTGTAATGCGAGATCGCATGAGCGTAGATTCTACTACGAGCGGTCAAATCAAAATAATCAATATTATGGTACATACCTACCTGCCTGAAAAAGTTTGAAAAGGGAATTGTCACTGAGCTGGTGATGTTTTTCGGACAAATTGTACAATTCCTTATTTAATTTTTTTCAATATGTGATTTACAATTAAGTACATTTATATTTAAATACCTTCCTACAAATCCTATGATTTCAGAGAAAACTTTGATTTATAAGTAAGAGAAAATTAGAAACACACATTTTGGACTTGGTCTACTGTTCACAGAACTACTACTTTTAACAAATATTTAGGTGCCTACCTTTGTTATGTTATAATAAAACAGTTTTAGTAAATAGGATTCTCTCAAAATCGAGCTGGTGAAAAAGATTACCATTTAGAAAGGACATGTTACTTTATGCTTATAATATTCCGTAAATGAATAGCCACATATTTAAACTACCTTTTCATAACAGAATAAATATTAAACGCCATAATACAGTCAATTAGCACATGCTCCCTGTCTCCTACACTGCCTGACATCGAATATCCTCAATTCATTTGATCGAAATGAAAGTTTTTACAAATGATCGTTTAAATATTTTTTGTTTTCGAAATTTAAGCAAATTATGGTCAAACTTTTGGATTCGAAACACGCCTACATTGCATTTTTTGTATTCTTTATTCTATGATTTTCCCTCACTAGTTTCCTCTACATCATTATATACCCCAAATGTGCATGGCATTGTTCCACAGTCTACTGGCGGTACTTATTCAACAAAAATAGCATTAAACTTAGCTTCCCAATTTATGTGATAATTGAATGTTGTATTATCAAAGTTATTTATCGAAAATAAATATTTGTATTTCTTAACGCTCTATTTTATGCTAAAAGGAAAAGCATTTCGCGAAGAACCTTTTACTTTTCGGAGAGATTTAGAACACATGAAAAAACCTTGAAAACTTTCCCGGGATAAGGATGATTGCTGGATAAAGTTTTGATATTTGATTTGATGTTTGAAAAATGTTTTCGATAAATTTCAACCTTCGTAAAATTTGATATCACCCCCTATTATCTTGATATTTCGTCATGCCTGCAACGATCTTTCGTCTGATATTTTGTGAAACCTTTCAAATACCATTTTAACAGCTAAATAAAAAAATTTCAACTCCTAATTTAGTTAATTTCTAACCATTTGTTTAATTTCATTTCACTTAAAAACCCAACTCAAATTGAAAAAAATATTTTTCATCACTACGCGATTTAAAATATGTTCTTTTTTAATTACCTACGATAATCACACCAAACATCTGGGAATCGCCGCAATAACTGTTTACTATACAACTAAATTCTCACTTTTGAATTTTGCTTGGTCGGACAAAAATATTACTACTCAGCATTAAACTCAAATAAAAAAATAAACTCAAACGAAAAAATATTTATGCAATGTTGGTTATAAAGTTTATACTACCTTTATCAAAATCCAGTGTTTTCATTGTAAATAAAGTTTTCTTTACAAATGTTCAGTAAAGTTTATATAGCGAAACACAATATTTCATTTGGTAAGTAATCTTTGAATAACCTTAGCACTTTTTTGTAAAATTATCTTCTCAGATGAAAAATGATAAGTCTTGTATTGTTACCGGGTGAATAATCGGTTGTAAGTAAAATAATCAAAAATAAGTTTGATAATGCTTTCAGAAGGCGAAACAGCTTCCTCGAATAGTAATAATCGCACAGCAGAACTTGTTTATAAATGTACTGTATTTAATGATTTCAAAAACATTTTAATCAAAAAGAGGACGCAATATATATTTTTTTGATTTGATAAAATCAAGCACATTTTCTTAATCGTGATTAATTTGTGATTTATTATACCGTCTGGCGCTTCCTCCTTTGAACGTTTCGGACAGCTTTAAAGTGTCCGTCTGTAACGCAAACGTTATAATGGACCCTATAATGCTCTAAAAAACGTTAAATCAAATACTTAGTAAAATAGTCGGGTCAATGACTAAGTCAACTCAAAGTAATTGCCAGTTTAACAGAATAATATTTACACTGACTATTACTTTGAGTTGACCTAGTCATGGACCAGACTATTTTACTAAGTATTTTAAAAATAGTCGGGTCAATGACTAGGTCAACTATTACTATGAGTTGACCTAGCAATAGTTACTAGTTAGTTAGTTTAGTGACCTAGTATTAAAATAGTCTGGTCAATGGCTAGGTCAACTCAAAGTAATAGTCAGTGTAACAGAATAATATGAATGTG
Organism: Hesperophylax magnus; assembly: GCA_026573805.1. Lineage (NCBI taxonomy): Eukaryota > Metazoa > Arthropoda > Insecta > Trichoptera > Limnephilidae > Hesperophylax > Hesperophylax magnus. The sequence goes on from JAIUSX010000036.1 coordinate 1,912,355, forward strand.
AATAAAATAGAATGTGTATCAGATTTTTTATTTTTTTTTATTATTTTAATTCATATCTAAAGTAACGCCTGAGTAAGTAAGCCGAAGTAAATGCAATCTAGATAGTATCTTGGAAAAATATAAAATATTTCTATTTTAATATGCAACAACTAATAACTTTTCTGCAAGTCAAGGAAGAATATTTTATTTTTATTTTTTGAAATAACTCGATGATTAAATCTCTTAGTCTTCAAAAATTAAATTTTATAAATATGAAAGGTTGTTAGAGATATTGAAATAAAGTTAAATGCAGGAAACTTATAAATGGAGGACTGAACATGGTTGGCGTTAGTGACGCATGAAACTGGCAGATGAACGATGAAAGTAGACTGTATGTTTCACAAAGTATGCAGGGCTGATGTAAGCGAAATAAGAAAAGGATGTGCATAAAGCAAGGAGTCCGCACTGCCTGCCCCTGTGGAGAAACAGCATGATGGTTAGTCAGTTAGTCAAATGAATTATATTGAACAAAGGGAAATGAATGTACCCAGCATCTTTGAAGATTGACTGACTGGTAACTGAAGCGCCTCAATCAATGGTATCATCTCTTTCATCTGTTCACCCCTTTCCTCTCACCCCCACTGCCATCCGATCAATATAAACTTCTTTCATCTCTGATCGAAGAATAAGAATATCTCGCCAAGGCATCTCGGCTGTGCCAATACGGGACGGAGTCTAGGCTGACCACTGAAGAAAAACCAAAATTAGTTTCCTTTGGGCGTGTCCCTGTGCCCCAAGTATACTATTTTTTTTACTTCTTCTACATAAGCATTCTGGCCTCCTTTAAGTCTTTTGTACTTAGGCTTCCCTAATTTCCATAAGACAGAAATTGTAATAGCTATTATGCTATATTTGACTGTCTTCTTTCACAGTCGCCTGTATTTTTGATATACTAACATAACAGCACTTTAAACTACTCACAATGAACTGACTCTCACACTGTTTCTTCTACATGTGATCACCTCTACTCTCAAATGAGTTGCTTGACCGAGTAACTCGGCCGAGCACTCAGCAGGTGTAATTCGGCCTTTAGCATGCCCCTTTCCATAGCTCTTTGTGTGGTAATTTTTTAATTTATAAATCAATTTTTCCTTGCTACCAGTGAAGTAAATCGAACATTTTCAAATAAGTTTCGAAATTTATCCAAATTTTATCAATTTATTTAGCTTGTCCATTGCCAAGTAGTCGAAGTGTCTTATATGTATATGCAAATTGGTGACGTCAGTTTTTTTTCTAATCGGTATAGATCACAATTCCGGGGATTATCTCTGTTCAGTGGACTGACTAAGTAGTAAACTAACACTGAGGCGAACGTTTGCATTGTGCGCCGCTCTGTCAGATTGACGAATTAGTGGGGGCGTGGTAGGGTGGCATACAAACAAACTTATCATCCCTGGAGCGCTAGAAACAGGGATGGCCAAAATTTGCATAATTTATTTATTTCATTACGCCTTTCGGCTTCATAAGACAACTTATAGCTTAAGACATGAGCCATATGACAGTAACAGAGAGTAACAATTACGTAAGTAATAATTAGCCCTTATGAACGTATATTACAAAGCAAAATTAGATCCTGGTAAGTTTTTAGATTCTCACGGCCAAAAGCATTTTTGTTGTTTGTTTTTGGGGTGTTATGCCGTGTTGCGCTAACTCCTTCTTTAGCCGACGTTTTGGACAGCGTTGCAGTGTCCATCATCAGGGCAGATCCGGTAGATCCGAAGATGTGTGAATTTTGGTTGTCGAGTTTGTGCATATTTATTTGTGGCCTGGGCCCATCCAAGTGCGAAATAAGATGGCGCCACAAGATGGCGCCACTTCCGTTGGCATTCCGCACTTGGACGGGACCCAGGCTAACATAAATACTGAGCTTTCAGAATTCGCCACAATATGTCGCCACTTCCGTTGGCATTTCGCACTTGGATGGGCCCAGGCCACAAATAAATAAGCACAAACTCGACAACCAAAATTCACACATCTTCGGATCTACCGGATCTGCCCTGATGATGGACACTGCAACGCTGTCCGAAACGTCGGCTAAAGAAGGAGTTAGCGCAACACGGCATAACACCCCAAAAACAAACAACAAAAAAAAATTAGATCCTGTTTAAGCAATATAATTTTTTTCAAATATTTCTGGCTTTCACACTTAAAGGGTGTTTTAGGCTATCATTTTAAATGAGAGAGAATGTGATTTTATAAAATTTTGTTTAAATTGGAAAATTTCAAAATTATAGCGATAGGAGTTGAATTCCAACTTAGAAGAGATGAAATATTGAATTGATGGGAGTTAATTTCAGAAAAAGCTTCTAAGAAGAGAGGATTTTTATTTAGAAAGGTCCAAAAAATAAATGTGATTTGAAATTCCCATTTCGAGACCACAGAATGTACGATCTGAGGAATGAAACAATGTTCAATCCTCATAGGAAATTTTTTTTCGGAGAAATGGGATGTATTGGGATGCCAAAAAATATGTATATACTTGTGCATAGAAAAATATGTGTAACTAACTTTAGATAAAGTTATGCTAAGTAGTAAATACTTAAATTTAGGTACATAATACCTAAGTATATTTCGAGTTGTAAAGATATCTAAATGAAAATTTCATAAGTAATAAACAGCTCTTATAAGCGTTTAAAACAGCGAATAATAGAAAACTTAAGTTAAGAGCGTATATGTAAATATCAAAGCAAACAATGAAATCATTTAATTGATACAATATTGCAATGTTAAAAAAATACATGAATGTTCTTACAATAAACTAATATCTAACTTACTTAAAATACAATTGAGGTACATAGTAAATGTTAAAGGGTAGGTAAAAAATAGGTAAAATATATTTGATGTTGAGAAGATATTTAGATTAATCATTTAAGATAAAAAAAATGAGCATGTATAATACCAAAGATAAAATTATGAATATCTGTAGGTACATAGCAATTCAAGAATAGCCACATTACGTGAATATAATTTTGAATTATAATTTTTTTTAAATACATTTAAAGTATTACAGGCTGTAAGGGTATATATTTTTTATTTAATAAATTTAATAAATAAAATGCATTATTACAGTAGGTAGAGATATGTATAACATTTTTGTCGATAGTAAATTTACGAAAGAACTTGCTCACGGAGTATCTACATCAGTCTTAGGTTAATGAGTTTGTAAGTACGTCCCTGTATTATCCCAGCTATCTATTCCATACATCTGTTATGTGTGCATATATATTACTCACCTAATACCCAAGTAATTAATATGTTTAAAAAATAACATGACTTACTTTCCAGTGTTTTTAACTCATTCAGTGACTCTCAAAGGGATACAGTTTTCAATAACAGCATATATGTTATCATCTCCAAAAAAAAGGGAAAATTTATTTATTTATTTATTCAAACGCCATAAAAGGGTTTTTACAATACAGTGATAATCGAGTTACAAGCGTTCAGTGGTAAACAGGATAATAATAGCAATAAATTAAAGAACAATTAATTTGTACACAAAAACACTATTGCAAGTGATGCAGTTATCAATATGAGTGCAGTAAGGCAATGCATAATTCAAAAGAAATATATGCCAGTGTAACAATAATTGAACTAATTTATACTAGGCTTGTATAAAAGTCGAAATATGAGGTGTCTGATAATAGTCAGTAGTGAGTTTATTGTTAACCACAAAATTAATTGTATTTGGAATAGCTGAGTAGGCATCGCAACATGACATTAACGATTCATTGTAACGTACTCCCACCTTCTTTGCAAACATGTATCCATTCTATAAACCGCTGTAGCTTTTAGTAACCATAGTAAGTTAGGCTAGGTTAAATGTAAGAGTAGGCTCATACTGCAATTCCTCGTAAAATTGGTACCTATTACTGACGTCAGAAGAGATAGACTTGCCCCAACATGAAATCCAGATATCATTTTGACTAGCTGGAGACAAATGAGAATGCTTTTAATAATCTACGACATCAGTGGTACCTTTAACGCCGAAATGCACACATTTAAATAATCAGGCCCCACGCAGAAAAGTAAAACTTCGCGGCAAAGGTTTGCAGCTCAGCCCATTGTGGGACTTTCTACGCATGATCTAAATGTTGGGTCTTGAACTAATCGCCTGCAATAACGACCGTAAAACTGGGTGCGGCGCATTTGTAAAACTAAAGTGTTACAAAATATTAAATTTCAAAAACAAGCCCGAACTTTTTTTTACCCGATTTGATTTATGTAAAAAAGTTTTTACGCAACCAGCAATTTGGGTGTCACTGTAAAAAGAACTAGTAATTCGTAAGCAGATATTATTTTCGCGGACTAAATAGTGATATTGCATGCAAGGTACCTGTATACTATCAGATTCCTTTATTGACAAATCACCGACAGGAACACGACCACACCTGTTGGTTTGTTCCCTTCACCCTTAAGGGCAGCTTTGTCTTACCCTTACTCTGTTGTACCCACACAAAAATGTATTTAGAATTTTGCTTTGTTAGATTAAATTTATGCTATGCTTTGGTTGCTTTGTGGTTTTATGTGAGCAGTAAATAATTATATGGTTCATGAAAAGTTTGTAAAAAAGTATCATCTGTCATATCGCCCGTATATTGGCAATACGCTGTATTTCCAAAAATCAATTCTTGAGATATATGGCTGTAAACTTTTTTGCTTTCCTCACAAACCAAGCCTAGTAAATATTTCGAATTTGGTGAAAATTAGAATGACCTTTTATTAAAAATGTCGTTAAAAAAATATACACATGTACTTTGGAAATAATTACATTTTTTTTCTCGTATTCATATCAAAATGATTCTCAATCAAATCATTTGCCAAAATTTTAAATCTTGTAAAAAAAAATTACTCAAATAAAAGTGTAGGTATGCCACTGGAGTGATTTTTGGCATATTATGGCCAGCTTGCAAAAACGTTTTGAACGATTGCTTGTCATAATGTTCCAAATTTATAGAACTTAAAAATATAGGATGAACGGTGAAATCTGGATTCATGGCTTTAAACCGCAGTAAGCAGTAAATATCTTTCTATATTAAAATTTTGATGAATAATATTAATTAAATAGTATAATCAATCGCTCGAGTAATACGATCTAAAAAGTGCGTGAAAAAAATAAACCTGTCATTTGATCACCAGAGAATGAAATTCATTATTTAGTTTAATTATTAACAATTTGTTTGTTGCCTAAATAACGGACTGCACTTCTTCCTAGCACAGAACTAAGAAATTATTTGTGTTCTTTTTTCAAATGTTTCTGAAAAATATTTGTGCTATGCCAAAGGATTTTTCATATGAAAATATTTTTTTTTGCTGGCTGATTTTTAATGAGGGAGTTTGCTTCGTTTGGATTTTACTCTAAAATTAGTAAAAGAAACACGATCATCCGCCTACACAAAGGGAAGTTATTTGTGACCTGATTCTGTATGAAAAAAATATATCTACCAGTGAAATAAACATTATTTTGTTTTGCAGGTAAAAAGCAAAGGTTAGTCTCAAAAAAATTGTTGAAGAATTCCGTGGTCGAGCAGTTAAGATGATGATATTAAAAAAACTAACTTACTAACCATCACGACGTTTCTCTGCAGGGGTAGGCAGAGAGCACAGACCGCCAAACAACTCGGTCTCAAACATATCTAATCTTCCGTTTTTCCGATTCTTGACATAGTCTAACTAAAGAAACTGGTTCACTTGATCGTGTCATATCTTACAAAAATCGAATTGGCAAAACTAAGTATCACAAGTGAAAAGACTTTCATCTCATTTGCATTTTCAAGATGAGTAATCATACTATTGGTTCACTTTTGTTGTTGCAACTCGTCCAGTTCAACATTCAATTTCGTAGACTCAACAAAATAATATATCTACCTATCCATATAAAAATATGATGGTTACTCGCCACTTGTTAGTTCAAGCCAGAAACTTAAAAAAAAATTATGCCAGTCGAAGTCGAAGTAATTATTTGGAAGTCGAAATTATTTCTTTTGTTCTTCCTAGAATGGAGAACTCTGGAGAACATTATTTAATAATATTCACATCATGGACATGGTTCAAGTCAAAATCAAAACTTTAATATTAAGTAAGATCTACTTTATTGTTTTTGGTTAATTATTGTATTACATACAAAATGAAGAACTGTTCCGCAACTTTACTGAAAAGCATGATAAGTATTTTTCATTTCTTTTCAGTCCGTTAAGGCTCCGTAGCAAGAGCAAAAATAGATGAAAAAGACGACTGAAGATGTTTTGAAAGGGAGATAGATATTTATATAAATACAAACGTTACTGAGAGCGCGCTAATATTAAAAACATAAATACTAAATATAAAAGAAAATATTTGAAAAAACATGAATTATTTAAAAATAGGGCGTAAATCTCTCGAAAATGTAATTAGTATTTAAAAACACATTCAATAACGAAACAGGATGTGTTTTTTTATAATAAGTTTCCGAGCAAACTATTTTGCAATTTTTTCAGCTGAGGGTATTTTATACATTTACTTTTCAACTTTTCCAGCCTATCGATTATCTCAACTTTTCCAGCTAATAGATTTTCTAACCCTTTCCAGCTTATCGATTATCTCAAAAATTAACATTTTGGCGAAAAACTGTATTGTGGCTATATTTTTTCAAAGCCATCATTATTGACCATCATTACTGGTCATTTTTAAAAAATTTCTAGAACCCTGTCTTCTGGGAAGATTTCCGCGAAGTAGAGGTGGCGGACTGGGTTGGGTTGGGTTAGGAAGGCACAGCAGAGATTGTATGAGATAACGTGAAGGAGGGGGGGGGGGGTAAGGGAAGGATTAGGGAGGAAAGGAAATCTCCTGCAAATGTTCGAGTGGGATTTGCAAGAAGACGTATTACCCAACACGGTGAAAACTATCGCAGATCTGCAGCGGAGACTGATTGCGATGGCTTTGGAAACATAGGTTAGCGCCCGAGAACATTTTCCGAAATGGGGGACTTTTGGCGAAAATGCAACAAACTATCACGGTCTTATTTTGGAAGATGTGACAAATAAAATTCACATTACTGTAATTTTGATAAATTGAACCAGACGTGTATTGAATATTATGCTTTTACGTGTTATTTTTCGCTACATTGATTGCGGCCTTGAAGCCATGTTTGAGGGCCTTTACAAATCTTTTAAATGTCAAAATGTATCTACGCAATATGCAGTCCTAATGTGAACCAGAAAAATCACGGGATATTATAATCATAGGAATTGTAAAGCTGGAAGAATTTATTTAAAAAAATTGCCTTTCAACTTGAAAAATTAAGACATCTGACACAAATTTAAACAAAACAAATACAAATTTCAAATACAGAATTATTACAAAAAAAATAAAATAGTTTTGGTTTATCAAGCTAAGCTGAATTTATTCTTCCCACAAACAGTTCAACTTGTGAATACTAAATTAAACCCAAATACTAGAGTTCATTGAACCGGAGATACAGACATAAAGTCCCACAGTCGAAATCTGATAGTATTAATACTCCAGCGTCTGGACGATGTAGGCCCTCTGATTGGTCAAATTTAAATTGTCTGTTTCGGTTAAATTCCGCTAACTTGAAAATTAAGACCCGATTTCATACTAAAATAGGATCATCAGATTTCTTCAAAAGCATCTCTTCTGATCATATAATTTTTGGATAATATCGAAGAAAATATGTTTTATAAAGTTCACAATCCATTGGATTAATTACATTACAGTAAAAATTATCCACAATTACGTATTGAAATTTGACGTTTATCATTATTCACGCGAAAGACACATTGTTCAGTGTTGCCAGCGTATATCGATTTCCAATCAATGTAAAAAGCTTCTATAGCCAGTTAGTGTCAAACAATGTACAATGTCAGTGTGATTTTTTAAAGTGAGATATATTTATGTATTTATTATTTTTTAAAAAAACATGACATATTGCATAGTACAATGATCTTTGGCTGTCCAACTAGGAGAATACCTGTTTTAGGACAGTCAGAAATAGGCATATTTATTGAAAGCGATTCATGTTTAGTCTAGTGTATTGACTTTTACTTATTGCACTTTATAAATAATATGAAAAGAAAAAAAAATAATAGTATAAGAAGTTGCTAACTTGTATTTTAAATAATATAAACGTAGAGAATAGACCAAAAGAATATACAAATATGATAATACAAAAATAGCAATATCGTAAAAAATTATTGACATATGAGTTTATAAAATTGAAAGTTTACTTTTTATTTTGATGAAATTAATATTTAAAATTTAAAAAAGAGTTGAGAAATTAAAAAAAGGAAAAATAAAATAAAAAGATGTAAAGAAAGGTTATAAGAAGATTTTAAATTTACAATGGTAAACACATAAATTTACTGTAATACATATATATATATATATATATATAAAAAATAAAATAAAATACAGTGTAGTTCGAAAAAACGACATTTAAGAAAAGCAAATTAATTACTGTTAATTAGCATATTTTCGCATTCATCTCTCCCCAAGATCAGAAGCCAATTATTTACCAGATTTCGGAGAATGTTAGCACTTTTTGATTTCCATACATCGGGAATAAGATTAAGCAATTTAGGGCCTAAGTACGAGAATTGTCTTTGAGCTAAGGATGAAGAAGTGGTGGGAGGAATAACTGGGTTCCTCTTAGCATGTCTAGTATCGTGGTAATGGAGTACGGAAGTGTATTGGTGACTCGTTCTTTGGGTATGTAATATGATTTTCCTCATGTATAATTGCAAATATTTAATTATAAATAATAAATATAATTTATAATTATAAATCCACCATTTATAATTATATATTATAAAGCCGGCTGCAAAAATAACCAATTCCACTCGATACTTAAATACGTAATTAATTATTTTTTGATATTACAACACCGACCCCATTCGTCATCAGCTGTCATGTTTAATATGTGATAATTACAGAATTATTATTGACGTGATAACCGTAGATATTTCTTTTAAAAACTATCGCTGTGAATCGCTAAAAAGAAATATTTTGTTTTCAGATTATTATTTCAATTTAATTACTATGGCTAAAAGGTATGTGGACAATATTTTACCAGAATTGGTCAAATTTCGGAATGTTCGAATGAGAGGGAAATTTACCGAGCGATCGAACTGCCATATACCACAAATTTTAGCTTATCCTCCAGCACTTAACGAATGATTTACAGGAGATTGTAGTCAATTTAAAAACTTTAGGAATTTTGTTTGTAAATACAAATGCTACTAGATGTAAACAGTGCTAATAGATTTGCAACATTTGGAGCGCAAATAGCTAATATCCCAGGTAATGGTCCATATTGTTTAAAAAAAATTGGTTAGGTTTATCATCTGAGTTCCAGAAGTATACAAGTTGCAGGTGAAATACCTTCCTATGCTCAGCTTTATCTATACGATCCTGATGAGGCTGTTAGAGTGCGTATGAGTCATCCATGTTATGCCGATTGCTAAAAATATAATGCGAATAATTGATGATTGAACTAAAAGAAGCTGTCGAGGAAGAAGAAATACGCATTGCGGCTGAGGGTGGGCAGGTGAGAGATATACGTCTATTATTTACACGTTCATCAGAGGTACAATGCTCCAACCAGTTCTCACGATATCGCCATGGTTTACGTAGCAGACAGACGGGAATTTGTCATCGGGTATAGATATTGCTGTTTAACCTATAAATGTTGAAGGACCTCAAAGGATAGCAACTTTATCAAAGCATTTAGATCCTATGGTTTTCCCACTACTATTTCCATCAGGTGAATGTGGTTGGACCCCAGGTTTTCAGCATCATGCTGATTTTTGTACTGCTCAATGTCATACTGTAACTGCTATGTAGTTTTATGCAAGTAAATTAGCAGTGCAAAGAAACATATTTAATCCAATCCATTATGCGGGTAAACTTTTTCAACAGTATTTAATTCATGCTTACATTATTTACCAATCTGGTCGCCTAGATTACATTAGGAAAAACCAACGACACCTCAGAGTGGAATGCTATCAAGGTTTGCAAAACCATGTAAGAAATTTAGCCACTGATAGAGGAGTATGTGCAGGTAATATAGTCATTCTTCCATCTTCATTTACTGGTGGACCACGCCATGTGAATGAACTTTATCAAGTTTCAGTGGCAATGGTACGTAAATTTGGTCGTCCTGTCGTCGTCATAACTTTTACATGCAATCCCAAATGGCCAGAAATACCAACCGAATTGGAACATTATCAATCGGCCGCGGACAGGCCTGATATAGTAGCCAAGGTTTTCCATCTAAAAGTCAAGGAATTTATTCATGATATGACTGAGAAACATGTTTTTGGAAATGTAATTTGTTGGGTGTATACAATTGAACAGCAAAAAAGAGGACTCCCTCATCTACATGGTGTGTTTACACTTTGCAGCCAAGATAAGTTGTATACAGCTTCTGATATTGATAATGCCGTATCTGCAGAACTACCCCATCCGAAAAACGGCTTTATACCATATTATTTAAAAAAATAACATTCATGGACCATGTGGCGTAATTAATCCAAGGTCAGTCTGCATGGTAGACGGTAAGTGCTCTAAAAAATTCCCCAAATCATTTAAAGATGCTACTGATAATAATTCCGCAGGCTACCCAGAGTACAGGATACGTGATGATTTTTCTGAAAATCACGTTGTTCGGGTTATACGTATCGACAATCAATTTGTTGTTCCATATAATGCATTCCTTAGCAAAAAATATGATGCTCATATTAATGTTGAAATTTGTTCCTCTTTGGATAGTATTTATTTATTTATACTGGGTTTTTAGAGATGTTCTCACTTATCTATACATGATCAATCTCACTCAATTTTACTTCTGGCTTTACATTTACCCGACAGCCAATCTGTTTATTTTGTAGAGGGGCGGGAGGAACAGGCTCTTAGGGAAGCATCTTCAAGGAACACCTCTTTAACAGCGTGGTTCCAATTAAATCTTAAAGATATTGAGGGACGCTCTATTCTGTATCAAGATGTACCAAATAACTATGTCTTTTCAGCTGGTAAAAAGTGGACGAGGCGACAGCGGGGAGGCGGCAACATCATTGATGACATACGAGAATGGACGCAGTACATAACAGAGGCTTCATTGTATTTGATGCCTAAAATTCTTAGACATCTATTTGTTTTAATTTTAATACAATGTATCCCTTCGATCTTCGGCTGAAGATTTTTTTCATCGTGGTGTTGCTGAAGAAACAGCTATTAATCTTTGTCTTTTAAACATACAGGATATTCTTATGAAGGAGAATTCATCTTGCAGAATGCAGGGCTTACCTGAACCTGATGAAAGTTGCAGTTTTGGACAAGTATCTGATTTTAATGTAATTTCTGAAAACACTTTAGGTGAATTGATGGCTGCCAAACTCAATGACGTACAACTTCAAGCATATAATTCTATTTCGAATAAGTTTTTTCACATGAAAATGATGACAATAAATGTTTCTTCATTGATGGCCCAGGCGAAACAGGGAAAACATACCTTTACTAAACTTTAATTCACACTCTAAGACGAAAAGGTAAAAGAGTTTTATCATACTGCTTTTAATTTACCACAATTAATTGCCGCTTGCATAAAAAGCAGCATACTTTGGTACCATTTGAAAACTTTTCAATTAAAAACAAATGTCAGAGCTTTAGAAAGTGAAAATATATTTTCTAAATGGCTTTTGGACTTGGAAGATGGCAAACTTCATTCTGTAGAAGGAACATTAGAGTCATCTGTGTTTATTACCAATGTAAATATTTGTCAAGATATTATTCACTATATATACAGTGAGACACATACAACTCCTGATGCCTTAGTGATGAGTCAACGTACCATATTGTGCCCTAAAAATAGTCATGTTTATGCAATCAATGAGGATGTACTTCAACGGAAAGCGCCCCTGAGGTGATATCTCACAAAAGCGGTGCTATAAAAATTTCAGCTGTAACTTAATTCAAGCCAAAATCATAACGGGGAACAGAAAAGGTACAGTACATTTCATTCCTAGAATTTAAAACACTTTGTCGGATGTTACAATATAATTCAATATGTGCAAGAAACAGTTTCCAGTCAAATTAGCTTGACCATCAATAAATCTCAAGGACAAACTTTTGAACGGGGTGGACTGTTACTTCCTGAACCAGTATTTTCTCATGGACAGTTTGAGCGCAGTCATCGTTATTTATACAAATTCTGACTGATTGGTATACGGATAATATTGTTTATAAAGAGATTTTTTCCTAATGAAAGTGTATAATATTATGTTGTAGATTGTAAAAAATAAAAGTATAATAAATTGTACTTGCTTAAAAAGTTTTGTTTTTTGACTCAATTTATCCCACCTGTAAGGTTTTCCAGCCTAAGAATTAAGAGAGTTTTGGTGTATTTACTTTGACAATCGTTAGGTAAGAGCGTAATATTATTTCACCCAAATATGTAGATTTTTAGAACTTATCCCAATAAAATAATTCTTAATATATTTAAAAAAAAATGTAATTAGTTTGACAGTCTTTTGGTAAGAGTATATTATTTTACCAAAGTTATATGTAATATTGTAATATGTTGATATTTTTTTTATTTTCGAATTACATATAAATATTTTGCAATTTAATTTCGATTTAAAAATTAAATAATTTCGGTGGTATGGAAGAGGAAACATTTTTCTCATTGACGAGATTTATGTTGGGGTGAGGGGTGTTTAATGGTTCAGAATGTCTTTCTATTATATATCTACCCATTGATTTAATATCTACCTATTAAATGTAACTGTTAGTATCACTCAAACTGGGCGAAGCTCAACGAAGTGCCGCCCGCAGGGCCTAGCAGCAAAAACCCGCGGAGCGGGTTTTTAACTGCTAGTTTGTAATTAGTATATTAATCTATGGTCAAAATTAAATGGCACCATTTAGTCATTCAATGACCACAAACGCGTTGTACACATTTAAAAGAAACACAAACACTCTCGGATACCGAAAAGCTTCACAACATTTGAAAAATTCCTACTACCATCATTATAAGCTGAAGAAGTTGGTTATGCAATGATGGAGGGCTTAGCTACCAGAGGAATTGAACCTACGACGCCTGGATTAGAACCCGGGGCATTTATAATCTCAGTCACTCTCGGGTCGTATTGGTAACTGTACATCATGGTAATCCCTTCTCAGTGTGATCCGAAGAGAAAATTCTGGTATAGTAAAATCAAATTCATCCGCTCTTATGAGAAGTCAATAGCTGCTGCATCGATCAGCAGAATAACCAATTGATTTTTGATAGAATCAAAATAAAAGAAAATGTCACTCATCCGACAAGACGTAGGAGACAATCTCATTGAGTTTTTTTTTATGGTATCCTCAATTTGATGCTACTTACAAATGAATCATATTAATTAGAGTTTACTGAGGACAGATTAGCATTTTTGGAAAATATTGAATAGTATCAAAAATCTAAGCAGTCAAAACGTTGATATTTGCGGCCGGCGAATGTAAAGCGTGTACATTCGCCGCAGCACTGCAGCTCTGCCATTTGAATTATGTATTGTACTGCGTGTGACATGACATGAGACACAATTGCATACATTTTTCCAATGATGACTTTGAAAGCTCATAACTTCGTCATTTTTGGTGATATCGAAAAAATGATTTTTCTGTCATAGTTAAAACCCTCTAATGCATTTACCGCCTTCAGGCGGCCTTTACGTGGGCAGTAATTTCAGGCATATCTATATATATACAATCATTAATGCAGGGCACCATTTATAAGCGAGCTTTACTCTACACATTGGCATAGGTGGCGCTGATGTCGTATTTACAATCCGCTGGTAGCTAGTATTTGAATCCAGAATTTTATGGAGTGCGCCTGAAATATTACTGAGTGAGCAAACTATAAAAAATCAAAATAAATACTTGTAAGCTGTTAACTAGCTCCAGTTATTTTTTTAATTGTTACATCTTTGTTGTTTGTATTTTTTTTGTATTATGAATTACTAAAATTTCACTGTATTCATAACCCGCCTGCAGTTGGACCTATGCAGTGCCATAGTTAATTTCGTCTATGTATATTTTATTTATAGTAGATACTGTAAATATATGAGTTATGTTGTATTGATAATTGAGCTTCTAGCATTACGACCACAAGTTGCAGAATCGCCCTGACAGTACGGAATTTCGGAAGAGAAAATAAAAAATGGCAAATCAATCAATGCATTACCAAAAGTCACTCCCAAATCGGCAAAGTGAGCATGTTTTCCAGCGGAAGATATTCTATTTGACAGGGCGGGCCACAAGTGCATTTTTCGTGACCGGGGGAATCGGTGCAACTTTCCAAAATGCACTAACGAAACAATCATTTAGCATTAAATGTAACCTAAAGTTGTGTAATTCTCCAGCAAAAACCTACTTCAATGACTTCCACGGCAAGCCTAAGAAATAAAATAATAATTATATATGTTTGATAAAAAAAAATTCAAAAAATTGAAAATATTATTCGTTCTATGTTGTTCATAGCACTGGTATGCCTAAAGATGGGCTACTTATTTTCTCATATACCTGGAAAAGTTGATAATACAAAAAAAAATAGCGAATTCGTACTTTTGGAAATTAAACCACCCCACACTGAATTTATAAGTCCAGAAAAAATGTAAGAAAAAAAAACAACATTATTTTAGTAGCCGGCAAAGTGCCCTGATGATTGTGAAACCCCGATAGGAGAAGTGTTAGTTGCTTATTAAATTACCGTATTGAATTGCCAGTGGTACGATTGTTCATTTTAACTTGTTGGTACCTGTATTAGTATTTATTAAGATGGTCTTAAGAATTTCAGACTTGTAAAGTGCCTAGCAAAATGACTTGCAAAACAGCAGGTCCACCGAACATCTTTGCCATATATACGAGCATAATATTACATTATACTGGTTCAGGCGGGCTGCAAATTATGTGAACGTCTAGCCTGGGGAAGTGGTATGCTGAAAAGGGGTCGCCACGGGTACGATAGCTGACAAAGAAGAATCCACATTCAGGACTAAACGTAAAGCGGTCAATTTGTCTAGCGAGCGATTTTGCCACAGCTTACCGACTCTTGGGAAGATGAGCAAAATCAGGGGGTCGTAAGATATTCTAAAATAATGTTGTGTTTTGAGTTTTGATAGAGAGGTTTATAAAATTGTATAATCTTAAACAAAATATGTGTCGTTGAAAAATGTTCGAATTAAGAATTAATGGAATGAGAAAAAACAATACATATTGATTGAAGTAATAAGATCATTAGTAAGTGTACAGCAGTCAGGGGTTAGCATTAAGAAAATTACAAAGTATATATGCCAACCGTACAATGACGATGTACAACAGTATGTTATTTTAAATGATCTGCAAAAGGGTAAGTACATAACATATGTTTTAAGCTGTTAATCAATACCTCCTAATTTAAAATAACTCCCATCTAAGGAATAAGTGTCGTCTTGGGTTTTATACATTAAAATAAAATTCCTGTTTGCATATATACATTTATTTTTAAAACTGCATTTTTTTATACAATATTATAGCACATATCCAAAGTACTTTGAAAATAGGTTTGTAACTTTACCTAGCTTTAGCGTAATCTCAACGCTATTAGTTAACGATTTATTTTTTTCCTAGGTAATTTGGAAAATGTTAAATCTTGTCTTATTTTGACTATGCTATGTACAACAATAATTGAAATTTCAAGTCAATGATAAAAATGATGAAAGGGATTATGATTACCTAGTAGATAATGAAGGCAGCGTTTACCTTTATTTTATTTAGTCATTGGTAATATTTTCTATTTTCTACGCATGTATTTATAATATGAAAGTATTATTTTTTCTACCTAAAACGTAAGTACTTATCTATCTAAAAATTCAATAATCTCAAAAGACTTACCATATTAGAATCTACTAAATGGAACTATCCAATACGAAAAGAAATAAATTCGCATCGTTATTCGACATCAGTTCAGAAAGGTTTTTTCAACAACCTTCAACATCGTTTCAGAGGGGTTTCAGGCTATTTCAGAAAAAATAAAGAAACCCATACTAAGATTGCGAAAAAATACAAAGTACAAGTACCTACCTCTTCTTATTTTCAATGATGATCAATAATATTATATGTAAGGTTTTACCGGAATAATAAAATAATTCACATCAGAGACTGAGTAAGGATTTTTTTTCTTCTTCACTGAATAATGCGATTACAGTGAAGTCGTTTGCTCGGAAAGGCATCTACTGGTTTCTTATTTAAAAGCTTTGAAAGCAGATAAATTTTTACACAAAACATAATTTTGTTCGGTTTTAACTTTGAAATATAAAACCAGTCTATTAACGTTATTATAATAAATTTAAGAGACTTTGTGAAAATATTAAGGCTTCTTGATCTCGTGAAATAAATTCGGTGGAAAAATTTCGCGAAAAGGAAATTTTACGAGAATTTAATTCTGATTTTAAGCCAGAATATTGAAAATAAAGCTCGCTCTTCCTAGTAAACCTTCACAAATAAAGTAAGCAACTCGACAAAATCGAAAATAACAATTTGTTGAAAACAAAACGCGTCTTTAAAAAACATTTTTAGCAGGAAATCAAAAAATAAATAAACAAACGAACTTTTTGAGGGGTTTGGTCAAGTAGCTTACTTATTTGAAAATTTTAATTCAAAAACCCCCAAAATACAGTTCAAAGGGTGGAGATTTTGATTTGAAAGTTTCACCTTCGATATGAGTTAAGAAAATATTTTGAATTTTTTAACGGACTTTAGAGTGTCAGCGCAAATAGACAGTTATTCAAAAATTTCTTAACGGACTTAGGACGGGTTGTTTCGGAGAATCTGAACAATTCATCAAATTTCAACGTTCATATTCAAGTTCTGTTTTTATATCATTGTAGGCTAGTTGCTTGACAAAACTGAAATAAAAACATAACTTGAAAAAGTCTTTCACAGAACCCGAAAATGAACGTTGAAATTTGATGAATTGTTCAGATTCTCCGAAACAACCCGTCCTTAGTGTCAGCGCAAGTAGACCGTTATTCAAAAATTAAATATGCAATAGTTCTTCCAATAATCTCAATGTGGGAGGCGGGTATGGGTGCTGCCGCCCCTGGAACAATTTATTGAATAACCAACACCTCTGCCATAGTTCGTTACTGGTTCGTTAATTTCGGTGACTGTGAGCAGGGATGTGAGATGTGTCCATGTCTTGGCAGCGGATACGTCTGCCCACCAACTGCACCGCAGCGTGAGGGATGGATTCATAAGTCCGTCACTTATGGAAACACTGACCCCTAGATTCTAACCAGCCCCTTATGACTTTTTCTATGTCAAGGGTCTAGCCCAGTGATTGATTACTGATGAGCACCGATGATTGTTTACTGACTTTCTGAGCTCGGTTGTACTGCTAATAAATCAGATTTCGATATACTGGCGCATTTCGAATTGCCTTTCCTAAACGTCATAGTAAAAATTAAAAAAAAATAATAAATTGACAATAAAAAATTGAAATATTATCTTTAATAGATATTGTCCTTCTATAAGTAGAGTTGATACTATTAAATATCATGGTATTCAAATAGATGATCTTCTTAAATGGAATGTACATGTCACAAACCTAACGACAAAACTGAGGAAACTCATCTATATCTTTAAAAATCTTAGTGATATTTTAAATAGAAAACAACAGGAATAAGTTTACTATGCTCTTGTACAATCGTCTATTGAATACGGTATTATCAGTTGGGGTAGTGCCACACATACTTGCCTGGAGCTTTTAGCAAAGATTCAAAAAATAATTAAAAGTCCCGTTAAGAACGAGTACTGATTTTATTTTTAAGACATTAAATGTTCCTTAACTAAAAAAAATATACTCAAAAAATATCCTGCTTCATTAATTTAAAAATACCCAAATGTATGAAGAACGAATAAGCACTAGAACCCTGAGACAGTCACACTAAAAATCTTTTAACATCCCAGTTTGTCAAACCTCCGATGGACAAACAAGTTTTAAATGCAATGCTATTAAGCTATTCAATTATCTACCTGCTGACATTAGAAACACGCAAACCAAAACTTCATTTAAAAGTAGAATCATTGATTACCTCCAAAAAACATATACATTAGAAGTATTTCATAACATATTAAAAGTTTGAGCCTACTGTGAATTGAAATTTTATTAATTAATTACTTAAAATTAGTCTCGCTTCGTCTTCATCTTTTACATTCATTCTCGAATTGTACAATTTAAAAATAAAATAAAATACTAATTTTATTTTATCTGGCATTTTCATAATATTGTGTAAACAAAAACCTAGTTAACAACCACTCTGTAAATTGCCATCTCAACACAGGCGTTACACACCTAGTGAGATGGGCAATATGTCATTATTGTGATTAAATGTAATATTAAAATAATTAAATAAATAACAATTAATTTAAAAAATTGTCAGTCCACATATGCGTTTTGACATGAAGAAGGGAGTTAATAAGTTCATGAGGTTTTAACTATCCATTTTTGTTTCTCGAAGCTGAAACGGAATCAATTGACCGCGTCTTATGAGGTGTATTAATTAAGTCTATGATCGTGTATATGATTTATTTCAGTTCTTAGAGCTTAGTTAGTTCACCTTCCCTTTCGTTAATAAGCCGGTAATTTGCATGATGACATTTTCCGAAAAATTGTGCATATTGACAGCTTATCCGATACCTAGACGGCCGCGCTAAAAGTACCAGAGTCAATATCATATTGACTTAGAGTTTTTTTTCCTAAAATACGACAGTAGCTTTGAGAGAAATTCATTTTCAACAGGGCCTTCTGTGTGGAGCTAATGTAAAAAAAGTTCTTACTCGAATACTTACTTTTGACTGATGATTACATGACACGGATTTGTGAAACTCTTTCTGTTTTAAAATTAAGCATTTTACTACTAAACCTGCATTTCACCCCTAAAATATTACTACTCTTGCGGAAGCTAGTATTTCAGCCTGAAAAATACTGGCATATGTTCATAATGGCCAGTTGTGAGTTGTTCACAATGCGAGCGATTAGTCAACCCTCGCGGCCTCGTGGGGTGCGTGGGACCATGTGCGCCATTTAGCATAATACGCCTGGCATCGCATGGCGATAGCCGCGGCCGCTGAGCTGCACTTATCTCGGCGGGGTGTCTGGGACCCCCACTGCTAGGCGAGGAAGGCATGGGGTTAAATTAGTATAAGTACACTACACATTATAATAAATAAACTGAATACATAAAATACGTGACGAAAACTATGTGATCGTCCTAGATGTGACCGTATCTTCTCCTGATTTTTCTGTTTCAAATGTTCGTTTAGGAATTGCTTATATTGTCTTCAATAATTAAATATTACAATTCAAGGTTTTACAAATTAAAAAAAAAATAATGTTAATAAAATATATTAAAATAAAATATATTCAAAAATCTGTAAATGTTAAAATAAGAAAATGCACAGATCTAGGAAATGAGATAAAAAGAATATGGCATTCTCAAACTATAAAAATATTACCATTTGTTATTTCGGCTACTGGCATTATACCTAGCTCTCTCATTAAACATTTAGGCGTATTAGATCAATCAAAAAATTTATATATAAAGATGCAAAAGTCGGTCATTTTGAAAACATGTAGGATAATGAAAGATTTTTTTAAATATTTATGTTGAGGGATCATAGGATTTATAGGCCCCGTTAGGAGTTCTACCGAGCCGAACCCTCTGATATGAAAATATCTGGAGTCGGTGAATTATTTTCCCATTTGATCTCTGGTGAGTTGGCGTGATGTTCTTGTATTGTTTTGTATTTATTTTGCTTATATAATGCACTTGCATAATGTTGATTGACTAGATGATCATTTGTGGAAAAGTGTGTGGAAGGGGTAAAGTTTTTCCTATGGGGAAGATTTAACCCGGACATAAAATCGGAAGTTTTATTTTTTTTATAAAACTAATCCTTTTAAAATAAAGTTAGTACAAATAAAATAGTATTTACATTATATTTATACATATTCTTAGATTTTAACACTTTTCTTCCATGGAAGTTTTAGCTTGTGGTTGGAAGGGGAGAGTACAGTACTTACATTATTGTACTTATTTATAAGTAATAAGTAATATGCTGGCATATTTATTTTGAGATGTACTAATTAAATTGCAGTGAGAAAGTAAAAAAATAATTACAATAAATGTTTGTCAAATGTAAGTAGCTAAAACGTATCTAAAATAACGTATATAGTAATAAAGACATTATATTATATAAATATGCAATTTTATACAATCGTTACATTGTTGTCAGGTATTTGAATTCGTCAGTGTCAAGCGAAACAGAGATATTATAGTAGTAGTACAAAAGCCCACGTATTTGCATCATCTCTCTCACACATCCCAGCTCGCAACTAGATAGCACTCACTGTATTGTGCACGGTTAAACAATAAATCTAATATCTATAATCTAGTATCGATTGTCATTATATTAATAATCTGAAAAAATTACGCTATTGGCTCCAATGTTATTCATCTTATATGTAAACGGGATATTTTCTCAAACACTTCATGGTAATATAACCTCTTATGCTGACGATACAGTCATCATTGAAAGTGACAATACATGGGAATTAGTAAAACTAAAAGCAACAGAAGACATAAACACTCTTAAATACTGGTTTGACTTAAACTTACTATTTCTAAATAGCGAAAAAACTCACGTTATACCATTTGCAATAAAATCAAATGACGTTCCACAAAATTTTGACAAAATTATACACGACGATTTAAAAAAACATTAAAACTTTACAATAATCTGTTCACATTGAAAATTTCAAATAAAATTAAACACTTAGGAATAATAATAGACAAAAACCTAAACTGGAAAGATCAAATCAACCAAACCGTCAACAAAATAAGAAAATTAATTAATATTTTTGAAAATTCGAAATTTTCTCATTGGAAATTCTAACATTAGTCTACCACGCTTTAGTACAATCGAATCTCTAATACGCTGTAATCAGATGGAGAGCTGCATACAAAACGAATCTACTCCCTGTTGAAATTGTACAACGTCTAGTTATAAAAATAATATTGAAAAAAACCAAAAGATTATCCAGCACACCTATTTTTTGAAGAATTTAAAGTATTAAAATTTAATGATCTCGTCCAAAAAAACATAATAACTCAAATAATAAAAGAAAAACAAAATCACAGCTTTTTAACTGAAAGTCGTACTCATCAAAAACATATATTACCAACAGAAAATGTAACGCCACTTTTGCTCAACATCATTACATATATCTAGGGAAAAAATACTTCAACAGCCAACTCAAAAATATCAGAACAATAGAAAATGATAAACACCTAGGTACTAAAAGCAATTAAAGAGATGTTCAATGTTCAAATACCAAAGTGATGATACTATCTTTTAAAATAATTATAAATTTTAATATTCATAATTACAAACACAAAATATTCTTCATCTTGATGCTCTCCACTCTTTTAGACACAAGAGCCAGCTTCTATAGAAGAGGAACATTAAAAAATCGAAAGCAGTGAAAACTAATTGTATGAATTATTTTTGTTAATATTGTAGCGTCGATATTAATCCATTGAATAATTAATAATAAACCGCTCGACCTACTTAGGTACGTACTCGCTACTTAGGTACGTATTTGCAGCCGAAATCAAAACAAAGCAACCTACCTGTTTCAAGTATCTACTCGCGACAATACTATCGTGCAATCAGTCTCGGACATTACGAGGACTCGTCAGAAGGTTCGAGTCTACGGCCTATGCATAATCGCCGCAATGTCGAAGGTTCCCGACACACACAGTCTGTGCGAGTGCCTAGAATATAGTTGCCATCCATCTACCTACTGCCGCCGTCGGCCGAGTAGTATAAATAAGCCCGACGCAGCGAGCCAGCCAGTCAGTCAGTCATAATTTCGCCGCCAGTCTACAAGGCTCAACGAGTGATCACCCGCGCTCTTCTTACTAGCGCGAGGGACACGTACCCGGCTTCGCCCGTACCATCATGGACTCTATCGGGACATCATCATAGCGCCTCGGCCACGTCCGCGGCCAGCGCTACTCGGATTACAAGCGCCCTGGTTCCAGCTTCTCTGACCAGCGCTTCTTCCACGCTACCATGACCACCACGAGGACACGCAGCATCCTCACTGGTCACGCCGTTCCCGTTCAACCGCCTACAAGGTCCGTCGCACCTTCGGCCATCTCGTCAGCACTGGAGTGCCTGAAGACCTACGTTCTTCGCCAGTGCCTGACCTCCATCGAGTCCCGGTCACCAGCGCCCGGCGTCGACTCACTGACCCGCGCTTGACCAGCACATCACAGCCAGCATCCGGTGTATTCTTCTGTCTTACGTCATCTCCTCGTCACGGCAACTGACTCACCAATAAACACATGTGACCTTCACAACTTTCTTTCATTTCGTGCCTCACCATCGATCCCCAAAACATTATTGATTATTATCTGTAAATTGATTAATTGTTTAATAAATAAATAAATAAATGGTAAAAAAAAATATAAATAAATTATGTTAGTTGCAATGCATAATAATAGTTATAATAACACATGTTTTTACAACTATGACACTCGCATATGGCAGAATTCTTAACATTATTTAAATTTGATCGAATGCTTTTGATGAAGAAATTTAATGAACTCGCCAAAAATTTCATGAATCCAAACAGTTTGTTTGATTTTCGAACCGTACAATCCAAACATCAAAAATCTACATAGGTCTTGTCTTATTTGGAAAGAAATCCCATTGAATATTCAATGTCTGCGAAAGACACAAGTAAAAAAAAAACATCTTGTTACCCGGTAAGCAAAACAAATAAACAAACAGTAATAACAGAATGGGACCCGAAGAAAGTATGCCCAAAGAATCCGGCTTGCTTACATACATTTTACTGGCCTTTGTTTTGTTAGGAAGATTTTATACTAGTCACGAGGAAAGGGGATCCGATAATATTACTAGAGAAACACTCATTTTTGTTGTTTTGGGACATTGTTTTTGAGATAAATTATTTTTCCATCATGTTTACAAGCCTGTGGTTTTTATATATACTTTTGAAGTCAAAGTTATTGTGGATCCTGACAGTGCAGTGAGACGTAAACACAGATCGTTCTTATTCGGAAAATGACAACATTTTGCCATTGTGAGCTTTAAAAGGAGAACCACAACGTCAACGGCTCATTGATTAAAAAAATATATTATTGGTGACTCGTTATTCGCATTTAATAGAATATAACTATAAAGGTACATTAGATATTATTACAAAATATTTGTTTACATACTTACGTAAAAGGTTGAGATGAATTACTTAGAAATATTAGAGGTTAAAGAAGTTTTAACGGTAAAATATAAATAAGAATCAGAAAAAAATTATATTCTTATTTATCAAACGCGTAATTCCGTTATTGACTCCATAATCAATATTATTCTTTCTTGTAAGGACATGTTTTAGTTTTTTCCATTTGCAATATTTCAAGTTTGATTTGAATTATTTCAACTCTGGTTTATTACTCTGCTTTTAAGAAAAAAAAATAACTTTCACAAAACACTAGAATTTTTTGTTTTAACCGATGGTCACTGCAAACTACGCTCATTCCTTTTGTGCCTGGTCCTGAATGCGACTACCCACAGTGTAAATATGTTGAAACGAGGATAAAAGATTACACCCCCAGGACCCGGGGCCTTGCAACAACTAGCCTACCGCGAGGAGATCTTGTTCTATATTGTAAAAAAAACATTTTTATCGCATCCTTCTAACTTTTCCCGACATTCATTGTAAATAACGCTTGATTCTACAAGCATAAAATGTGATAATTACATTATAATGTTTTTCGGTCACGTAAATTTTCAAATTATTAAGATATTAGCACATAGCCGCGAAAATCACGAGATAACAAACAAATTTAAAAATTGAAAATAAAAAACAAAAACTAAAAAAAACCTGGCTGAGAATTTAACCTTGATCCACTGCTTGAAAGACTGCTTGATCATTACACCACACACTGTTGAAAGAACGGCGGCATAAATTCAGGTATATTTATGTACCTACTTAAAACAATACGAATGGTATTTTTTTTTATATTGTTATTAGTAAATAACGCCCTCTTGAAAACGGTAAAAGCGCGGATCTGTGAAAAATTCCAAAATTCGACTTTACTTGTCAAGATTAACCCTAAGAAATTTACAGAAAAGAAAAACAGTAAGTAACTAACTAAGTATCACGAAGTTTTACGGCAGGTGTAGGCGGAGATGATGGACCGCCAAACAAGTCAGCCTTAGCGCACACTGATTGCCTTATTCACATTCATACATACTCTTCTATTATTCTGACTTTTGACATCGGCCGACTAAAGTATCTGATTCATTTGATAGTGCCATATATACCTCTGGCGTCTCCGTCTTTTTCTATTATTCACATTTTCTTCATATATTTTCCTAAACAAATACACATTGATACTTTAAGTAGGTACTAAAAAAATTTGTACAAAATATTTGATAAAAAAATATTATATTATATTTATCGCTTTATTCAGCTCAAAGATAAACAAATCTGACTTCTAGAATTCATTGAACCATAGTTACATAGAGAGACACTGACATAGTTTACGCATTAATAGTTATTTTTGCACTTTCAATATCGACACACACTTTTCTTTTCTTTTTATACGTCACTAAGTTCCTTTTATATACCAGTGGGAAAACAATGCCTCTGTTTTGCTTAAATTAGCGAAAAAATAATAATAATAACCGCAAACTGCAAGAAATAATATATGCCCTAATGGCCTAAAACCAACACGGTGTTTCAGGCCGGAAGTAGTCCGATAAAACGAAAACAATTATTCGCTTCCGGTTTTAATAAGAGTTTCCGCCCACGGCCTTCCCAGATCCGGTTAAATGAGCCGCGGGTTATCGTGTTTATAAACCGACGGTTAGAATTAATGGAATAACGCAGATTATATCTCTAATTTGTAAGAAACTTTTTATCAATGATTTCAGATTTAAGTAGTGAGAGTTGGTTTAACGTTTTTGGCAATTAAATTACTTTTTTTAATGAAACTCAATGAAATCGATATTTCACAATCCAGTTCCTACATACATTGCCTTTTCCCATGTTTTTTCTTACTTTTCTAAAAGTCTTGCCTTAGAAAAAAGAAGACCAACTAAAGTGTTGTTTTGTTTTACGTTCGCTTATAGCAGTCGTTGCTTATTATTTTCGTACCCCGTATCGATAATACCGTCAAAAGTCCATTAAATCATTTCCAAGTTGAATATGTTTATTTATTTATTCATTTTCGGGAAATCGACAGTTTACATTTAATCAGTTTGAACATAAGTATTATATGGTAAAATAAAACCAATTATCGATTTCCTCCTTATGATTTTACCTCTACTGAGACAGCATAATATGAAATAAGTTATTTAAATTTGTGAGAAAGGAATATGAATTAAAAAAAATATACAAAACAAGAGATTATATAAAACGAAAAATTTACAAAACAATACATTTATCGCCATGGAGAGAGGTTGTATATATAAATCAAATCATAATAGAGATATAAACAATAAAGACATACACATTATTCACAAACCATCAGAGAAATATTCTTTTATGGACCTTATGTATTTGGTAAGTTTGCAACTGAAAATATCAACCATTATAATACGCTATTGTAATTATTGCATAGTTTGTTCAGGCAAGAATTCTGCTTAGAGTTCGTTTTGCTTTGATCAACCCTGAACAGAACACAAGAGCGTGTTGAAAGCGCAGGTACATTGAATGGAATCTTGTTTAGCAACTCTGGGCATTGCATATTATTGTTAACTACTTTATACAGGAATAGTGCATCCTTATGATGCCTCTGTACACTCAGTGAATCAATTTTAAAGTATGAAGCTGCCTCTGCGTAATTATTAAATCTTACAAATTAATTGTAAAAAATATATTTTTCGATATATTAAATAGTGTTGTGTGGTGATTGTAAAAGAGTTTGTATTATGAAAACTCTAACATTAACGGTGCTTATAAAATGTTCATCTATGAGCCAAAGTGCCCACGGAATATTCCAGAAACCACCAGAACTCCAAAAGAAACAACCACTAGGAAGCAAATATAAACTTAATTTATACGAATACTGGTTAGAAGATTCTCATAATCGTAAATAACTACAATGGTTTAAGCGCTCTGTTTTTGGACCAAAATATTGCTTTAAATCAGTAAAAGAAGGCCAAAATATCGTCAAGGGACTAGATTTTTTTTTTTTACATCTGAATACCTCCATTTATATCCGAAAGATTATAATGTTGGCTGTGCACATCTTTCCACCCTTAAGCCTTAAGCCACGTTATAAATCATCCCTTCTGCCTTTATGTTCCCACCACCCCATTTCTGCCTTTTGTCACTTTTAACCAAAGTCTCGGCCCATAGCTGAAAATGTTCTACCTTCTTTGAAAGAGAGAAAATTATGTGTTTGATGCATAACACTAAGCACGTGAAACATAATACATTTTATTGTGTAACATAGATCTTTAATATTAAATGAAAAAAATACAAAAAACACAACATTTATTATGAATTAATATTAACAGCCAAACAGGTTTCGCTTAGTTCAAGCTTCGTCAGGGCTTATTATGTCAACAGTTGATATAATAAGCCCTGACGAAGCTTGAGCTAAGCGAAACCTAGTTGGCTGTTAATATTTATTCATAATAAAAGTGGTGTTTTACAAAGTGTATTTTTTTCATTTAATATATAATGTCACATCACAAAGTGTTTACTTCCTTCGATAAAGAGATCTTTAATTTCATCGAAGTACCCTTATAATAATTTTTAGATAAGAAAACTAAAAATTCAATATTTTATAAAATAGAAAATAATCTGATGGTATATAGCAAAAAAAAGGGTACATAGGACAGTAGAATTCTGTAAAAATAATTTCATTTTAATTGTACAATGTTGCCTTTAGCGGAATGCATTTTACTGAATTCATTGGCAATAATTTATTTTGAATATTTTTGTATAGTAAAATTATTATTACTCAAATTAAAGAAACTAGGTTAAATATATTTTCAAATGATACAAGATCACTCAATTGTCCCGTAAATTTTAACTGTTCGGTTAAGCCGGGTAGTGAAACTGACATTTTATATGAAAATAATTTATAACTTTAATTACGTAATTGACTGTAATGTAAATTGTATTGAAGGTGACAGCAATATTGTCAAAATTATCACCATGGAAACACGAATTAAAAATGACAGAAATCAGCGGAAATGCAAAGACCTTATAAATTAAAATTTCAAACAATGTAAACATATAATTATATTTGAAGGTTTGTTGTATTCATGAAAAATAAAAACTAACTGAAAACTTTGTTCAGTTGACTAGAAATTACTTGTTTCATGTAAAATATAAACAGAAGTTGTATAGATACAAAACACTACTCTTTTTCCTGTGCAGATAGACAGATAATATGCAACCAACCCATAAGCCTTAGAGTAGGTATTGTTACCGATTGAAATATGAATGTATACAGACAAGTCTATCTGAAAAGCAATTAAATATCCTTCCATCCATACTTTCAATTTATAAATAGTATTGGCGGGATTAGGTTGAAAATGGAAAGGTTTCGTTGGGAGGCTCTGTGGGCGCTAGGGGTGGAGGGGTGGCGGAGGCTTTGGCGGTGCCAATCGGTGGATTAAGGTTGACATAACGGATAACGAAAATAACGCCGAAGCCCACTTTATTGCTAATAAATCGTTAAGATAGCGGCCGACACCCTTCCCGTGTAACGGCCGTAGGTGTGTTAAAATACGATTGGGCAAACGATTTTTCCAAAAGATTGTTGTAGTTTATTTTTATTAATAATACTGCATTGCCACATTTTTTCTAAAAAATTAAATTTATCAACGATATTGCCTAATCAACACTAACCTAACTCACGCTTATCTATCGTATACAAAACTAACCATAACCTAAAAATGTGATCATTCATCTTGATAATATAGATAGGTACATATCTGTACTATACTCTTCACGGGATATATTTTTTTAATACAACTATTTGAATTTCACTTTTGATTTCGGGAATGCAAACTGATTGAGTTGAAACTTGGCAGATGGACTCATTATCAATGACAATTCATTTTGTCAACTTTTATTGGCAATCACGTACACACTTGCGAACATATACGCACTTCTCTGAAATCGGATGACATTACGGTAGTTAATATACTAAATAAAAATCGGTTATAAAAAAAAAATTGAAGTTGGCTATTAGCCAGCAACTAGGTTGAAAAACTATGTATCCTGGGGACGTTTTAAACTGTTAACTCTTACGCACTTTAAATATTACAAAACAATCTATGTGCATAAAAAAGAGTGACTGTAGTGGGCGGCCTGAATTTAATTTTATAACAATCTGCAGTTTTATTCCGATACTGATGAAATTTTGCACACTTGACCTTCAAATCAAGAAAAAGGTCACTGTCTTAACATGCTTTCGAAAAACTCCACTTAAAGCCCGGGCAAAGCCGGGGTAAATAAATAAAATCCGTTTTTGCACTTACCTCATTTTACAAAAAATACATAGCAATAGTGTTCGTGTAATTCGCATCTCCTCTATTTACCCTTCCAGAAGATTTGTGAGAAAATTTAATGAAAAACGTAATTTCGTGATTTTTTTTCTCTACGAGTGTTTCGCTAAGAAAACTGTTATTTTTTCTTCTTTTAAATAAAATATTAATGGTAAGACAATGAAATATTAATTAACAAGCTACTAAGTACTCATAATAATAAGAGTATTTTAAAATATTTTACCAAATGTGTTCGTTTATTTAAAACATGCTTCGTGAGTAATGCCAACCTCATCATGGCTTAGTTAAAAATTAATTACAAATAATACATTTAAATATGTAATGTGACAAGTAATGAGGGAAAAGATAGGGGGTCTTTAAAGTGGGAACGAATTTTATCCTGAGGATTATTAAAAAAAGGTGTTCTGATTATTTATAATATTTAAAAAAATATTATAAACAATAATTAGTCACTTGAAATGTTCATATAAATTTGTAAATATCTCCCGATTAAAAATAAATGCCGCTGGCGGGATTTGAACCCGCACCTTCTGATGTTCGGTCAGGTGCTCTGAGACCACTGAGCTACGTCGGTTTATTTCCAACACGCTAAATAATTCAATATGTACTAGTACTTCAATCAACAATTACTGCTTATTATATTTTTTCACCTGAAAAGAACCAACTTTAATTTGTAGGGAAGGCTTTGTTAGTGCTAAATTTCCCACTAGATGGCGTCGAGATATATTATATCAACATTTGTTGGTGAAATATTTTGACTTGTCAAATGTTATTATATTTATTTTCAATTTGTATGGATATTTAATGCGACTAATTATTTTTTATAAAAATTTGTTATCCTTTGTGCTATGCATAAAAAACCTTGTCTTAAAAACATTAGTTAAACATTTAAAAAATTATAATATTTAAATTCGTCATTCTAATTTCTGAAATTTACAGTTAATTTAAAAGGACACCATAAATAATTCAGTATATAATTTCTATACCGTTAATGAAATTAAAATTACGTCTTGTTTCCAATAATTTGATATGCTTAGCGAAATGCCAAAAACTAAGTATTGAAATATCGTATTTACATCTTGAACAAAGGGTTTTCTTAGTTTCATAGAATTTTGTCGGTAAAACTTAACATTTTTTTAAAGAATGTATTACCTAGCCATAATATATGTGTGTAAATAAAGCGGGTGGAAGACCGGTTCCTTGGGGAATATTTGCACCACGCCGCCGGGGGACCGTTTCGCTGGGATTTATCCCCGCCGTATCGTTACAATTTACGGATCATATCTGTCGTGTAAATGTGAGGGGAAAATTGTGAAAAATGGTCCAATGCTCGCTAAGTCTACGCGCGCTAACTGGGTGCGCTGTTTCAAAACCGTTATACGGGAAATTTGGTATTTTTCATTTGAAATTTCGGCTACAATAAATTTGTGTCCTGAGTATTTGAACTTTAACTTTGGGACAGTAGTCGCAAAGTAGGTATCTGTTTTAAATTTAATGGAAAAAATCTTTGTTTTAAACCACTTTATTGAGTTATATAGGTCGACCGGTTTTGGTTTCACTTAACCTTCTTCAGGACATAAGTTTGTATTTCCATTGTCCCGAAGAAGGATGAGTGCAACCGAAACCGATCGGCTTATACTTAATAAAGTGGTTTTATCGTTATATAATTTCAAGCCACAAAATTTATGCTTTCTTCGATAATGTTTTAAATTTGTCAAAAACTAGATATTTTTCAAAATTCATTGCTTTGCTGTGTTTACTGTGGCCAGATTGAGTTTGTTAGTAAAATTCATTTATGAAGATTAAACCCATTTTAAAAACAATCAACCTCATAAAAAAAGTATTTCTTCAATAAGCCAATCTAAACTATCTCACCTTCGCGCCGTTTGTAAAGGGTATTCAGATATGAAATACCGTTACAACTGAGATTTTTTTCGATTTTATGGATTCTTTCGTCATACTCTAACTAGCTAGGGCTTATAACAATACCCTTTCATGTGTATAACTAACTACATGGTTT
Source organism: Hesperophylax magnus (assembly GCA_026573805.1). Lineage (NCBI taxonomy): Eukaryota > Metazoa > Arthropoda > Insecta > Trichoptera > Limnephilidae > Hesperophylax > Hesperophylax magnus. The sequence goes on from JAIUSX010000036.1 coordinate 1,943,049, forward strand.
TCCAATAAGAGGTGTTATTTTGAATAGCCCGCTATTTTGGTAGATGTTACTTTTGAAGCCATTTTTTGACATTTGAGAAGTAAAAACTACGCCATTAATAAAAATGGAACGATACACGCTTCAAAAACGCATTGAAATAATACAAAATTCACTTGAGTGAATCAAATGCAAATCATCTTGAGTGATGAGGCCCATTTCCACCTCGGTGGCTTCGTCAACAAGCAAAATTGTCGAATCTGGGTCTCGGAAAACCCAAGAGTTATTGTTGAAAAGCCTCTCTATCCTCAACGTGTGACTGTTTGGTGCGTTTTATGGTCCGGCGGAGTCATTGGACCTTACTTTTTTGAAAATGAGGCTGGGGCAACAGCTACGGTGAATGGATTGCGCTATCAAGAGATGATTAATGATATTTTATGGCCGAAATTGGATGGTATTGTTCTGGACAACGCTAACTTTCAACAAAACGGCGCTATGTGCCACACAAGCAACGAAACCATTGATCTTTTCCGAATAAATAACAAAATAACACCTCTTATTGGAAAACCCTGTAGTACTGCAAATAATTTGGCCTTATTACTATTACCTACCATCTGATGGTTCTATTTACAAGACTAATTTTACGTTACATTAATATGTCTTGACTGATGTATTTGATCCACTTGGTCGTGCCACGTCTTCCACGAGTGTCTATCACAATAGATGTATTCTCCTAGTGATACGTATTCCGTTTATCCACATTACAAAATCAATCCATATAAGCGTCACTTTTTTAGCCTTTTTTATCAGCCTCGCATCATTTTCGGATCTCTATACTTGTAATAGATAATACAAATTATAGGTAATAGGTACCTCTTGTTTAACCACATACGCCTCCTCACTCACAACATGTTTACCCTTCTTCCATGCCTCACTGCCAAACATTTGTAACTTTGTAATTATATTTCAAAGATTCAATTCGGTTGAATTAATTCAACTATGAATGCCGTTTAAAATGTGTGATTTTTTTTTTTTTTTATCACTGTTCTAAAAATATGTAATTTTAATATTTTCATTCATAAATATTGATTATAAAAACCGTTCATTTTGAAACGGTTCCAACTGGCTACAACGTCATTATGACATAGTAAACGCTAATGTCTGGCAAGGCGGCTGCCACCAAAGTCACCCGGCGTGACGTCAACGCCAAAATGAGTAATAAAATCTAATATGAGACATTTTAAAACGTTATAGAAAATGTATAAGTCAACATAAAAATAAAATTAAAATAACTTCATTACTGTAATGTTTTCTAGAGTTACGAAAAAAGCAGTGAAAATTTCCTATTACGTACATTTTTTTTGCGAATGTAAAATCTTAAACAAAACTTTTTCGTGAGTTATAAATTGGATGGCACACCCGATATTTTCAGAAAATTTCGTGTAGGTACCTATTTCTGTACAAATTTCAGCCGCAGTCTCACAACAGTACAGCGTGTTGATTTATTTTTCAAATGTATCTTTATAGCATTTTGAAAGTTTAAGTGGAAGAAGATTTCTGTGATTTGAAATATATTTATGTCTTTCTCCCTGTGTTAGGCGTAAGGTCTTATTTCGAAATTCTCGCATTTCTAAGAACAAACGATTTATTTATAGTCTTCCAGGATATTTTTTATCTAAGCATATACTCTTGGCTTCGTTCACATTCATACATAATATACATCAACAAAACATTATAATTTTAAGATGATATTTATTATAAAAATTACAATTTCAATGGGTAGGTATGTAACTGCGGTTCAACGACCTCAAGAACTGTTTTTTCCTTTAATTTTAAAAATCGGAACTGATTATGGGAACGACTCAAATAAGCGCCGAAGAAAATTCCAAAATTATTTAAATTAATACCTAAGTTAATTTTAGATGTGCATTTTTTTTGGTAAAAAATTTCACAGCTAAAGTAATTTTTAAAATTTTCTAACGGTATTCGTTCGAAAATTAAATTTCTTATCGTCCTTTGAAAGGCAATGATTCTGAGGCAAATATTTTTTTATAATTACTTTCAGCTTCCCAAATCCTGCAATTATAATATTCCATGATTTTTCATGAGTCTGTTCCAGTGTATTATTATAATCTTATGTTATTTTTAGTTTTGACATGAACGACTCGAGTATTTGGAATACCGTTTTGAAAAATGTTACCTATAATCACCAATGTACAGCTTTCTTGAGGTGATTGATTTGAACGACGCTATATAAAATCGACAATTTATAGTTGATTCACTTGATCGTATCATTCCTTCTACGAGTATTCCTAACTGTTTCTACTATTTAAAAACCATCTTAATCGTGCGTTTTTAAAACTTGTTTGTTTAAAGTCAACGAGGTTTTACTACACATATTCCTTAGGGATTTCTACAGCGTTTAATCTGCTTTCAAACTCCTTCAGCGAGTTATCATACTTGTTATCATACTACATCAAGATTAGTATCAACACACCATTGTGGACTGTTAGCCTCGCATCTTTTGACAAATTATTTTATTAGCCACATTCGCATTTAGTCCCCCATCAATAGAGTTCCCTGGATCCACTAATTTTATATTTTCAGCAGATAATAACTTATTTTGTAAGATATTTTTAGAGTAGACATCTGATACAGTGCAGGATGTTTATTTATAGAATTTGTGAAGCAACGATATTAAATTAGAGTTAAATACGGCCTTTAATTAAGAGAGTTTTGAGCAATGGTCTGTCATCGTGTCTTTGTGTAAATTAATGCTTTTCCTTTGGAAGCAAATTTGAAAGGAAATTGATACAAGTGAATTGGAGTGAAGGGCTAATTTCCTACAACAAAACGAATTAGGTGAACGTAACCCTTTGATTTGACTTAACCCTTTTAAAATTGAAAACAAACAAGTTAAATTAGACTGACATAAATGTTTAAATTGCTTTAAGGCGTTTATTTGTAAGTTTTAAACTAATCGTAAACATTTTTATTATATTTTTTGAACAAGCAAATCAATTTCCCTACTAAAAATTACGAACATTTAGGAAGAAAACCATATTTTGTGTTATCGAATATTATTATATTTATAAATATAAAAAGTAGTTTATTTAATCCTCCGCATGCCTGGTAGCGTCTGACAGGCCCAGGTTATTTTTAAAAAGCGGTAACTGCGTTGCTGTAGCTGTCAAGCTCGCATTATATGAAGAGAAATCAGTTCAAAGCATATGTCGTCAAAGTCCCCAAGGGTCTCACATGCTCTACCAGGCATACGAAGTATTCACTTTGCAGGTAGCTATCATTCTATAGTGGCGTTAAGTTTTTTTTTCAGAATCGCTCTATTCACAATGTCTTCGGGACTATCCGCAGAGGATATTTTTGAAGTACCTACTTTTAATTGAAAAAAATTATGATTTCGAAAAAATTGTCCAGTTTGATTAACATACATTTTTTTAAATGTTTTCATGATGATTGTCAACTACCTCTTCATATAAATCGCAGGTGTGCAACACGTCCTAGACAAAGAATGTGTATCACTTTTGCAGTAAAAATATTTGATGAACGTTAAGGACAAAGAACATCCGTTAAATCACTCAGGTATTTACTCACTGCAATGTAGTGACTGTCCCGCGTTTTATATAGGCAAAACAGCGCGTAATATCAAAACACGAGTCAAAGAACACCTAAGATGTTTATCCAGCAATGGGTTCTCCGAATTTGCAAACCACCTCATAGAAACCAACCATACGTTCGACAAAAATACTGGCGTCAGTCTATTACATAAAAACGGAATAGGTCTTAGGTTAGATAACTTAGAAGCGCTAGAGTTAAGGAAAGCCAAAAACGTCAATAGCAAAGTCATCAACAACCAAATAAACCTAAATAAAAGCCCTATACTCAGATTGTTCCCTATTGACAAAGAACACTCGCCCCTCAATCTCCCACATATCCCTACCTCTTCCACTGTAGCTCAGACTGTCCACTTACTGTAAAATCCACACATGTTAATTTTAAATGTTTAGATTGTTAGTATTATACTGCCCTGATGAGGCTACGTGTTGTAGCGAAACCCGGTCGGCATTAAGTATTTACGTATAAGTGATGTTTACAAAGTTATTGTTTAATTTTAAAAAATATTTGATATCTCAATTTTCTTCTGCTAGAAGTGTGCCATTTTCCAAGAGAAAAATTCCAACTTAATGGCGAAGATTATTTTCCAAGTAAAACATTTGAAAAATTGTTCTTATGTAATACATCACAATTCGTCAATTTGTATACTTATTATATTAAGTGCAAAGCAATTATAAAAACAAATCGTGGGGTTAAATTTAGAGGGTTTGTTTTTGGCTTATGGCGAATAAAAGATTTATAATTTATGAAAACGTTTAAAACCTAAATTTAAAAAGAAAAGAAAATTTTAAAAAGTTGCATTAATGAAAGTATGGAAAAACATTGAAAAAAGTTTCGCCGGGTTCCACAGACCCTACGAGGCATAATAGTATTGTTTCACCAGGCATGCGGAGTGTTACATTAGTTTTCTATACGTAATTTTATTAAGATAAAAGGTTAAAAATATTCATAATATTATTTGAATAACATAAAGTGTGTGTTTAGTTGCACTGCTCAAAATACCAACCGCCACAAAATGGGCATGTGTATAGTTTTATCTCAACTGATGTAACAAACGTTAGGTTATTATTTTTAATGAATGTAATTGGCTTCACTGTTTTTCATAGAATGAATAAATAAATTTTTTTGTTTTCCAGTTTAATTCTGACAATTTCTTCCATTAAAATAAAATTTAAAAATGTATTTAGATTGGTAATAAAATGCATATAATTTATCGAAAGCAGTTAATTAATCATTTGTTTGTTTTACTGCCATTAAAATATACGGTTATACACAGAAATTAAAAATGAATAATAATATAAAATAGTTCTGTTATTTTCAAGGATTAAAAAAAGTGTTTGAACAACTTAAATATAAGAATTGAACCCGCGTCGCGACTCCCCATGAGTGAGAACCCGATGCATTTAAACATCTTACTCAGTATATATTATCACTCGATTTTATCAAACACGTTTTAGTTTTAATTGTTTATAGTCCATATCCAAGTTTAAGATGCGACAAATGTCTTAATGGTTTTTTATTTTATTTCTTATTTTTTGTTTTAGTCCAGCGAGATAACACTACTTTTGGTACGAATAAGTATTTTTAGAGTCACGTGTCCCACGTCTAACATTAAACGACACACTACACTACTCTCTAGTACATTCTCAGATTCCCGAGGAGCTTTTAGGAATCTTGATTTTTCAGGGAGAGGGGGCATTTATAATGCATAACAGTAATTGCTGAAAGCGCCCGGGGCCAGGGGAGAGGGAGGGTTGGGGATGGTTTGGGGGACAGGAAGGAGATGGGGCTGTAAAACTCATTCCTGGGCTACAAAGCCTTCCTTTCATACACTGCGGGGGTCGGAACTAGAACCAACCCTTGCGGCGACACAGGGTGTGTGGAGAGAGTAAACAAGGCTTTGTGTTTAGAAAAAAACCAATTATTATTGAAGGCATCATCTAAGTTTGCATAAAATTTACATTAATAAAGTACACGGTGTAAAATAGTTTTTCTAAGAAATGATTTATAAAAAATCAGCTGTAAAAGGTTGAGAAGGTTGAGTGGGGGTGGTTTATCAAAATTTCACCAATCTCGAATAAAATTGTGTATTTGTTTAAAATTAAATCCACAAACCCACACCTGGACATCAGGGTTTACCCAGGTATCTGGGACTTTCATGTTACAACTGCCAAGGTATAATATGTAAAATTTTCTGAATAACCCAGGAATGAATATTGTTTATCAATTTCTTGGCGTAATAAACGCTGAAAAATATTTTGAATTCTACGTTTTTTATAGGCCATAATAATTTTGGTGACTTGGCGGGGGTGCCCAGGTTTATAAGGTGAGAATTGTCTAGGTCTTGGCGACGGAAGTGTTTACCACACCTACTGCGTGGCGGGTTGGATCGGGAGAGTCTGGTTGAGGGAGACCTTTTTCCGGACTCATGGATTCATATGTCCGTCACTCCTGGACACATTGAATCCCAGAACTTTCTCTCCTTCATTTCCCTAAAGCGACCCTCCACACAGCATCCCCAAAGATGGAAAAGTCCCTAAGGGTATTTTTTTTTCTTCAGGGCCTCATGTGTGGAGCTAATCTAAAAAAATATAATAATATTTTATAGTCTATTGCAGTTCATCCGTACGTTTACCCCTTTGAGACAGGCAAAATTTTAAAGTATCTCAAAACCAAATTGAATATTTTATTTTATTGTATTTGGTTTTACGATCAGCTGGCCTTTTACATGGATTTGAAAAACAGAATATACTATCGAAAATTATACAAAAAATTAATGCATGTTATAACAGTAATCTGACTAACTGAATATAAAAAAATATTAGTAATATTGAAAATTAGACATGAAATAATAGAGGCGCTTCTACTTAATTAGTCTTCTCACATTGGAATTTTCTCAGACCGTAAATAAATGCCTTAAAAACTCAAAAAATCTAGTTCTATACACTGCACACCTCAAGGTAGTCATTATTTCACAAGACTGCACATGTAACCAGCCGCACAGTACGGGTTAATGATATTCAGCATATAAGGTAACATGATAAAAGAGATCCGTTATTGGCAAAGTAACATGGATAACAAAGTATTGGGAAATAGTGTGAGACATCAGCCCAATTAAGTCGCCGATAAAGTAACAATCTCTAGACGTTTAGTTTTTAAAACTAACTAAAAATTATCCAAGTACTTACGTAATAAAAAAAAACCAGTAACTCTGATAACTCTGTGTTTCTTCCACTCCTATTACTCCAGCTCTTCACCCCCACTATACACACCTAACAATTTCCAACTAATTATGCACTTCTATAGATAGTTTTAAAAACATTAGTGAATGAGAAAGACGAGACGTGCTGAAATCGGTTGTGAATTATTGAAAAAAAAGAGATAAACTTGTATATCGTAAAACAAAAGTCTTGTAAAATGAGTTAAACATGTATATCGTAAAATAAAAGTCTTGTGAAATGAGTTAAACATGTATATCGAATAAAAGTCTTGTAAAATGAGTTAAACATGTGAATCGTAAAATAAAAGTCTTGTAAAATAATATAAATTGTGGGATTCGTAAATGATCATCGAGAGCAACTTTATTATGCATTTCTTTTCCTTTTCCCTTTAGTTTTTTTTAGTTTCAAGGAAAAATAAACCTCGAATCTTGTAAAATAAGATTCCAAAAATAAAATATTTATCAGCTTTCCTAAACAATGTCTAATGTTGTCATCGAGAGCATCTCCTATCTGTATCCTATGTTCATATTCATCTTTCCTTTTTTTTCTAATTTGTTTTAAGGGAAAATAAGCTTATCTAAAGAGTTCTTGCCTTAATTATCATGAATAATTTTTAAATTATAATTGCAAGTTTTTGGTGTATTTTGCATTTATATAACGCTATTTTTCTCAATCTCTGAGAATCCTCATAAAATACCCCTAGAATATAATAACTACTTGGAAGGTATTCAATCAACGAAGAAAAGTTTTGGAAATTTCTGCCTAAATATTTACATGTTTTCTGGTTTTGGCAAAATATTTACTCAGGAAAGAATATTATTGGACTTCTTGGAAGGTTTTTCATTAAGTATAATATTATATACGTCATTTACGACTATCCTAATATCCTTTGGTTATATATCAGAAATGACGAACAGAAAACGTTTTTAATAAGAACATTTTGAAAAACTTGAAAACAAGTAAATGATTGGGTATTAAAACGATTGATTCTCAAACTTTTTGTTTATTTAAACTGTTTGAAATGAGCATTGATAATACAATTTATTTATTTATTTTCGGAGAATCGAATCAAAGATAATTAACACAACATTATTAATCGTGCGAAATGCTTTTATTAGTAGGAACAAAATACGGACAAAGAAACTAATAAAATAATATTACAATTTTAAACATAGGCCTAATTGCATTATGTTGACGTTAGTTGGCAATAAATGTGAATGATGGTAAACGAAAAAATCAACCTTTCACTTCAATGAAAACCATAAAGTGCCTATAAATTACAAAAAAATGAAGTGTTTTCGTAAAGTCAAGAACCACCCTGTACACTACGTAAGTAAACACCCAACCCTTCTTTCTTCTTCCTCCACCCACTTTCAAAACCAACCCACTCCTTCCACCTATCGCTTTGACTCCCACTAAACTCCCACTGACTTGGAAGGAAGAAAAATAGTGAAAAAGTCACGTGAATAGAAAATCCTTTTCAAAACTCGGATATTCCGACGTGATGACTCCTGTTGCCAACATCTCATTTCGCCATGAGATAATAATGCTACCGGAGATGTTTAAAAATGTTGATCCGATGTAATATTATGTCCGCATGGCTACAAAGATGTGAAAAATAAGATAATCGTTATTGGAATTACGGTTACGAGATACAAATTTGATTCTGCAACCATTCCATGAAAATAAAATATGTATGACAGACGGGTACGGTAAATTATGGACTCATTAGTGTGCTCCCTTCAACAGAAATCATAAAAAAGCATTGTTTTCTTTATATTTCTTCATATGGTAAAAAGAGTTGGTTGAGGTCATAATGTGATGCTAAGGTTATTCAGCTCGTCGCCGTCAATTTTCAGGAGTAACTTGATATGTCTTCGGAAAACTGATGAAAGGAATAGGTAACTCTTCAAAAATGTGTTGTGTTGTTTAAATATTTATTAATAGATAGATTTAAGTATGCACAGCAATTTTATTCAATAACAATTTTTAATGGTAACCCCCGTTAATTAGATTTTTGGGGATCAGGTGGTGAGGCACGAAATGAAAGAAGGTGTTGAAGGTCACATGTGTTTTATTGGTGAGTCAGTAGCCGTGACAAGGAGATGATGAAGGACAAATGTAGAATACTCCGGTTGCTGGCTGATGATGTGCTGGTCAAGCGCGGGTCAGTGAGTCGACGCCGGGCGCTGGTGACCGGGACTCGATGTAGGTCAGGCACTGGCGAAGAACGTAGGTCTTCAGGCACTCCAGTGCTGACGAGACGGCCGAAGGTGCGACGGACCTTGTGGGCAGTTGAACGGGAACGGCGTGACCAGTGAGGATGCTGCGTGTCCTCGTGGTGGTCATGGTTGCGTGGAAGAAGCGCTGGTCAGAGACGCTGGAACCAGGGCGCTTGTAATCCGAGTAGCGCTGGCCGCGGACGTGGCCGAGGCGCTATGATGATGTCCCGATAGAGTCCATGATGATAGGGGCGAAGCCGGGTACGTTGTCCTTCGCGCTAGTAAGATTAGCGCGGGTAATCACTCGTTGAACCTTGCAGACTGGCGGCAAAATTATGACTGACTGACTGGCTCGCTGCGTCGGGCTTATTTATACTAGACGGCCGACGGCGGCAGTAGGTAGATGGATGGCAACTAAATCGAAGACACTCGCTCGATCTGGATCAATCGCGAACTTTCGACGGCTTGGCAATTATGCCTAGGCCGTAGGCTCGAACCTTCTGGCGAGTTCTCGTAGTATTCGAGACGGACTGCGGTGTTATTGTCATCAATAGGCAGGTAGGTACTTGAAGTACGTAGATTACTTTGTTTACGATTTAACGATGCAAGTACATAATTCGGGAGTAGATACTAAGTAGGTCGAACGGTTTATTATTAATTATTCAATGGATTAATATCGACGCTACAGATTTATTGTACCAATGAAGCTCAAATCCATGTTTTTAACCAAACTGCCATCATGTTAATGCGCAAAAATACACCGCGGCGCATGTATAAAGTTAAACAAATTAAGTTAAGCACATTCTTAAAGTAAAAACATATTTTTCACATGATTATTCGGTATCTAAATACAGTAACCAACTCCTTTTCAGTTGTTTTTTAACTCTCTCTTTTCTGTTTACTTGAAAATGAAGAAGGAAAACTATCTAAAGGTTGAATTTCAAGACAATGTTATAACGTTTTGGACCCGGGGCTTTGGAAACAGGTACTGTCACAGGGTAAGGATAAGAAGTTATGTTGCTTCAGGTTTTTTGGCTAACGTTCATGCTTACTTCTGGCGGTAGATATAGATATAATTTTAGATACATACACCTTTCTAACTAATTATGTAATAGTTGTAACGAAAAATGGAAGGACACAAGACTAACGTTTATTTGATTTAATATCGTTTGACAGTGATAATAAATAAAATCCGATAAAGGAATCTTCGTTCTGAAATTCTGAAATAATGTGGTTTTCATAAATGACTGTCATGTCAATCGATGTCGATAAAGTCTCAGCAATTTAGATTTAATGGAATTCTCTAAGAACATGCTCAGTGGCCACCCTAACTTTGAAACATACCCTTTTATAGCGTAATATCCACAAATACCCTCTTTTCTAAATTTATTTATAAACTGTTATAAACAGAACATTACAAATAACTCCCAAAAAGAAAGGTCAATTTTTGCAATTTTTTTGAGTGCTGAGCGTACCAAAGTCTTGTTGTTTTGCATTTCATCTATCTGTAAATTTTGTTTTTACATACTGTTTTAGTTTCAAGATGGTGGCGATTTTAATTATTCAGTGAAGATGATTTTTCAACAAAAATAAAACAAAACAAAATTTTACAGCATTGACATTTTTGGTAATAACCTAAAGAAATATCGATATGAAGTAATGATTACGATCGATTATTAATATGAGAGAATGGAATGTATCGGGAGCATCTCCTATCCTCTTCCTATTTTCCTCTACCTCTCCCCTTACTATAACACAAAATTAATTTTAAGATATTAAAACTTCATTTTCAATGTACTTTAGCATAAGAAACTTCTATGGCTTGACTTCAGTTAACTTGAATATTTATATTTATCATTGTATATTATGTAAAAGCTGTTTGTTTCTTACAAATAAATAAATATTTATTTTATTGAACCTACTGAAGTTCCTGACGTTCTCGTGTTTTACAGAGAGTTTTTCGAAATCAGATATAGACAGTAATTTTGAATGTCAAGTACCTATGCAAAATTTCATCAAAAAGTATCAATATTCTGCTTTATGGGGTGGGAAAAGTAATCGAGGATCATAATCCAGTTTTGAAGGTCAAGTGTGCAAAATTTCATCAATCGAAATAAAAATGTAGATGTTTATAAAAATCAAAGCCTTCACAGCAACCAAACAATCAAACACCATCGCCAAAAAGTCATACCCACTTTTTACAAATTTCTTATGTTTTCATATTAATATTTTGAAGAATGGTATTAATTAAATAATATGGTAAATGCATATATACGACACGAATCGCTAGAGTGGTTATCTGCGTAAATAGATAGAAGGAGAAGATTTATTTATACATCGAAAAGCACACATTTACTATACAAAATATATTAGCACGACTTCTGGATTCAAGGACCATCGCCGATAGGCCACGGTCATCGTTATATAAGCCCTTTGATTTCTGGACTCCGGCAGACCAAATAATGTGCTATTAATCAGTTCAAGATATAAATTTTAAATTTGAAAATTTTAGATCAAGCAGCTATTGACATCTTATCGATATCTTATCGATATCTTATCGACATCTTATCGACATCTTTTCGACATCTTTACGACATCTTATCGAAATCTTATCGACAATTTATGGACATCTTATTGATATCTTATCGACAATTTATCGATATCTTATTGACATCTTATTGACAAATTATCAACATATTATCGATATTTTAGCGACATCTTATCAATATCTTATCAACATTAATATCAACAGAGAAAAAATGCACCAACTTCAGGCATACGGACACACCCCCATCACTTTTCTATCGGTGCATCGAGCAAAATGTGAATCAACTGGCAATAAATAACTTTTATTCCGCAATTTACTTTAATTAATTGAACCAAGGACTAACCACACCATCATTAGCTTTCACATGACGGAAATCCTACGCGATTGATGTCGGATATTGATTGTTTTTCTCATGTTTTTTATGTTTAAAACTTTTCCAATTAGCGTAATATTTTTTTCAATCATTTAGGTTTATCGTAAGCTGAAGTTCAATAGTGTATCCAAGCTAAGAGACAATTTAATTTCAACCTTTGTTATACACTGTACACCAATCAAATAAAATATTATATTATATTCGAAACACAATAATTTTACCGATATATTTTTCAAACCTTAATGTTGAAATAATAAATGCTTGAAGAAAGTAACTTTGTGGACAAAACGAACTTTTAAAGATTTTGCAAATTGTTTGAGTTGTCCGTATATTTTACGAAATAATATTCTGTTTATCATGATGCCTAATTACCAATCGGTAGACATAACAAACGAACGCCGAACATTTTTGCTTCGTTGGCATTTATCATATGAGAACGGGTTGTTTCTACGACTCGTTCTTGAGTTCAACATCTCGGCTGTGGAACGATTTGCCGGCCTATATGTTGCTTCCCTCCTATAACATGGGTCTCTTTGAGATCCAGATTCAATCCTACCTTTCCACAAAAAGACTCTCCACACAGCATCCCCAAAGTTGGTATAGACCCTGAGGGATAAGTTAATGTAGAAAAGCCATATAATCGATAGGTATATATTATTATATGTGAGTTATACGTAGGACCATTTCATAATTAATATTTAATGAAACTAAAAACAACGTTTAATATATTATTAAACCTTGTTTTTAGTTTTAATTAAACTAATTAAAACATACTTAGGTCACTTCAAAATAGTTATTATAATAATAAATATAAACATGAACAGTTTATTGAAAAAACATATTTATAATAAAACAAAATGATAATACACCCGATTGGGCGTATTGATTGTAAACAATGATTTGTTTTCTAGTTGTTTGTAGATATATTTTTATAAAAATTTTGAGAATAAAAATTATTAGTCTAACAGTTTCCAAGAATATTCAATACGTAAGCATGCACGATGATTAACTTTATTTCCCTTGCGTTAAAAAACTTCAACCAATTTCGAATGTTCAAATTAAACGCGAACAATGTATTTCACCTTCATTTTTTAATTCACAGTATATGGATTTAATAATAATAATAATAATTTTTATTTCAGGATGTGGGGAGGTTAGTGCAATCCCACACGTCCCATATATGTATACATATTTTTTGTACAGTAGGTATAAGAAATTGAAAAAAATATATGAGAGAGAATACATTAACAACAAAGTAATTAACAACTATGCAGGGCGTGGTCTTGAGTGAGCTTGGGCCCAGCGCTCACTCAGTAGTGGCGCTTGGTGCTGGTAGGCTGCGGCCACCGACGCACAGTGGCTTAAATTTGAGCGCTGGCGCGACATTGACCCCAGATCGGCATGTTCCCGAAATTAATTTTTTTTACCAATGTGTTCTCAAATAATCACTGACATTAAAAAAATCATTGAAAATAACATCCGAAGCTTACTTACTCGGTAATTACGCACAGAACTGAGATGTTCGGGCGCGCATCTATGCTGGTGTATCTAGGTGAGTTTGAAGGCGTGCGAAATCAGGTTGTTTGTGTACTTATTTTACAAAAAAAGTATTTTTTAAAATCACTTTATATATTTTTTTAATATACGTGCTTTATTTAAATAACTGAAAAAAATGATTTTTTTCATAAATTATAACTGTTTCCTTGGTTCAAAGTTTACCTTTTTTTCCAATTTTTTGCCTTTAATGGAGTAGGAATAAAAATCTTCACGAGTCTTTACGCTAATTTTAATAGGATATTATTGATGTGTCTTTTTTGTACACGTAAAAAAAAATCACCACCAACTTTAGCCAGCCACTCCAGTAATTGCATTTTTAAGAGATGATTGTACTTAATTTTTTGTCAATTTTTATTCAGAATCCAATATTTGACTCCGATATGTCAAAGAAAGATCAACGGTATGTGATATTTAGTTTTGCGTACCGTTAGAATAAAATGTAAGTTATTCACAATTATTCACTGTCAATTTAAATTAACATCTAAAACTCAATTATTATGTAATTAGTCGCAGAACAGGGGTACACTGATATTCGGGCGCGCAACTGTGCTGCTGTATCTAGGCGAGTTAGAAGGCGTGTGAAATCAGGTTATTTGTGAACTTTTTGTACAAAAAAGTATGTTTAAAAATCACTTTAGATATTCTTTAAGATACGTGCTTTATTTAAATAACTGAAAAAAAAGTTTTTTTTCATAAATTATAACTGTTGCCTTGGTTCAAAGTTTACCTTTTTTTTCCAATTTTTTTTTCAATTTTTTTGCCTTTAATGGAGTAGGAATAAAAGTCTTCACGAGTCTTCACGCTAATTTTAATAAGATATTATTGCTGTGTCTTTTTTGTACACGGAAAAAAAATCATCACCAACTTTAGCCAGCCACTCCAGTAATTGCATTTTTAAGAAATGATTGTACTAAATTTTCGTCAATTTTTTTTCAGAATCCAATATTTGACTCCGATATGTCAAAGAAAGATCAACTGTATGTCATATTTAGTTTAGCGTACCGTTAGAATAAAATTTGAATTATTGACAATTATTCACTGTCAATTTAAATTAACATCTGAAACTCAATTATTATGTAATTAGTCGCAGAACAGGGGTACACTGATATTCGGGCGCGCAACTGTGCTGCTGTATCTAGGCGAGTTAGAAGGCGTGTGAAATCAGGTTTTTTGTAAACTTATTATACTATATAATCAATAAAATAATTATTTAAAAATGTTTTTATCTGTTTTTTTTAAGAATTATAATGCACAAAATTGTTCACTGTATTTTTATTATCTGTTCTCTTAAAGAATTATAATCTATAAAATACAAACTTAGCGCCCAAGTTACACGCTACTTTTTATAAAAGCATTAAAATCATTATCAACATTTCAACTAATAAGAATTAACAAAAAATAAGTGGTATTTCTTATTAATACTTAAAAAAAAACATCAATGATGCCAAATGGTCGAACGCCGAGAGCGATGTCGCGCCAAATCATCAAAATTGGCCACTGTGCGACGTATTGGCGGAAGCCATTAGCCGCATCCTGGCTCCAGTGACCCGGTGTCTCATCAGGCCGAATAATTAATTCACAAATCTGCCCTGATGATGTACACTGCAATGCTGTCCGAAACTTTGGCTAAAGAAGGAGGTAGCGCAACACGGCATAATACCCCAAAAGCAAATCACTATGATAATGCTGATTGTCATTATTATTTCTTTAAATTTTGATTAAAATATGATAATTTTTTTTAAATTATTTCATACTTGGTCAAGGTATTTAAACGTACGTAGTTTGTGGAACAAAATTAGCCAAGCATATTTTTTAATACATTTATTTATGTGTTACGATTCCTCGAGTGACTTGTCATATGTATACATTTACCATACTATTGTTTTTTATATCGATTCTCAACATATTAATATAGAAACATATGAATCTACTTTCTGCGGCTTAAGGCCAATGAATTCAGAATTCACCTAGATTTCACAATTTATCCCATATTTTCAGGTTCTATAAATTTGGCACACTATGGCAAGCGATCACTGAAAATTTTTTGCAAACTTGGCATAGTGTGTGAATGATTGTCTGGCGATGGCGTGGCTTTGTTTTTTACACAAATCTACAGTTTTATTTTGAGATTGATGAAATTTTGATAACTGATAACTTTTCTCACCCCATTAAGCAGAATATTGATACTTCTTGATAAAATTTTGCGTAGGTACTTGACATTGAGAGTTACTGTCTACATCTGATTTCAAAAAACTCTCTGTAAAACACAAGAAACGCCAGAAATATTAACATAATGTACATAAGCTTAATGTGTTCCGGAAGCTTATGTACATCGCCAGTAAAGTCCTAGTTAAAAATTACCTTTCATAATCAAAACGTGACTTGAAATTGGTTTAGCCTTGTTTGATTGAAAATTGCTCTATTGGTTATTGCAATGTACATATGTAAATCATTTAAGAATATTTTTCAAACAATTCTCACGTGAGTAGTAGCCACAGCGTGAAACCAGTAAATATATTACTTTTCCGATACAAAAACACAAGTCAGCTTAACACTGTCAGCCCAATCGTATGTAATTCATTACAAACTAGTCCAAGGTGGTGTCGCATGGATTGTCGGTGGGGTTTGGTAGTGTCATCGGCTAATTGCGATGGTCTATTAAGATAACATTGTCCGGACCGGGACTCGTGTCGCCTGACGTGCTCTAACTGGCCGGGACATATTATTATTTAGGCATCTTGCGCAAACACAACATATTGAGGGACAACGACATCGGCCACCCTTTGTGAGGTACATGTGATAGGGGTTCGGGATTTTGCCTGCGTCAGGCGCAAACAGTGCCGGGGCTTATTTTGTGAGGTCACATCGGGTGGTAGGTCTTCGCAAACTAACCTGGAAGGTGAACGAAGTTTTGTTTATCACGTTTGTATGTGAATTTGTAGAGCAATACAAGTCGAAGTTTGTGAAAGGATTGCACAAATTAATATCCTGAAAACATGTTATTTCACGCAGCTCAATAATAATAATCAGGATGCGTGTGTTTTCAGTAAATAAAACCAAGCCTCATTTTGATAAGAATTTGAGTTTCACGGCCAAAAGTATTATCATGATTAATATATTTTTGAGGTATTGCTTTTATATGCCGAGTTACGCTTCTTCTTTCTTTAGCCAACGTTTCGGACAGCGTTATAGTGTTATCAGCGCAGATCAGTATTGTAGTGTTGTTACAGGAGCGTCTCCAGATTCCGGGGGGGAGCAGCTTAAATATTTTATAGTGTTTACAGTGAAGGAACAAAGAACTAGTCAGAATAAACTAAAAATATTTGCATGCGAGCTGACAAGTACCCGGCGTTGCTCGGTGTTATAAACATAGCCGTTTTAAGTCGTGAATAAATAATTCTTTTGGATTTGGAAAGATCAAATAAAAAAATAATAGTATTTTTTTCAATTTATAGTGTACCTAAACAGTTAAAAAAAGACTTAGAATACCGCACATTAGTCTAAATTCCTTAATAATATCAAAGCCTGTGGAACTATAGCATCTCCAACGGGAATAAGTGACGAGACCAAAGGGAATGGAAAATTATTTACAACTCTCAAAAATACACGGAAAAGCGCCGCAGGCAAACATTCTTACATGGTATCCCCTCGGGTGGGTATGTGGTGTCGTAAAAAGGACTGGAATACGAATTATTATATTCGAAGACACAAGGAGAAAGCGCCGGAGGCGATAATATTTCCAGGTCGAGGCTCAAACCAATAAATGCTTTCGATTTTTATTTTTCGAGGAATCAGTATCCAAAAAATATTTAAACGATTTTTTTTTGTATTTTGTTCGAATGAATATTTTAGTGTCGTTTAAAACGGACACCTTATACATATCAGCTTAACCGGAAGGTAGACGAATGAAAAAAATGCGTCCCATTCCCACCCAGAAATGGTGACTTCAAATTACTTCTAGTTTAGTCATCCATCATTCCACAAGCAACTTTTTCCACTTGTACAAAAATGTGTAAGTAAAAAAATAGTTTTTTTCCGTATTCTGTGTCTTCGATGTATATAATTTTGTAACCGAGCTGGGGCCCCCTCCAATGTTGGGGCCCTATGGAATATTTGATATATTATTTTCAGAAATATTTCGTTCTCAAAGTGTACCACTTTCACAGCATCCCCAAAGAGGAAATTTTATGCCTTAAGGGAATTAAAATTTTAAATAAATCATAATCGGTTCCTGGTCAGGTCCCCCACCCCGAGGTCGGGGCACTATGCCGAGACTTCTCGGGCCCAAGCGGAAGTCCGGCCCTGACTGAGACAATGAGTTATATCTATATTTGGTACTTAACTTGTCACATTTATTATAAAAAAATAACAGATTTGTTGTTTTGGCGCCAGCTACAAAAGTTTATCCTCTTATTTATTTATTGTTCACAAATTTTTCCAGGGAGGGCCGCTGCCGCCCCCCCTACACTACTCTATGTGTTGATATATAGTTGTGGTTTCAATACCACTCAACAGTTATCGGTAGAATGTTTGAATTTAAGTTATTGATATTTAATTTAAAATTAAACAATAACTTTGTAAACATCACTTATATCACATCATAAAGTAACCGCTTCATATGATGAAATAATATTGATATTTAGTTTGTGTAGTTTTAAGATCTCCATAGGTGGCAGTAGTGATGCCACATGACAGAGACAACATGTCGGCCATATCCAAATGGCCACGAGTACAGCCTATGCTAGACGATCTTCAGGCGAGCAGCTCAGTACGAGTATGATTGCTCTTACTTAATTCAATAACAAATAAAACAAAATAACTCAAAGCATCCCATATGTAGAACGGACGTAGGTCCTACTATATATTTATTGTAAATACCTCAAGATATAAAATAAACTCGTAATCTCAGTCGAACCGAAGAAAGCATTGAAAAGAGTATACATTATTAAGAAGATAATCAACAGTACAAGACATGTAGATTGTGATGAAGTGTGTTTATGAACGTAGAAATGATACTTTGTTGATGAAAGCAATCCTCGTGAGGCCGGTATTTCAATATAAAAAAAAACATATTATTAGTTAAATTAATGTGGTTTTCGGAGATAAGTTTGGGTGTAGCCCTTCAAGTTTCAGATTCTATAAAGTATTAAGCTAAACCCCGTCGCTAAAGTAAATAAATCGCAATAAAACCCTCATTCAATATATTTATGTGAAAAATATTGGAGCGATTTCATGAATGCTCCTCGCACGTATTATTATTTTGTTTCATCTCCCATCTTACTCAGCAAAAATGCTTAATTTTCCAAATTATTTATTTTGATCCTTAATCCTTTTCCCCGCTCATCCTCGTTAGCGTCATCAGCGCCTTAATGTGTGGGGAACAGAGAAAAGTGTCGACACATTATCATTATGCCCCTCGTTCCTCGCTCCAGAATGATGGACGTTTGAATTATAATAATATCTGGATTATCCTTGAAATCTGCAATTAGTTCCCGTGGAATTCAACGAAGTACAAAATTATCAAAATCACGAGGGTTTGCGATTATGATACAGAATACATTATGAAGGAATACAGAAAGATATAATGAATACGGTGGGCTTTAAGACAAATATTATAACAAAACAATAATATATGTATTTAAAATACAAAAATCTCATTTAAAAAACTTAAGGTAATTTTTTTAAAAGTGTTTGTTTTTACGACAACTTCAAAATTTTATGAGAAATGTCTAGTTTGTACAACAGATAAACAACCTTATTTGGCTGTATAAACAATGAATAATATATATTTCCATTAACTATTTTATAGCCGTTAAATATCAGTTTATATTAGTAAGTATTCTACATTCACGGTTGTTTATCAATTGCATAAAATATTCACCACGCTTATTAGGAAGGCAGTACTTGTAATTAATTCGTTTAACTCGAATTAATTAGATTTTTGAAAATTTAATATGTTTCATACTATTTAAGTAATGTATTATTGTGACATTTGTTATGTTATTTTACTTACCCATTTCCTGATTGCGTAACAATGTTTGATTCTATAGAAATGTCAATGTATAAAATGTCACAGTGTTCATTACGGTAAGTCACGGTTGAAGTCAGTGTTGAAGGCCTCCGTTGTCGAGTTGTAAGGCTCTCGATTAGTTATCCGGCCATCGCACGTTTAGATTAAATTAATTAAAATTTTATTTATAAAGCGGAAAATACTCTCAATACATCCTGGTGTAAGACCACCATTCAGAATTGAAAATTAGCTTGAAATGGCATTAGCCAAGTTTTAGACTAGATATGAATAGCAAGTTAGGTCCCCACTTTTCTGTTCCCTATCTTTTTACCTTCCCTACTACCTTCAAACAAAAATTACATTAAAACATACCCCAATTGATTGGTTGGGGTGGTGCTGTTAAAACTAATATGGACCCTCTTGTCAAAGCGCAAAAAGCCCTAATTAAAGTTATCACAAAAAAACCTTACAGATTCTCGACAACACAGTTATTTAAGGACTTCACCTTACTAAACATACAGCAACTATACATAAAAATTATAACTTTATATTACCAAAAAGACAAAATACTATACAACACAATTACGAAACAAGAAAAAGACATCAACACATGACCCCGAAGATAAATACCACCTTTGGACAAAGACATTTTCATAATCTGGCCCAAAAATTTTTCAATTTAATGGAAAAAGCTATTAAAAACCTGGCAACAAGTGTAAATATAAGACAAAAAATCCACACATGGATAGTCAACAAAGGCATTGTATACTGTCGGCAGAAAACATCTACAATACTATAAATTATAGCACACTCCAAGCCTGAATTTTTCTCTTTTGTTCTCATTCATTTATTTGTATTTTCATTATTTCTTATGTGTTTTTTTTTAAATTTTGTATCTATCCAATTATTTTTTATTTATTTTATATATCTTTTGTATTTATTTATATCTATGATTCTATGTAAATTCGCATTATCTAAAATTAGACCAAACTCCCGCCACCTTGGAACAGGCTCAGCCTAGTAAGGTGAATTCTACCAAAAAAATTGCTGATAATTTTATTTTATTGGTTAATAAATAACAATAAAAGTTAAAAATAATAAAAAATTGGGAAAGCCATGGTCTAACTGCCCTTGAGCAGTTGGGACTCTTGCGGGGTATTCATATTTAGAAAAGTCATGCAATGTCCCGTGATCGTAGTTGACTAGTACATACTAACTTACTGATATTAAAATTTAAGTTTGTATACTACTGCGTAAATTATGAATTGAAGATAATTCCATAGAATTTTTTCAATGGATTTACTGACGTGAATTTTATAGATGATTGGCTAAAGCCATGGGCAATTGGCCAAGATTTAATAAATTCACGACTCTGAGAGGATGTACTTCGTCGTATGAATTTTATCGTTAATTTTAATTCATGATTTCCTGGAGTGAGAGTAATATTGAAGATTGAATGTCATTGAGCAGGAATTTAATGTAATGTTAGAAATACGACGTATAATTTAATTAAATACTTAGTACATTTAGAACGAAAGTACATAACCGAAGATATCTATTAAGCTTTAAAAATTAACAATTTTATAAAATATTTTTTCAAAGTGAAACAGTTCTTATGTTTAATATTGAAACACTTTTATGATTATCCCAAAATTCCAGATTCTACCCAAATTGTCCTTTCCTTATTTTTATTCCATTTTTTAAAGGTCTTCGAAGAAAGCAAGAATGAAGATGTTTAAAAATAGAAACCCACAGCAAGTGTCATTTGTTTTCATGTTCGAATTTCATCGTCGTCTCATGTACGGGACGTGTTTGCCTACACAAGAAAAGACTGTAAATAATAAGCACCGGCACACATCAGTCCTCAATCTGGGTAATGATTTAAGTAAAACACCGTGAGGTGTTCTATCCAAACCATCATAAAAGAAAGACGATTCGAATCAAAATTCACATTTTAATTGCAAGTATTGTACTGGTATACAGAACGTACAAAGGGGTGTAGCTTATAGGTATTTCCTATTTTTTACAGCCAACCCAATTCACAAGAATTAGTTATATGTATTTCAATACAACTGGGATTTAAAACACAGATACATTGGAATCCTTTCAGCGATAATTTCAGATTGGAGCACATTGTGCATCATCGCGCCATACGATACAGAAAATGGCGTAGGCGAATGCTGGAGCAGTGGCCAGTTCAATTGGTAGCCAGCAGGAATCGGCCAGCCTCTAGGCTTCAGCATCAATGGCAAATTCAGTCGGTAGTCAGGAAGAATTGGCCGGCTTCTAGGTTTTCAGCATCAATTGCTAATTCAGTCGGTAGCCAGGAAGAATTGGCCGGCTTCTAGGTTTTCAGCATCAATGGCCAGTTCAATTGGTAGCCAGCATGAATCGGCCAGCCTCTAGGCTTCAGCATCAATGGCCAATTCAGTCGGTAGCCAGGAAGAATTGGCCGGCTCCTAGGTTTTCAGCATCAATGGCTAATTCAGTTGGTAGCCAGGAAAATTGATAAGCCTCTAGGTTTTCAGCATCAATGGCTAATTCAGTCGGTAGCCAGGAAAAATTGGCCAGCCTCTAGGTTTTCAGCATCAATGGCTTATTCAATTGATAGCCAGGAAGAATTGGCCGGCTTCTAGGTTTTCAGCATCAATGGCTAATTCAGTTGGTAGCCAGGAAGAATTGATCAGCCTCTAGGTTGTCAGCATCAATGCAGCAGGGATTGGCCAGCCTCTAGGTGATCACCGGCAGTGGGCAGTTCAGTCGGTAGCCAGCGGGTATTCGTCAGACTTTAGGTTGTCAGCATCTGTGGCTGGTTCAGTCGGTAGCCACGAGAAATTCATCAGCCTCTAGGTTGTCAGCATCAATGCAGCAGGGATTGGCCAGCCTCTAGGTGATCACCGGCAGTGGGCAGTTCGTTTGATTATAAGAGCCGGCACACGGAGACGCCCCATTATTGTAATGATGACAGATGCGTCTGGCTCAGCTGATAGAGTGCCGGCCGTAAACAGCTCGTTAGAAATAGTTGTAATCTTTAAAATGATTGTGCCATGATGGAGGAACAGAAACGACTGCAGATTTCAGTTAACACTCAGGAATTTATAATTATAATTAACAGATCGCGTTTTAACTGTATAAGGTGTTCCGTCCACTCGTGTTAATTTTTGAAATTTGACTGCGGAATATTGTAGTGTTTTTAGCTATTTATAATTTTTCTAGCAAGCCCTCTTGTGATGTCAATCACTTTACCACAACTTGTTTTCGTTTCAGACGCACGTGTTTTTAGGTGAGAATAATAATTTCGCACAGCGACTGGTTTGTCAATATTTTGATTTTTCTCCGGCCCGATTCGCTTAGTAACCGATAATTGTGGTGCATTTTTCAACTCGTAAACATTATTTCTTGGAAACAGGGGTCATCAAACTTGCCAGGTGTTCAACCTTAGTCGCAATAGAGTCAAATGCAGTAAATCTTGTTTTCACGTTCGATGCATCACATGTAGTTGCATATTTTTTCACCCCTTAATTAATGTAATTAAGGGGTGAAAAAATATATAGTATAATTAATCTAATGAATAATTTATAAATAATTAATATAATTAATCTCATGAATAATTTGTTAAAGAGTCCAAATTATCAGCCCCAAGTGAATTAAATTAAATATTGTCGTGTGTAGTCACAAAACAGTTTGTGTTGTGAAACGTTGCTTAAATTTACGTCTGTACATTATTATAGTGCCCACGGAACCTTTAACCTCGTGTGTAGTCTGCCAAATTGCGACGTTATCAGTTCTATCAGTCAGTACAGAAATTGTACCTACAGTATTTATTCAATGTGTAAATTAAACATCATTTAACGATTGGGAAATGCTTTTTTATTTGTAAGGCTTAAACAACAATTAATTAAAGTAGCACGTGAAGGCCAAGTATTATACCGATATTAGTTTTCTAATCTAAGATAAGATTCAAACTAGACCACCATAAAATCTGCATAATTAATTCCATCTAGTCAAGTGGTTTCATGGTAAAGTGGTAATGACTACCACCCCTTAACAGCTGGAAACCAGAAAGGGAAGGGGATGGGAGATCGAGAACGATGCTTGATCGGCTTACAGATGGAGGGATTAGGAGCAAATGCAAGGCTAATGAAGACGATTCGATGGAATTACAGAAATGCTGAGATGGCTCGGACATGCTGAACAGTAGATAATGGAAAAAGAAAGAAGATATATAAAATAAAGGGAACATGAAAATAAACTGACTATTGGTAGATCGGGAGAATGGAAACATTATATTCATTGGTACGGAAAATGGGAAATTAAAGATAGTGGAGATATTCGAGCTCACTGTGCATCGCTTTAAAATCTATTAACCTATTTCTTATTAATTTGCTTTTAATATTGAAATTTTCAATTCATTCATGGTGTAACTCGATGTTAAGGTGATTTTTTTTAAATTTACACCTTTCAAAACATTATTCCATTAATTCACTGTCCAGGTGTAAGACCACCAATCAGAACTGAAACGTTGCTTGAAATGGTTTTGGGCGTGTTTGGTGACCAGATCTGAATAACCAGGTACTTTTCAACCTTCAACTACCACCTCTTTCCCCTCGCCACTACCTTCAGCCTCACTACATACCCCTATTGGGGACGCCATGGTCTCGCTTGTACCAGTTGGTGAGAGCAGTTGGAAGCCTGTTCGGTATTCACGTAAAACTGAAAATAAAATCTTCTGATAACAGGCATCTTCAGTTCGAAAATAAACAAAAATACTATCCACCTCAAGACTGGAACCCAAAAGTTGGCCCTTATAATTATGGAACAAACTGTACTTAATAATATATCAGTGTTTTTATTTATTATTTGGGTTTTCACAGATTATAGTAGATATAAATTATGTCAAAGCTTAACAGTTAATGCTGATTATAATGAACCCAGCAACAAAAAGTTTTACTAGCGTAAATTGCAAACAGAAACATAATAATATGTGCACGTTATCGTGATTACTTTTTGGGTAACTATGCCGCGTTGCTATTCCTCCTTTCTTTACCAACGTTTCAGATATCGTTACAGTGTCCATAATCAGGTGTAAGTCTAGAGTATCTGGGTTCGAGTCCCAATTGTAACCATTAACGTTTTATTTTCTTTGTCTTATTTTTTTTCACATTTTTACTGAGAATTATTCTGCAATTATTTTTAATGGTTGAATCTCACAATGAAGTATAAACATCAATAAAATATTCCTCGTGGTTAAAAACTTGACACTTTTTTTACAAATTCCTGTAAGACTAAAACAGTAATAAAATACAACATCAAAATTTATAATTATTACAAAAACATTTTTTTCTTTTTTTAGTCATTTAGTTTTGGGGTATTATGCCGTGTTGCGCTACCTCCTGCGTTAACCAACGTTTCGGACAGCATTACAGTTTTCATCATCAGAATGATGTCAGAACTTTTCTTTTAATAACTTAGGTTATACACATCAATGTAATGTTTCACTGAAGAAGAAGTTTATACTAATAAGTATAAACGAAACATGAAACAGAACAAAACACAGACAAAAATAAAAAGGTAACGGTTTACATAGGAATCTCATATAAATTAAAATCGGATACGTTTATCCAACACACTATCTACGTTACAAACCAATTCTTAAGCACTTTGTACACATTAAAACAAAACACAGATGCCAAAAATATGGTAAAAATAAGTTGCAAGAAAATATTGTAAATTCTGAACTAGTGGTTAGAGGCGCTGTCCCAATGACACAAAGTTTTATGGTTCGATTCCTAGTTGAGACCGTTAAAGAGATAGATTTATTTTATTTTTCAGTGATATAAAAACAAGTTTTTTGAAGAGATGTTTTTCTTCAAATAAACTGGTACACTCTTTAGAAAACTATATGTTCATTGAATAGCTTAAAATAAATAACAAAATATATTCAAACGCGATATTAGAAAAAAAAGATAAATCAATAATTTAGACAATAGTTTTATGCTTCATATTGTTTCCGAAAGCCCGAGACATTATTAAGGGTCGCAAAACAATCTACAATAATTTTATCCACAGATATTTGATACAAAAAGGCAAAATCAGCAGCTTTGGATGCCAACGTAATGAATAACAGAGGAAACAATAATATAAAAAAACAAAGCTTCCAGGAAATGGAATCTCGTACGGAAAATAAGTCCTAGTAGCTAAAACCAAGGGAGGGAAGGAAAAGCGAGAAGAGTGTTCTAGACTTTTTTTCCAGTTCCCAAGTCAAGAACGCGTACACGTACGATTTGGGATTATCAAGGTCAAAAGTATTATTATCGCGATTAGTTTTTGAGTTATTGAACTTCCTCCTTCTTTAGTCAACATTTCGGACAGCATTACAGTGTCCATTATCACATCGTAATACTAGATAATCTGGGTTCAAGACCCATTTAGGGCCATTATGTTTTTTAATTTCTGTTTCTAATTCTAATTTGATATTTTTAATGAGATTTGTCAATAAATATTATTAGATCTCCACAAAAATAGATTTTTACTGCATAATTATTTGGTAATGTTTTCACCGAATTTTTGCTTTGTGTTTATTTATTCCATCTCTTTCATTCACACATTACAATCACTACATTGTGTTATTTATGTGTTTATTTATGTTTGACTCAACTTAACTGCTGCTACCCTAATATATAATACTGCCGCTATGGGTGGAACCATAATGTCTTCCTTGAGAGTCTCTAGTAGGATACTCTGTTTCTACTTATGACGGTAGAAAAACACTATATCAAAAATATGCGAAAGCCTCAGCATAGACTTTTCTAGTGAGGTTTTCACAAAACACTACACACAGTTTACATATAGTTACAGATTATTAACATTTCATGTATTACTGGAACCTGTTATCTAAACTGTATTCATCTTTAAAGTATTCAGGAAAAGACATGATCACCACTAGAAATTGAACCCAGGATCTTAGCCTTGACGGAGCGCTGCTCTACCACTGAGCTAATCCTTCCCTGTTTCCTTCGTTCATATTTAACTGTATCATATTTCGAGTAAGATTTACCAACATTATCTTTTTTTTCACGCATATTTTTATTGGTTGTAAAACATCAAACTGCAAATATTACGAAATAAATTGGGTTCATTACGTTATTCCAAAAGTAAAAAAAAAATATATATTTAGAAATTGGTAATGCTTTTACAATTTTTTATGTATAACAACACTAAAGATATTATCCTAAAGCGAAAGAAGTGCGTTATTATCTTTAAGCTAAAGCAAACTCAATTTTTGCATACTTCTAGTGAAATTAATAACACATTTTCAAAAAAATTCTTGCTAGAACGGAAATCAATTTCATTGGCCTGTATGACCTGTTGGGCCTGGAAGTTGAAAAGTAGTATAAATTCTGTTGACATCCATTTCCTTAGACGTTGGTATATTTTAAAATTCTTTTTTTTTGGTCAGTGGTGAACGTTATGTTTGAATAAAGTTTTATTTAGTTTTTTATTCTTTTCTTGGAAAAATATTTAAAACCAAATAAAAAAAGTCAACCTAAATATACTGTTATTTACCTACTGGTCTCAAGCCGAATATTAAAAAAAAATTGTACGAAATATCAAAAAAGGTTTAATCGACACATATATTTAACATCAATTCGCATGAAGTTTTGAGAGCGTTACGAGACCTTCTACTAGTGATGAGAATAACACATACCTACTTGTTGACGAGCTCAATCTGGCTAACTTATGATGTAAAAAAAACCCGATATTTATTTTAACAAAATTTATCAACATGTAATTTTTAGGAATAAAAATTCATCGAATATTACTTCAGTTAGCTTCTAAGAAATAAGAAGATCGTTTTAAAGTCTGGAAATATTGTCTACGTTCTTGGAATAGGTGTCATCTTAAGAGAATATTCTTGGATTTATTCAACAATTTCATAAATGGATTTACCATTAAAAGTAAGCAGACTTAAAAAGATCGACTCGATTCTGGAAAAATTGCCATTATTCCATTTTCGTTTGTTGGTGGTTCCAAGAAAACCATGTACAATGTACATACACGAAAAGGTACGCAAATAAAGTTATTATTAAAAAACCCAATACTAAAATTCAATTAAAAATCATTTTAGTAGGATTTAAATTTGGGTGCGTGCATTTTGCTTACTTAATTAATTAATAAATTTACAAAAAGGAAAATACATTTGTAATACGCATACCTCTAATTCTCTAACTACCTAACGTATTATGATACATGAGAGCCGCCCCCGGAACCATTCATTAGATAATGAACATCTCTGCCACTCCAAGTAATTTAGTGATTTAGCAGTGTGGCCTAGGTTCATAGGGAGAGGTTTTTCCGGGTTTTGGCGGCGGATGCATCTTAATAATCGCAAGAATATAAGGTTAGTGTGTCAAGGTATGACGAACGTATTAATCCATTCTTTCCAACGTGATGCAAGGCTTTGAGTCATGGGAGATCAGTTGTCGGGTTTCCTTCAACCGTCCTCTCCCAATCTGGCCTTCTATCTGGTAAGCAGTCGCTTCCAAGATCTAGACAAATCTCACACCACGCACCCGGACACCTGTGCTATATAACTAAACGTATCGAAACAATTGGGTTGACCTATAACAGAAGAATGTTTCTCGGAACGGCGGTACCCACACTTTCTCCCAAATTAACATTATGAATTATTCTAACCAAGAAAATCTATGAATTATTCCAAAAATAATAATTATTAAAAGGCCGGAGATCGGCTAAAATATTTATATTGTCGAATTTATAAAAGTTGTAAAGAATTAATGTCCCTAAGTTACGAAGGTCCCTGAGAGGGGTTAGCGGAAACGTACTTCAAAAGATTTCCAGAAATATCGGCCGTAAACAAAGTAAAAGCAACGAGCCAGGAAATATTTTTAACACCTTTCTAAAAGACATAAATACATAACTTTCCTTTTTCCTTTCCGCCTCGGTCCTGCTTCTATATTAAGTGCGTTTCTCTTTTAGCGAGAATTATTGAGGTAATTAGAAACTTTTCCTTTTAGTTAAAATTAAGGACATTTTTTGTGCCGGTTTTGTCCTGCGTAGTTCTTGGAGAAGGGCTGGAATTATATTGCCCAGATAAGGTTGCCGATAAAACGACCCGAAAATAGCACAATAAGCAGTTATATAACATGCTGTTTTGTTATCTGCCCGACAAATGGAGCAGTTGGGAATAGTTTATATCTAAAGGTGTAACTGTCTGAAAAGTGGTCAATACTGCTATCTGACACAATACTTTTTTTCGTCAGTGTAGTAGCTTTTCTATGTAAAAAAATGTTTAAGTTTAGTCTTGCGATTTAAGATAGTTAACCTGGTATCTATAAATACATGGTCATATTAAATGTTAATATCATCTTATACTACAATTATCTAAATTAGGCACGGATATCAATGTAAAGCGATCAAAATATATTTTGAAGATCAAACTACCTGCACTGTACGGTGACTTATATATGGTTGGGGTAAATTTTTGATGTTGTTAATTCTAGAGTTCCTGACAACTGGGTACATTTTCAAGATTGAAATAATATTTTGGTATAGTAACGCGTACGGGATAAACAAAGAAACAGTATTTTTTTATATAAAAGTATGTTCTTAGTTGCTTTAATTAAAAATAGAGTATTTTTGTGAAATTTGAGAACCAGTCTGAGCGTTACTTTTAATTTATTTTTTCCTCAAAAAATTGAATATTTGGTTCATAAGTCACCAAGACACCGTCATTTTGTGTTTAAAGTAATGAAAATGTAAATTATAAATAGGCCATTGAAACAAATATTGGCGCATTCGAGAATTATCACGAATGGACGGAACACCTCCAGTTACAGCGCGATCTGTTATAATTTAAAATTATAAACAATCACCACAATATTCGGCAGTCAAATTTCAAAAATTAACACGAGTGGACGGAACACATCCAGTTACAACGCGATCTGTTAATTATAATTATAAATTCTTGAGTGTGAACTGAAATCTGTAGTCACTTCTGTTCCTCCATCACGGCACAATCATTTTAAAGATTACAACCACGTGCAACCAACTGTTTACTGCCAGCACTCTATCAGCTCAGCTAGATGCATCTGCCATCATTACAATAATGAGGCGTCTCCGTGTGCCGGCCCTTATAATCAAATGACCATGATGCCGCTGAATTTCTGCGACTGAACCAGCCACAGATAATGACAACCTAAAGGTTGACGAATACCTGCTGGCTACCAACTGAACTAGCCAGTGCCGCTGATCACCTAGAGGATGGCCAATCCCTGCTGCATTGATGCTGACAACTAGGAGGCTGGTGAATTCCTCCTGCCTACGGACTGAACCAGCCACAGATGCTGACAACCTAAAGGCTGACGAATACCTGCTGGCTACCGACTGAACCCGCCAGTGCCGCTGATCACCTAGAGGCTGGCCAATCCCTGTTGCATTAATGCTGATAACCTAGAGGTCGGCCAATTCTTCGTGGCCATCAACTGAATTAGCCATTGATGCTGACAACCTAGGGGCTGGCCGATTTCTGCTGGCTACTGACTGAATCAGCCAATGATGCTGATCACCTAAAGGCTGGCCAATTTTTGCTGGCTACCAATTGAACTGGCCACTGCTGCAGCAGTCGCCTATGCCATTTGCTGTATCGTATAGCGCGATGATGCACAATGTGCTCCAATCTGAATTTATCGCTGAAAGAATTCCGATTGTTTCAGTTTTCCTTCTGTGTTTTAAAACCCAGTTGCATTGAAATACGTTTAACTATTTCTTGTGAATTGGGTTGGCTGTAAAAAATAGGAATTACCTATAAGCTACAACCCTTTGTACGTTCTGTATACCAGTACAATACTTGTAATTAAAATGTGAATTTTGATTTGAATCGTCTTTCTTTTATGATGGTTTGGATAGAACACCTCACGGTGTTTTACTTAAATCATTACCCAGGTTGAAGACTGATGTGTGCCGGTGCTTATTATTTATAGTCTTTTCTTGTGCAGGCAAACACGTCCCGTACAAATATTATTATTCAATTTAAAAAAAAAAACAGTTTATTTATTTATTCATCTTCTCCATAAAACGGTTATGCGCCAATATATTGTAGAGAAGATCACAAATTTGAGGTACATACCTATAAGTATAATTAGATATATAAAGCGTCTCTCCGTTTTTATTCAACAGACCAAAACGTATTTAGGGAGAAATAGCGCTTCAAAGTTTTTTTTAGGAAAAACGCAGATTCAATGAAATTAGCTCATTCTTAGCTTACTAAAATGATTTAAAGTGATAGAAATTATTATTTTTAAGTAAAATTCTTTCCAAATGTTTAAAATTACGCAGAAAACACGTTTTTAATTTGCATGTAGGTCAAAGTGTTTGATAAACACGCTCGGAATGTTGTTAAATTTTGGCGGACTTAAGACAAACTGCGTCTTGAAAACCCATTAAAAATATATTTTCAATTTTTTTTCACTTAGGTATATTATATAAATACATGATTTCTGAGAACAACTGCACACTTAACTCAATTTCGCCAAAAATGGTCTGTTGGACAAAAACGAACTAGAGCGACGAAAGGTCATTGGGGCATTTTTTACTATTTGTGACACGTGTCAAAAGATA
Source organism: Hesperophylax magnus (assembly GCA_026573805.1). Lineage (NCBI taxonomy): Eukaryota > Metazoa > Arthropoda > Insecta > Trichoptera > Limnephilidae > Hesperophylax > Hesperophylax magnus. The sequence goes on from JAIUSX010000036.1 coordinate 1,974,229, forward strand.
GTTGCTGAACTGTATGTAAGTGAAGTAGAAAATGTAGAGAGTCAATGTAAAATATAAGTAGTTCTGCCGTGTAATCATTAGTACGCGTTGTAGCTGTTTCACCTTCTAAAGGCTTTATCAAACAGTTTGATAATGCCTTCATAAGGCGACAGCTGACACGCGTAATAATAATTACACAGCGGAACTCGTTTAAGAATAAACTGCTTTAAAATACTCATATTAAATAATATGTAAGAGAGAATATTAATATATTATGAATGTATATCTCCATTTCCGAGGGAATAGTGTAATGGTACTGGAGAAATATGCGGAATTTCTTATGATTTTCACAGAGAATTCCAAATATAGAAGTTAAACGAACGTCATATTAAATGCATAGTACATAGCAAACCGTGAACACATATTGACATACAACTTTAACATAAACAAGCTTTCAAATTTAGTGAGACATACGAGTCCTACATAAAATGTAATCTTTATCCACAGCAACTTTCGAAAGCTGCGCAGGGATGCTTATTAAAATATCTGTGTTTTAATGAGCTTCCGGGTTTGTTAGAGCCAATATTGCAGAGATCATTTATGGGGGTTTTGATTAAAATTCTGCGAATATTTCGGTTCATATGAGACGAGTTTATTAATGAGAAAAGAGGCGAGAAAGGTATGGTGCGTGCTGTAGGGACTCAAAGGTTTTAAATACAGGTTTAGTAATAATGGCAGAAGTAAAATACAGGAAAAATTGACAACTTTAACTGAAATTTAAATAAAAACGACATGACGTTGGAATAAGACACAAAAGTTCGCTTCGAATTATGTAGGATTATTAATTATTAATTATATATTATTGATCGTTTATATTGTTGCATTATTTTACTTACTGAAGATGCTTGCCTATACATCGGCTATCTTCGTAACCATTCGTGTATTATACCCAAACGTACGACATGTTGTACTACTACTGACACCTATGGAGACACCTTAAAACTACAAGCGTTATTGAAAATAAACATATATATTTACTAACACTACAGTTAGCTAGTTTTAGTGATACAAAGAATGCGAGGAAAAAATAATATTTTACTATCTAATTTAGTTCTAAATAATATTTAATATTCTGGTGAAGCATACTTAGAGTAAAACGTCTTTGCTACGTAAATAAGTACCCACAAACGATCTTACAAACTAAAGAAGTAGGTGGAATTTAAAGAAACTACTAGAAGAGAAAAACTTTTATCCACTTCGGTGAACCCAATATATGTTTTAACAATACTTACTTTTCTTGATCTTATTGAAGTTTAGTTAAGCTGCTATATCTATATAATTCATGACATAGCTAAAAATAAACGTTAAACGTTACACCCACTTCTAAAAAAAACATTAAACGTTACAGTGATACTATAGAAGAAAAAAACTAAAGTTTTGTTGAGCTCCTCTATATTTTTTAATATATATTAGAATAACTTAATCAATAAAACCTACATTTGTAATATTCAATTATTAAACACAATATTAGCGATTCCTAAACGAAAATTTGAAACAGAAAAATGAAAAAAAGATACGGCCACATCTTGGACTCGAACCCTTGCCTTGCCGGGCACCGCTCTACCAACTGAGCTAATGGGACCCTATAATGGGATTTTTTTGTTTCAAATTTTAGTTTAGGAATCGATAATATTGTCTTTAATAAATACGTATATTTTGTTTATAACATACACACATGAAAAAAATCAATCTTGCTAATTGCATGCATTTACAGACAGATTTATGTACAAAAATAAAGTAGACAATTGAAATAAAAGCCTTGCTGAATATATGAAAGTGAGTAGCATAACCTCACAATGCACACTATAGTGGTTTGGTTCGTCCATTAGTAAAATTTGTGATAGGTATTTGCGTTTGGTGTAATGCCAGCAATCTGTATAATACTTTTGTTTTTATTTCCCTAGAGAGTTTTAAAACCAAATTGTTGACGCTACGGCCTAGATCTTAGACTTTGATCGCCGTGCTGCACCAGATTATGTGCATGCTTAGGTACTTCTTGTGATCAAAGAAAAGTTTACAAATTCATAAATAAAATATGTTTTGTCATCTTTTTTGTTATTTTTATATTAACACAACAAATCACGACAATAATCAATAAGATTTATTTAAAAAATTCCGTCTAACTTTACAGCCTTCTGCATTTTTGATTTCATCCATAAAGTTTTTGATCAATGGTTGGAATGTAATAATATTTGCCCACTCACGTAATATGTACACCCACAGAAGAGCTTAAGTTGTTTTTACATTATTCTTGCACATACGGATATCTTATTTCAAACAGGATAAAGCTCCTATTTAGAAAGCTATGACCGTGTCGAATTAAAACAGAATGAATTCAAGATTTCTGATTATGTTCAAATCGTTTCTGAAAACGTTTTGAATGTTATTTCACTCTTTGTGCGTGGGGTAAATAAAATTCCGAAATGAGGGTAATGTTTTACGAAAAAAAGGGTATTTATTTATGAAATAAAAATGAAAAGAATTCTGTTTGATTATAAAAATAACGGATGTAGAACGCTGTTCCGAATTCAAATCTCTGGTGAATGCTCTGTACTGTAAACAGGTGCTGTGAAAAACAAAACATTATCCCGGTCATTTTATGAAATAACTGTTTCATTACTGTGGAAAACATTTTTTGATGTGAAAAAGCAGGTACCTAGAATCCGACACAATAATAATGATGTGTTAAAAATCCATTCTATTACGGTGTAGAGAAAAAACAAACGTGAATAAAACATTGAAATAATCGCTGAAAATATAACGAAAAACGGTGGAAATAAAAAAGCTTAAAATCTGCGAGATATTAACCTGAATTAATTTTTAAACCGTAAAATGGAGTCACTTTATCAAATTTCAACTTTGAAAAAACACATTATTTTAAAAATACTATGTCAGGAAAATGTTTGTCATATTTGTTGCACATGTTACTATTAAAAGCGAATGAAGTGTTACTTGTACTTGGAAGCATATTAACTTACCCTGTTGTTGTGTAAGTATTTTTGGCTTGACTTCAATATTGCTTCACATTGTATGAGGTCCAATGAATCACGAGCTTACCTGAAACAAAGGCAAGATATAAATACATATTTTAAGAAGAGATAGGTGCAGAGGTAGGTAACCAACTCTTACAGGGTTCAGAGATAAATAAATCTGAGAGAGAAAAATAATCTTGGACACAGCACGGCAAAAAACTAAAAATATGGAAATAAATGGATTTGTTTTTTTATATTTGTGTGCAAATTTTTTCATGCATCTAGTAGGAAAAAATATAAAACACCAGTGAAAAATATAAGAATAAGAATTACAGTTACATTCGTTTACAAAATAAGTTTAAAAATAAAATAAATAGTTTCGTATATAATGATAAACTTTTTCTTATATATAATATTTTCTTACACACCCTGCGAAAAGTGCTAGGACTTGTGGCTTCCTTTACGGCTTTTGGTAGGTTATTATAAAGTTTTTGTCCTTTATAAAATAAACTCTTTTGTTTGCTCTTAACTAAGTTTTGGGAAGCCTAAAATCTCAGGAACTCCTCGTACGGTAATTATGAACATTTTCATTTTAAATAATATTATTTAGCAGATATTTATGGAGCATGATATTTTTAAGTTTTTACATCAATGTTAATATTGTTTCTATAAAAAATCAATAATACTTTGTATCCTGAACTTTTTAACCTGAAACATGTAGATATATATTTTTTAAAAGTGATTAAAGCAAAATTCTTCGTCTTCATTTAATTAAAATTGTGCTAGAAAGTGAATTGAGTATTATGCAAAGAATAAATAGAAACATAATATCCGCAATTTTGAAGCAAGTTACATTACATAAATATTCAGTAACTATAGATAAGTACCTACGTAAATACACGCTTTTATCAACTCTTCATGCGACATTAACGAAATTAAATTTGTTGATTGACTCTATAATACATCAATGCATGCCACAGAGTAAATATAATTGTTAAAATTAAATATATTGTAATCATCATAATTCAGTGTTCAACGGATTAACAACAATATTTTTGTTCGATGAATTTTTTTTTGTGAAACCGCACAAGAGTTTTAACTGCTCCTAACCGTCTGGAACTAGTAAGACTATGGCATATTCAATTGGGGTATGTTCTGAGACTTAAGGAAGTGATGGAGAAGGTGAAAAAACAGCTTTCTAGTCGAGAGCCTTATCCCTCGACCACGGAAGCTTTGTGTCCGACATGTACTAATGTTGTAAGTACATTTATAATAACATGGCATTTATACAGCGCAGTTTAGTGTCATTTCACTTCGAGTGCGCTTTACTATAACAAACTGTTTGTCAATTTGTTGATAATTTTATCACGTACGTACATGAACAAAATGTTTAAACCACATCATTAGCCCTAAACAGGAGACCCCGAGTATTCGAATGTCCCTCAGAGCTTATGTCATCTTTAGGGATCCTGTGTGGAGGGTCTTTTTAGGGAAAGGAAGGAGAGAAAGTTCTCAAAAAGAAAAGGGTATGAGGGGTGGGTAGGAATCTGGGGGACCATGTGTGCAGGAGTGACAAAGAAACGAATCCATCTATCCTAATGCGGTGCAAGGCGATGGGTTGAGAGGGAATCTGGCTGGAGAGGTCAAAAGGTCTCCGTCAACCAATATCTCACGATCCGACCCCCCACGCAGTAGGTCGACATCCGCCGCCCAGACCTAGACACCATGAAACCGGGCACCCCTGCCAAGTCACCAAACGTATCGTACCACTTTAGGTGACCTATGGCAGGGGTATTGGTTATCCAATAAGTGGTTCCAGGGGCGACGGTACCCATACCCGCATCTTAAATTGAATATTATATGAATACTTGATTGGTTTGAAAATATAATGTTCTGCTCACGAACATTTCATATTAAAATGTTTATCGCCAGTCAAGTCAAGGATATATGAAGCCCAGTCCAGGTTTTAACAAATATTCATATTCATATACTCGTACTCGTATAAACGTAAAAAAACAGCACTATTGGAAGTTGTTTTTTGAAAAATTAAGATATTAAATATTTTCGAATATACTTGCAAAATCGGAATATCTCTTTGCGGGTTTTATAAATACGTAATTTTGAATTATTATTTTGTTGTCTTGATTTCATGCATAAATGAATTAATCATTGAAATGGAATCTTGGACATAGAAATTAACCCACTTCCGGACATCTGATCTAGCAGAAACTTGGCAGATGACAATGTATTCTATCAGTATTTTGGTGGCAATCACGTACACACATCACTCTAAAATCGGATTATATTTTAAAATAATTGTTGGTCCTATCCGATTAAGATTGGGCTAAGGTGTTAGCGGTGTTCACTGCAAAAAAATATTTCATTATAATTTTTAAAAGTTTACAGCATTTTAAGAGCCAGTCGTCACTGGGGAAAAAAGTTCATTCCTTGTTCAAACAACAACATATTTTTTAATTGACTTTACCGGGCCCAAGAGATGGCGCAACTGGGTCGAAAATTGATAATAGATGTATTATTAGTAAAAAAACTTTATTATTACGAGTAAGTTTTAATTTTGCGAATGTTTTTTGACTTCGAGAATTTTTGATGGTGCCACGTGATATCCTGGATTATACATGAAGTTACTCTTATAATAATTTAGCACGGTTAAGGTGCCGGTCAGATATTTAACCATAATACGTCATAGCATTGTTGTACTGATACACGCATTTGTGCTTGGTAAAATATCTGATAATCTCTACCACAGCAATGACTGGCCGCTTCGCAACCTTTCTTAGAACACCATGATAAGTAATGGTTTTCTGTCAAGCTTTGGAATCAGTAATTAAAAGTCAAAGCATACTAATATTATCAAAGCAAACAAAGGGTCTTTTAGCTAATATTATGTTAATAACCTTACTTTTCCAAGAAAATAAAATACCTAAATCTCATTTTGCATTATGAACACGAGTAAAATAATACTCGCCTAGTAAATTGTCCACATTTAATATTTCTGCAGATTATTTTATGGAACCTACATTTCTTCGCAACCAGTGAAAAAAAGTTAAAAAAATGCGAAATGAGATATAGATACAATATGATATGGGGCGCACAAACTCAAGTGGAAGCAGCAGGATTGAAATTGGCTTTATTACCTCCTTTTCTCATTCTAGTTACCTCAAAAAAAATGGAAAGACTGAAGGGGAACCTTCAATTTTTATTAATGTACCTAGTGAGTCTTTTTAAGAATGTTTTTCCTCAGGGCCTCTTGTGTGGGGTTCATGTAAAAAAAATGTGTACATAAATAAAAAATGTATGTCAAATTGTGAAGAACGATACATATAAGTAACCTAGTTGGATTATATAGGGTTAGATTGGAAGACAAAACAGGTGAAGACGTGGCATTTAATGACTTTATAATTTGTATGACTAGAACAAGTGTTCGCCCGCAGAGTTGTGCCGAGTTACAGTGTACAGGGTTAGAATATCAGGTGAACACCATGAAAGCATTAATTGAGGTGATATATAATGAATTTGTAACAAAGTGTGTGGATCCTTCTACTTATTTTATAACTATGGTTTTGATGTGTGGCACCTTCAGTATTTACGCATTAACTATTGTGTATTGGTTAGATTTCCAGTCCTGGAATTTTTGACACACATAGGTTGCCGAATCACAAAACCTGAGGAGTGCAAATCGAAGCAGGTTTTTTTTTTCTAGAGTCCAGAGCAGTGGGCATCCTTTTGGCTGGTTTTCGATGAATCCGCTCGATCGTTAATACAAAATAAATAATAATAAAAACTAGAATCTTCATCCTTTTAAGATGAGTAATCTAAAAGCATCTTCCGATCCTGCGCTCTCACCGGTTTCTTGTTTTGAGGTTATGATTGAAAATCCCATTCTAGAACTAGCAAGAAGAATATTTATTGGAATTCAAGCCGAGATGAGTTTCTGCGGCAACTGTCTTCAACCACACTTCAGCTGGTATCACACCATAGACAGTTATCATACATGCGTCACTCTTTCTTTGTGTGTTACAAAAAAAAACCCATCCTTTACAGAACATTAGTTTGTATTTTACAAATCACTTTTATAAAATGATGCCACCTAATTCTACAATAATACCCATACGTCACTCTCTAATGAAAAAATGTACCAAAAATTTCTGGTTTTCGGATACCATTCTTTGGATACTTGCTACGGTCTTCCTTCATGAAATATTTCGATTAAAAATGGCCTCACCCTTAGCCGGAAATTAGCGGTGCTTTTAATGGACGGTAATCTGGCAAGCGGCTATATAAATAATTGGGAGTGACATAATTTACAAAAAAATTATTTAAATGATTCTCATACTTAAGCCGCATGAAAAAACCAAACGAAAATTACACGCTGTAGAAATGTTCGTCCATTTTCTGCCATTTTTAATGTGCGATTTAAAATTATTATGGTTGAGAAATGTTTTCAGTAAAGTCATATTATTATCACAAAACATTTTATAACTGGCCAAATCTAGGTTGAACATAAATAGGTGGAATCGTGTGGGGTAACCGTACGCGGTGGGTAAGAGAACGCGGTGATGTTTGCCACAAATTCGTGCGTGCTTCATCTGCGGTCATTTTTCAATTATTTGGTAGTGTTTTGCGTCATCTTGAAGCAAATCGTATGTACAGAATGAGTCAGCACTATGTAGAAAAAAATAAAATCTAAATAAGTTATTTTATTTTGTAAGCAATAATTATTAGCCTGAAACACTCATCCACATTGAAAAATCTCCTGATAAAAGATGCATGACGCCAACGGGACTTGAACCCGTGTCCTTTCGATATCCGGTCGACAGCTCTGACCACTGAGCTTGTTGTTGTTTCCTTTTTTTGTTGTTTCAGGTGAAAATTTTTACATTTTTTTACAATTTGTTACAATTTTTTCGGTTTTTTTGTTGTTTCAGGTGAAAAACTGTAACAAGCAGTAATTGTTGAATGAAACACTAGTATATATTGAATTGTTTCGCGGATAAGAGATAAGCCGCCATAGCTCAGTGGTCAGGGCTGTCGACTGGAAATCGAAAGGACACGGGTTCAAGTCCCGTTGGCGTCATGTATCTTTTATCAGGAGATTTGTCAATGTGGATGAGTGTTTCAGGCTAATAATTATTGCTTATAAAATAATTGTTACCCTTTGTGCTATGCATAAAAAATCTTGTCTTAAACATTAGTTTACCAAAAAATAATAATTAAGTTATTTTAAATTATGTCAAGGTCACTTAGCAATATTGTGAGACATTCCTTACTGTATTTGATGTTTTTTTCCAAAGTTTTACAATTAAAAAAAAAACTTTTTTTTATTAAACCCACACAGGAGGCCTTGAGGAAAATACTTTCCCTCAGAGCATAAGTCGTCTTTTAGGATGCAATGTGGAGGGTTTCTTTAAGGTAAGGAAGGAAATACAGTTCTGGGAAGTTACGCCTTATCCAATAAATGGCGGTACCCATACCGCCTCCCAAATGCAATCTAAGTGTGGGGAATATGATATAATTTATTATTTTTATTATATCGACACATTATTTGGATATAAAATAATGTATGATAGATACTTGTGTTGTTCGTTAAGTGCTACGTAATTACACGTTGTACAAATAATGAAAGAGCCTTTTCCGACGCCATGGTTAATCTTTTCTAAGTCCCCTAATTTATTGCTCCACCGTTGTACTAACATTAATATTGTTACCACAATGAGATGTTCGTAAATTAATTCCCTAAACCAAAATGGTTAAAACAAGACCGTAGGAATTGACAAAATAATTCTCTTTTTAGATTAAAAAATAAATAAATTATAAGCTTTATTTTAAGTACATCTTCACAATTTCATTTTAAATACTTATGCCATATCATTATTTACAACATCAGAATCAGGGGTAATACTTTTCACAGCAACTTCTCACATGAGAGTGTATTTTATATTATTTTAGAGATTTTGGTTGAATTATTGGCTACAAAAGGTGGGAAGATTGCCTTTTCTAATCAAATATATGGAGTTAATATAAAAAAAAAACATGCACAGTGCGGGTATGGGTATTGGATATTAATTGGATAACCAACACCTCTGACATAGGTCACAAGTGATTCGCTACGTTTGGTGAGTAAGCAGGGGCGCCCGGGTTCATAGGGTGAAGTTTGTCCGGGTCTTGGTGACAGATGCGTCTGCCACCAACTGCGTGGATCGGATCTGGAGAGACTGGTTCAAGGAGACCTTTTGATCTCTCCATCAGGACTCTCTCAGATGATCGCTTTGCACCGCAGTGGAAGGGATGGATTCATATATCTATCACTCTTGGACACACTGAAACCCAGATTCCTACCCACCTCTCATACTCTTTTCCTTCCCAGACCTTCCTTCCCTTTCTTTATTAAAAATACGCTCTATACAGCATCCTCAAAAATGATAGAGGCCCCGAAGGGACTAATTTTACTCAAGGCCTTTCGTGTGGAGCTAATGTAAAAATAAAAAAAAGTCTTCAAAAAATAAGAACTCTTTTGAATACGTACTCTTATCATGAAATTAGGAAAGATTTTTTAGCTAATTTTATAGATTCCTGCGACTTCCAAGGCGATCTTATCAAATAGGTTTGAAATATAATAGTAATTGAAAAAAACACCAATTATAAAAAGTAAAAGTTTTAAACGATTTAATAAGTTAATTCATTTTTCTCAATTGTATTATGACAAAAATGAATTTGAGTGAATCCAGATTTTAACTAACTGTTATTTTTTTGTTACTAATTTAAAGAAAAAATATATTTTGGTTTTTGGAAGCAGAATATTTACGATACAACATATAAAATAAATACGACTCTCATCACCGTAAACCAAATAATACATCTTCAATAACATCGGATTCTAATAAAAAAATTTCATGATTTGATAACAGCATATGAATTCTGCCAAAGTCAAGTTTAGTAAAGGTCTCCACGACAACCGAACCGATAATCCCAAGAAATTAGTTATATACAAATTCGAAAGAAAATTAATGTGACCATTTAACAACTGACTTTTCGACTGCTAGGTTCCAAACAGGTCAACTAAATTGTTTATAATATGTTAAAAAAGATTTAATTAAAATCAAGGAAAAACCTGAACCATTTCATAGCAAGTAAGGAAAAAAATTCAGTATTAGTAAGGAAAAATATGATGTATTTCATTATTAGTAAGGAAAATGGAATATTTGATTATTGGAGATGCATTGAAAATTTGTAACAGAAAAATCAGAAAAAGATTCGGTCACATCTATGATTTGATCCTTCAGCTATGCCGTGTCGAGTTAACACAAAAGTAGAGAGCAAAGCTCTTGTTTTTTTTGTTTATAATTTTTCGTTTGAGAGTCGCTATCTATATTATATTACTAACATAATATCTTGTTCATAACAATTGATTGCACAATGTGGTATAAAGCAACTAACTCCAATTGTTATTAAATCAAAAAAAGCAAAAATCTTCTGTGTTGGATGAACAACGCTCCAACATCCAAATAATCAGGATATAATATGTACACCAGTGACCATATGTGACCACAAACTTATCAACATTGGATTTGTCAGTTTGGCCAATGACAAATCCAAAGTATCTCAGGTTTATTATAGCCGCATTATTTGCCGGCAACCTGTTTTCAATGCCTAGCTCTTTCAGAATTATATTTTTTTTAAATACCCCAATCTAAGCAAATGTCCATACCGTGGTGATAACATAGAAAAATAAGAACAAATCGCTGCTTTAGTTCTTGTATGTTCTCGATTTTGGTTATTTCGTTTTATACATATGTGTAACAGGAAATTTTTAAAGATTATTTTTAGAAGATTTAAGCTATAATATGCCCATATTATGACTTTAAAGGTGGACGTTGAACATAGCTTGAAAATGATGAGTTAATATTTTGGTTATTGAACATATCGTCTGGAGATTGAACAATTCGGCTCCTATAATTTTGAGGTATATTTTGTTCAATTAGCCAATTAGTGGTAAATTGTATATACAGGTGATTTTCAGATTTCAAACACTTTACTTTTATCTTAGGCAGTAGTTGACTAAAAGTATTGCTTCAAAATATACAATGAGCGTCCTTGAGGTGATTTTTCACAAAAACTGCTCCATATAAATCATCCAAATATTATGTAAGTTTGAAAACAACCTACAAGTACAAAGACACCTACCGCTAATATACTACTATCGGTTGTCGGTGAATGCGTGATGTGCAATATACTTACATCGTACGTATTACGGTCTCCGTGGTCTAGGGGTACTCTTGACTAGAGATCCGGAAGTCGCGGGCTTAAACCCCGGCGTGCGCAAGTAAATTTTATTTGATTTATTTATGTTATTTAACAAATTATTCATTTAAAATAACATATAGTTTATTTCCGGCATGTTCCAGAGTGGAAGATATGGTGTAAAGACCACCATCAGAATTGAAATGGCTTTAGCCGTGTTTGGTGACCAGATCTAAATAGGTACTCACTACTTTCTCTCTTCTCCTTCCTCCTCCCTCCTTTCTTTCTCCTCTACATCTCCTTCCTCTCCACACTACCTTCAGCCTCACAATATACTAATATACCCCAATTGGGGATTACATAGTCTCACTGGCTCCAGATGGTTGGGAGCAGTTGAGACTGTGTGGGGTATTTCATAAAAAAAAATCCCGAATGATGTGTAAAATTATTCAAGTTCAATTTTCAGTTGAAAATTGGACAACTTTCTTTGAAATAAGAGGTAATTCCCATGTATTTTTGGTTGCTGAATTCGAGAAAATTATCAAAAAAATTCCATCACGTAAGGTTTTTCCGCAAAACCCAAAATACTGTGGGATTCAAAAGGCACAAAACGGGGTTTATTGCCGAAATACATATTTTTTATTATTTACAACTTATTATAAGATATTTTTTTTTTATTTTATTTTTTTATTTTTTTATTTTTTTTTTTTTATTTTTCGGAATAACTTTATTGAGTAAAACCTCAAATTGTAATATTTAAATATTGAAGACAATATTAGTGATTTCTAAACGAAAATCTGAAACAGAAAAATCAGAAAAGGAAACGGTCACATCTGGGTCCCAGATGTGACCGTTTCCTTTTCTGATTTTTCTGTTTCAGATTTTCGTTTAGAAATCACTAATATTGTCTTCAATATTTATTTATTATAAGATAATATTAAGTTTTATAGACTGAAACAAAACATTTAGTAACGCATGACGATAAAATTAGTCAGCTTTGAATCATATATATTGGGATTTTCCATAGTAGGTAAGTATTATGAGAGAATGCCGGAATTCCCAAGGTGCCCACTCCCTTCTATGCCCTTTCATTAATTTATTTCTGTTCCAACTTTCGTAACGAGCGTTTCAAAAATGACTTCAAGATGTTATGTAAATTCTTCTGAGAGTTTTTGCTATATTTGTGGTGAATTTGTAGTGAAAAAACAACAAATAAATATTACTGATTTTATTAAAAAAGTATATTTTGCGTATTTTGGTGTGAAGATAGGGGACCAGGACAAATCTTGGGCCCCGCATGGAGTTTGTTCAGGGCGTGTTGAAGGACTTAGAATGTGGTCAAAAGGTAAAGTTAAATCTTTTCGTTTTGGTGTTCCCATGATTTCGAGAGAGTCTCGAAACCATAGCGATGACTGCTACTTTTATAATAGCTGTTTTACTTCACAACGGGAATAGGTACGCATCAATACCCGTTGGTCACTCAGTGCATTTGAAGGAAACTTATGGTAACTTGGTGTACGGGACGTGTTAGCCGGCACAAGAAAAGACTGTAAATAATAAGCACCGGCACACATTAGTCCTCAACCTGGGTAATGATTTAAGTAAAACACCATGAGGTGTTCTATCCAAACCATCATAAAGAAAGACGATTCGAATAAAAATTCACATTTTAATTATAAATATTTTACTGGTATACAGAATGTACAAAGGGGAGTAGCTTAAAGGTACTTCATATTTTTTACAGCCAACCCAATTCACAAGGAATAGTTATATGTATTCCAATACAACTGGGTTTTAATACACAGATAGAAAACAGAGACAAACGGAAATCCTTCAGCGATAATTTCAGATCGGAGCACATTGTGCATCATCGCGCCATACGATACAGCAAATGGCGTAGGCGACTGATGGAGCAGTGGCCAGTTCAATTGGTAGCCAGCATGAATCGGCCAGCCTCTAGGCTTCAGCATCAATGGCCAATTCAGTCGGTAGCCAGGAAGAATTGGCCGGCTCCTAGGTTTTCAGCATCAATGGCTAATTCAGTTGGTAGCCAGGAAAATTGATAAGCCTCTAGGTTTTCAGCATCAATGGCTAATTCAGTCGGTAGCCAGGAAAAATTGGCCAGCCTCTAGGTTTTCAGCATCAATGGCTTATTCAATTGGTAGCCAGGAAGAATTGGCCGGCTTCTAGGTTTTCAGCATCAATGGCTAATTCAGTTGGTAGCCAGGAAGAATTGATCAGCCTCTAGGTTGTCAGCATCAATGCAGCAGGGATTGGCCAGCCTCTAGGTGATCACCGGCAGTGGGCAGTTCAGTCGGTAGCCAGCGGGTATTCGTCAGACTTTAGGTTGTCAGCATCTGTGGCTGGTTCAGTCGGTAGCCACGAGAAATTCATCAGCCTCTAGGTTGTCAGCATCAATGCAGCAGGGATTGGCCAGCCTCTAGGTGATCACCGGCAGTGGGCAGTTCGTTTGATTATAAGAGCCGGCACACGGAGACGCCCCATTATTGTAATGATGACAGATGCGTCTGGCTCAGCTGATAGAGTGCCGGCCGTAAACAGCTCGTTAGAAATAGTTGTAATCTTTAAAATGATTGTGCCATGATGGAGGAACAGAAACGACTGCAGATTTCAGTTGACACTCAAGAATTTATAATTATAATTAACAGATCGCGTTGTAACTGGATGTGTTCCGTCCACTCGTGTTAATTTTTGAAATTTGACTGCCGAATATTGTGGTGTTTTTAGCTATTTATAATTTCTCTAGCAAGCCCTCTTGTGACGTCAATATTTTTACCACAACTTGTTTACGTTTCAGACGCAGGTGTTTTTAGGTGAGAAAAATAATTTCGCACAGCGACTGGTTTGTCAATATTTTGATTTTTCTCCGGCTTGATTCGCCTAGTAACCGATTATTTTGGTGCATTTTTCAACTCGTAAATTTTATAATATTAAATGCAATAAATTCGTGTTTTCATGTTCGATACACTTGGCATTGATCTTGGATAAGTTAAATTTCAAGGAATTCGAGTAGACAGTGTGTGGGGATCTTAAAGTAATTTCTATGATACTTGGACAGCAAGGTGGTTACATAAAATTTCCCTGTTTTCTTTGTGAATGGGATAGTCGTGCCAAAGCTAAACACTGGAACCAGAAAGTGTGGCCGAAAAGAACATTGAAGGTCGGAGAGAAAAACGTGCACTTTGAATCTTTGGTTGATCCTAAAAAGGTTCTTCTACCACTGCTCCATATCAAACTTGGGATGATGAAGCAGTTTTTGAAGGCATTGCCAAAAGATGGCGAGACATTTAAATACCCTTTAAGCAAGTTTCCTGGTCTGTCTGAAGCAAAGCTGAAGGAGGGAGTTTTTGTTGGTCCTGAAATTCGTAAGCTGATGAAAGATAACAACTTTGAAAATGTGATGAACGATGTTGAGAGGTCAGCATGGAATTCTTTTAAAAATGTAGTTACGAAGTTTCTAGGGAATCAGAAGGACCCGGACTTAAATTTCGTAGAAAATATGTTGTACATATTTAAAAATCTGGGATGCTCAATGAGTTTAAAACTCCATTTTTTGTACTCCCATTTGGATTACTTCCCGGAAAATCTTGGTGCAGTTAGTGAAGAGCAAGGTGAGAGGTTTCACCAAGATTTCAAGGAAATGGAGAGAAGGTATCAAGGTTGATGAAATACAAATATGATGGGCGACTACTGCTGGATGCTGCATAGGGAAAATATAACGTCCCACAAACGAAAAAGCACAAAACGAAGCTTCCAAACTAAAAAAGGCAGATTTTATAATTATTTATAATTGTATATAATGTAAATAAAATATATTATGACTTAAAATTAATTAAATTTGTATAATTTTATGATTTTTTTCTTTTGAACATTTCCTTCAGAAGTAGTGTGTAAGGCGGGTTTCGCCTATATTTTAATTTCCACTTTGCGGAAAATCCTTACGTGATGGGTCGAATTGGATGGCATTCTCGAATTTAGCATACCGAAATACATATAATTCAACCATTACCATTTAAAAAAAAAATTAAAATGTCAATTTACAGACCTATTTTAGTATTAAATCCAATAAATTAATTAATAATTGTTTATTTGAAATGTGTGTTGGTTTGTTTTTTATTGTTTCGTTACCTACATTTGACAAATGTATTTTTAACATTATTATTATTGTAGAAAGCAATCTCTTTGTGGTTTGACATATTTAATAAAATAAAATAAAATACTTTTGTTTTAAAACCACGAGTTTTTAATAATTTTTATAACCGACCGGTTTCGCTTTACTCAAGCATCTTCAGGGTACAGATTATTACATTAATGACATAATTTAAAGATTTACCTTTCTATTTGAGCTACTGGTCTAAAGTTTATGGATTCTAGTGTTTGTGAAGTCATTTTTCAGTTCAATAACAGTATATATTCGCAATTAAACGTATTTTTAGTGGAACAATTTAGTTGTTAGAAAACAACTACAAATCAACATGGCCGCTCATTTTAACTAGCCGACTCCTGATTGGTTGAAAGTGGAGATTGAACATTCAAGACCTCAACGTTTGGCGGGATGTTGAACAAATATCTGTGAACTTTTAAAAAAATATTGTATTCATAACGTCGAGTATTTGAATGTTCAATATCCGGGAGTTTGAACAAATAAGAACTAAAACATTGTTCAGTGAGTGGATATTGGCACTCGAAAAATGTTGAAAATGTCAACAAAAAATATGTTTTTTTGAGCTTCATTAATGCGCAATAGGCTAATGAACATATTGGCATTCATAACTCAGTTTTGCAAAAAAAGGTCTATTGAACATTCAAGAACTAGGTCAGCGACATAACATACAAAGTTAGTAATAGCATAAATCATTGAAGAAGTGTATTATATATTTTAATATTGAAGACAATATTAGCAATTCCTAAACGAATATTTGAAACAGAAAAAGATACGGCTCGAACCCAGTTTCTTTTTTCTGATTTATCTGTTTCAAATTTTCGTTTAGGAATTGTTAATATTGTCTTCAATGATTGAATATTACAATTTGAAGATTCATTCATTAAGTTATTCCTAAAATTAGAAGTAATTTTTTTTTTCATTATAAGTAAGAAAAATGTGATTATTTTATTATTAGTAAGGCAAAATTGGTCTTACTTCGGACTCATCTATAACACACTTCTGTCGGTTTATTTGTTCAGTGCCCACTCCACGGCCCAGTCCGAATAATACTGCCGAGAATTACGAGACAATTCGGGACGGGCAGCGAGCGATCTACGCGCGATTTGGCCCATAAAAATGGAAATGCGAATCATAAAATATTCGGCCTAGTCAAATATTCCCTAACGTTCCGGACGCTTAATTCGAGACGGCTTGATTGTGCTTCTGGCCCCATTGCAATTAATATCAGTCGAACTATTTGGTCGTTTGGGGCATAAATAGAACACTCTGTAAAAGGGTTACACAAAGGATCGTGGGCCAATTATTATGGAATAGATAAGGAAGTTTTGCAAATTTTAGTATGCTCACAGTAAATGAGTGGAAAACGATGGAAATTTCAAAAATTTGATGGTTGGCGTAACTAAGCGATTACGTGGTTTAAGGTTAATGTTCCTGCAGCTAATCAAACTGAGAGATTTAAAAATAAATAAATTTATGAATTAAATTAAATTAAAAAATGTCTCCAATTCAATGATCGTGAGAGCAAATTTTGCTAAAGAGTTAATAGGGTTAATTTTTTTAAACTAATAAATGACAGTATCAATTTCTATGCGAAATCTTAAAGATTAATTTTATTACGTCCGTGACTTATATTATTATTCATGTTCTTGAATATGTAGATGAAATTTATTTAGTCCTGTGATAAAAAACAAGGCAATTTTAGAATTTTTTTTACTAAATTTACTATGTAACTATTTTAAGTTTTTCTTGAATTTAAAAACAAATATATTTTGTAATCATTCATGATAATCTTCGAATAATGTTTAGATTTTGTTACTTTTGTTAAGAGTCAGAATAATAGAAGACTGTATGAGACCATGTATGAATGTGATAAAGGCATGGAGTGTGCGTCAAGACCGAGTTGCTTGGGCGGTCTGTCCTCTCTGCCTACCCCTACGCGGAAACGGCGTGATGGTTGATTAGTTCGAATCGAACCAAAATACTGTCCATCTGAAGAAATGTCGAAAGCAATACATATTTTCTCACCATGGAGCTTTCAAAACATCAAAGAAAAATAAATGAAAAATCACTGCGTCCCGTGTTGCCTTCGTCTGATCTCAAATACAATCTGTAATTTCAGCGGACTGCGGTATCGGAGCCGACCTAAACCCCCCTCCCTAAACCAGCGTAAAGCCAGGACATATGGCGCTTTCCTTCAAATCAATAAATCTCATACAAAAACCTTTATTCACAGCCTTTCAGAGGTACGGGAGATAGTGCGAAAGGGTTGATTATTAATTAAGATTGTAAGGGATGGATTCAAGATTTGGTTTTGCTGCGGTTCTCGCACCATGTGACAAAGGAAAAGAGTGGGATCAATTTCTCACGTTCATGAAGGTACTTTTTTAAAAGTATTTTCGCTCAGATTTATGGCGAAAGCTTGAGTCTATGGTATAAACCCACCTAAAGATAGGGTTATGAATAAAGTAATTTAATTCCTCATTGTTGAAATATGAACTTTGTTCACTGAAGTTACTATTTGATTTAAGAAATCACACGAAGTTATTTATTTTCACCCAAATGTGTTTTTTTATGAAATTAATGATTTAATAAAGATGTGTTGACTATTTATTGTAGTAATAATGATAGTGCAATAGGCACATGGTTTTATTTTATAAAAAATTGTTACAAATCTTAACACTCGAGTCAAACACATGTGATATCACACAGAAAAGTCACATATTTAATGAACAATGCGATCGGTAAACTAAATATGCAACCAGTATAAAAAATAAAAATGTAGTCACTTTGGAAACTCGCATATTTTGGCAAAGTATTCCGAAAGGGATCCGATTGATCACTATTACAAAATCTTTAAATAAAATGTAGACAACTTTCCCACATCTATTATCAATATTATGCCCTCGGCTTACAGGTATGTGAGTATGATAGTTTGTTTTAATTTTTTTTTCCAAAAAGGTAGCATATTGTCTCGTAGTGTTTTATATATGGTGTGATTTTTTTAAACAATTTGTTTTTAAGACCCGCTTGAACTCTGCAAAATTCTGGATGTCAGCAATATTTGGGGCAAGCTTTTTTACAGATGCTCAAATAAATAAAATAATATTTTATATAATTTTTGTAGAGGCAAAAAACCAACCCCAAAGTAAACATGTATTTTCTAATCAGTTCCTTGCGTTGTGCTTTACGATCTACAACGTTCATTTGAAAACCTTTTCGATATATTGAAATCCCTTTTCTCGATACGCAAGAAAAAAATAAAGTGTTGCCATTGATTTATAATACTGACGTTTCAACAGACGAGAGAACTAATAAAACATTTTATTAAAAAGACAATTTCTTTTCCGATCTCCATTAATTATTGCTCTATATTTTAGCAACTGCTAAATACTTATTTTCTTTTATAACGTCGGAGAATAAAATAAGTTGCAAATTCTCAAAAATATTCAAGCGAAATAGATTTTCAAAAACAACTTCATTGTTAAAGGAGCTAAATCAGCTAGCGGTAAAACTGATGCTAACATTGAGCGTAATTGTATTAATACATCAATTAATATATTTTAAACAAACTGCTATCTAAATACTTAACAAACAAAATTATAATCAACGAGGACATTCACAGATTTAACAAGAGGTCGTGCAATGTAACCGGACATCCGAAAAAGGACAAAGTTAATACGCAAAACAGTTTAGTAGGGTTAAATGACTAAAAAATTTATTTACTTAACGCCTTAGTAGAATTTTACATGAAGTTCTAGTAATATAGTTGTATCAACTATAATTTGTTTTAGTATGTTGAATCCAGTAGGTGAATGGTATTGATTTATAAAATAGGTTAAATGTGTAATGCTCTTTCAAAAACCATAATATTCTACACCGATTTATAATTTTTTTAATTGATGTAAAAACCTAAAAGCAAGATAAAATGTTATATTAGGTAAGATATGATTAGTCATTTGTAAACTCAAATGTAGAAATAACCAAAATAAAAAAAAATATACGTATATTTTCACTCAAAGAAATAAATAATTCAGAAGTTACAATGTCACAGAAGTCACCCTACATACGAAAATAATTTCTCTCACGGCCTTTGTCATCTTTAGGGGCGCTGTGTGGAGGTATTTTAATGCTTTTAGCGCTATGAAGGGTGGGTATGAATCTAGGGATCGATGTGTCTAGGAGTGACAAATGCTTGTTTGACAATAGTAACTTATGTGAACTTAAGAGTTTCAACATCATTTTGTTGTTTTGTAACTTTGGTCTTTGTGCATATTTGAGTTGATTGTACATAAAGTTGAAAGGAAAGAACATCTGAAAACTATGTTTTAATGGTTTGGAAAATGTTTTTTTGGATATTCAAATAAATGAAAAACAGACTCATATCTAGTCGTGTCTCCCATCACTGATTTTAGTGGTATTATTTATTTGGCAATATTATTGTTCATTGTTCATTGAATTCTCTATTTATATGACAAAACCATTTCCGAACCCTTTCCTATCTTTTCCATTATGTTAATTCCGGTTCCATATTCTTTTCTCATCCCTTATCTGCCTTCCTTTCTACGAGCACAGCCATCTGAGAGAACCTTATTCAGATTACTAAATTATTTGTTCTTTATCCATCTGTTTCATCTTCATATTTTCTTATTCGAAAACCTTCATAAAAGGATTAATAAAAATGTTACTGCTGGCCCAGTTTGTCAAATGATGGCTGATAAACAAAAGCTTAGCTGAATCGAGTATGTAAAATATGTAATTTTTTTTATGATATGTGCTGATGTACAACACCTATGGGTATCTTTTACGTCCATATCATAAAAGGGAGACAATTCCAAAATCTACCAGATCCATGGTTTTCAAAATGTATTTATGCTATGTTTTAGGTTAGACCGTATTATCACTGTATTTTATATTATTTCCAAAGCAACAAGAGTTTATTTTATTTATAATGCACACAATAGACAATATGGTTGACATTAAAAAGATTACAAATAATAGTAACATTAAAAATAGTTTATTTCAGAATGTGTGTAGGGGTTATGCAATGAAATACATTTCATATTTTGAAATAACGAAAATAATAATCAGACATATAAATCATATGGAAAAAAATTAGACAAAATAACAATACATTTTAAAGCTACATAAAATATAAACAGGAAACTAAAGAAAAATTGTACGACGTATTGAAATAAGAATTAAATATGAAGTATGAAAAACAAAGATAACAACAAACAATAAAGTTTGAGTTAAAGTTAATTAAATTAAGTGAAAACAAGAGATTCGAGAAATTTTGTGAAGATCTGGGGGATATCGCTAAATATGTCTGGAAACTTGCCACTGCAGTGCATGTTATTACATAGTTAACAAATTCTCACAAGAGGCTGCGAGAAGGTTATGTTCATTGGAAAGCAATGTTGGGTTTTCTTAGTAGATGGTGATCGATATTGATTTTAATTGTGGAGAAGAAAAAAGATTCTACATTGTTATTAATAATGTAGAAAATTGAAATTTGCTTTTCTAAAAATTTTCATTTTTGTCACGACGTTAATTTAATCGTACTAATTTAAAATATTCAAGCCATTTCTAATTGTTGAGAAGCATTGAGAACAATCTCTTTTAGAATAATACCCGAATAGTAGATTTTTAATAGTCTCTTTTGAACTGAATCGATCAAAATTATAGCTTTGGACAGAAAAATTTCATAAAATATTCATTTAAAAAATATATATAGCTTTTTTTGCATTATCAAGAATATCAAAAATATAAGCTCAAATATTTAAAAAAAACATCCTTCGCTGTGTAAAAAAAAGACGCCGTGGTTTGATCTATATTTTAAATATTAATATTCGCTGGAAGACTAACTAACTAACTAACCAACTAACCATCACGCCGTTTCCCCGCAGGGGTAGGCAGAGAGGACGGACCGCCAAACAACTCGGTTTTGGCACACATTCCTTGCCTCATTCACATTCATACATCGTCTCATACATACTCTTCTATTGTTCTGACTCTTGACATGGCCCGACCCAAGTATCTGATTCACTTGGTCGTGCCATGTCTTCCTCGGGCGTCCCCGACTTCTGCTACCATTCACATTTGCATCGTATATTCTCCTTACACTCCTTTCTTCGCTCATTCGCTCTACATGCCCAAACCATCTAAGCGTCCCTTTCTTGATCTTACTCATTACGCTTACATCAGCCTTGCACTCTTTGCGGATATCCACATTCCTCACACGATCATACATGGTTTTACCACACATACGCCTCAGGGATCTCATTTCAACAGCATTCAATCTACTTTCATCCTTTCTTTGCCAGTTCCATGCCTCACTTCCATACATTAGGGTAGGTACCAGCACTCCATTGTGGACTGCTAACTTCGCTTCTTTTGACAATTTTTTGTTATCGCCAACTGCGTTCAGTCCTCCATTAATGGAGTTACCTGCATTTACTCTTCTTTCAATATCTCTGTCAGCCTTCCCATCTCTCGTAAACATGCCTCCTAAATACACAAATTCATCCACCTGCTCCAAGTATTCCTCATTCACAGCTATATTGCACACTGTTTTCGTACTTTGTCTTTCAAACACCATTACTTTAGACTTACTTACATTCATCATTAACTCATTCTTCATGCATACTTCGTTCATCCTAGACACGAGAGACTGCAGATCATCCATACTATTAGCAATCAGCACCGCATCATCAGCGTACAACAGGCAACATACTTTCAGATTGGAAGACGGATCCTAAAAGTAGTGATATGTAAGTATATGGTTTAAAAGCAGGTGCTTGGTTTTGAGAAATACTAGATGAACGACATAAAACATGTTTGGTTAAAGATTCAATCGATAACTACGTTAACCACCAAAATCACAATTTATTTATTGTATGTACATACTCGCACATTAAAATAAGTATCTACATATTGTTTTATCATTTTTTTGTAAATAAGTATGAATGGCAATGGTTGTAGGAGTGAAAAACATAACTGAGAAACATTTATTATACACATATTCGAAGTCTCTTTATTTCACATTTAAGTAAACAGCTGACAAAAATAAATCAGTGGAACAAAATACACGTTTATAAATTAATGCCAAACAATAAATACTCTATACTTAAACTCGCCTACCGACATGAAATTTCACAAATGTCTAGAAGAACCCCGCAAACTTGTTTTCCAATAAACCTTGTTATTTACAATTCCCCTATATTCCGTACACAAAGACCGCCAATATACCTTCAATATATCGTTTCCATTGTGATACAGTCGAAAGCAGTCTGGCGTCTTGCGGTTTCAACAAAAATGTATTCAATATAAGGTACTTAACGTCAGCTGGAATCCGTATTAGTTTTTCGATTTTAATGGGACGGAATAAGTGGGTGAAAATTACTACATTGTGGTTGTTTTAACAATAGAGATGACTAGAAATACCTTTAATGTATTGAACTGAATGATTCTCTGTAATAATTGGAATGTTTGTACAGGTGAAAACGTATCACAAAGCTTTTCGGAAAACTGTTTCTCATTATTTAAAAGAAATATATTATGTATCAAATCTTTGAATTTTATTCGTCCTGTAAAGTTTGGTCCTTCGGGCCGGATATTTATTTTTGTTCAACTAGTCGTAAAATCATCTACTTCCTTTGCCACTTTTCAATTGATTTTTCAGTTCGATTACTGAAAGAGGAGTTAATTAGTGTATCATTTGCAATGTTACACCACAATTATAATAATAATAATAATTTATTCCAGGATGTGGTGAGGTTGGTGCAATCCCAAATATCCCGTATATAGATTTGCGGTCCTCTGTGTTTCCTCCCCCTTTCAAAATTGGTCTCTTCATGAACTATATTCACATTTCCTCTTGCCAAAAAGACTCTCACACAGTTTTCCCAAAGATGACATGTGGAGTTCATAAAACAAACAAAAATTCTGGATTTCAAGGACAGTACGAAAAAAAAAAGGTTTTGGTGATGTTCTGACACACGCGCTTTGTACTACCGTCCTACTTACTACTCAAAGAAGCAAACTGATTTCAACTTCTTTATGTTTTAAGTAGGTAGTGCTAGTTTGGTGGATAGGTAGATACAACTTCGAACCATTCTTGTTCACAAAAGACTTTCTTATATATGTAAGGATATAGCATGTGGGTATAAACGCGTGTCGCGTATGTGTGCAAATGAATGTGGGGTAAAGCACGAAGCTTACAATAATAATTTATTGAACTACTTAAATTAACTCTCGACCAAACTTTACACATTAAAATCATTGTTCAGACCAATTTAGCTGCATTCCCTCTCAATATATTTCCCCAAACCCAGATCTTCCAGCAACCACTTCTACAGCCTCAGAAACTAAACTTATCTCAGGTGGCTTCATGATTAGCAACATCCACCCTTTTAAGTTGGTGGACATTATTTGTTTGCGTTAATTATCGAGTTATATACATGGAGTCTACATTCCTTGCAAAATTAGTGTAAAATATTGTTACCGGCGGAGGGTGTGGCGGTTGTCGATGTCGCCCGAATCTTTCAGACCGCGAATAAACTCAACGAACGGAGTCGCCGGCGGCCACGCGCCGCTACGGAGCATTTTGGCTACCGGCACGCCAAATTCAAGTGTTCTTTGAGATTTTTAACATTAATAGGTCTATTTACCGGATAAAGGGTTATACCATTGTTTTTCCTGTATTTTCCAGTACGACTTGTACAGCGTGTCAATATGTACAATATGTCAGCGTGTATGTCGGCATTTTGAAATTATCGCTGGAGGTCTGTACCCGGCAAGCGCTTATAACCGACTGAAGCCCGTAGTTGCCGTAGTATCTCACAGCGGACAATTTTCCGATGTGTGTAGTCCATGCTTCGAACACCAATGTAAACTCTATCTATTTACATCAATGGCACTAAGTGGATCTTTGCATTTGCAATCCTGGTGTCTTCTTCGCTCTATCGATAGCTACTATGCTTTAACTTTGTGGTTATAGTCTTGGAAAAATATTGATTAATGCCTTGCAATAATAGTATTCGTCGGTTACAATCATTTGTGATTATGACAATCTTTTATGTTCATCATATTAAATACGTTTGACATCGATTCTTAATGGCAATGCGAAGACAAAATTGTAAAGTAGATGTTTTGAACATGTAAAATTGATTAACGAAGAAAGGGACATAATGAAGTCCTTCGCCTCTGTAGTATTGTTGATGTATTAAAATCCTTTTAAAAACATGATTGCAGACCGTTTCCTAATACACTTTTATTAATTATTAAAGACAATATTAGCGATTTCTAAACGAAAATCTGAAACAGAAAAATCAGAAAAGGATACGGTCACATCTAGAACTTGAACCCAGGATTATTACGTCAAAATATTTTGGAACGCGTGTTCATGCATCTGCATTTTTCCTGACAATATACTATGACGAAATGCGAAAATATTAGAATTTTTATGAACACATGTTTCAACATCACTATAAAACATTCGTGTTTTACCGAAAGTTTATTAGGAATCATATCAATTCATTCGCTAAAGGCCAAGAGATTCTTAATAAATTATCAATATTAGGTATATGTCGTTAAGTTTTCTCCGTGTGCCTACCCGTGTTGGGCCACACCGTGGTTATATAGTTAATTAATTTTACCAGAATACCCCAGTGGAGATTTCCCCTCATAAAAAAACACTCTTACTATAATAATTTATATTAGTATAATAACTTCTCTGACTAAACCAGGAATCGTTTCTATGATTTCAAATAAATCAGGGCAAATTACTTTCTTGTAATGAGTTATAAGATAGAAATTTTTTTCTTTTAATACTTTCTTATAGTCTTATAATACTATAATGTGGGAATAACTAATAACACAAAAAGGTGACCCAGTTAAGTCAACGCTTCTATCCTTCCATTGCTGAATAAGTGCATAACTCGTAATGGGTTCCTTCTATTTACATGGAAAATAAATTTCACATGGCAAATGCAAGAAATCTCATCTCGCAACGCAACAAATGCCCAACCACTCATTTTGCACGACTGCGTTTGCAATATCACTTAAAACCACAAAACTGATAAAGAGAAGTGTGTTTTGGGACGGTCTTTATGCCAAAAGCCTGGTCGAGTTTACCTCACCTTTTTAAACTAGTAGTTTTGGGTATAGAAGAATCGCGTAATGTTGGTTATTGCTATTAGACAGCTCGTACCGCTCATGCACACTCTAGCGGAGTAAAAAGGCACTATCAAAAACGGCTACCATCTTGACAGGATTGACTGGACATGAAGCATACAAAAAAAGCATTGGAATTATTTCTTATATTATAAAATCACAATTTCCATTTCCCGTGTATGGCCTAGTAGCCGAAAGATCTTATTATCTAGGTAAGTCTAGAGCTATTAGCTACACGAGCTTAAATCACACTTCTAGGAAGTTTTGTTCAGTACTTCTTAAAACTCGTCACCGGGAACGCATTTGTGTATGTGTTGGTAGGAAGGAGTATTCAGAATAATAATTGTTAGCATGACAAAGTTAAGTAACCCTATTCCATAGGGATCTGCACAGGATCTTGCAGCATTTGGTTTATGTCGATAGCGTATCGACGCATAGACTAAGTTTTCAGCCAGGAATGGCGATTCAATTCTCTGCTAAACATTATGGAACAAGCAAATTTTTACGCTTACAGTATTACAATGGTAGTTGGAAGAATTCGAATTTTGTGCAATTATTTGTAATCTGTAACAGTTTGTGTTTCATTTCATTATCTTCACATCAGTTTATATCTGCCTTGACAAAGAAACGGCAAACCTCTAGTGTGTCAACATATCCTTAAAAATATTTTCAAAAAATCAGTTCTCTGAATATAAGTAGCTCCTCTGGAAAAACTGCATATAGTAGATAATAAACTACTTTTATAAATAAATGTTAACATTATCTGGTAGGATGGTAAAATTTACAAAAACATAATTTTGTCACAGACTAGTACGTTATCACTAAAATAGATTCAATTGGCGCACTTCAATAATTTAGTTTCAGTGATCAATTTAAGTCATAATTGGTTGGATATGTTTATTAAACAAAATGATGTGCTAAAAGATATTTTTTTTCAATTCAGTACGTCACAAACTATTTTCCAGAGTACATAAAGGTATAAAGTTTATACCACCGATTGTTGCATATTTTTTTTACCAATAGATGCATTTACTCAAATTATGCTTTCGGTGATTTTTATCAGCTAAACATAACTTTCCCAAAACAAAACATTGCAAGTTAAGGGATTGATCAAAACATAATTTGGGTAAATTAAAAATGTCAACAGAATCATTGGTGATTTAACAATAATTAGAAAAGTTTTAATATGACCCAACCCGTTTACGAAAAGGGTTGTAATAATTAATATTAAACCAACATTTTCTCACGGAGACCTCTGCTTGTTAGTTAAATATATTTATCCTTTTACAATACATAATTTATGAGGCAACCTTCCCTCTTTGAGGGGTGGTAAATTAATTTCTATTCAATAGCGCCCCTTCCCACGGGCTCCTTACATACGCTACAGAGAAACAATAGATTAAAAGCCTTGCGTAAGCCTCCAAGATAACACGCATATTGGACCCGGGAGGCTTTGACGTCACAATCGATAAGCCATTAGTACAGAGGTGTGTACTGTATGTAACACAGTTAGCAACACACTTCACAATTAGAGGACAAATCATGTATTTTATGATTAAATTCACGATTGCAGGACGGAGTAAACATCGCGGTGGATGTTGTGTTAAAAAAATATTTGAAGAGAGAGGGTAATATTTTTATTTATTATTTATAAACGACTTTATTACAGTATGTAATTATCACAATATTCATTGACATATATATACGAGTATTATATTGTGTAGAACATATAACATAACTATTTAAAAATGAATAAAAATACTATAACTATTGTTACGTAATACAAGTCACCCTATAAAAAAGATGCACACTTTAGCCTCGCTTTCCCCATGCCAGAAGGTCGTGGCGTACGTGACAAAACGCAGCGAGCCGCCGCGTGATCGGCACAGACCACCCAGTCAGTCATCGCTAGCAGAGCTCGCAACGCTCCGCCACGCGGCAGTCTCAATCCCACTCGGGCCCCGGTCGGTCGCTTCCCGCGCTGCGCCAGTCGAGAGCGGACCTCGGGGATTGCAACAGTGTGTTTCTCGCAGAGCGAACCACAAACGCTCACAATGTTCGAGCGCGCGGAATTACGTAATAATAGAAACAGACGCGATCTCGTGCCAGTTTCCTACTAGATGCATTTCGCCATCAAACTTCCAATCATGTTTATTATCTCGGTTCGAACTAAACTCAGTAGAGTTCCGTTTCCGTGTAAAATCCCGAGTGAATATCACCACATCAACAGTACCGCCGCTTTTGAGCGCGGGAAACCTGGTCAACATGATGTACCATACCCCATCAAGGCGAATCGTAAGCTTTCAACCTATCCCCTTTCTTGTGTTCAATTCCTGTAACTTCTTGTAAAGATACTCGTTTCATCCGGTCGTCACAGAGAGTGTAGAGAGTAGAGATCCAATGTATACCTGTGTTTCTTTAGAAGATGATTAATATACCTTGTGCCTTTTACTTATGTGTTATTATTGTGATGTCCTTTTCCAACCTCCTGACCGATGGACGAGCTGCTGATCAAAGAACTGCCCACCCCTGATTGTACACGAGTCATCTGCTTTACCTTTCTACTGAGCTTAGCCAATTTATAACCAGGTTCGAGTCCCGGTTTATCCATAAGTTAGCACTGGCCCCTTCAACGTGGATTTTTTCTTTGGTTATTAGTAGTCCATCGGGAGGTCAAATTGGAAATAAACTTGTACCCTTTCACTGTTTTTCATGTCTTGCTTTGTATTAACAATTGAATAACTATGTTTTCTTCCAATAAATCATAGCTGTTCTACAAACCATCGCGTCAAATCTAAAACAACCGTGTCACATTAAAGCCATTCGGTGTTAAATTACAAGTTTTACGAATCGTCACTCGACAAATTTTAAGTACCGGTATTCTATCACAAAGTGCGCAATCAACGTTTACTTCTTTTCGGACATCTCAAACATCACATTGTGATCCAAAACCACAATGGTTTACTTTCCAAGTGCAACTATTAGAGAGAATGAGCCACAATAAAAAATACAATTCAACAGTTTCAAATCTTGTTCATGATACAAAATAAATTCCTTGTTAGTGGAGCCATAAGCCAGCATCGTTCTGCAAAATACATAGACAAGGAAACTAAAGCCCTTCTGTCATTTGATAATTCCGCTTTATATGTGATGAAGGTGGGTCGAGTTTTCCTTTTTAAAGTAGAAAGCCGATCCACTCTTTACATATAATTGAGATTCGCGATTGACGTAAGTCCCTGACGTTCGGCACTTCTACGCGAGTGGGCCAGTCGTTTGTCCAGTGAAGGGGAAGCTTGCGAATAAATAACCAAACATTGGTTCTGCTTAAATTCAGACAATTTGTCACGAATCACAAAAATCCTCCCAAAAATTGTTGAAAGAAACAAACAATACTCTCTCGAAATCTGCACTTTGAAATTTTTCGGAAATTTTTTTTCAAAACGCACATCTCAGGGACTTTTCCACTAAAATTGCAAGGAGACCCCTGGCCGTTTTTTTTCACAAATCAAGGACTTTGAAATTTTTTTGATAAATTTAATTTTTCGGAAATTTGGTTTTTTCGGAAATTTTTTTCCAAAACGCACAATCTCAGGGACTTTTCCACTAAAATTGCAAGGAGACCCCTGGCCGTTTTTTTTTTTCTCAAATCAAAGACTTGGAAATTTTTCAAAAAATTTCCTTCACTCATCTAGGACTTTGAAATTTTTCGAAAATTTTTTTTCAAAACGCACAATCACAGGGACTTTTCCACTAAAATTGCAAGGAGACCCCTGGCCGTTTTTTTTCTCAAATCAAAGACTTGGAAATTTTTCAAAAAATTTCCTTCACTCATCTAGGACTTTGAAATTTTTCGAAAATTTTTTTCAAAACGCACAATCTCAGGGACTTTTCCACTAAAATTGCAAGGAGACCCCTGGCCGTTTTTTTTTCTCAAATCAAAGACTTGGAAATTTTTCAAAAAATTTCCTTCACTCATCTAGGACTTTGAAATTTTTCGAAAATTTTTTTCAAAACGCACAATCTCAGGGACTTTTCCACTAAAATTGCAAGGAGACCCCTGGCCGTTTTTTTTCTCAAATCAAAGACTTGGAAATTTTTCAAAAAATTTCCTTCACTCATCTAGGACTTTGAAATTTTTCGAAAATTTTTTTCAAAACGCACAATCTCAGGGACTTTTCCACTAAAATTGCAAGGAGACCCCTGGCCGTTTTTTTTCTCAAATCAAAGACTTGGAAATTTTTCAAAAAATTTCCTTCACTCATCTAGGACTTTGAAATTTTTCGAAAATTTTTTTCAAAACGCACAATCTCAGGGACTTTTCCATCAAAATCCCAGGACAACCCCTGGCCGTTTTTTTCACAAATCTAGGACTTTGAAATTTTTCGGAAATTTTAGTTTTTCGGAAATTTGAAGTTTTTTCGGAAAATTTTTTTCAAAACGCACATCTCAGGGACTTTTCCATCAAAATCCCAGGGCAACCCCTGGCCATTTTTTTCACAAATCAAGGACTTTGAAATTTTTTCGAGAAATTTTTCAAAACGCACATCTCAGGAACGTTTCCATCAAAAACACAAGGAAACCGCTGGCCATTTTTTTTCCATATTGGGACTTCAAAAAAATTTTTCACAAAATTCTTCACCCATCATCACAAGCCCATCTTTTTTTGAAAAAACTCAGCAACAACACTCTCTCACAAGGTGCTCTGTACTTCTCTGCAAAACTAGCTCCTCGCTTTGTTAAAGCAAAAGTGCTGAGAAAAATCTCAGATGTAGTATACACCCTATCGGACGCCTCTGGTAAACACATTGGTAACTACCACGTGAAAGATATTGTCAAACTAGGAAGCGTGGACACAATGGACACCACCTTCACTAGGTCACACACACATAGCTAACAAAATTTTGGCTCTACCTTTGTCCCACGAGATTTGGCCCTCGTGCAGACAAACAGCATGTCTTATCGCGTTAGTTTCATATAAAAACTCGCATTTCGACCTCTGCAAGGTAACCTTTTTTTCTAAAACACAGAAGTGTCAACTGTGGTTTTAAATCATTTCTCACCAATACATGTACTACTATGCTCTTTTGTATAAACCCTTTGTTATTTTTGTTTCTTTGTCACACCTCACCGTGTAATGTATATAATTTGTACTCATATTTTGTACGTACCTTCTCTGGAACTGATCATTCTAGTCAAGAGACTTTTTCCGCCTCCCAAAACAATTTATGCTCCCGGAGTCATGACCCTGGACATCATTTGTTAGTCGTTACCATTCTGACACTTACGACACTAAATACATAACTATTTTTTGTCTTAAATACCACAAAAGTCACGTACAACATTGTTTTGTAAATATTTTTTCTGTTCTTTGTTCTTCACATTGTTTTTTCACTTTGTTATTCACATTGTTCTTTACATTGTTCTTTCACATTTGTTCTTCACATTTGTTCCAATGGGTTACATCGTACATAAAACAATGGCCCTTTTGCAACATACACCCAATTGAGGTGAATATTCTACCCCTGTAATTTGTAATCATAATGCGTGTGTAAATTCCAGTTTGGTATCGTCATTTGATTCAAATTACACAGGAGTAACAAATAAAAAGTTACAATTACTTTGTTTTAAAGTTTTTTCAGTTTTTTCTAAAAAAATTGAATGGCGCTCAACATTCCCATTTGCTCTAATTTGTTGTTTTTTTCAGAATTTGATATTGACACGTCAATTCTGAAAAAGGTTGTTGTAAAGGAGAACAAACACCGATTTGTCCTCCTCATCAATAACATTGTATAATACATAACACCTTTCGGTCACATTGAGTTTGTAAAATCTTAAGATCTCAACTTCCTGACCCCAATTTGTTATATTATGTACTATATTTTGACTTAAATAAGCATTAATTTGCCTTGTCAAATACACCGAGCCAGGTCACTCATATTAAGTCATCCTGTGTCTTTAGGTGCCTTCTGTTTCAAATTTGTATCATAAAGTTCACAACATTTGTGTTTGTGGCAATTTTGGCAACACCAAGTGTGTTTCCTTGTTTTTGTTTGGTCATTTTAAGTAAGTAAAACCCTAAAAGGTCTTAAATAAACCACTACAAACCTTTTTTGTAAGCAAAGAGTTAGTAAAACCAAATAGGTCTCTTTTGCTATTTATTGGTGTCTTGTTTAAGACATCCTTGTTGGCATATGTCTTGTATTATTGCCAACTTAAAGCATAGACCCAACCAAAGGTTATGCCACCACAACGTTTTGTAAGCAAAGAGTTAGTAAAACCAAATAGGTCTCTTTTGCTATATTTGTGTCTTGTTTAAGACATCCTTGTTGGCATATGTCTTGTATTATTGCCAACTTTACGCATAAACCCAACCAAAGGTTATGCCATCGTCTTTTTGATAATACCAATAGCCACTACTTGATTGTTTTTGACATTGTGTATGTATCTTTTTTCCGGTATTGAAATGGTACTTTTTTTATTATTGAACGTTGATATGTTATTTTCATGATACATGAGAATGTTACAATATCCACCATGAGACGAGGGATCGTTATAAAATCTAACACTATACATGAGAATGTTATAATATCTACCATGATACGAGAAGTTCGTTATAATTACTTTTTACTGGCTTACATACACTGTGGCCAAAGAGATAATTTGTTCCATTAAATGGTTATAAATATCTATGTTGTACCTTTCCTTTCAATACTAGGGTTCTTTCGTAATTCGTTCAATTTCTACATGAGACGTGGAGACGTTATAATACTTACCATGATTCGTGCGAACGATACAATATCTTGTTGTTGTTTTCTTTAAATAAGTTGACACTATGTACTTGTTCTACCGGACGTAGATCATTTTACCCTGACTTGTCACCCTTAATTGGGGCCCTTTTTTGTATAACTCATGACACTGAGGGAAATGTCCTTCACTGTAGTGAGAATTTTTTGTTCTCTTCAAACAAACATGAAGCTGTGCATTCAGCAATTTTTTACGCTAACTGATACCTGTGGACTTCTTGTCAGCGGACCCAAGAACCATCCACTATCCATTGACCATGGACTAGCCATCAGCTTCACTGTTGGTTATGAGGTATCGTGTCGTGGGAGTTAATTGAGACAGTGACACAAAACCACCTAACTCGTTGTCTGGGAGACGAATAAGAAAAACTCCCAGGTTTGTGAAGCTTGAGAAAGGGTCTGTCATGTTCTCACAAACTGTAGAGGATTAAATACGACCCCTAATCTTTCACCAAATACACGTGAAAGATTAGATTGTTATTACTGTGTATTCTCCTTCACCTTTTCATCAAATTCATGCATATTTGTGTAAAGAGTTAGGAAATTTGCTGGTTGATATATTTCGTCCTCACATAGAGATCGAATTGGGAATTAGCTCAGTCACTATCAATTTTCGCTACTCAATCCTCCATCCTTCTCCCCTCCATCAAACTCTTGTACATTTGTAAAAGTTAGGAAATCTGCTGGTTGACCACATTTCGTTCTCTGAAAGAGATCGAACGGAGAATCAGCTCCATCACCAGCAGACCTTCTCGCTCAACGCCATTTTTTTTTTCTCATCCCTCATTATCCTTGAGGTTAATTTCATGAATCTGGAAGGTGTACCCTACGCACATAGCGTATCGTCTGTCTATAAGACAATCTTTATCCATGAAATTTGCTTCAAATCTCTCCTTTTCACCCCATACCTAGGTAATCAACACATTTCTTGTAATTTTGAAAGTCGTAAGTTGTTATCGCTCAAGCGCTAACACCGGCCATGGAAGGCCAACTTCTTTCAGAAACTTGGTGTTACTACTGTACAACCACTTACCTATACCTTGTATATCAAATAGGTAACCTCACGCCAGTCGTGATAGTTTTTTGTCTCCCCAATCTCGGGATACTCATGGTATAGTCAGCATATTGGATCTCTCTCTGCTCTCTCTCACTCCTCTCTAACCAACGACGTTTTTTTTGTCTTTTTGTCTTTTCTCTTGAACACAATTTGTTTTCTCTCCAAACGTTTTGCATCATTGGTCTACTAGGCAGGTAAACTTCAAGAATTTTGGCTCTAATAATAACCTGTCCCTGGATTAAAAAGAAGACCAGCAGCCCTCCTCATCACCTGCAAGCTGAGCTTCTCTTCTTTGCCGCCTTCACTTCCACCACTCACATCTCTCCAATCTCTGCGTACCAAAAACACCCGACCGCACCCAAATTAGGTGTGAGTCGTGCGTGCAGTTGCAAATCAAGTTGTCTCATCATTCAAACCACATTCAAAAGAACCAACCTCAGAGCATGCCAGCTCAAGGTTAATTATGTTCCTGCAATCAACCACCTGCCGTTTGTGCAAACCAACCACTTGCCGTTTGTGCAAATCAACCACTTGCCGTTGTGCAATCAACCACTTGCCGTTGTGCAAATCAACCACTTGCCGTTGTGCAATCAACCACTTGCCGTTTGTGCAAATCAACTACTGGCCATCGTACAAATCAACCACTTGCCATTTGTACAAACCAACCACTTGCCGATGCGCAAACTCAACATAATAGCCACTACACGCATCAACCATCAATCAACTTATTGGTATTACTCCATGTTAATACCAACTTCATTTCACCTTGACAACCACTGCTCCACCACATCAGCATAATGGAATTCACGCTGGTACAACAACAAAACCCGGATACTTCTGGCCCCCCGCATCACCATCTCTCAACCACAACCAAGAAGCACAGTTCAATTTCTATGGCCCTAGTGATACTTGAGTGCAATCTCAAATGGGTCAAGTTACAGTGAAAATGTAACTTTATAACTTCAGTGAAATTACGTCTACTTGGAACTCTACGAAAACACTACGCTCTTCAAACTTAGCTTACAGACCAATGAAATTTTAGAGTCCTTTTTGTTCTTTTCATCACTGCATAACCTTGTATGTTGTTCTTTTCATCACTGCATAACCTTGTATGTTTGTTCTTTTCATCACTGCATAACCTTGTATGTTGTTCTTTTCATCACTGCATAACCTTGTATGTTATCTTTTCATCACTGCATAACCTTGTATGTTGTTCTTGTCATCACTGCATAACCTTGTATGTTGTCTTTTCACCATTGCATAACCATGTATTTTTTCTTTGTTTTTTTGTAAATCAACACTGTTTTTCTTCTCTCTCTACTTCCCTCACGACAAGGTGAAGAGGATTTTTAGCGCCTAAAGCTTCATTACCACGTCGCCTTTTACTGGCGGAGGGGGAATGTGTTACGTAATACAAGTCACCCTATAAAAAAGATGCACACTTTAGCCTCGCTTTCCCCATGCCAGAAGGTCGTGGCGTACGTGACAAAACGCAGCGAGCCGCCGCGTGATCGGCACAGACCACCCAGTCAGTCATCGCTAGCAGAGCTCGCAACGCTCCGCCACGCGGCAGTCTCAATCCCACTCGGGCCCCGGTCGGTCGCTTCCCGCGCTGCGCCAGTCGAGAGCGGACCTCGGGGATTGCAACAGTGTGTTTCTCGCAGAGCGAACCACAAACGCTCACAATGTTCGAGCGCGCGGAATTACGTAATAATAGAAACAGACGCGATCTCGTGCCAGTTTCCTACTAGATGCATTTCGCCATCAAACTTCCAATCATGTTTATTATCTCGGTTCGAACTAAACTCAGTAGAGTTCCGTTTCCGTGTAAAATCCCGAGTGAATATCACCACATCAACAGTACCGCCGCTTTTGAGCGCGGGAAACCTGGTCAACATGATGTACCATACCCCATCAAGGCGAATCGTAAGCTTTCAACCTATCCCCTTTCTTGTGTTCAATTCCTGTAACTTCTTGTAAAGATACTCGTTTCATCCGGTCGTCACAGAGAGTGTAGAGAGTAGAGATCCAATGTATACCTGTGTTTCTTTAGAAGATGATTAATATACCTTGTGCCTTTTACTTATGTGTTATTATTGTGATGTCCTTTTCCAACCTCCTGACCGATGGACGAGCTGCTGATCAAAGAACTGCCCACCCCTGATTGTACACGAGTCATCTGCTTTACCTTTCTACTGAGCTTAGCCAATTTATAACCAGGTTCGAGTCCCGGTTTATCCATAAGTTAGCACTATGATTAACACCGAATTTGAATAATGGGATGTGATCTTGTTAATAAAAAATTCAGAAAACATAAATGTAAATATGTATATCCGTATACGCATTCAATTATTCATATTTTTGTTTTAAATAAATTTTATTTTATTTGTACCAAGAGTGATAGTACCAAAAATTGATACAAGGTTTGGACAACGATTTCATATATTCCTAGCGCCTAAGGTATAATAGATTCAAACAGAAACAGCAATATAAAACGGACCCTCTTAAAAAAACGATTGCATTATGGCTGATAGAGATTGCCAGAAGACAATCGGAAAACTTCCTGAATAAAATCATGATCTGACTGAATTAAACACTGGACTGGACTGATGACTGAACTGGACTGGACTGAAGACTGGACTGAAGACTGGACTGAAGACTGGACTGAACATGACTAGACTGATGACTGGATGGGAATGAACTGGACTAATGACTGGACAGCACTGGACTGAATACCGGACTGGACAGCACTCGACTGATGACTGGACTGGACTCGATGACTGGAGAAGCAGATTTATAGTTTGCTGTTTTGCAACATGACGTCTCCGCATTTGTCTATCAACACCGAGGCACCCAAATTCGTTATTTTAGTTGTTTTTTAAATGTTATTATTGCTGTTTTTTATATTATTAGTTTTACTACATACATGCATAATGCATATCACCGTGTTATTGTACGTGTTATATGTTCTTATTGTTCTTATTGTTCTATGTTACCACCATGATAGGGGCATTTGCCTAGTCAAGAAAATAATTTACTTGTTAGATATAAAATAATATTATAAGAGATAAGAATTAAAACTGAAGAAAAATAATTTGAGTTGTAACTGTAGAAAAACTAATACGAATTAGCAAAATACGAATACTCTGCATAATCAATATTGAATCTAAATAATAGAACTTGAAATAGTAAAGTTAACAGGATTAATTCTAGAATACTAAACATCAGATTATATATAAAAGGTCCGAATACGCACAATCCATAATTAAACTTTTCAAAAATATACGCTTAAAACAGGAAAATATTGTAAAAATGCAGATTTTAATGAAAAAGCCGCAATTTTTTTGTTTTAAATACCACCAAAATTTACAGCTATATATATATATATATATACTGTATTTTTAGTGATTTATTTTTGGGTTACTATGCCGTGTTGTGTGACCTCCTTATTGAGCCAACGTTTCGGACAGCATTACAGGGTCCATCATCAGGGAAGATGTGTAAAGATTGTGGTGAAGTGTGTGCTTATGTATGTAAATGTTAAACCTTGTCGTCAACTCCAATCCTCTGAGAGCTGGTAACGCATTATTATTTAAGATAGTTTTTTGCGTTTAATTTTGGTGAAGTCGTCAATTATCAGATACCAAGAACATAGAAGAACAAGAAGCATAGCCCCGTCGTCTGTATCGATATTTATGGGATTTTTATGAATTTCTTCCGTAATAAGGCGTAATCTAGGTTTTGGCCAAAGGAGGAGGCATAATACCCCAAATATAAATCTCTGTAATACTTTTGGCCATGGAAATCTCAAATCATATACTGTATTTTTCTACCATTCATGAGAAAGTCTTGACAAGTCATCAATCATCCAGCGCCCTTGAGGTGGTTTTTCATAAAAACGCCCCTATATAAATTAACCAATTATTATTATTATTATTCACGCACATTCTCAAATACACGTCATCTATTCCATTATTCCGAATTCATGTATTACCCCATTATTCGACTTAGGACCTTATTTGACTTGAAACAATACTCACACATTAATTTCATAAAAAATGCTACGTATCAAATGCCATGTATCATGAAAATGAACGCGCACAGATTGTTCACTGAGATAATAAAGTCGCTATTTCATTACCAAACATGAATTTCAACATTTTGATAACTTTCGTAATGGATTACAAAAAAAACGTAAAAATATTTTTAATTCGAAATATTTTTACAATTTTTTGTTTTTTCGTTTTCATTCGATTACTCATATTTTGCAAAGTTTCCTTTCTGGGAGAAGTTTTTCAGCCACTCTGTCATTCAGTGCTTCTGCCCTCTGGCAGTTCACTTTACACCCTCGTGTTTCTGGGAGAACCTGGACTACTAGTATGTACTGGGATGTTCATTGATGCTGAAGGTAGCGAGCAGCAGATGGGAAAGAGGAAGGTGGGAAAGCACCAGATGTGGTCACCAAACACGGCCAAAGCCATTTCAGGCAACATTTCAATTTAGAATGGTTGTCTTACACCAGGGCTGTACTGAGAACATCTTCCACTCTGGAACGTGATAAACACATACTATTTATTATTTTAAATTAGTAAATTGTAAAATAACACATACTTATCAAATAAAATTTACTTGCGCACGCCTGGATTTTAACCCGCGACCTCTGGCTTGCTAATCAAGAGCCGTATCATTCGACCACGAAGGCCGTGGCCGATTTGTCGTTAGTATGAAACCAATTATTTGTTCAACCACTATCAGTATAGCGCTATCAATAGATTTCGAACTATAACCGAATAATAAATATAGCTAATAAACTATTTAACATGTATAGCTAATTAAATTAAATGTTAATTTTTAATTTTCTATTTTAACCTACCTTACAGCTTTACATTTTCATATTGTAAATAATATGTAATAACTTTTTGGTACTAATTTTTTGCTATATAACCCATGCCCAGGTAGTAGGTTCTTATTGATTACTTTTTTAAAATTCACTTTTCACATAATTTATTTTTTTTAATATATATAAATACTATTAATAATCTATTGTGAAAATAGGAAGAAAAAAATGTTTCTTTTCCCACTCATACGCCATTTGAATATTTAAATTTGTGAGTTCTTTTATCACTGAGGCTATTTTTTTTAAACGGCGCTGCACAAATTATCCAATTATTATTATTTTTATTGTCAATTCGAGATTTGAAACAACACATACTCAAATCGGATAAAAATTGTAAAACAAAAATTATTTACCATTTTCTCATGATACTAACATGAACTTACGTTATATTAAAATTCTCTTCGTGACTTGGAAAATCTGCAAAGAAAATCCAGAAAAGGCCACATCCAAGGAATGCAAAGATCAATTGAAGAAACTATGAAATATAGATCGGATAATCTTACTGGGTAAACATTATATTCGTTAACTTTTCACGCCTCTAGAGCAAGTTCCAACTATCGAAAGTTTGGATTAACCCACGTCAATGGATTTGTCTAGCTTTAAAAAGAAAGTAGGAACTCGTGATAGGTTATAAGCTTCAAGTGTGATATTAGATAATGTAATAATAAACGTACCCTGGGAATTGTTAGTTGCCTGAAATACAGGTGGTAATTTAATTGCTGAAGCTTAGCCGAGAAAAGTTTCAAGGGGTTAATCAAAAACAAGAAAATTTGGACTAATGAGACATTCAAGTGAAAAATGAAAATTTGTAATTGACTATAAATAGACACGATATTGAAATTACTGTTACTCACTTTGTAAATATTTTTCAGAAAGTAAAGAAAAACCATATATATTTATATATAGATATATTTTTTTATTTGTAGTTATACAAGATGTTCGGGGATAAAATGCACTAACTTCAGAGATGGTTCTTCATGATAGTACAAGTAAAAAAGATTTAAAAAGCTTTTTCCGAAATTTAAACGTTTTAAAGTAGTTTGCATGTACAAAAGTTGTATTGTATGTATGGAGAAAATAATATTCTTCCAAAGGAAAATATAATTATTTGAAACTTTTTTATCGTTTTTTAACTCTTCTAATGTCTGTCGTTAATATATATGAAGAGTGTGAATAATACTCTGATAATACAACCCCTATAAGGTGAAAAGCATTTGAAGAATAATAAGTATTGCTCCGCTCAATACCAACTTAAGCAACATTAAGGTGATATTTCACGAAAATTACGCTATAAAAATCAGTATTCCGTAATAAAAAATTGAAAAATGTCACTTGTTCCGTTTGAATTTGACGGTGAAGGAATGGATGTCGTATTTGGTATTCAAATACAAAGAATATTTATTTTGGTAAAATGCACTATCGAATGGCTTCCAGCGGCTTTCCTCCGTCTGCCTTGCGGTGTTGTTTTAACGAATGGAAATAAAGCACACCGCAATGTTAGATGCTGAGAAAACAACGGAGCAAATAAACGCTTTCAACAAAAAAATATTTTATTTCGCTTGTGACTTTACATCGTTATTTACATAAATCTTTGGTTCCATGATAAATCAACACAATGACAATTCAACACACTTTTAAAAAGTGATATAAAGTCATTAGAAACGATGAAAAAAAAAAATTAAACCTAACCTAACCTAATCTAACCTACTTAACCCAGTTAATAAAGTTTTTGCTTCATCACTTTCCATGTCTTTATATAACTTCTTAAAGATGTGATGAATTATCATTTTATGATTTATCCGGTCACCAAATCTATATATCATGTCGGTAAATTAGATATTGCCCGTACAATAAAACGAATTTACGAGACTTGTCGTACTAGCATGTTAATCAGCCGTTAACGTTCGGGATTTACGATATTCCATTAGATTACAAAATTATGTATTTTATAATCCTCTTTTTGTCTATTTAAGCATACATATACATAGTTTACAGCTAGTTTATTTCAATCGAAAGTTCTTTGTGGAAATCGGTGGAGCTTTGTATTTGAATAATTAAGATAAAATACAAAGCCATACTGATTTCGA
Source organism: Hesperophylax magnus (assembly GCA_026573805.1). Lineage (NCBI taxonomy): Eukaryota > Metazoa > Arthropoda > Insecta > Trichoptera > Limnephilidae > Hesperophylax > Hesperophylax magnus. The sequence continues at coordinate 2,014,702 of JAIUSX010000036.1, forward strand.
CATGGAACGTTTGAGCATAGATTATAATTTATTATTCAAGTGGTTATTCAAATCTTTGCTAACAAACCTTGCGATAAACGATCATTTAGCGAAATAATCGAACATTCTACGCGAGCATTATACTTCTATTCAAGCATTATACTTCTACCATGCAACATTACAAATTTATAAAAACAATATTCAAAATAAAATTGCACCCTTTAAAAATAACAGAAATCTTAGACAAACGTCCATACTTCCTACTCCTAAATGTAAAAAAAACAATAGGACAGTTCAACCATGAATATCTCGGAGTTAAATTTTTTAACTCATTACCAGAAAAAATTAGAAACATGAATACAAATATAAACGAATTCAAAAGCCACCTTAAAAAGTATTCCGAACAGTTGAACTAAATCACATCAAATATAAACCAATATAACAACACCCCCATACACACAAGCCCTGCTTATTTATGGGGGTACATCAAATACTTATATCATGTAATTAATAACTGTACTATATTCAATATTGTGTAATGTAATTCATGTATCTTTTTTTTACTAATAAAAAAAAAAAAAAAAAATTCTCAATTTGAAAAAATGAAAATTAGTTTTTTTTTAAATTGCATCCTTTTTTATATATTATAATACCTGATGTCATGTACCAGGCAGTGCTCGGGGATAAATGGTTTTGGGTTAAGTTTTGAACGTTGTGAATTCGAGTACCTGACAACTGGGTGCATTTTTAAGTTGGAATTTTTTAATGTGTTGTAATAAGTATTTTTTTTACTTGATCGTGCTACTCGTTCCCTGTGCGTCCTCGACCTTTTCAACCATTCTCTTCTACACCTCTCTTCTTCTCCTTACACCTCTTTTTTCGTTCTTCACTTACGTCTTATTTTAACACGAATAGATATTTGATTCACGTCTTTTTCATCCCCGACTTTTTACACATTCATTTCATTTCATGTTACTGTTAAAAACTTCTCTGTGGCGACTATAATTCGATTTTGTATCTCATTTTAGTGCAGAGACAATGCGTTAAGTCTTTCTCGAGCTCCGATTTATTTTACCATTCAAACTAATCTCTAAACGCTTCTGGCACTGATAAGAAAAAAACAAAGAAACATTCTTTTTCATATATGTACATAGAAGATTATCACGTATATTTAAAACTATACAAGTAATGTAGTCATTGATGTATTATACTAGATTAGCCCTGTCTAGTTAAATTCATTTTAAAAATAACGCCACTTAGCGTACGTCACAAATATGGAGATGAAATTAACAACCCAACTCTGTTTAAACTCCTTGTACAAGCGTTCAAACTCGTAAGCGAAACCACGGAGAATTTGTTGTCAGAGGTGTTGTAATATGGACATAATTCAAATTTAAATATTTGGAACTTGGTTATTTTTGTGATTGAAAAAACGAACTTGCCCAGCATAGCTGAGAAGCAAAATAGACCAACAAAAGGTGAAACGCAATGCACAGTGCCCATTTCGCATTGCGTCATAATGCGTGGGCCTTTTCATAAATGTGCATGTGAACCAAAGCAAAATTGTGTTGGGGTTATTTTTAAATGAATATGCCGTGTCTATTCTAATTTAGTCTATGAATGTAGCTATTAAAGTAAGCCACCGGTATGTAGTTGAGATGACATCGCGTTTGGGTCTCATCCAGGAGTAGTGTGTTCAATTCCATGGCTGGATAAGTCCTCCATCACAACTTCGGCAACATTTACCGCCTACTGTGGTGGTAGTAGATGATTTTCAAATACCGACAGGTTATTTGTAATCCGAGAATGTCTTTCTTTAAAAAATGAAATACCGTAAATAAGTATCCTTAGACGTACATAATATCCAATAATCCATTCGTTTTAGTTTGGGAAATAGAAGTATAGAAGATGTCCGAAATTCAGTGTTTAGGGGTAAGGGCTATGGTTCTCGACTAGCAATCCAGAGGTCGGGGGTGAAATGCCGGAAAATTTTAATTGATTCATTTGATCGTGCCATGTATTCCTTGGGCATCCCCAACATCTTAGATCATTAACATTAAAGTCATACATTCTCCTTTCTTCGTTCATCACACGGAGAAAAATGAGTATTGCTATTTTATTAGGAATCTCTTCAAATTATTGGTAATCCGGTTAAAAATGGGATTGCAGGAGTTCGAACACGTGCTCCGACATCGCAATAATATATTCGTCATTTACGTTAAGTTTATGAGGCGACCTGTTAATTCATTCGTTAAAAGCCTGCAATCCCGTTTTTTATCGGGTTACCTTTAATAAGAAGAGATTCTTAATAAATTAGCAATACTTATTTCTCCACGCGCACACCTCATTTTATCACACATGTTTTCTAAGAATTTGATTCTTTAATTAATTAGTTATTTTTAATTCATTTATTTATTACCAACATTTTTCACCTACTGTTACGTCACAGTAGGCGGAAATAATAATAATACATCAGTAGAAGATTATCAAATAATTGTCAGAATATTATTTATTGTATATTTTAATTATTGTCTTTCATGATGAACAAAGAAAGGGGGTGGATGTGTCAAACATAGAAACAAATTCTGATGTATGGCACAAACAGATATTTAAAAGAGCAAATTTTTTGATTTACAATAATATATATTTTCTTGACCTTAAAAATACACTTAGTTTTCAGGTACTAACACAAGAATTCACAACCTCAAAACTTTACTCCAAACCATTCATAACCTCGAACAACGCCGGGTATTCAGCTAGTGAAAAATTAGATGATTTTTTTTCTATATAACTAAATAATGAGATATTTTGTATTTTCTAAAACCCATGAAAAATTAATATTTTATATTTATTCTGTCGCCAAAAAAATACTATCAAGGTTATACGCTTTATTCTTGTACGTGAAAGTAATAAATTATCAAATACTGAACCTATAAATTACGCGCGTCCCTTCCGGTTAATATTAATTACGTACACACATACCAACCCACTTTCAAATAACTGGAAATTTACATAATGAATTTAAAAACCTGATATTGAAAAATATATTTTCAGGAGGCTAGAATTTCGCATGGGGTTTCGCGTGCCTTCGTTTCAGCCATATTTAAATTTAATTTTTACGTCCCGGAGTTTGCTTTCAAAATTTCCATAAATATCAATCTTTAGCCATATAGCCTATTATAATAAGGAAACTTTGGAAATTGAGGTTAATAATGTATATTCTTTCTTTCAATTAATTACCTACAACGGAAGTGGGCCTACATTATAACGGTGAATGTAAGCACGGTTTTCAAACGGAATAAAACAATTAAGGGCTGTTTTTTTTTACTTTACCCAATTTTAAGGTTTTTACTTTCAATTTTTAATAAAACGTGAAGTGTGATGCATTGTTATATTTATATATTCATTCACAATGTTTATATATGGCAGAGCAGTGTAATTTTATTAACTCCGTTGTCTAGGAGTAAGGCTCTCGATTAGCAAGCTGGACGTCGCCGGTTCAAATCCCGGCGAGCGCAAATCATTTGATTGGTGTTATTGCACAATTTACTCATTTTAAATATTATACAGTATATTTGCTGCACGTTCCAGAGTAGAAGATACCATCAATATCGCCATGGGGTAAAACCACCATTCAGAATTGAAACGTATGAAATGGCCTAGGCCGTGTTTGGTGACCAAATCTGAATAGCCAGGTACTCTTCTCCACCAACTTTAGCCTTATAAGCTACACCAATAGGGTATGCCAAATTCTCACTGGTTCCAGGCAGAAGAAGTTGGGACTATTGTGTGTTTCACATTAATAAAAGAAACTAATAGCACGGACCTTGCAGGTTTGAATCTCTGTAGAAGTTAATATAAATTTTTCATAAATGTCATTAAAAATTTTCCGAAATTCAATATGTGAAAATTTTACACATTATTTTTAGTTAATTCCAAATCGGCAGTTTATTTGAGTATTTTCTTGGTGATTTCCATTTAGACTTGAAAAGTGTCTTGAATTGATAAAACGGATTGCTTAAAAGACGATATAAAAGATTGGTAATGGTGATATAGGAGACACTTCCCTTAATTTGTTTTTATTCGACATACATTTTACATAAATTTAAATGTTATATACCGTTTAAACGAAAAAAAAGTGTAAGGTCAAAGCATAAAAAAAATATTAAATAACAAGATGTCTTTTAGCCTAATAAACGAAGAGCGTGATGATAATTATTACTCAAGTCCTTGGGGCTATCCACTCTCAGTTTCAAGTAACAACCCTTTACGAGAGTGAAAGTTAATTTTAAATTTTCATTAAATATCTATTCTTAATCTATTTAGATTTTCATTTCAAAGAAGATATCATTTTATTTTACCTAAGTTTATCATAAAGGGTTCTGAGAATAGAATTAGTGAATGGGAAAAAAATCGTTTTACACATTATGAACATTAAGTTAGATTACCATTTTTTTACATCAACTCCACACAGGAGGCTCTGACGAAAATCAATTCTCTCAGGTCCTATCTCACTTTTGGGAATGCTGTGCGTGGGTTTTTTTAAGGGTAGGAATAGGAATGAGGGGTGGGTACGAGTCTCAATGTCAGTGTTTCAAGAAGTGAATTATGAATACAACCCTTCCACTGTGATACAAGGCGTTGGGGTCGAGAGAGTATGGCTGGAGTGGTCAAAGAGTTTCCCCTTATCTAACCTTTCCCGATCTGGCCCATCACTTAACTGGTGGGCAAATGCATCTGCCGCCAAGAAATGGACAAACCTCACCACATAATTTGGTATTATATTTGTTCAAAATAAAGATAAAAAGTGTCGTTGATCGTCAATTAAGTGTAATAGAATTTAAAACACCCCAATCTTAGTAAAAACTAGGGTTAACAACTAAAATGAAACAAATATTATCAAATAAACTCTCTTCGTTAACTGCGGTATAAACTTTACTACACGAATCTCCGTACAATTCTTCCCTTAGGAGCAATATTATGACTTTGTGTTACTCATCGTAGGTACCGCAAAATAACTTTCCATAACATATGATGAGATTTTTAATTACCATTATTATTTTTCCGTCTCATGCGGCTTAAGGCTGTTGAGCATTATCCACCACTTTATGGCCCTCACCTTCAACCCGCTATGAATCACCCTAAAATTGCACCACCCCTATACATTAACATAAAATGTTAATTCTACCCCCTGGGTTACTTAAAGCCTCAGTGGCTCCTATAAAGCCAGGAACTACAAAATTTAATGGACGGCCTCGACGAACAAGAATACCTTATCTTGCAAGTGAAAGAAAAGTATTTATTAAGTGTACTCAAGAGATCGAATTAAGCTAATCGTACGATTTAATGACCCGCTGGTGCAATTTTTGGCATATTATGCCAAATTTTCAAAAAGTTTTGAGCGATCGCTTGCCAAAATATGCCAAATTTATAGAACCTAAAAAATATGTGATAGACCGTGAAATTCAATGAATTAATTGGTTTCAAACCTCAGAGAGCAGTTTCATATGTTTTTTTTATATTAATAGTGAGGAATGATATTAATAAAATAATATGGTAAATGTATATATTATATATGACAATTGCTCGAGTTGATATGACACATAAGTTGTTCAAGGTTGTTAATTGTTTCTTCATATGGTACATATGATTTTTTACATTTCAATTTCTAACCTTATCAGGACTAACCTGTGTTGAGGTTAATAATTTTATAAAATAATACAAATAACGCAAAGTAGCATATTGAAAAGAACAATATTGTTGCATTAATGTCCCTTACAAATAATTTTTACCTACTATATAGGGTATGAAGGAATATTCAATAATATGGTTAACTTGAAGGGTGACATTGTGTTGATTTTTGATTTGAAATTAAATATTTTGCTTTTAATTTAAAAAGGACATGATAAGTATAAGCATATGATAAGTATTACAAAAAATTATGTAGCATATTATGCGATTAATTTCAAAAAGACAAGAATGATAAAACATTGCAATAAATTTAAAATATAGAAAAATTAAATAAAAAATTGGCAGTCATTGGAAAACACAAATAATTAAACAATCTTTTTAAAAAATCACAAAAAATGAATTTTTAACAATTGTTTAAATTTCAAATTTGATTTTCAAGTTCTTTTCAAGATCTGTCATTATTTTAATTCTTTGAAGTAACTGGTTGATTATGATATAATAACATAACTTCAATAGGACATTCTCAGAAGTCACAAATGGACGATGAAATTTGATGAATTGATCAAATTTTTGAACAGTTCAACAGAATTTGAACAATACATCAAACTTGAACGTTCATTTTCGAGTTCTGTGAAACTTCTATTTAAGTTCTATTATTATATAGTTATAGGCTAGTTGGTTGACAGAACTGAAATAATAAAAGAACTTGAAAAAATCTTTTACAGAACTTGAAAGTAAGTAGTCGTCCTTAGTATGAATTGCAACAAAGTTCAGATCAGAACCAATTCTAGTAGTACGGATTTGTTGGTGATATGGATATACAAACTCATATCTGTTTTTCAAATGACATATACTTCCCTCGAATATTCAAACATCAGACATTAACATCAAATAAAAACAATAATAATAAATAAAGGAAACAAAACAATTTTAAAAAAAAATATTATTCCTTATCCAAAAGTATCATAAAATCGTTGACAGCCCTGTTTTACTAAAGCCAAATTGCGATACTTGCCCAGCTATTCCAAGTAGAATTAATTTTGAAGGCAACAATAAACTCACTACTAATTACTCTATTATTATATTTTGCTAGATTATACATGTTAAAAAGTCACCTTTTTTATACATATTAATATTCTGTTCAAATAAAATAGTCTCTGTTATTATAACATTCTAGGCCTTATTAGAATTTATTTTATATTAATTTCTATTCATTATCATAAACAACTCATACCTCGATTTATGTCAGGTCTTATACAAACCTAGTATTAATTCAACTATTACTACACTAGTACATATATTTTTTAATTGTGTATTGTTTAACTGCACTTCTATTAATAACTGTATCACTTGCAATCATATTTTTGTGTACACATTACTTGTTCTATGATCACTCTAATGTATCACTCTATTGTAAAAGCCATTTTATGGCGCTTAAATAAATTCAGTTCACCTGCTATTTGTTTGTTACACACTAAATAACGTGTGGCACTTCCTGCCCACTCGGAAATGTCGCTATTCAGTCGCAAAGTAGCTAAAATGTAATGAGTGTCAGAAAATTTGTATAGAAAGCATAGTCATCTCCAAGTTATCAGAAAAAATTGCAACAGATTTTACCACCAAATTAATGAAAATGAAGACTCATAATTCAAACAATTTACATAAAAACAATTTATTAAACATTTTTAAATAGTGTTAAGAGAATATTTTGAATTAAGCTATGGGTTTATAATTAAAATCATTGGCTTAAAATACTTTTACGAAGTTATTCTATTGAATTTTATATTTTAAAAAATGTAACGTTTTAATACTCATACAAAAATTAAGTCAAATTGAAGGCGGTGTAAACACCGCTGCGCGACCTCCATGCCAACGGTATTCCAAACGCCGCGATCCACGTTAGTCCAAACCCCGAGTACAAAACCAACTACTAGGTACCGGGTAAGACCACGGGAATCCAAGAAGCCTTTGATAAATTACCGGCCCGATTGTGAAGTGGATAACTTGGGCTGGCTGCAGATTCCAGCTTTCCTCCATCCCACATCCCTGGACCGCTCCCTCGTCTCGTCTCTTCCAGACGATTTACAAGGCTTACGTACGCGTATTACATTTCATTGGTTATTTGTAACCTTTGATGAGATTACTGCCGGAGTTCATGTAGAATTACCCGGTTTGATCGAATTAAAAGGATCAATTGTGGCTATTTCCCGTACAACATACATACCGATCATTCATCGAGAGGTAATTTTGCTTTTGTTAAGCCACTAGAACCGTCTCATAGATGGAAATGAAATTAAGTTGCGTAAAGACTGAGGACTATAATTCATAGTTTTTTTGAGAAGCGAGTTCTATGCATAAAGAGTTGTGCAGATTTGAATCGAGTCCCGTTATAAACTGGTCAACTGTTTTTGATGTTCAATCAAGAACGGATTCTATACCTAATACTTGATAAGATCTTTAATTTCGTTATTTTAAAAATGTATTTCCATGCGTGCTAAAAATAGTCCCTAAGATCGAATAAAATAATAACCTTTCAAGAAAAACTTGCATGAAAAGTAAAAGACACTGAAAAATCACGTAACGAATTGAACCCAGTATCTCCGATTTACGGGGATAACGTCTTTCACCACTCGATCATTGGGACCTGATTATAATACGTAATTTTTTTCGACCTAATATTTAAAATTCAAAATTGACAATATCATCTTGCAACAATTTTTTCCCATATTTTTATCAGCTATCTTTTTGAATGATAACAAAGTTCCAAAGAAATGATGTGTAACCTAGATAGTTTCTCGGATAAACATATCCGATTTTAAATTATATGCGATACCTTTTGAATTATTCAGAAAGTCTAAATGAATATTCAATTTCTGTTGGAACAAATTTTCTTTAATAACTGTTTGATTTCATGTTTTGTTTAGATTTATTTGTAATATCTTCGTCTGCTATGATATATTACATTGATGGATATAACCGTTAAAAGTTATTAAAGAAATGCTGTTACAATAGGAACTGAAAATAATAAATCTTTTGATAAAATACAATAAAACAGAAAAAACCACTTATAAAAAATTGAACACTGCAATGGTTATTACATAATTACTTGACGTAATGTTTAAAGGAAATTGGGTATTTCTTCTGTCTACTGGTTTCAGAGGAACCTTTCATTTGTGAGAACAAAAGTTATTATATTATATTTAATTTGCCTTTTTACGAACATGAATTTCGTAAGTAGTTAGCAAAACTCATCAAAATTATAAAGTTAAATTTGAAATTTACTAATCCATCATATTAAACTAATTAGATGGAAATTAAATTAAAAACTACTAATCTAGAAGTTAAAGAAGGTCTTGAAATATCGGAATGAAAAATGGCCCGAAGCCTTTTAGGCAGTAGATAGTTGTACATCTTTCAGGAGGCACTTATCAAGAGAAAACTTGGTATTTTTCTTGCGGATTAAGTTTTGTAATTCCGTCCGACTGAAACATGAAATAGAGTGTCTTAATTTTTCAGCAAAAAGTGGGTTCATCAGGGGAAAAGTTTCAGTTAGGGGGAACATTAATCATTTTTAAAAGTTCTAGTCTTTGTGCATTCGCTGGGGAACTTTCCTGGGGACAAAAGGCCGCGGAGAAAAATAAAATTGGAGTGAATTGAGTTTGGAGTTATTTTAGAAGCGGAGCTCTTTCTAGGTACGTCTAATACAGGCGTGATGAACTTTTCCCTCCGTAATTCATGGCCCCGCACTTCGATAAGCAATAATATACGTACATATATTATGTAAAATTTACTATATTTTAAAGTATTCACAACATATTTTTATAATATAAGCTAAGTAATATAAGATATATGCTAAGAACGAACACGACTCAACAACACTACCCGTATTTAGGTGTGAGATGGTACAATATATTATTGTACAAAAACTTACGTGTGAGATGATTCAGTATATTATTGTCCAAACACAACATTAATGTAAACGAAACCTTAAAATATTAAAAATTCAAAAATAAAATTAACTTCCTGAGGTTGGAGGGTGATATATTGTACCCTTAAAATATATTTTACTCAATCTATAAAATTCAGGATTTAAAAAAAAGTTAAGCATTGTTATTATTATATTTCATGTGAGAAATGTGGACATTCGCAAAGAATGCGAGATTAAAAAAGGGACGCTTAGGTGGTTTAGGCATATAAAGCGAATGAGCGCAGAAACGAGTGCAAAGATAATATATGACGTAAATGTTAATGGTAGCAGAAGTCGAGGACGCCCGAGGAAGACATGGCACGGTTAAGTGAATCAGATACTTGAGTCGGGCCATGTCAAGATTCATAGAGAATAATAGAGGAGTATGTATGAGACGATGTATGAATGTGAATGAGGCAAAGAGTGTGTATCTAGGCCGAGTTGTTTGGCCGTCCGTCCTTTCTGCCTACCCCTGCAGTGAAATGGCATGATAGTTAGTTAGTTAAAACTGAGTCTTTAAAATTGTGTATTTGGAAATACGTTCGTAGTTAATTTGAATATTGAATCATGTTAATTTGTATGTTGAAATTCGTTTGAAATTTTGGAATATTGTTTACACATAGAATTATAAGCATTATTTTGTTTTTGTATGTAAATCCTCCTCCCATAAACACGAGCTAATGTAGCTCACCTTATGGAGAAGTAGAATAATTAAGACAAACATTGTACGATTTTGCAAACTTTCATAATTTGAAATTTCAAATTATTTGATAAAAACTAAAAAGATAAAAATTATAATATTGATTAAAAAAGCGTTAGTGTATTAATTTCGAAAAAGCCAAAGTAAAGTGACTTGGATATTGCTGAATGCTAGAAAACATAGTGGTGTATTTGTTTGAATCTATGCTTAGTTATATATTCTTACATTATTTTATGATGTACGTAAACTAAAGTTGAGGTTTTTTTACTTTTTTCACATTTGGAGAAAATTTAAGGGTTTTTTAAAACAGTGTTTTTCTCGGTCCACTTAAGCGTTTGATCAATATTTTATCAGTTTAAAAAAATGACCCTCAATATTGGTCATGCCAATAAAGGCGATAAATTGTAGCTTATTTAATTTGTTTCTTTTAAACACTTCTGTCAACTGCCCCAGAACAGGTTACGCCTAGTGAGGTAGGTAATTTAAAGCAAAGGTATAATTTAATTTTTCACTTGTAGCAAACACTTTGTGGGTATACATAATTATAATAATTAAAATAAAATAACTTAGTTTGAATACCACTTTATTGTATATATTTATAACCAACCGGTTTCAGTTCAACCCGAACCTTCATCAGGGCTAATAAAAACATATTAAATTAATTACAGAGGTGTATGGGTACTTATAGTTAAGCTGGAAGAGGGAGAGAGAACATCAACTTTGGTGGGGGTGGAAGACTTAGGTAGGAGAGAGGGGGTAAACATAGGTGCAGGGAATGGAAATATATTTAAAATGGGGCTGTTTGTTAAATCTAATTGTTTATTTAATAAATTGATTTTATTGACTTTAAGGGATTTTTTTATCTCGAGTGCTTCTAAATTGTTGAGGCGTAGACCTATCCCGTTTCTATGTAATACTTCTATACCTGAAGGCTTATCAAATGAGTGATCTTTATCTATTAAATGTGTTGCAAATTCCGAAAAACCTATGTTATTTAAGCATCTCAAGTGCTCAACTACCCGCGTTTGAACATTTCTTGCAGTTTTACCAATGTAAAATGCTTCGCAATCATTACATTTGAGTTTATAGATGCCAGAATGGCTTAAATTATTTTCTTTATCTTTTGAGTTAATTAAAAGTTTACCTAGGTTATTATTGGTATAAAAAGCGGCTTTAATTTCTGTTGGAAATTTTAAAACACATGAGGACGAGAAATTATTAATGTATAAAATTCTACGCCAACCGTGGTTTTTATTTACTGCGATGTTGGGGAGTTCAAGTTTTAACAATAGTTTTTCAAGTTTTAACAATAATTTACCAGTGTCCTCTTCAATTCATAAAGCTAAAATGGCGTGGTTAAAAGAAGATCTAATTAATGCATATAAACAAAGAAATAACATTAAATTAAAAGTCAAAATTTTACATATTGAATTAGTGCATAATCTCCACCCAATTGAATGGGATCTCTTTGACGATAAAATAAGAAATTATGTTTCAATAGAATCTTTCAAAAAACGTTTAATCCTGGAAAAAAAACTAAAAAATCTCTGTAATTCTAAAACTAATGATAACCAACCACCATCTTCACAACATACATTTTATGATCGGGTACAAAATCTATCTTCTGTACAGTTTACCCCAAAAGAGATTACTCTACTCTCAAAAGGTTTAAAACACAACCTTCACTATACTAAAAATAATGTTAACAGTGCGATTGAAAATGTAGCAGTGGACATGCAGACAGCCTTACAATTCTTTCCAACTACATACCAATATAAGAGTGCTGAAATTCTTCAAGATTTAATCCCTAAATATCTTCCAAAGTTTTATCCAGAAAATCAACAAGCAAACAATATTCGTAAAAAGTTAACTAATGAAAATTTAGTTTTAACAAAAGCCGACAAAGGCAATACAATAATAATAATGAACCGTTCGGAATACAACTCTAAAGTTCACAACTTCATCAGTAATGACAATTTTGAAACTCTACGAACTGACCCTACTAATAAGTTTCAACAACACATCAAAAACGCATTAAAAGTTTGTAAATCCCCAGTTTTTCAAGATCTGTCATATGATAATGTCAAATTCCTCACGAAAAACCCAAAAATCCCAAGACTATACGGATTCTTAAAAATCCACAAAACTAATTGCCCCATTAGACCTGTAGTATCATGCTGTAATTCCCCAAATTACAAATTAGCTTCCTTTGTGACTCACCTATTTAATAATTCAAATGTATTTTCCCCTGTGTATACAATTAAGAATTCTTATGAATTAGTCAATAATTTAAAAGATTTGATTTTACCTAATAACTGTAAATTAGTTTCTTTCGATGTTGTAAATTTATTCCCAAATGTACCTGTACCCGAATGTAGAACTATATTGTCTAATTTATTAACAAATTCAAACCTACCAAAAGATCTTTCTGACGATCTTGCCCGAATGTTTAACATCTGTCTTAACCAAAACTACTTTAAATTTAATGATGCTATAGTCCAACAAAAATACGGACTACCCATGGGTCTTCCTACGAGTCCCCTATTTGCTGACATCTTCATGGATAACTTGGAAAAAAATATTTTTAGTTCTAACTCACCTCTTTTAAATAATGTTTTTATGTGGAAACGTTATGTTGATGACATTTTTTGCATATGGAAAGGTACAGAACGTCAACTTAATTCCTTCTTGTCCCTCCTTAATTCTTTCCATAAAAATATTCAGTTCACAGTAGAAATAGGTACTAATTACAGTTTAAATTTTCTAGACCTATCCCTTTCCATTATTAATAATAAATTCAATTTTAATATTTATAGAAAACCTACTTTTACCGATACAGTCATTCATAGTACTTCAAACCATCCCATTTCCCATAAACATTCTGCCTTCCATTCTATGGTCCACAGACTTGTCACTATTCCGCTATCTCAAGTTAACTTTAATATTGAACTCTCTATAATCAAATCTATCGCCATAAATAATGGATATACCCATACCTTAATTGATAAAATCCTTGCAAAAAAACAACGACTCATATTTTGTAATAAATTCCTGTATAATAGTATCCCCAACATCGCAGTAAATAAAAACCACGGTTGGCGTAGAATTTTATACATTAATAATTTCTCGTCCTCATGTGTTTTAAAATTTCCAACAGAAATTAAAGCCGCTTTTTATACCAATAATAACCTAGGTAAACTTTTAATTAACTCAAAAGATAAAGAAAATAATTTAAGCCATTCTGGCATCTATAAACTCAAATGTAATGATTGCGAAGCATTTTACATTGGTAAAACTGCAAGAAATGTTCAAACGCGGGTAGTTGAGCACTTGAGATGCTTAAATAACATAGGTTTTTCGGAATTTGCAACACATTTAATAGATAAAGATCACTCATTTGATAAGCCTTCAGGTATAGAAGTATTACATAGAAACGGGATAGGTCTACGCCTCAACAATTTAGAAGCACTCGAGATAAAAAAATCCCTTAAAGTCAATAAAATCAATTTATTAAATAAACAATTAGATTTAACAAACAGCCCCATTTTAAATATATTTCCATTCCCTGCACCTATGTTTACCCCCTCTCTCCTACCTAAGTCTTCCACCCCCACCAAAGTTGATGTTCTCTCTCCCTCTTCCAGCTTAACTATAAGTACCCATACACCTCTGTAATTAATTTAATATGTTTTTATTAGCCCTGATGAAGGTTCGGGTTGAACTGAAACCGGTTGGTTATAAATATATACAATAAAGTGGTATTCAAACTAAGTTATTTTATTTTAATTATTATATAATTTAATTATGTAAGTAGTTATGTATGCACTTAAAATAATTTAATGCGAACCGCCCAAGAGTTCCAACTGCTACCAAGCATCTGGACCCAGTAAAACTATGGCATCGACCATGGAGGCCGTCAAAATAATATTTAAGAAGAAGCTACAAGCCGAAAATGTGTATATTCTTGGTATTGGTACCTTGTATTGTAGGTAAGAGGCATTAAAATCGCTTGACAAACGGAGTCTAGAAACGTTCGATTTTAAGCACAAAACTGTTTTTTATTTATTTTGTAAATAACTTTATAAGAAAGCAAAAAAGTTAATCAGGTGAAACTGTCACAGATAATATTAGTTATAATACTGTTTTTTTTTAAGTTTACGCGTTCATACAATTCCATAGAAAAAAAATTGTAGTTTACATTTATATTTTTTATTCTTCTCAAGCGAAACGATAGGAATACCTTCAATTTATCTTAAATAAATTTTTTGGTAATCATAATGTACACCAATTCATTATAAAGATTAACCAAAATAGTGATTCAGCATTAAGCTTCGCCTTAAGAAAAGACGATGATTTATCCGCACTATAAATGAACTGAATAATAGATAAAATTGCTTAAAAAAGTTTTAGGAAAAAACGACCTATCTCGTTCCTACCAAATCATAATTACCTACTTGTCCAAGTGCAATTTCGATAATTTGTTCCAGATAACATTCTGCGTAGTTCAAAAACAATTTTTTTAAAAATTTTATTTCATCAAAAAAATTACAGAATATATCATTAGTAAGTAAAATACCTTAATGTTAGTTAGTAACAATGACATTGTTGAAAAAATAATGTTACAATAATAGAACAGTTATTAATAGACTCCCCTTATTATGATAACTGAATAATAGAAAAGGGAAGGAAGAGAGAAGAAAGAATGAGAAAAGTTTTATTTTATTGGGCTGCTAATCAATACTTTGATCTAGACTTCTAACTAAACTACGAAATTTGTTTGAATTAAATTACCCACTCGCCGATAAATCAAAATTTAACAGTTTGTACCTGACGCAAGTAGGCACCTACGGTACCTGCTGCGATAACTCACACAAGTCGCCAGCAAGCAGGTGAAATTAGGGTCGTTTCAAATTAGTGCAGATACGATCTTGAACAATTTGCGTACTTGCTGGGAACATATTATAATTACAGTTACTACAGGTCGGTAAAGATCTGTTAATGTGCGAAATGACGTTATTTGTCGTATAAGCGCGCTTGATTTATTGATTGTTTCGATAACAGAGACGGAACGAGAAAAAAGTTAAATGATTTAAAAATATTGATGGATCGAACGCTTTCACAGTTAAATATTATCATATAATCTATATAATGGTTCGTTATTTGTTCCCTGTAGACTCAAAAACTACTGGACAGATTTCGTTAAAATATTCAAAGTTTGTTCTTATTAGTGTCCGGAGGTTTTAGAGAGTGGTTCGGGTGGTAGAAGAAGTCGGGACGCCCGAAAAAGACTTCACGCATTATCTAAGCACTGGAATGAGATACGTAGTCGAATAAAAGTCGATATATTGTAGTTTTTTTTAACAATGTGGCATACAGTAATGAATGGCGGTAGTCGGAGACGCCCAAATAAGACATGGCATGATCAGGTGAAATAAAAAAACTAGTAAAAAAACCTTAAAAGTAGCCTTAGTTTTGAGGTAAACTAGAATTCACAAACTCAATACCATTCATAAACCAGAGCAACGCCGGGTACACGTCAGCCAGTAATAGATATTTTCTAATAATCTCAAAAGTATATGATTGTTAAAAATGACGCCAATGGCTACGTTCTTATACGACGTTCGCGCCATGCACCGAGCAGCTCCCAACTGGTAAATAAATAATTGAATTAAGCAGTCAAAAGGGGAAAATAAAGTGCATGAAATCAATTTTGTATATAGTGTATTTGACCCTTCGAGGAGTAGCCCTTGTGACGGTTTCACCCAGTTTCCTATAATTAATTATATCATTATTACTATTTCTGTTAAAATTATTTTTTCCCTGCGCCAAGCATTACTTGCACATTAATAAAAAAGCAAAACTAATATACTATCGGTCACTATTTACTTCGTACATTCCTTTGACCCTTTGCCGCAAAATATGCAACTACTAACAAAACAAACATAGTTCGTCTCTTCTAGATGCTCGCCTCGAGCTGTACCGCTAGAACTCTCGTACACCGGATTACATAATAAATCGATAAACTAATAATATTAATTTCGTGTTCATGAATCATTCAACTTACTTTCGTGGTTTGTGTCATGCAGTTGAGATTCCTTTTTTGTGCCATATTAAAAATGTATTTAGTCTTCAAAGAGATAATTTATTTGAAAGAAGATAAAATGGAAATTGAGTTGCAATTATATTTTAAAATGAGCGTCCTTTTCGTAAGCAATCCACGATTAAGACCATGCCAGCAACCCACGTAGCAATAAAATAAGGAATTTTAAATCAATATCTTAATATTTATTTTTGGGGTATTATGCCGTGTTCCGCTTCGTTTTTCTTTATCCGACGTTTTGGACAGTTTGGAAATCTCAAAAAATATTTATTTAAGTCATACTAAATGAGAAAAAAAAGTACTGCATTATTTTTGTAGTTTTAAACTGTGACATGATAATGCATTTCGAAGGCAAACAGCTTTAACGATACTAGAAAAGCATACGAAATAGTCTTTTAGCAGTGTACCTGTCTTGTCCCTTATCAATATCAAGTTTTATAGTGCAAGGCATGTAGGTGGAGTAAGGAGAATGGATTGTTGTTTGATGTTGGCAACAACCCAATTGACATGTAGGTACATATTATATTGTTGAAGGGAAATCGGTATTTCTGAAAGATTTTTCCCAATCGTTCGCTTTGGGAGTTATTATTACCTATTTTTATCTTCTATGTACGCCGTTTGTTATAAAACGTACTTATTTTCGAAAGAAAACTTGCCAATAAAAATAATTATTTGTTTTTTTAAATACATAATATGTATAATAAATATATTATACTTGAATTTACATTTTTGGGTTGAATAAATAAATAAATAAATGAATTAATAAATTAAAGGTAGTGCGATATTGAAAGTGGAAATTAACCCATTTCCTGAAATTCGATCGAGCTGAAACTGGACACATTGACTCGTCGTCAAAGACAATACATTTTTTAAACTTTTTGTGGCACTCACGCACCCACGCATTTCTTTGAAATTGGATAACGTTATAAAAATATATACGAAATAAATCTCTGTAACATTCAAATAGGATTTAATGATGATTGGATTATTTTTATAGCGCAAGGGCGCTTTTGGATTGAATGATAGCGTGATTGCCTCATTTTTCTCTGGGGAGGAAGATTTAATCCTCAGTCAAACTAATATAAAATATGTATGTTCATCTATTAATCAAAATTTATGTTTTATAGAAAAAAAAAAGTTTTAGGTGGTTGTTTTTTTCGTAATTAAGATCAAAAGCGTGGCACGGACTTCAAAGACATAGTTTCCCTTTTAAATGTGTAATTAATTCATCGTTTTGTGTAATTTAAACACAAGAAACAAATAAATTTTATTAAGGTTCTACGATAGTTACATATTATTCAAAAAGGTTTTTGATGATACTTAAACACGGAGTAATTCAGAAAAATTATCCTCCACTTAAAGAAAATGCAGTGAAATCAGATCGTTGTAAACCAGTTTGTTTTAACACATATAAAGTATTGCCAGTGTGTAAACTTTAAAAAAATTGAACTGAATACATTTTTTATAAATGGTTATTCAATAATTCCGACCACTTTCAAATTCGTTCTTGCAAATATTGTCCGACTCACAACCTTAATACTTATTCTTCATCCGTCATACAAATCGATGAAATGAAAGCGGTTAACATTTGCCCATATTAATAAGTAAACGAAAATATAAATTCGATAAAGCCATTATAATACTTTCAAGTTTTCGCCACATCATGATATTAATTTCGGAGCTAGCTCTGCACCAGCGTAAGACCGTTTAAATTTGTATGAGCTATTATTTAGTATGTATTTTCCATCTTTCCATTTTTCTAGTATGTATTCTCCATCTCTTAGGAATTTGCGAAGCAAATAGTCACTTTTGCGCATTCTACAACGTGAAAAAACAATGGAACAAATGGACTAATACATACTCGTATATTGTAGGTGGACAGTTGCGAACCTTAATTTATTTCATACCAATTGTCGTTTTGTTCAATTTGTATTTACCTTTCATCTTATTTGTACGGTTAGGGATAGTTAGTGGAGGTCAGTAGGTTGCTAAGATTATTCAGCCAGTTGACGGTATCGGAAGTTACTTGGTTCATCACAGACGTGGCTCCGAGGAACTGATGAAGGGGATAATTTTCCCATGAGGACGTTTTACAAACATATGATACAAGCCTACGTTTTAATAATTTAGTTGAACAGTATTAAAACTTATACAATAGACAACTTGCAAAAGGATAATAAAAGTTGACGAAAATATTTATTCATGAGGTGTGTTATTATAGCCTACTTGTAATTAAATTCTGTACAGTTGAATACATCTACTATTGCTGAGAAAGTATCAACAATTACTTGCAATCTAGGTAAAACGATTATCGAAATTACTCAGTCATGAAATTGTTATTGCAATTAAAAAACTTTCTATCGAATATTTCTAGTTGGTATATGGAAGTTAATCAAGTTGAGTATATAACAACTCGATTACTCGCGTCAATAGCTGGATTATGGACAGAATTGAGTGATTGGCGTTCTAGATGGAATTTTTTCGAATATTTCGAATATTTAAATATTTATTTAGTAAATTCGGCTTTTTTAATTAACTGTGTCAATACTAGTCAAACCACTATGCCGAATATTTAACCAATCACTGTATTCTGTATCCTTCCCTGATCTGTGGAAAAACTGTTTTTTAACATCTGATTTTAAAAAGGGCGATCGACACTCATGATGTTACAAATAACCGACTCATTGCATGCTCTCTACAACTCCCAAATTGTTGAAAAACTTTTACTTGATAGAATTTCTACGCATATTAATAACATCATTGTATCTAATCAACATAGCTTTATGCCGGGCAGATCCATTCTATCAAATCTTTCTTTATACGAACATTTTATATCATGTTCACTTGAAAATAATTCCCAAGTCGACTCAATTTACAAAGATTTTGTAAAAGCATTTGACAAAGTAAACCATATTATTCTTCAATTAACTTAGCAAAATCGTAAGAGAAGATAAATTGTTGGAATTATTAAAGAGCTACCTAACTAATAAAATTCTACAAGTAAGAAATAATTTTAACTTGTTGTACAAATTCATGGCTACAAATGGTGTACCGGTCGCATTTAGGTCACTTTTTTTAATTGTTTATTGATGATATCTTTACTATATTTGATAATAATATTAAAGTGCTGCTTTTTGCCGACAATCTACAGCACTTTAAATTAATAAAAACAATATATGATTGTATTTACATTCAAATAAATTACAAGATTGGTGCAAACTTAACAAACTTTATTTAAACATTAGTAAATGCCACATGGTAAGATTTTTTAGAACAAATCAACCTCTTAACTTTCAACATAAAATTTACACTGTTATTCTCACCTCTGTAAATGAAATGAATTATCTTGGCATAATTATTGATTCGAAATTTAATTTTCTCTCACTTCGACACTGTGGCAAGAAAAGGATTAAAAATGCTTGGCTTCATTCTCCGTAATGGCAGACACTTTAAAAACTTATCATCATTCAAACATCTCTCATACCTTTTTCCTTACCAGAACTTTCTTTCCCTAAAAATACCCTCCACACAGCATCCCCAAAGATGACATAGGCATTGAGGGAATTTTCTCCTCAAGTCCTCCTGTGTGAAGAATTGAAAAAAAAAGTTTCGCTTCAATCCAAAAGGGTCTTCTAAATGTGAAGTGGATTGTTGACACTCACGACCTTGTTGTATTCCCGGAGGGTTACTAGTTCTCGTCCTACAGTAGGCGGTGCAATACTCGAGAGGGCAGGGAATCATTGTAGTTCCACTCACTGCGCATATCTAAATTACATTAAATAACTAATAAACCATCATACCGTTTCCTTGGAGGATTGAGAAACGAGAATAGAGTCTATTGGACGGCTTCATTTATATTCTTACTTCTCCAATAAATATCTCCATACTACACAAGTAAATTAAAATTTTAATAGCACAACTTTCCATCTCAAACACGATATTTAAATTTCGCTAATACGGTGTATTGTTAAAACAAAAAACAAGTAGTTTGCAACCATTGCATGTTGTTTTAAATAAATAAATAAACTCTCTTCTGTCTCTTGACCCGTAATTGATTCACTTGATAGTTTCATATCATCCTTGAGCATTCTCAACTTCAGTTCATCCGCTTTACATATCCGATCCATCTGAACTTTTTCGAACATGCTTCCCAAATACACGAACCTTTCTTAACGTGCTTCCTAATAGTCCAGTGCAATTAGGGATTCACGATCGTAATTATTCCGGTAGTTCCAATTTTTTTTTATATGTTTTATAAACAGGTCCCCTGATGTAAAATCAAAGTTTCCGACCTTGGCGCACCTGTGCTCGCGCCGTCATTTTGAAAAAAACCGGTTGAAATTGCGCCAAAATCTAGTTTTTCCAAAATATCTCATTTTCAATGCAAATTTCGGCTAAAGTAGCTTAACAAGTATAGTAGAACATAAAATTACATACAACTTTTGTGGAAAACAATTTTCTCCTACCTCTAATGGGTACCAAGGTAGAAAGTCGTAAAGGTGCGTATATTTTTGAAAAATCTTTCCCAATCTTTCCCAAATATACAAAATGAAAAACTTTTAGGAATATGCTTCCCAAATACACAAACATTTCTGAAAACTTTTTCCTAACACTTACACGTTTTATAACATGTTTCCCAAATGCACAAACTTTTTCTAACGTGCTTCCCAAATGAACAAAAATAAAACTTTTCCCAAAATGTTTCCCAATACACGCACCTCTCCGAAAAAGCTTCCCAAATACCAAAACTTTTTCTAACATGTTTAACAGATACACAAACTTTTCCGGAGGTATCGCAACACGGCATAGTATCCCAAAAATAAATCACCATAATTCTTTTGGCCACTAAAATCTAAAATTGGATATTTTTTGAACATGCTTTCCAAATGCACAAACTTTTCCAATTGCTGGCAATATTCATTCCTTCATAACTATATTGTGACCAAGGAATAAAAAAATTTATATCAAGTGCATTGACAAAAATTAGTGGGTATAAATTTAACATAATATGTTGAATAAGGATATTATCCACTATATAGCAGGCTTAATTATTGAACTAGAATATCATATAAAATTAGTAGGTATAAATTCAACATATCCTCTCTATAGAAGGGCATCCTCTCTATACCATTTAACGAGAATATCATATAAAATTAGTAGGTATAAATTCAACATATCCTCTCTATACCAGGCTTAATCATTGAACGAGAATATCATATAAAATTGTGGAAAAGTGGGTAAAATAATTACGAACGATGTTTGAAATCCGTTTGCGAAAGAAAAAATGAGTCACGCATTATTTTTAAATACCTCCACTTTTTCATTTTTAATAACCTGGTAGGAAAAAGCAAATAAAAAGCCAAGTATGATTTTTAATGTCCGTGCAATTTAGCAAATGAACCCCTTGCTTTAATATTCCAAAAAAAATATATTTTGTGAAGAACTTTTCTGTTAATTTTTTTTTAAATGTGAATACCGCACAAGAGTCCCAACTGCTCCCAACCGTCAGGAGACAGTGGTACTATGCCATCATCAATTGGGGTTTTTCGTGAGGCTAAAAAACATATGAATGTGAACGAAACAAAGAATTTTGGTGGTAGTTGTGTTGCGGTCAGTCATATATGCCTACCCCTTCGGGTCGTTAATAAAGGTGCGGGAAGTAACTTCTATTTTATCTTTCATTGTTTGAAATTAAAAAAAAAAATACTCGACACTTTTTAATAATAACAGCCAATCAATATCATCGACCTGTTGGGACCTACGTATCGAAAGCTTATGTATATTGACAACATCAATTTTCTATCAATTCGATAAAATATGTCGATTATGCTAAAACACGTTTTATTAAAGAATGGATAAAATAATGGCGTTATAGAAGTATTTGAAACATGGGAGTCAAATTTCCCGAAACATGAACTAGCAGTTTTTTCTTGCATTCCGAACACAAAAATGTTACCTCCAACATAATAATATTTCATAAATTGTGAAGAAATACACGCTATAATATCACGGCGCCTTAACATCATGGTTCATTTCACGAACGGCTCTAATAACCATGTTCACCATAATATTTTATGCCGATATAATACTCCGTTGGAATCACGTCAAATCACGCAATTCGCAGATTAAGCTTATCTGTACCTCTTCCTAAATACACCCCTTTCCGTATTAGGGGTGGCTTTTATTGTGCCCGGTCATTTACATACAATCGTCGGCGGGTATTTGTACCGTGGAAAGCAAAGAAATCGATTAGTCGGGTAGGTATGAATAAAGGACTGCCTACTGCCTAATCATGTTTCTTGGGGCCCATTTAGGAAAAAAACAAATCATTTATCAACTAAGGGGTACGGATTGAGACATATTACGCCCAACACATTATTCGTAATAGGAATCAACTTCTTTTAAGAACTAGTTTGGGAGTGTTGAGATTTTGAGAATACTGAATTATCACTTGTCCCAGGGAAAACAGTTTTGTTAAAAACAAGTTTTTTTTACTATATTACATCTATTTTTAATTTTCAACATGATTGCGCCATCTCTTGGACCATAGTCTGATAGTGACCAAATTCAAAGAAAAAATTTTAATGTGTGTTTGGTTTGATTGAGGTTTGAATCTTGTGATTGGCTCTTAAACTGCTGTGAACTTTTAACAGTAAAAAAATAATTTGACTGGGGATTGAATCTTCCTCCTGAGGGATGGGAGTCAACAACTGCACTAAGTCCCAATTGGGTAGGACCGATATTTATTTAAAATATTAACTGCTGTACAATCATCCAATTTCAGATACGTGCGTACATGTCACTGATAGCGGGTCTTTCTGCCGAGTTTCAGCTTGAACGGATGTCGGATATTTATTATTGCTGCTTCACCTAAAATTCGTATATTTTTTTAATATGAGTACCGCATGAGAGTCCCGTCTGGAGACAATGAGACTATGACATCCCTAATTGATGTGTGTTGAGAAGCTGGAGGTAGTTGGGAGGAGAAGAGGAAGGTAAGAAGTACCTGGCTGGGTAATCTGGTTACCAAACACGGCTAAAGCTATTTCAAGCAACGTTTCGATTCTGAATTTCGGACTTTCACCCGGGCGATACTGAAGGTATCTGCAAATCTAGAACCTGCCGATAAAAAATACTATAAAATATTATTTTGAATTGATAAATTGTGACATAACACTCAATCAATAAAATTTATATCTTGTGTGATTTTTTTTTCAGATATATAAGTAACTATTATTAGACACCTCAGATACCTAGACTTTTAAGTTTGCCATTTAGCTCACAAATTCCATATTTCCCGAAACGTTTTATTGCAAAATTTCTTTGTCAAAGAATTAAACTGTTTAGAAGCTACAAAAATAAATAAGCTTTATTTGATTTAAAATTCAAAACATGTTTATTTAATGGGCAATTAGGGCGCAAACTCGATATCTTTATTTACTTAAGCTGTTCTTTGTTTTGGAAATATCAAAAGAATCCACCTTTTTACTCGGAGAAACGAATTCTGCCGAAATTAGATTGTTTGGGTGCAGCCCCGTATTTGTATTTCGCTCATGTTTTGTTATTTTAAGAAAAAATACTGAATTACAGAAAAAATACTTGAATGGATGTAAATGTCTGACAAATAAATCAAGTTATTTCGATTGTGTCTAGCAGACGTTATAATCGTACAATTTTTTTTTTGCTTTATTATTAGGTTCATTTATTTTCATTAATACATGTACTCGTATTGTACAGGCAGTGGGTGGAGAGAGTCCGGCCGGTGATGTCAAAAAGCTTCCTTCAACCAGTCTCTCTTGATCTTGCCTACCACGCAGCAGAGGTGGGCAGACGCATCCGCCTCCCAGACCTATACAAACCTCACCCCCGTGAACCCGGGTACCCCTGCTAAGTCACCAAACGTAGCAAACCACTTGGGGTGACCTATGACAGAGGTATTGGTTCTCCAATAAATGATTCCCGGGCCGGCTTACCCATACCCGCCTCCCAAATTGTAATTGTATTTACCCAGAAAAGTAGAAGAAAAAGATTGCTGTTTAATCATTATTGCTTCATTCACATTTATACGTCGGGTCGTCTCACATAAACTGTAATTCTGATTCAAATGACCCAAGTATTTTTTTGCTTGAACAGATAATTTGTTTATTTATTTTCGAAAGGCTCCCCATATTCTTATTTATTCACTTGCGTGACATATTCTTGTAATTCTAATTAATGGCGTATGTGGAAATAAAGTACACATAGAGTTGCATATTAATATGTAAATAGTACCTAACCTTGTTTATGAGAAACCTGGCATGGATGTATTTTTAATAAGAGTAACTTTGTGATTGGGTACGAACAATGTGATTTTAATTTGGGTACGAACAATCAACTGGTTTCAACAAAACGGTTCCTTCAGGTTAGTTAATCTGAAAAAAGGAGAAAATGTTAAATTTAATGACATTCTAACACTAATTTCTAAAAGAGAGTGTTCAAAGTTAAATTTGCAATTATTATACAGTATTCATATAATCGTTTTGTTTAGTTATAACGCCCAAAGTTATTTATGAAAATAGTCAAATAATAGAGATTTATAAGATAATTTACTTTTGTTTCAACTAAAGCCTACTTCTGTATAATATGTTTGCGGAACGCCCCTAGCGTTATGTTCTTTAGAGAGAATGTTTTCCTTCAGGAGGTAAATACGTGTACGCTTTAAAACGTAAAAGATCCGTAAGTTAATTAATGATCCCATGCCGTGCCATATTTAATTACACGCGCTAGAAAGCTGAGGGGATGATAATTGCCATGTAAGGGAGATGGGGAGGAGGAAGGTCTAAAATAAGGGTAGCAATATATCTAAAAGGCTTCAATTAAACACTCGCGACGTTTTGGATATCCTATCGGGTGATACAGATATGCGAAAATACATGTACTAACTTGTACGTGTACCACCATTATATAGAGAAATATCACATGGAAAAGCAGTCTACGGTTTATACAGTACCTACTTTGTTCTATGGAATGATTTTGCGATAAATGGGTTAAGGTAATTATAAATATGCGTGCTATCGGAGGCTCGTGAGTGTCAAAGGTTATATTTTAAATTTAATTAAATCTTAGCTACTACCTTTTAAGTGCCTGTGCATAATTAAATTCGTAAGATAGTAGAGAACGTGTGCGTTCCGGGAAAATCTCTTGCTAAAAATCATACGTGAAATGTTTGAAATTTTCAATTACATTATATAATGAAAAGAGCCTCTTTAATAGATATATTCATAACTACCTGACGTGTACGCGGACAATAATTGATAAATAATAAAAACAAATTTTCAAATTTTCATTGAAATCGGTTTAGTAGTTTTTGAGTATATAGACAAACAAACATTCATTTTAAACATGGAGATGTATAATTTAGCGCTGTTCTAAACGTTTTAAATTTTTCAAATCAAACCGTTTAGTAATGCTAAGATTTATTTAATATGTCATATAATATGGAATAGATGTGACGTGGTAAGAAAATTATCGTTCTTAAAGACGATAGGTTGTAATATAAATTAATAATGAGAGCATATACCATATAATGTTTCCATTCCTTTCAATGGCGGCAAATTGAATTTATTTGGTACTTGGTGACTGTGTTTTGCGTGAATCTAATTTTTATTTAGATCAATATTGATAAAAAATATTTCAAAAAGGAGGTTCCGTGGTTCGGTTTACGAACAAACAACAAAAACAATCCGAAGTCATTTTTTAAGGTGCCAAAAAACGTTGACAGGTTATAGGGGGTGAAATGATTTCGTTGAATTCTAGCAAATCAAATGTTCTTAATTACTAAAAAGGTGGATTTATAATATAATTACAATTCTTTTACATATAAAAAATTACGATATACTATAATTACAAAATTTTTAAGGTTAATTCTAGCTCCGAGTAGCTATTAGTAGTATTGTATTCATGTTGAAGTTATAACAAATTATCAATGATGTTGTTCAAAACACATTTTTATATCATTTTTTATCTGAAAAAGAATGCTCTTGTCTGTACAGTGTAAATATGTCTGTTCAGAGCTATGTTGCCACTTGGTTGGGCAGCGTTGTGAGGTGGGTTAAAGTAGGATGGGCATTATTAATGCGGGTCTTGAAGAGGCCTGGATTATATGTAGGAAGAAAAACAGAATTTTGTAGGTGTTTTGAATTATCGAATATATTGAAATATAATATTGATAAATTATATTTTTTTATATAAATTAATATTTTGAAAGCTTTTTGTAATATTTATCACAATTTTATAAGTATTTTATTACCTTTCTAAACCATCAGACAGAGTTAATTGCTGCTTTGATATTTTGAGCAGTTAAGGATTCTTGTGCGGCTTAACAATTTTTTTCTTAAATGATTAAAAAATCAGTTCTATAACTTATGAACGTAAAATAAGGAATTTAATTATACATAAAATCCAATAAAATGTATGAGAGAAAACTTACGCGCACAACTCATGCCGCTAGGAGGCGCTAGTGTAGCATGTTGCCATCAGAATGTATGGGGAAAATATGAAATTGGAGGCATTATTAACATTAAAGTGTATTTGATGATAGAGAAGGTTTTTTTAAATTAATTCTATTAGAATTTCCCTTTTTTTCATACTGTACACCGTCATCATCATCTACTAAGGGAAATGGAAATGTGACGACAACTTAATGAACAGTTACGGCTCACGAACCTCGTTAATAAGTATAACGATGATATTTTATCCCCTATTGACTAAAATGCACCGTTAAATGCCATTAAAGCTACATTATGAAAAGTGGGTCAAATCCAAGCAATAGAAAAACCGGGGGAAAGTATCCGGAGTGAGACAAGCTATAATAGTGTTCATCGATGGTCCAAACCCTTAGCAAGCTATTAAAGCACACAATGTGGATATAAGCTCTTTGAGGGATCTGGCAGGACTATTAACAGGATCCTGGAACCTCGGGAGATAAGTGGGTATACAAGTGTATAGTTGTTGATAGTGGAAAGCGTCAAAAGATCTGTGAAATCTTGCCTTTGTGACGAGGTTCTATCTGCCATGTGCATGAAACTGACTTATATTGGAGTTCAAAGTTTGAATCATAAATAACACATTAAAACTTTAAATTTATGAAAAACTCTACAAGAAGAACGTATTGTGTTTGAGTTTTGTCTATGTATAACAACATTCTATGCAAAATAAATCACATGGCATTTAGCCAAACAAAGATAAACAAAAATAAACAATCTTTTTTTATTAAATAAACAATTAATCAATTTACAGAGTATAATCAATAATTTTTACTAAAATAATTCATACAATTAGTTTTCACTGATTTCGATTTTTTAATGTTCCTCTTCTATAGAAGCTGGCGCTTGTGTCTAAAAGAGTGGAGAGCATCAAGATGAAGAATATTTAGTGTTTGCAATTATGAATATTAAAATTTATAATTAATTAAAAAGATGGTTTCATCACTTTGGTATTTTTACATTGAACATGTCTTTAATTGCTTTATGTAGGTGTTTATCATTTTTTTATTATTCTGATATTTTCGGGGAGGCTGTTAAAGTATTTTTTCCCTATATATATGTAATGATGTTGAGCAAAAGTGGCGTTACATTTTGTGTTGGAAATATATGTTTTTGACAAGTACGACTTTCAGTTAAAAAACTGTGATTTTGTTTTTCTTTTATTAATTGAGTTATGTTTTTTTGGAGAAGATCATTAAATATTAATACTTTAAATTCTTAAAAAATTAGTTGTGTTGGATAATCTCTTGGTTTTTTCAATATTATTTTTATAATTAGAAATTGAACAGTTTCAAAAGTGAGTAGATTTGTTAAATAAATCCTTTTTGCGTTTAAAATCAGCTAAACTTATAGCAACAGGGTTCTATTTGATTAGTTGTTTGTGTAAATGCTTTTTTTTGCATAGCATGTTCTAACTAAAAGATAACTTGTGATATATATTCTGCGTAAATGTACGTTTTCATGAAAATTGTCCGATGGAACCTTGTTGTCCCAAGCAAATGAGCTAAAAGCACAACGCGAATGGAACCATATTATACCAAAAATATTTGATGTGTTGCAGATATGTATCCTTAATGTTTTCTCCCTCTTACAACATAGGTACCACTGGACTATGACGGCCGGCATAGTCCAGTGGTAACGCATTGGACTGCCATTCCGAAGGTCGCGGGTTCGAACCCGGCGTGCGCAAATAAATTTTATTTGATTAATTTGTGTTATTTCACAATTAATTAATTAAAATAATATATAGTATATTTGCGGCACGTTCCAGAGTGGAAGATACTACCAGTATCGCCCTGGTGTAAGACCACCATTCAGAATTGAAACGTTGCTCCAAATGGCTTTAGCCGTGTTTAGTGACTAGATCTGAATAGCCAGGTACTTCCCCACCTTCCTCTTTCCCTTCCCCACTTACCTTCAGCCTCACAACATCCCCCAATTGGGGATGCCATAGTCTCACTGGCTCCAGACGGGAGCAGTTGGGACTCTTGTGAGGTATTCACTGTAAAAAAAAAAAAGGTTTCTTCGAGACTTATGTTCACTTCTTCCTCTCCTTAAAAATAACCACACATAATAAAATGACAGAGGCCTTGAGGGATATTATTTTCCTTAAGGCGTCATGTGTGGAGCTAATTTAAAAAAAAATATAGAACTAACTTGCCAGTAAAATTTGGAAATGGAACCTTCTTGTTCTAAAAGTAAAAATAAAAATATATGTTTTTTTCGGTTCCATGATAACTCAACACAGTGACAATTCAACACACTTTTACAAAGTTATATAAAGTTATTAGAAACAATGAAATATTTTTTTTAACCTAACCTCACCTAACCTAACCTAACCTACTTAACCCAAAGTAAAGTAAAGTTTTTGTTTAATCTCTTTCCATGACTTTATATAATTTTTTAAAGATGTGATGAATTATCATTGTGATGATTTATCCGGTTATCTTTTTTTTTTCAAATTTAACTTAGTTGCTCATAAATTGCAAACATAACCTTGTTGTTTTTAAATAAAATAATAAATACATATGCAATAGATATTAGAAATAATTGCACAATTTTCTGCAATCTTGCATAAAAGTGAGACATATTTTGGATGGTGTTTTAAAGAAATAATTATTATAAGAAACTAGATGCACAAAAGTCATGCTAAAAAGAGAGTCATAAAAAATGTTAAATTTTTAAATCATTTTATAATCATCAATAGGATTTTTTTCAAATGTAGTTTTACACCTTATAATAGCCTCATTACAGTATTTGTATTAATTACATCAACATTGTCAAAGTAATTACTGAGAAGGTTGACGGACCCAACGTAATAAACTATAGCCTGTTACAAGTGTCCTTCAGGGTGATAACATAATAATCTATTCATCCCTCGTATGAAAATATCCGCTGACCAAAATCCATCAAAGGGTGGTTTAGCATGCAGTCGTTATCGTCCCTTACGACGAGGCTCCACGGAGGGTAGTTGGGTAGTTAAGGACCTCGCCGACCTACCCTTAAATAGACTGAGGCTGTAATTTATCAAACGTGGGTTAAATTCGGAATCATGTATTTACACTTACTTAATAATATAAATCAGCATTAGAAAGAAGAGGATAAACATTTTTAAATCAAAAAGGACAATCGCACTACGACCTTACGAGCAGTTCCTTAATAATGAGGCCGTTTATTTTTAAGTACGTTAATGATTATTTATGTATCAAAGTCCCAGTGAAGTATTTATTTTTCACGTTAGCTCTATACAGAAAGCTCTGAATAAAATACTTTCCCTCATGGCCTACGATGTTTTTGGGGATGCTTTGTGGACGGTATTTTTAGGAAAGGAAAGAGAGTAAGGGAAGACAAAAGGTTTGAAGGGAGTGTTCAGGATATGTTCAGGGGTGACGGACGTATAAATCCATCTCTGCGGTGCAAAGCGATGATCCGAGAGAGGCCTGCTAGAGAGGTCAAAATGGCAGACGCATTCGCCGCCAAGACCCGTACAAACCTTAACCGGTCACCATTTCAAAACATTTTTGAACAGGATTTGAATTTCATGGCAAAAAATTAGACGCACCCTGTCTGTCTTTTTAATAAAATAAGTTTAGCCTTATTAGCCTCTTGAAATGAAATATCTTCGAAACCCGTGCAAATTCAACACTAAAAAATCATGAAAAAGGTTAAGCCAAAAACATTCAGTATAGTACCTACACATCCGGTGTGTATACCAGGTTAGGTCAGAAAATGACTACAACTTCAGCACAGTGCAAAGCAATATAAGAATTGTAGATAATATTGTCCTCTTAACCTTTCCTCATCTGTGGTGTGTATTTACTACACATTGCTTCTAATAACTTTAATAACTCTTTAGGGATCAATGGTGAGGCACGAAATGAAAGAAGGTCGTGAAGGTCACATGAGTTTATTGGTGAGTCAGTTGCCGAGACGAGGAGATGATGAAGGACAGATGTTGAATACTCCGGTTGCTGCTGTGATGTGTTGGCAGGTTAAGCGCGGGTCAGTGAGTCGACGCCGGGCGCTGGTGACCGGGACTCGATGAAGGTCAGGCACTGGCGAAGAACGTAGGTCTTCAGGCACTCCAGTGCTGACGAGACGGCCGAAGGTGCGGCGGACCTTGTAGGCGGTTGAGCGGGAACGATGTAGACCAGTGAGGATGCTGCGTGTCCTCGTGGTGGTCATGGTTGCGTGGAAGAAGCGCTGGTCAGAGACACTGGAACCAGGGCGCTTGTAATCCGAGTAGCGCTTGCCAGGAACGGCGATCTGGACAAGGCGCTAAGATGATGTCCCGATAGAGACCATGATGGTACGGGCGAAGCCGGGTACGTTGTCCCTCGCGCTAGTAAGAAGAGCGCGGGTGATCACTCGTTGATTTAACTGATGGCTGAAAGATGACTGACTGACTGACTGACTCGCTGCGTCGGGCTTATTTATACTACACGGCCGACGGTAGCAGTAGGTAAATGGATGGCAACTAAATCCTAGGCACTCGCACAGACTG
This sequence comes from Hesperophylax magnus, assembly GCA_026573805.1. Taxonomy (NCBI): domain Eukaryota; kingdom Metazoa; phylum Arthropoda; class Insecta; order Trichoptera; family Limnephilidae; genus Hesperophylax; species Hesperophylax magnus. The sequence continues at coordinate 2,046,166 of JAIUSX010000036.1, forward strand.
TACGTTTCAGGAACCTTCGACAGCATGGCAATTATGCGTAGGCGGCAGACTCGAACCTTCTGGCGAGTTCTCGTAGTATCCCAGACGGACTGCAGTATTATTGTCGCGAGTAGATACTTGAAACAGGTAGGTTGCTTTGTTTTGATTTCGGCTGCAAATACGTACCTAAGTAGTAATTAGCATGTACGTACCTAAGTAGGTCGAGCGGTTTATTATTAATTATTCAATGGATTATTCTCGACGCTACAACTCTATAAATATAATAAATTCTGGATTCAGATTTTAGGTATTCTTCCGTTATACATTTATGCACTGAATTCAAAAATAATATATTACATAGTTTTCAAATTCAATTAAAAATCAGAGTTTTGTTAAAAATCGGGAACAAATACACCAATACAATCAACCGTGTGATACTAAATACGCGAAGCGTGTGCGAGGAAATGACACGCTATTGATGTCCCGCTTTAATTCGCTATGCGGGAACAAGAGACATCCACACTTCTGCAGTTGTAGTTTTTGATTTAGACCATCGATACCTACGACCGCACAGCTGTGTCTGTGCCAGCCGCCAGCCGCGCCGCTAGCCAGTTGGCCGCAAACCGTCGTTAGATGTGGACCCCTCGCACGTTTCTTTAGCATCTGCCGATGTTTTTTTCATGTTTTCAGCAATTAAATTACAATTATTATCACTTTTCATATAAAATATAAAAAACATAAGCGATTAGCTATGTATATTCATATTTTTCCGATATTAAATCGCTTATTTTGAGATGTGTATTGACTACACAGCACCGTAACGCGTGTATTTTTTTAGCACGGTAAGGGAAAGGTTAATATTGTCCTGATTAAAGACCACCCTCCAGAATCGAAATATTGCTTTAAACGGAAGTTACCATTTTCAATAATCAGATATAAATAGCCAGACACTATTCAAACTCTCCTTTTCCCACCTTCTTGAAAGAAAAATGACTTCACTTAAATATGAAATTAATTTTTCAAAACCCTTAGTAAGCGTTCTGACAAGTTATGAACAAAGAATACACTTGTATAAATACGAATATTGCAAATAATATCCTCTTTTATTCCAAAAATATTATCTCACTTAAATACTCCTATTAGAGATGTTGTAATCCGCTTAAATTTAATTTTAACCCTATGTTGACAAAGGCCACAAACGCTGTAAAAACATTCCTGTGAAAACACCTCACCAATACAAGGGTTAAAATACCACAACCTGTACAAGAGTGTGCAAGTGTATAATTGGAGTATTTTATGCCAGTCACGAAGTACAGCCCCATACGTTACTTCATTAAGTAGGTACAATAAACTTGATCCAATCGTCACCTTTCAGATTCCTCGGGGTTGTAATCACCCCATAGAAAACGTTACAATTTACATTTAATCATAATAAAAATCATTCTCAATTAGGGTTAAAACCTCCAGTTAATTTGGTTGTAGGTACAGTAAAATTTCAGAGAAAGCCGTTTTAATTTTATGTCATTTTACGTTCTAATAATAAACGAATAAACGTAATCGGATTTTATTCTGTTATTTTATATGCGTAACACTGCCTTAAAGCGCTCAGATGGTTTTCAGTTGAATGCACAAGGTGGTTTTCGACTCTAAAATAATCTTTATTATTTTTGTATTTATATACAGTGTACTATATTATATGACCACAATTTTGATGCAACTACGCTGAGTCAGTGTAACTATGGCATAGTCATTTTAGGTATGTTCTGAGACTGCTGGAATTGTGAAGAGAAGGGGGAGAAGAGAGAGACCCAATAGTTAAGATACATCCGAGAATTATATAACTCAACCTAGTTTTCGTCATTTAAAGCAACGTTTCAATCTTGATTGATGTTCTCTGTCCAAGACAATGGGAAGGTAGGAACAACCAATTATTACGACTTTCACAAGTGTCTGCACTTGGCTGCATTTTTGAAGTGGAACCCAAATTATTAAATGAAAAAGAAGATAATACTTATAAATCTAAACAAACATGAAACCGAACAAGATACAAAAAATTCAAGAGGTAACAGTCTCAACTTTGAATCAAACCCAGGATCTCTGTCTTTACCGGGACAACGCCTCTAACCACTCGGCCATTGGGGCCTAATTATTCTACGTTATTTTTGACGATCAAAATTATTAAGTTTAGTTGGTAATTTTAGCAATTCATGTAACTATAAGGTATATTCAGCTATTAAATAATAAAACAAAATAGTAAACGTTAAAAATTGTTTTAGTTTTCTTCAAAATAGGTTATATTTGGAACAACAAAGACCACTCTAGCGTTTTATTGGAAGATGCTTGAAATTTGGTGTTTACTTTTTTTAAAGTAGATTTTTCGGTTATAAATAAAAAAATAATGGGATTTTAACTCTTTTAAAAAAAGTTTAATGGATCTTGGGATTGCGGGTTCAAATTTCGGCAATAAGGTTTTTCATTTTCCGTGGCCAGGAGGTTAAAATCATCAACTTCTAAACCAGAGGTCACGGGTTCAAATTCCGTCAATCTGAAATTAAATGTATGCCTCCACGAACCAAGGCGACTATAATGTATACTTATATAACTACTATTTAAATCACGGGAAATAACGATTGTAAAATGGATAATTCCTTGTTAGATAAAAAGCGCATACCATTTTAAATTTGAGAGGCTGGTTTCGGTACCGCCGCCCCCGGAACCGTCTATTGGAAAACCAACATCTCTGAAACCTCTCCAACTGGCTTTTAGAGGCATTGCCTTGCTCTGCAGTGGGAGTGAGATATCCATATGTCCATCACTCCGTCATACACTGATCCCTAGATACCTACCCAACTCTCATACATTTTATTGCAAGGACTTTTTGATTCTTCAATTCTTCACAAGTTCAGCTCTAATTTTGAAAATGACACTAACATATAAATAAAATCCGAGTTCATTGCACTAAAGATTCAATCAAAGAAACAACAGATGTTATCATTTTTGATAATTTGATGATACGATGATGATAATAAAACAGAATCGAACAAAGGGTGTTAATTGTGACATTTAAATTACAAAGAAGAACGAGATGAATTTTTTCAACAAATTAATAAGGCTTCCTCTTTTTTAGAATGCAAGATGATTTACTTTCAAATTCATGTTGTCTCTTATGCTTCTTGTGTTTATGAAAATTAAACTACAATTTAATTGCGCACTTTGTTAAATTATTTACTTGTAGTTAATAGTACCAGTAGGTAACCCTAATAATTGGAAATCAAATCGTAAAAATGTTCTGCAGTTAATGTCCCTAGAATGATTTGATCGCCTGTCGGAGGAATCCTTCCGAAACATAAAATTAAATCATAAAAAAGTAACCTTTTGCTCAGAGTTGTTTTTCAAATTTGACGATTTATTGCTGTGGACGTTAATGTTTGTTAAATACATGGGAAATATCGGCTCTTTCGGGAAACCGTTAAATTTCAAACGTAACAATACATCACCGGTTCGAAGCACCTACTTTGCGTTTTATTGCTAAATTCGAAAAGCGGGAAAGATTATTTTTACCGCACATTACAGTGAACGTTTCTTTGTAAATAAAATGGTTTCTAAAATTTACTACCCTTTTTTAAATTGTTACACTTACCCATAGTAAAAATTTACTGTCCACGTTTGTTATATTGTATTATAATTGTCTCTAAATAATAATATTTATTTATTGAAGACAATATTAGCGATTTTTAAACATAAAAATTGAAACAGAAAAATCAAGAAAAGCGACCGTTTATTTATTTTTCTTTTTTATAATTTTCGTTTAAAAATCGCTAAAATTGTCTTAAAAAATTAAATATTACATTTTGAGGTTTTACCCTTTAGATTATTTCAAAAAATAAATATTTATCCTAGACTTGTAGTTGCTTATAAGAAAACTTTTAGGCGCAGTTGTTTCGCAGAAATTTACGAGTGACGAAGTCATCAAATCTCCATTCAGCACCATTTTTTACATTTGAAAGGTTCCCGTGGTTAACACTAAAAATCACGTAATTTTAAAATTGGAAAGTGACTTAAATGATTTTTAAAAACATTTTTTTATCGACCACTCTCTACGACTGTCAAAAGCCTACTGACCATAAATAAACAACTCACTAGATCGATAACTTCGGGCTTTTGTATAAAAAAAATTGGACCTAAAAAATCATAGATATGCCAATATATAGACAGTAAAATTTTTCATTCGGAGCCTATTTATTATCCTATATACCAATGAAAAACTTTGAAAGTTTATTCGATAGATTTTCCAAAGTTTTTATTGGTGAATATAGTTAGGCAAACATAATATATGATGTCACAATATTTTGGTTCCAATTTTGGATCGGAGTTATGCCCCTCTGCTACTGACTGCTACTGAACATAAATAAACCACCTACTGACAAATGTCATCCAAAACTGTATGGCAGCCAAACAATATTGACCTGGAACATTAGACGCACACTGTACAAGAAATTAAATTTTTCGGGGAGTTGGAACTGGACGCATCAATTTTGTGGCACAGAAAGTGCCTCCATTGTTTAGCAGCCAAGATGGAGATTGAGATGGCAAACCGCGAATTTCTATCAACATTATCTAAAAACATTTTTATGTACAAATTCCACAGTAAAACTTTTCCAATTTCAACATTTCTCGGAAAAGAAACGACTTCTTTATAAAATATTTTGTAAAACATTAACTTTGTGATGGAAGATAATAAATTGGAATGCTTTTCTCTTTGTACACACTCATAATATTTTTTAAAAATGAAACAATATTATTCAACCAAGAATTTATAAACATCTACCTGACGTAGGCACGGTTAGGTATAATAAACATTTCATATTATTGGCGTCTCAAAAAAAAACTACATGAAGATTCATGAAAAATTACAGGATATTACTTGCGTACTGGCATCTGGTCGATATTGCGTACTGATACGTGTTCCACTATTATCATGCGAGTAGCAGTGCGCGGGAACTAGATTAAGAAGTTTCATGTCGTTCGGCGATAGTGTTGGAGGTCTAATTTTTGCTTCATGTCTCATATAATACATCAATGAGGATAGTTTTAATTCTCGAAAAACAAGTTACAATTTACAAAATGTCAAATAAAAATATTTTTTTGTAATCTCTTAACTAGCGATCCGGAGGTCACGCTCCAAATCCCGGAGTGCGCAAGAAAATATTACTTTTTTCACAGTTAATCTATTTAAAATAATATATAGTAAACTCCTCCCCATCACCTTCAGCCACACAGCGTATCCCAGTTGGAGATGTCGTAGTCTCGTTGGGTCCAGACGGTTAGGAGCAGTTGGACTGCGAAAATATATATAATTACCTATATATATATATATATATATATATATATATATATATATATATATATATATATATATATAGAGGAAGTTACATAGTTTAAAGTTAATGAAAATTAAATTTTAATTCAAAAGGTCTAGAGTTTTTTTAATTTTCTTTAATCCTATTAATTTTTTCCCAGAAAAAATTACACGTTGGGTTTCTAAATTCTAATTTCAAAATCCTAATATCGTCTGTGTGCTGTCGGGTGTAAGCATTCGTGTTGCCTTTAAAGCCAGTGTTTGTATTAGCGGCTTGCACGTGCACATTAACCGTTAACCCCCTGCGCGCTGGGCTAGGCGGTGCATGAAATTAATGTTTTCCCATTAAGGGGTCTGGCCCGTGAATTGTTTGATCTCGGTATAACCGAGCGAGAAGCAGAAACATTATTTGGGTCTGTATGAACAAGGTAGCAAAAAGTGTGGTTTTTAATTAAAATGAAGCAGATATTCGGTTTACACTTGTAATATAAATACTATATTAACTTTTAAAACCGAAAAGTATAAAATAAGAGATTAGATACAAATATTAGTTAAATACTTGTGTTATGCCCAAGTATTTAACAAATATAAGTTAAATACTTGTGTTATTTATCGAAATCACGCTTTTTATGTGGATTCCACATTAGGCGAAGTGGTTCAGTTTAGCGAACCGGATCACCAATTTCAGTACTCTGCAAAGATCCGGTTCGGTGAACCGGCTCGATTGAACGACGGTTCGCAAAAGAACCAGTCCCTCTTCCCCCGTCCACACCTTTACTATCTCGACCCTACTTTTTATATTTCATTGTTGCAGAAGTGACCCTTTGAAATAATCAAATAGTAATAATAAGTGTTTTATTTTTATTTATTTTTTTTTGTAACATATATGATATCTTCACTGGGATCTCCCGTGCTGGGGATTTCATTTATATATTATTAAAATTTAGTAGTATGGATAGTTTAAAGTAATTATAATTAAAAAAATAATATTTTCTTCTGAAGTAATAATAAATATATTTCAGTGTTTTTTTTGTTCAGTTGAGTGGTTTCAGTTTCAGTCTGTATTTGGTGTCAGTATATTATATATTTCTGATCTCACCATATTTTGTATCTAGATTTTATGTGACATTTAAATTTAAAAAATATCTTTGTGAGTTTTTAATGAGATTGGGATTGTGTTGTAGAGTTAAGTTTTTATGAAATCTAGTAATCTTTCGCATTTGGTTTGATACATAATGACAAAAACTAGTAGTAGAACTAAAAAGAGCAGAAAAAAGAAAGAGATCGGAAAGAGGAAGGTTAGAATTCTGGCTATTTGTATCTGGTCATCAAATACGGCTAAAGCCATTATAAGCAACTTTTTGCTTCTGAATGGCGGTCTTTCACTAGGGTGATACTGAAATTACCTACAATTCAATAATAAATAATACTATTCGCATTTAAGTTAACCAAAAATGCATATAATCAGTTATAAACATTCGCAATTTATTGTAATAATATTATTAAATATTAACTCATTTTGATCGAAAATTTATTAAGTCTGGGCCTCGATTTTAGACGTCATTCCACGCCACTCGTTGTTTCATTGGAATGACTTTTGACGTTTGGTGCATATAAGAATGTACCTTTGACGAGACTCAAAAATAAGATCGTCGACCAATGTATGTACTTTCGACGGCGATTGCGAGCGGCCTGGATTGGATAATCGATACCCGATATATACCGGTATAGTAAAAAGTTTCTCATACATTCAGTTCAATACCTACCTACCTAATAGAGAATTTGAAAAAAAAATCATGTGAAAAAATATATTGTCTTCAAAAATATCAATTCAGAATTTGGATATAAACTAATCACTACATTTTGACTAGCAAACTGAAGGTTGCGGTTTCAAATCCCGGCGTGGGCAAGTAAAATTTATTTTATTAAATTTCATTATTTCATCAATTAATTATTTAAAATAACATATAGCATATTCGTGGTACGTTCCAGAGTAAAATATACTTTAAGTTTTGCTACCATCGATAACCATTCACAATTGAAAAGTGGCTTTGGCCGTGTTTGGTGACCAGATCTGAATAGCCAGGTACTTCCCCGCCTCCCTATTCCTTTTCCATTTCCTTCCCCTCCTCACTACCTTCAGCCGGAAAATATACCCCAATTGGGGATGCCATAGTCTCACTGGCTATGACGGTTGGAAGCAGTTGGGACTCTTGTAAGGGTTCACATAAAAAAAAATTTAAAAAAGCCCACGTAGAAAATAGTAGTTATCTCTTTAAGGCTATTTTTATATGCCACCAGAATTTCCAGACTATAGAAGAAGAGATAATATAAACTCGAAAACATAAAATAAACCCGTCGGGATGTAGGTGGGTGTTTCATTAATGAGACATACCGATCATAGACTCTACAGTATTGAATGAAAAGTAATTTATATAAGAAAATAACGTGCTTTCATAGTGGATTGTAAAAATCGAGAAGCTCGTTTTCTCTCCCTGAGAGAGGGAACTCCTCGCGGAGGGTGAGAGGAAAGGGTTACGGGGTATTTGAAAGGAAACTGCATCGATGAAAAATTCAATTTGAAATGTTATGCTTTGAAATATAACGGGAACATTGGTTGAGAGATTTCTGTCACTGTACAATTTCCTTTTGTGTGCGGATCCGCCGAATCTACTTCAGGGAATTGGAAATTGAAATGGAATGGAAAAATTCTGTCTAAATGGATTTTATTTCCCGCGACTGACGACAACGGCGTCAGAACAAGCCACGGAACTCAGAGAACTTGCAGTCGCGTACGATTGACCTTCTAGCAGAAGTGTTGTTGCAATGAGAGAAGTAAAAATGCATTCATGGTACAAACTATTGTGAGTTCTTATTCATTTTTAAAAATAAACATTTTAGGGGTGGGGTCGTAGTTGGAGCATTCTAGTCTGCCTAGAAATATGTGAGCATTTTACTATCAAACTAATCTTTTTTTAAAATACTAATGGACCCCGCAATGCTCCGCTATTACTTATATCTTTCTCAGGTTTCTCAGATTGTTTCTACCAGCCACTTCTGTATACCACAATGTTATTATTAAAAAACTACATTACATCGACTTTAATTCGATTCCGTATATCATTCCGGTGCGGAGATATTGCGTCAAGTATTCATCGGACTTTCCCGAATTCTTCTACCAATAAAACTACTCTTAGCTATAATAAGAATAAAGTTTCAAATTTTTTGTTATACCGATCGACTACTTTTCCAGTTTTGCTAGCAAAAATATATACTGGATGATTTTTTATTTATTAAGATTTTAAAAACATATATTTACTATGCCTAGTCGTTGAATTACTTAGTTAGAAGCCCCCGCAAGATCAGATTGCAACTATTGATTTTTTGACAGGGTATACAATATGACACCTAGTACAAAATTCATTAACTACAGGTAAAATACTTACCTTACCAAAACTTGCTGATGATAATATATTATCAATAGAAGTAGGTAGGTAGTTTGAATTTGAAATATGACAAACAAACACCTCCGTTATGTTCTCTAATCGCGGTGCTTGATAAAAACACTGACGACGTGTATATTAATAATAATTTTTTTTGGTAAACTAATGTTTAAGACAAGATTTTTTATGCATAGCACAAAGGGTAACAATTATTTTACAAGCAATAATTATTGCTTGTAAAATAATTGTATATTAATAGTTCAAATGGGCAGGGTTAAGTTCCTACTTTTTTCTTACAAATAAACAGAGAAAAATGAGTATTGCTAAGTTATTAAGAATCTTTTCAAATTATTGGTAATCCGGCAAAAAAAAATTTTGCAGGCCCTTAAAAAATGAATTAATAGGTTTTCTAATGAACTTTTAGTAAAATACTTTAATTTATTATCAGGATGTGGGAACGTTCATAAAAATCTTAATTTCGTCAATATATATTATCAAGGCAAATGTAGGTGCATGCACGGGAAAAATGAGTAATGCTGATTTATTAAAATCGAGGGTTCCGATATATTAGGAATTTATCAAAAGTTTATCAGGAAACGGCCTGCAATCCCGTTTTTGGTAAACTTGTCGAAAAAACAACATATTATTTTAACTTAAATATCTAATAAAGACAACTATTTAAGTCGGGGGTTTAAGTAAACATGCACATAATAGGTTTATACGGTTCAGTTTGGGTTATTATAGTAATTTATGCGAATTTTCTAACAACAAAACTTATCGTAGTTATTACGTTGAAACTATTTATATATTTTTACGTAGAATTTTTATATATTTTTTGGAATACCACAAGTTTATCCAATTTTTTTAACCGGATTACCAATAATTTAAAGATATTTTTAATAAACTACCAATACTCATTTTTCTCCGTATAATTAAATTAAATTAATTTATTTCATCAAAAAAATTACAGAATATATAATATATCATTAGTAAGTAAAATGCCTATATGTAAGTTAGTAACGATAACCATGTTGAAAAATTAATGTTACAATAATAGAACAGTTTCTAATAGAAGAAAAAGTAAATATGTATGTGTATAATAGAAGAAAGAGTGTTATATAGATATCTCATAATATACTATATTTTAAGTTGTGCATAACCTGCCTCACTAGGTGAACCTGTGTTGAGGCATTCCTGCAACTCCTGCAATTCCTACACAATTCTCGTTTTTTGGAGAAAAAATAGGAAATGTAAATACAAATGTGAATATTTAAAAATCACAAATCAAATCTAAACTTCTACCGATAAAATCTTTTTATAAAATCGCCATAGTCAGTGAATCACTAATACTTTCCGGAGCAAAAAATATCGGGTGCTCCGGATGCCAGTTTTACTCGGGCCACATTATTTGCATAACCTTTAGGGTTAGATAAATTTGTTTGACGAATTGCCTTTGGTCTGACATGTGATATGACACGCGCAAAACAAATATTAATCCAACGGTATTAGCACATTTTTGTCTAACCCTTCACCGTCCAGCGGGGTTAGATGATTTACGACCGACCGGATTAAAAAACGCGTCCGGTTCAAAAAAGCATAAAAAATCGTAACGGGATCCGGTTCGTGATTAATTCGTATTGTGTGATTTTTAACGGCTATCGTTAATTTGGCTAATGGTCATTATGGACTTGATGTTGTTAAATCGAATTTATTTTTTCCCTTAATAATCCGCCTAACCGAATCAGAATTATTGTTATGGCCTCATTTGGGTTTATTTTTATCTTTGCTGGAATTCCATCCGGAGTTACACAACGGATCGAGATTGTTCTTTGCAAAGGGATGTTGTAAAGTATTGGACTAATTATGTTGATTTTGACTTAAAAAATACACATTTTTTCGGTTTGAAGTAGGTGCTTAAGTAGGAAGGTGATTTAATTTAAAATGATCTCTTTCAAAATAGGAGAATGTTTTTCGAAATAATAATACAGCAATGATGATTTGTCCAAACTGATATGATTTGATAAATATATTTATTTACCTGAATGTAATGATAGTCTTTTTTCCTAACCTAATTTATACCTAATTGTTGAGAGTAAAGGTTTTGGTTAGTGCCATGTAATAGTTCAAAACAATATTGCAAAGTTAAAACCTAATAAAAAGTGTTAATTGCGCAATCCAAAAACCCTACGCAATTGCCCACATAGCTACTAGCTGGCATAATTTCTATATATTATAATTAGCTTAAATCATCTACTAATAATTCCTACAAATGGAAGTACATTTTGACATTCAAATTATATATCAGGGACGTACCCAAATGAATGGTAATTTGTAATAATTAATTGAAAAGTTACCCGTACATACTGATTTACTTTGGGGTAATTATGCTGTGTTGCGCTACCCTCTTCTTTAGCCAACGTTTCGGACAGCATTACAATGTCCATCATCAGGGCAGATGTGTGATTGTGATGGACACTGTAATGCTGTCCAAAACGTTATCTAATATAGGACGAAGTGTTACATGACATAGTACCCCAAAAATAAATCACTTTAATTCTTTTAGCCACTAAAATCTAAAATCATCCCAAATGAAAATATACTTTGTGTTTAGTACGTCAAGCCACAGAGGGATTGCTTTCTTTGATAACAAGAGAAATAAATCTTTATATGAGTTTGATCGTTACTTATTTTATTTTTGGTTTAACAAAAATAAAAAGGTAAAAAAAAAAAATTTTTCACCTTTAAAAATTGTTCGAGTGGTTTCGAAAGTCCCTTTCCTTTATCAAAAGAATATTAAAACTGACATAACGTACACAATACAGACAGACATATACAAAAACATTAATATTTAAGTTCTTGAGTAACCGGTACAGCAATCTATTAAAAATAAAGTGGTTTCAAACAAATGAATTTGTTTTTATTCTTAGTTTTAGTAATTTGTTGTAAAAATACAATTTTCCAAAAATTTTAGGTATTATAAATTATAATTTATCTTATTCTAAGAACCTTTATAATTCCATTCAAAATATTTTAAGAATCAAAAAAAATTGACGTTAATCTAGAATAATTTCTTTATTTTTTTCCACAAAACAATTTCGATTTCTCGGTCTGAAATTTAGCTAATGCAAAGATCCGGGGCTTAAAGTCTTCCACTAAAAATTGGTTTTTCTTTTCCAAATTTACAATTAGACAAAAATACTTGGTTGTCAGAATACCTTTTTATAGTGCCTACTTGCTTTAGCGTTTTAAGTTCTTGTTTTGAGTACCTAAACTGAAGTGAATATTCAGTAATTACGATAAACTAATAAAGACAATATTCTAGATTACAAAATTTAGTTGCGCTCGTTCGGAACATGAATTGTGATCATAGCTTGTTAATAATACCCGCGTAAGTACAATTTTACATATCCGCCTACATGCATAGGTTAGTTTATAGGTTGCAGTCGGTTAACACATAAAAAAATACTGTAGCCGTCATTTTGACGGCTGCCCGATGTAACGTGATGATATTTTGCTTAAAGTTTATTGCATTCATTTGTTTTTTTTTTCATAACTCTTGATTTGACGACTATGGTGTAAAAAAAGGTAAAAATTGCACTCACATGTGACCAGCCGTCAATATTACGGTTGCAGTTTTTAAAGGGATGGAACAGTACCCGGTCGTTTTAGTGTTAAACTATTTTGCATTTAGCTAGTCAATAACATCGCGTTCCGTTAGAACAACAATGTTTTATCTGACTCGGCAATGTTAAGCGATATTGAACTCTAAAAAGTACTTTCTAGAGCTCAAAATTGCTATATCAATCCTGGTTGTGTTTAGTGCACAGTATAATGTTTCATCTAAAGGATCGGTTAAGGGCACCAATGTTAAAAGATGCAGACTTGCCCTAACATGAACTCCGGGTATAATTTCGACGAGCTGCAGACAAACCACGTTACCATATTTTTGGCACCACAAGGCTTAGATAATGCTTTGAATAACCTACGACATCCTTCGTACGTTGAACAACAAAGAGCGCACATTAAAATAACCAGACCCTGCGCAGAAAAGTCAAATTCTCTTAAGTAAGGCGACGGTTTGCAGCGCAGTCCTCTATAGGCCTTTTCTAAGCAGGATCTGAATACGAACAGCCTGGCGTAGCGACTCTAAAATTAAATGCGGTGGGAAAATATAACACATTTGTAAAATTCTTACACTAAATAGTGTAACAAAATATTCACTTTTGAAAACAAGCCTGAACTTTTGTTTATCCGATTTGAGATACGTAGTTAAGTTTTTTACGCAGACAGTAAATTGCGTGCCATTGTAAAAAGAATTAGTAATTTCGTAAGCAAATTTTACTCTCGCACAATAAATTGTGATATTACAATGCGAGGTGCCTGTATACTGTCAGATTAATTTATTAACAAATCGCTGACAGGGACACGCCCACGCAACTCTCCCTGCTCCGCGCGACTTTGTTTGTTCCTATCGCCCTTACAGGCAGCTCTATCTATTCGTTACCATGTGGTAAAAGGTTAAACTAACAATGAATTAATATACATCATAACTTTCAATTCGGACTTTTATGAAAAAAAAATGTTGACATTTGGAGTGACGCGGTACCTCCCTGAAACACGAAGTTGCTAAATTCATTAAAATATATTATAGTATAAAATGAGTTTTATAGTTTTGAGTAGTTACTGTAATGATTAACTAAAAAATACCAACTTTTGACCGGTCTTTTTGGCGCCAACTAGCCGCCTAGAAGTGCCACGTGATTTGAAACGCCGGCCGTCCATTGGCCGGGAGATTTATGATACGGAATTTATTATTCAATGAACTGTGAATTATGGTGGACTGTATTCTTTACTGCGCCCACAAGTTTTATGTATCCCTTTGTTCAATGAAGATACGTCGATAGAAGTGTGTTGTGGGCGTGTCCGTAATCCCAGTGCCGGATCCACGAAATCGGGCACTCTGTACAGTAAGTGCCGAGGACGCAACCCCCCCCCACACATTTTTTCATATATTTAAGATGAAAAATTCTTACCTTCTAAAAGTAAAAAAATTAAATGAGTTTTGATAAATTAAAATTTTTAAAAAACATACCTTGGTAGTTGACTGTAAATAAATTCACACGAGGCGAAAAATAGCGTAATACATTTATAGTAGCTAAAATATTAAAAATTATTTGTTGACTGTGTTTGTGTAATTTTCTAGGTTAGAAAAGACGCGGGTTGAGGGAAAGATGTAACTTCTTAATGTAATGGCACAACTTCTTTTTGTAATTGCATATTTCATCAAATACCAAAAAAAATCAAGAACCGTTATAATTGCAGTAACAGTATAAAAATAAAATTGAAATATTTAATTTTATTCCCCTTTTCATCAAATCATTGAAAAGTTTGTTATATAACACGTCTTGCAGGCAATTCCCGTCACCCTAGATTTAGTTTCAATGACATTCATACAAATGTTGTGTGCACTTTTTGCTCTTAGCATTTTGAATACGGTTCCATTGCACGAGCGGGAACAAAGAATACGCATTGTGATTGGTTATTGAATTTAACTCACATCCATTCAACGTAACAGACACGATAGAAAAATAAATCTTACGTTTAAAAAAAAGGTGGAAATTGTAAATTGTAGTTATTTTATTACAAACATGTATCGTAAACGTTATTTTCACCTCCCTTTTTTGTTGTTTCATATAAAAATAACTAATAAAAAATTCTAAAAGTCTTATAAGTTTTTTTCAAATAAGGTTCGTATGGTGCATATTTTATTTTTTAGATTTGAATATAAAGAGTGGTATTTTTTCTTTCTAACATCGCGTAAATAGTATTTATCATCACAACAGTAAGGTAGATACCACTATTTCTGTGAGATCATATTAGCTGTTCCTTAAATCGAACAAATTGGAAGGGTTAAGGGAAATTTTTAAATGGTTTAGGAAATATATTAAGTCAATTTTAATACGATCTATATTTTGTCACGTTAATATTCCTTTTATAGCAGCTTAATACAGAAACGCCTGAAGGCACTTTGCAGATGCGATGGATCCCTGACCCAAATAGGGCAACGGTTAGACGATGTACAATTGATTGTACCTATTTGAGATTTGATTAATTTTATACTCTTACCATTTGAATTTCAATAATAAAGTTCAACATTATTATAAGATCAATGTTTTCGCTGAAACAAACACTAATAATCTACAATATTTCCAACATTGATGACACAATCTGTTGACGCAACTTCATGCATCTCCCTCTAACAAATGTTCTTACGTTTCCCCACCCAAACTGTTACCCAATTATCTGTCAATTATCTGTACAGTGTTGAGTACGTACATCAGTGACATTTGCAACAATTTCAATATGCGTCGTCAGTGTTAAGAAAACCAGTGCGTTTAATTATAATATATTACGGAAGCCTTTGCAGTAATGAACACGCAGTGTCTTTCAAGTCCTTAACCAGTCGAGTGCTCACGTCAACAACTGGAATAAGAGTTGAGAGTTGGAGTTCGAGTTGAAAATTTCTCGCCCTCATTTAAAAAAAATCATAAACGGGAATTTTTTTACCGAGACATTTAAACTAATTATGATGCTATATAGCCAATAAATTCACCTATATTTTACCGTTTATCCTATATTTTTAAGTTTTATAAAAAATATAAGCAAATATGTTTAAATTCGCAAATTATGGCGCGAGATCACTCAAGACTTTTTGCAAACTCGGCATAATATGCCGAAAGTCATTATATTCAATTATATATGTTAAACAAAGCGAACCCAATGGTTGTGTCAAACATTGTTTACAATCCATCATAATACCACAAACTGATTCGCATACAATATTTCGATTACACAATCCATCACATTTCCGTACAAATTCCGGCTTTCTTATCCTATAACGAAAACACTACGAACATCTTGAAACACGTCGTTCAACTTAAAACTGAGTAGAAAAAACACTTGAATTACATTTCTAGGGATTCTATAATATTATGTTCGGTGGTTTTGTTGGTTATCCCATCGTGAGACTTGTATAAAGATTTTGATTGTTTTAGAAAAATAATAATGTCTTATATTTTTTGGATTATTCACAAAACAAAGACAAACATTTAATGGATGAAGTTTTTCTTATTATCAAAGTTTTTATAGGTAAGTTCCCAGCGACTGCCTAATGTTTTTTTAATGTTGCCTCAAACATTTTTTTATTACCTTATACCGGTACTTAGAGTTTTATAAAAGCAGAAGAGGAGTGTGTCCCAGGATCCATTATTGTGTTTATGGTGTTTTTTAATGGAGGGTGGATGTTAATTAGAGGATCACGTAAGGCAGATTGGGTATGGAATGGATTGTGGTATAAATTTGATGGAACTGTGCTCATACTTTTGATGTGGATATTACTCCCAAAAACTTAGCTAAAAATTCTTCTTGTGTTAGATTGTGCAAAAATCTATTGACTGGAGTGGACATAATAAGCAGGCATAATTATAAATTACGAGTATCTTTTTTCAAGCGGCTTAACTGACTTGGTTGGTCGATGGCTAAACAAGATATTACCAATTAATACAATTATCATAAACGATTCAGCATCATAGGATCAATGGTAGATATCCTGAATTGTTAATTCCAAGTTGCAATGCCTACTCAGCTATTCCGAGTACAATTAATTTTGTGGGTAACAATAAACTCACGTCACCTCACCTCATATTTTGACTTATGACAGGTCTTATACAAACCTAGTATAAAGTAGCTTAACTATTGTTACACTGGTATATACTTCTTTTGAATTAATGCATTGTCTTACTGCACTTATATTGATAACTGCATCACTTGCAATAGTGTTTTTGTTTACACATAATTGTTCTTTAATTATTATTTACCACTGTAGGCTTGTAATTCGATTATCACTGTATTGTTAAAGCCATTATATGGCTTTTGAATATATAAATAAATAAATAAGTAACGTTTTATCCGTTAAGCGTGTGTCCTGCGTAACTCTGGTGCAATTAATACTGAAACTTGGATATGGTTTAAATTTAAGTGTCATTTTCAAAATTGGAAAAAAATGTATGAATAATTCACTGCGATAAAGTACCCATCTTTAATATATTATTTTAATAGAAAATTGTTCTATACGTTGTTGGAACTGATTTGTTTAAAATTCAGACAATTGTCAATTTTTTTACGGGTCAGAGCTAGTATTTTACACAATTTCAACGGAATTTTTGGTTGAAACAGGTTGTTGAAAACGAGTAGGTATTTTTAAAAAATCATTAAAAAGTTATTAGATTTTTTGGTAAATAAACAAACGTGTTAAAAAATTCTAAAATTACAGTAATAACCCACATATTACCAAATTACACAAATTAATTTTGATCCCAACATAACAAGTCAATGTTACAGTTATATATAAACATTTCCTTAAAATATTTGGCTTTTGTTGTAAATGCTTTCGGAGATATTATTATTATGAAAAAATGTAACAAGCAGTAATTGTTGAATGAACCACTAGTATATATTGAATTATTTCGCGGATAAGAGATAAGCCACCATAGCTCAGTGGTCAGAGCTGTCGACCGGAAATCGAAAGGACACGGGTTCAAGTCCTGTTGACGTCATGTATCTTTTATCAGGAGATTTTTCAATGTGGATGAGTGTTTCAGGCTAATAATTATTGCTTATAAAATAATTGTTTTCCTTTGTGCTATGCATAAAAAAATATTGTCTTAAACATTAGTTTACCAAAAAAAAAAAAAATAATATTTAAACTTACACAAAGCATCCTCAAAGATTATATACACTCCTTGAGGGAAATTACTTCCCCGAGGCCATCTTGTGCAGAGTTAAAATAAATAAAAAAACTGAGGCGAGGTAACGTAAGTGGCAATCTTAGGTGCGGGAAAGATAAAATAAAATATTTTCCAGTAAGAAAAATGTACAACGCTCATTATGTACAGACGTTTGTTTTTCGTATCAATCCAACTGTTGTTTAATTTTGATAAAATAATATATTATCAGACACGACAATACTTTAGATATTTTGCATTGGGAAGAGCGGGTACCTACAGAAAGAACAACATTAAATCTCTTATTGAAGGTAAAGAAAACTATTTTACGCATTATTAAGAAAAAAACCTTTAGATATTCAAGCTACTCTCACTTCAAGGATTTCAATGTACTTGATGTTCAACAGTGTTAAATAAAAACAGAAAAAAAATCCATGTTCATAAAAAGAAAAAACACAAAATTTAAACAGTCGAACATAAACATCAGACCAAGAGTAAGGGCAGAAATGATCTTTCTGTTCCAACAAGCAACACAGAGGCATCAAAAAGTATTATCGTACCGCGGACAAAAATAAACTAACAAAATCCTTTCATATCTGAAAAGTGTAAATTGTCACCAAAATGGTTATTAAATTTTAGCAGGACCGATTCGAAAAATTATTGAAAATTTGCTTTTTCTTAAAATTTAACATTTTTTCAAACATTTTCTTCTATTTGCCTTTAGGGTATTACCTATACAAAAAAATATTAAAATTTTATTGAACACTTCTTTAAAATTTTATTTTACATCCCGAAGAACAATAATAGATCATATGATTAGTTTTTTAGAAAATTGTTATCAGACCGATTGCCATATCTAATGCACAGACGCAATGTAGGCATTCTAAGTCTGATCTACATGTATTTTAATGAAGCCTGCTCAGAGGAGCTACACCCGTTCACAGTTGACGTTGGCCTCATGAGAACAGGCCGCTTCTTCGACTCGTTTTTGTGTGAGACGGCTCCTATGTTACCGTCATTTGTTTTTCCTCCCTCATATAATCCGGGCCTTTTCAAGAACTGAATTCATAAATCCCTTCCTACAGCTCCTCCTTTAACTCGCCTCACAACCCTGCCCAACCGGGTAGCGACAAAAATCCCCTACTTTTACACTGTACAAATAGGGGCACTCTTTTGAGGTGTCACATAAAAAATATCGTTGTCGAATATCCACGTAAACATTATTTGGTCTAGTGTAATAAGAAAATTAAACATTTAAGCCCATGGGACTTTTATATAACGATAGAGTACTCATAAAGTTTCTATGAACTAAAAACTTCCTTAAAGATCGAAAATAAATAAAAATGATTTGTAAAAGAGAGGAAAAATGGACTAGCTAAACGATGAAAGAAAATAATGTGATATTTATTCAGAATATATGTATTTTTTTAAAGTAGGAACTTACTTATTAGAACTTTTTATTGAATAAAAAATTATGCATATTAGTACACTGAGTCCGGAATTTACTTCAAAATGATGTTCACGATTCAGGAGAATAGAGAATATTGAAATCTCAAAATCCAAAAATGATTATTTCCCATTACTTTGAAAGTTCTACGTGTGGATACGATACCTAATAACACCAAATTTCCAGTAAACCCTTTGGCTACGCGCGTCATAATAATAATTGTAAATTACGGGAAAGATTTTAATCAACTGGGAAGCTTCTGAATCCAGATATGAAATGAAAATTTATGCTTCCTTCGCCGCCTAAAGTTTCACTCGGGTTATTTAATCTGCATCTCCTACTTCTTGGCCAAGTTTAACCCCTTATCAATTTGAGTCACTACTGTCATATAATATAATATAATTCTATGGCGGTTAGGGTTCAGTTGGAGACGTAGTTTCTACCCGACCGCGGCTCTTTGAGGGTTAATGTTCATGTGGTTTGCTTCCGAGGAATAGTTCAATAGCGAGCCACTTCAAATTATTCTCCTCGTAATAATATTGTCTAACTAATTTTGCTCTTTGAACATTCACTCAATAATCAAAAATACAAACATCAGTTGTGTGTGCGTGAAATCTTCCTTCTAAAATGTGATTATATGTACTAAAATTTGATTTGAATTCACCTTCTTCTTTCGTATGGGAAACTTCTAGATTAGTGAGCCAGTCTATGGCCTCAGGCGTCGCGCTGTGGACCCCATCAATTCCACCGGGGACTGAAAGCAGCGGACATTCTTTGACCACATGTTCGGTGGTCTGTACCGCACCACATTCACACATCGCCGACTTTTTAAGGCTCCAGCTGTGCATCATGTTGGCACAGCGGCTGTGGTAGGACTTTATCATATTGATGGCAGACGAGAGTTTACGAGGCAGTGCGAATCCAGGCTGTCCCTTTTTTGTGAACGGAGTGTTCAGTTTGTACCGGGAACCAAACACTGGATTATATGTTAATAAGAAGTTTGAATTAAAATTTCATTTTCAAAATTGGAATCTACTTGTTTAAAGAATTTAGATAAGCGTTAAAGGTATTAAGTAAAATGTAATATTTTAACAAAACATAATATTACATGACGTTTTCAAAATTATTAAAGATTTTGAAAGAATTCTCCCAATTTTTCACGAGTCTGCGCTAGTAATATTCATAAACAGTCAACTTTACAATACACTATTTTCGATAATTAAATCGCCTTTAGGGTGATTAACAATGATTGTAGCAAAAGTCAGCCTTTTATGTTTTATGAAGATATTATATTTTTTAATGTTCCCGAGGAGGTTGAAAAGGTTTATGTATTGCGTATATATTGTATATTAGTGAAATTTTTCTAACTCTGAATGTGCAAAATAAAGTTGTTTGACAATTGAAAAAATTAAAAAAAAAACTTTGTTTTTTTTTCACGTTTATGTTTGTAAACATGGTGTATAAAATATAAAAATATGTATCTAAATATTGATTTAACCCTAGTAAAAAGATGAATAAATAAATTTATCCTTTATTAAAATTATTCGATAATGTAAATACCTACAAAGTAACATGAAAAGTATCTATTAATTATTTTTGTGTTTAATTCGTAGAACGGCATGCAAAAACAAAAAAAATCAAGTAATTTATGCAATTATTTTAGTTTTTTATTGTTCTGATAGCTGTTTCAGCGTTCAAGACCATTTTCAAAACCCTAGTAAGGCCACGTTTAGAGGACTTATTAACATGATTCTATTTTGATTTATAAGGTGCCTAAAATGATTTATTACCGATTTTCTGAGAAATTAAATGTGATAATAGATTCTCTATTCTGTTTTGTACATTGAAATCTGTTTTCCCCACATTAAATGGTATTTTTTTCTTTTTTTTTTAATAATGGCGTGAATTATATGTTTAGTTTAAGTTCTGTTATATTGTTTAGAGAAAAATTAAAATTATTAAATGTACCTTCTGATATTTATAAAACGTACTTATATATATTATATTTCTGCATTATGTCAAATTTATACTTGTATTATGTCTGTAAAAGCCCTATGGGCGTTAAATTACATAAATATACACTGCTATCGATACTATATTTAATGCCGATATGCAATGTAGGTGAGCTGCGTATTTCAATAAAGTTTACGCAAAAGTGATAGCTGGATTGATCCTTTGCAAAGATGATGATGATCAAATACCTCCCTACAGCCCCTTCTTCGACCCTCCTCACATCATGTCCCGAAATAGGCCCCTGTTTTTAAACCTTACAAAGATGAGAACTTTTATTTATTTATTTATTTTATATATATATATATATATATATATATATATATATATATATATATATATATAAATTATAAACAATAAAAAACAAAATGAACCTTTGTCTGTCCAACTTGGAAGGATTCCCGTTTGAGGACAGCCAAATTGTGTATTTAGTACATAATATTCTTACAATGGAATGACGATGCTGTCAAAACAAATTTTGAGAACATTTTTGATTGCATTTGAAGTGACAGGATGGTTTCTTTATCCTTGAATGAATCGCAAAGATGTTATTTATTACCAGGGTCAATTTGGAAAACATTAGTAATTGCATTCAGAATAGATGATTGTTTTCTTTCGGGACATCACAAGTCTGAGATTCTTTCCAGGGCATTTTGGAGAACATTTACAATTGTATAGTTAGATTTTCCCCATTTATAAATCAGTATAAGACATGAATTCTGTAGTACTTTTTTTTAGAATTTTTTAGGTGATAGAAATTATATATTACTAGACCAAAATATATGCCGTATGACATATGAATTTCCAATTTTAAAATTTCGAATCTTTATTTATTAAATGGTTAGTCATTATTATGCAGTAATTGAAATAAAACCGAGAGAAAGATTTGTAAATTTAAATTTAAATAATAACAACAATGAAGATCAAGTATTAGGAACAAAAATAACCATTTTTAAACTTAAAATAAAAAGTGACTTAAGATCCTTATCTCTCATAAGTATAAAATAGCCTTTTGGAAGTTAAAAAATATAATTTAACATAATATTATCAACGCTATTATATAGTTTTTGTCTATCTAAGTACTAAAAATATATATATATATATATTTTAACTGTTTCTGTGTTTTAGGTGTCACATAAAAATAAATCATCAAAAGTATAATAAATAGGATAAGGGGAAAATAAGACCCTAAAACAAGAAAATTGGTCTACAACACCACTGTAGCATTCCACCTGAACTACTGCAGAAGTTAACTTTTTAAGTAGAATAAGGGGAAAATTAGATCCTAAAACAAGGAAATCGGTCTACAACACCACTGTAGTATCCCACTTCAACTACTGCACAAGTGTAATTTTTTTATAATAATTATAATGCATTAATTGGTTATATTTTGGCTGTATAATACTTATGTACAAACTGAAATAAGTGGAAACTGTCGATTTATTGAAAATTGACAAATAAATAAATAAAATAATAAATGAAGTAATTCTGAACAGAGGTATGAGGTCTATATTGTGCTGAAGAAGATATACAAGGATAAAAACAATGCAATGCCAACTCAATAATCTAAGGGTGTGGCAAAGTTTGATTATATGTTAAAAAGTGTTATGGCTGTCCTACGAGAAGCTACAACGATTTTAGGCTTCCCTAGACAAATTTATCGCAACACAAAACGATATTTATTAAAAAGGTTTCAAGAAAGCCAAAAGTCTTGCAGTTTTTCTTGAGTTATGTCTTAATGTTGTGAAGTCCAAATATAAGTACGTAGGCAATGGAATATTTTTCTAATAGTTTTAGAATAGATGTAAAATAGATATAAAATGTTAAATTTTATAACTAAATAAAATGTACGTACAAAAAAAAAAACAAAAAAAATTATATCGCATTGATCTTTTTTCTCATTGGAAATTATGTTCCATATTTTAATATTCAAGGACCTATGCTGGAATTTAAATTGTTTAATATTAATTAAAACAGTCAGAGACCAAATTATTTAATAGTCACGTATCCTGTCCCCAGATAAATTTACTTTACAATAAATATTTCCGCAGTCTCCGAAAATTCGCTAAACGCGTCAGCAAGTCCCCGAGATTCCTCAGTCAACCACCAACTCAATCTCCACCCAGTGACTTATGCAAATAATTCGCCGAAGGGTGGAGAATAGTGGATAAGGGTTGGCAAATACTGAAACGGAACTACTTGCTCACACTTTAATTCATCTCTTTGAAAAGGAAATATTATTTTCCCAGGATTCGGAATAGTTGAAATGATTTTCGGACAGAAGTGTTGTTAAAACTTTAATAGTTCAGTAAAAGATTTTCATGCCATTTGAATTGTGTATATATAATATTATGTATATATAGATATTAGTTTGAGGTCGTCTTCACAGATGGCACTTGTAGCAGGGAGGTAGAGCTGTCGATAATACAGAGATTGGGATATTGATAAATACCGTTGCTACCAAGGTTAGGGGCTCGGAATTATTACTGCCGCGTGCTAATTAAGGACGATGGCCGAACGGCTGTCCGAGCCGAATAATAACTCACAATAAAATGTCCACAGTGTTTTGTCAATATCGCAATTTTATTTGAAGAGCGATTAGATGCCAGGAAATACAACAGATTGGATTATCTAAAATTAGTTTTAATAAATTAAAAAAAATATATATTTTTAAGGCAGTTATAAAACTAAGCAATATGTATGTAACTGGTCCGGTTGCCTATAATGTATACTATGTAGGTATATTTTTTAATCTTTTATATCATTTTCTTGTTGCCGTTTTTGTTCTTTAATATTGTTTGTTAAATGTTTTTTTGTTTCATTCATTTGTTGTGTCAAGTGTAAGATTGTTGAATGCTTTTATTGCCTGGTATTTGTGGTGTCTTCGTCCAAAACTTGTGCCTAACTGATCTATTAATGTTAGCCACGAAAACGATTTTATCACAAAGTTTCTAACGTCATATTGCAATTTTTTTTCAAAATATATTTTGATTTTGATCTATTGTCCGAAGTTGGGTTGTTTCAAATGTGGTGGCCTATGAAAAAAAATCGATGGTTAACGGGGACCGTTAAAATTTAAAAAAATACAACGGCGTATACGTCGATATTATATGATCTACAATAAATTGTTAAATAGATTGAAACATCCCAACCATAAAAGAAGGCTTTCAAATTTCATTGAACTCCGTTTAAAAATCAAAATTTCAAAATAATTGCCTAAACTGAACTAAGAGACGAACTAACCATCGACCGTCATGTAAGACGTACCCCAACCTATGCTTTATTGATCCTGAATAGCTAAAGTCAAAATCATGATTGATAGTAAAAAGTAAATCTACCTTTAATGTTTCTACCAAAGATATTGTGTTCTTCTAATATCTTTGGTTTCTACCCAGAGTGTAATAGCCGTCACGTGTCTACTTGGTGAATTTATTTTGTATTTGATATATCTACTAACTATTCGTCATTTTATCGAATGTTTAGTAAAATGGTTTTTGCGAATTTAGTTGATTTGTCTAACTTGCACTAAAAATATAAGTAATTCGTCATCATTGATTTACATCTTTTCTCTCTACGATATCTTAGAAAAATGGTAATGTTTCCCAATTATAGTTCTGTATTTAGTGTTGAAAGGTGAATTTCAGTTGTTAGGTGAAGTTAAGTCGATAGATGAAATATATCTCAAAAAAGTAGTGCCATTTTAAGTAGGTGATTAGTACTTAAAACTTCAATAAATATATGCTTTTGTTATTACGTTGTTAGATTATAACCTTACTAGTATTTCAATGAATGTTTGTCCAAACGTCGAATGTTTTACTTAGTGAGGTACAATAACAACGTTTGTTCCGTCACGCCGATTTGCTTTTGACAGGCCGTGTGCTGACCAATAGTATGGTCAGATTTTGAACTGTACAGTTTAAAATCACATACGTCAACTATAATCACGGAGTGCCGTGAACCGTAAAATCGCATCGAAACGTTCGTCTTATAAAAACCAATGTGTGTAGGTACTATCGCCGGTTATTTATCGGAATAATCCCTTAAACGTATTTTATCGCAATTATCGCAATCCAATTCAACATAACGAGTGCTACCGTACAACGATCACCGTTCCAGTGCGGACAGATGATTCTCGAGATGCAGATTTCGTTCGCCACCCGGTAAGCTGACAGTGAATTAACCTTACAAATTGTGTTATGGCATTCGCCTGTCATAAGCCATAGGCGTTATCCATGCTTTATCTGTGTGGAATAGCCCTTTAAAATTCTGCTATTCCAACCCTGGTTCGTTCCTCGAACAACGTTACCTGTCTCATTTAAATTCTTCTCGTATCTAGCCAATTCCATCTAACTAAATCTTTTCTAACCTTATTGATTCTGTGCAAAGGAGAAAAGAGGGCGGTCCGTCTAATTGACAATCCATTGTTAACAGACCAATTGCCATCTCTAAAGCACAGACGCAATGTAGGCATGCTGAGCCTATTATGCATGTATTTTAATGAAACCTGCTTTGAAGAGCTACAGCAGTATTGATCCTCGGCGCTCCGGTGCACGTGCGTGAAACTCGACGTACACGAGCGGAACACCCGTTCACAGTTGATGTTGGTTTCGTGAGAACGGTTCGTTTGGTCCACTCGTATTTGGAACGAACTACCGGCATCTGTTTTTTCTCCATCATTTAATCCGGGCCTCTTCAAGACCCGCCTTAATAATCTCTTCTTACAAACCCTACCTTAACCCACCTCACAACTCACAACGTTGCCCAACAGGGTGGCGTCATAGTTTCTCTATCTCAAAGTTGTATATACAAGGGCCATGTTATCAGATGTCACATAAAAATATATAAAAGTATAGTAGAGCACATATAACTAGAATAATTTGATAAAAATTACTTCAAAAGAAAATAAATGCTTTATTCAAATACAGCATATGAAATGTTTCAGCTGTTTGACGATTTTGATAAAACTTTATAAAGTTGTTTGTAAATTGACTTTCAGAATGTGTATTCAGTGGGTACACCCATGAAGTAAAGTTGGTAACGCGCTTGCGGCACACCACCACCGCCCGCGCTCGCGAGATTGAAAACTACAACACTCTGCCAACCCTAATAGAAAGACTTCCCGCAGTTTATGGCATCACTTTGGTGGAAATCCGCTCCGACCGGAACTTGTCAAGTTTTAAGGCTGCTCCCTGCAACCCCTTTGGTGCCTCTAACGTAAAAACGTAAACCCTTACAACACTTTCTCTTTATCCATCAGGAAAAATCGTACATTGTTTAGCGTTTACAGTTTACGGTTGCGAGAGATTGAGAACACAGCTTTTTGTAGCGGAATCTAAAGATATCGGATGATATTACAGTGATTTGGTTTCACAGGTAATAAAAAGATTGTGGATGAGTGAGTGTTCGTGTGTTTAAGCTTTTGCAATTGCTAATTTTGTGTTTTTAAAGCAATGTTTTATTTTTCTGCAAATGTACCCCTTTTGCATTCTTATTCCGAGAGAACAAAGTACAATTTGCAACAACTAACGATTTAACAATGTATATTTATTTAAAATACTATTATTAAGTCCCTAGCATGTTACATAATAATTAGTCATATTATTAAACATCACAATATTAATGGTTTAGGTATTGTTTTAAAAGATAATATTCGTAATTTTTCTACTTTAAGGTACTTCACTTCGTCTTGCACACTGCCTCGTTAGAAAAAATATTGTTATAGTCTATGGGATATGTGATTTTCAATTTGGGAAGCGGATTGTATACCGCTAGGGTATTTTTTGGATAACCAACACCTCTGCCATTGGTCACCCTTAGTGATTCGCTGCGTTTGGTAATTTAGCAGGTGTGTCCGGGTTCATCGAGTGAGGTGTGTTCAAGATGCGACTGTCTACCAGTAGCGTGGTGTTAGATTAGTAGAGGCTGGTTTGGGGAGACTCTTTGACATCTTCAACTGGTCTTTCTTGACCCATACCTTACCCCGGGAGGGCTAGATTCATATTAAAAAATGTCAATCTTGGACACACTGATCCCTAGATTCCTACCCACCCATCACACCTATTTTCTTCCCAGAAATCTCCTTATTTTCAATATATAGACCCTCAACACAGAATCCCCAAAGGTAACATAGGCCCTGATAGAAATTATTTAAACAACAAAAATTTGAAATTATTATAAACAACAAAAAAATGTTGGGGAAAAGATATTACATATGCTGTCTACTAAACTTATATCGGTTTTATAACCAAATAATCTCCCAAATAAATCTCTCAAAAGGGACAGGAGTCTACCAATTCTAAAGAAAAATGATTTTTTTTTCGTTTGATTAAAAATTAATCAATTTACCAGTAATCGACTAAAAATATGTACATAATCAATAAATTAATATTCTCGTATCAATTTGATGAGAATTGATTATTGACTTATAGTACTTATGTATGTTCGTGAGATACGGGAAACCTGCTAAAGACATTGGCAGGATGGTGAATGCAGCCAATACAATTTTGGAGGACTGAATGCAGTCACAAATGCGATTTTCTCAAAGGATGTGTGGCTACTAGACCGTAACAAAGTTCTGACGCAAACTTGGTGTAGGTGAATATGCAAATGATATATATTGAAAACAGTATAATTAGTTCTTTCGTGCGAAAGCGTACCCATATGTAATAAATCTAAGTGGAAACTAGAATTGAATCAGTTTGGTGAGTACAAATAAGAACATAAACCCTTTGTTGCTTACGGAATATCTGAACTAGAAACATGATTCTCAAATATATAAAAGCGTTCTTGGGGTGATTTTCTCACGAAAATGGAGCTATGGAAATGATCATATTTTTGTAAATATTATAAATATGTTATGTGGTGTTCTAGGGAGACCTGGCGTGATAAATTAATTGTTAAAACTAGCAGTGTGACTGCTCAAATAAGGGTAAACCAGAGATTTATCTTAAAAAAATATTTATAGTGTGCCA
Source organism: Hesperophylax magnus (assembly GCA_026573805.1). Classification (NCBI taxonomy): domain Eukaryota; kingdom Metazoa; phylum Arthropoda; class Insecta; order Trichoptera; family Limnephilidae; genus Hesperophylax; species Hesperophylax magnus. The sequence continues at coordinate 2,074,158 of JAIUSX010000036.1, forward strand.
GAAGATAGTAGGACTATAATAGCGTTACCAGTTATGATACGATGAGAAGCTAGAGAGTGTAGAAGAGGTGGAAAAAATGATTAGGATGAGAAGTGCCAGGGTATTCAGTACAGGTCGCTTAAGCCAATCCCAGCAACATTTCGTTCTATGTGTCAATGTATTTATTTGTAATGTGATTAGGTTTCACGAGTAATTATACAACTAACATTGCCAAGTTCTATTGCGTTCAAAGGGTTGACAATTATTCTCTCCTATGATTCCCGTGTAATCTCAAAGTTTTCATATTTCACGACAACCACCCTCTTCGTGTCCCTAGCGAAAGGTTCTGGAATCAGAGTCTGGGCGCCAGGGGGGGGGGTTGAGGGATGAGAGACGCCGGGAGATTAATGGGGGGTAGTGGGGATAATGGGGATGATGGGGAAGGGGGAAAGTTTTGCGATGGGAGGAGAAGGAGGCAGGTGTGACAATGAAAGAGTACGCGAAGGATTAATTAAATCATAAGCGCGCCTCCAGGAAAATGTTTTGTGTGATATAATGTTTGTAATCCCATTTTTGATGTTGAAACATAATATATGAATTTCGTAAAATTTTATCTGACCGTGTTTATATTCAAGATCAAAACAACAAAATTATGTTTATTTTATTCAGAACACTGAAAAAATATGGAAAGAACTTTTTGTATGTAAAAAAAGCACAAATAAAGTATCAATTTGCATATTTATTTATCTTTTATTATTTTTAAATGTTTTGCGGTACCTCTAATTTTAACACCAGGCATGTTAAAAAATCATTTTTCATGGCCTCCGTGGTCGAGGAGTAAGGCTCTTAACTAGCTAGATGGATGTCGCGGGTTCAAATCCCAGCGTGAGCAAGTAAATGTTGTTTTATTTATTTGTATTTTTTTACAAATTACTCATTAAAAATAATATGTAGTATATTTGTGGCACGTTCTAGAGTAAAAGATACTCTCAGTATAGCTCTGGAGTAAGACCACTATTCAGAATTTAAAAGTTGTTTGAAATAGCTTCGACCGTGTTTAGTGACCAGATCTGAATATCCAGGTACTTCCCCGCCTTTTTCCTCCCCATCTCCTTCCCCTCAATACCTTTAGTCTCACAACATACCCCTATTGGGGTTTCCATAATCTCACTGACTCAGACTGTTGGGAGCAGTTGTGACTTGTGCGGTTTCACAAAAAAAACTTGCAAAAGATTTCGAATAATTTCGAATCGTTCTGTAAGTATTATCGAATAAATGGCATGAAAGCAAGAACGAAGAAGGGCAAAAAAACTAGTAATATTTGGTTCATTATGAATTTTCCAACTAGGTACATAATAATAATGTTTTCTAAGACCTTGAGACTTCTGAAAACCAGAAAACAAATTAATTTAAACTTAAGTAAGAAAAAATGTTCTTAAGCACACGAATTATTACGTCCATCATACTATTGATATAACTTCTATTAATTATGTACCGGAACATAATTATAGACCGAATTTTAGAATATGTTTCTACGGAAGTTCAATTTAAAATTTAATAAGATTCAATCAGAGTCAAGGGGCGAGGAACAACCTTGTTTCTTGTAGTCGTTGACTCTCGTTGTGAAGAGAATCCCGATCAATGAAAGCAAAATAAGATAGTTCCCACCAAGGAGTAGAGGCAAGGGGCAGGCATAATAGGCAGGATAGTGTGAAGGAGCTGTAGACTGAAGAGTGGTACCTGACAGAAACACAGATCTTAAGAAGACATATTACTGAGATCCTTTGACACCCGTGGAAAGCTTCAGGGGTCGTGTAAACCTACTTTTACGACAGAGGAGAGTTACCAGGAGTAATATACTTTTGTTGATGAACTTCCATATAAATTTACCATTTTAGTAACGATTTGAAAAACTTGATTTTGTAATGGTTTCGCATTGAGCAAAGCAATCATAGCTGTATTATTTTTAAATGTGATAATTATACGAGTGATCTCGCTTATTCGGAGCCAGTGGGACTATTTTGGGGGGTAAAAGTGAGTTCAGCAGGAAAGGAGATGAGGGAGTAGAAACACTCAAAGCAAAATTTAAATTGATGGTGAAATTATTGAAAATGTTACTGATATAAAATAATTAGGAGTTATATTAAATTCTTAAAACTAAAATTTAACAAGCATTCTGAGTTTACACAAAAGAAAAATGGACAAAAGATTTTTTTTTTGGAAATAATTTGTTAAAAAAAATCCAGAAAAACTCCTTTATTGTTCCACATTCTTTTCTTATGTAACGATGACAGAGAACTTAATAAGTTAAAAATCGAGCAATGAAAATAATAATCGGCTAACGATAATATTTATATATAAAATAATAAACAACTTACGACCAAAATACTTTTCAAATAAAATTTTGTAATTCGAAGTAAAAAAGATATGCAAAAGTCAAGGATATGTTGGTTAAAAACGTTGTCATGTAAACAAAAATCTACTTCAATTTTTATTTTTAATATACATTTTATTTAATGGCTATAAATCGACTAAATATCTGAGAAAAAAAAGAACTGTAACACATATGAGATGGAACAAAAGAATGAAAAAACTCATCTTCAGAAAAAAAAAACAGGATTCAAAGTCGTTGATGTACGGAGCAATGAAGATGTTTGGCGAATTACCATCAAATTTTAAATAATACGACATTATAAAGAAAATTTTATTTAAAACAGGAAATAAAGTGAATAATTTATAATAGCCTACTAATAAAAATTTAGAAAATTAAGTGATATGTATTTTAATATATGTTAACATGGATTGTATTTAAAATAAAACAACAACAAAAATAAATAAAATAAGTAATTCAAAATAAAGATCTTCAGATTTGGGAGCACTTTCAGATCTTTTTACAAACACGGCTAAAGCCTATTCTAGTAACGTTTTGTTTTTGAATTGTTGTCTTTCGCCGGGGTTATCTACCACACTGCGACCTTTCGCAAATACAATGAGCACAAATATTTATTATCTTTTTTAAATACATCTCTTTGAATTTCACTTTTGTTATCGGTAATGAATGAATACAATTCTTGGAAGCGAAAATTAATCCACTTCCTGATGTCAGATCGAACTGAAAGTCAACAGACTCTCTGTCGATGACAATGCATTATATCAAGTAGGCAATCACTTATATACACCCGAATATGAAGGTATTTCTATGAAATCCGGTAACGTTATAGCAGTTCAGATACGAAATAAATGTCGATCCTACCTAATTGGCATTTGCCGAGGTTGATTTTTCGACGAATTGCAAGATAAATTTCGTTATATTAATTAAAGAAAGTAAATTGATTTACGCACGCCGAGATTTAAAAACCGTGAATTTTGAATTTGACGTTGAAATTCTTAACATCTCGATCATGGAGGTCACCGTAGTTTAATAGTGCTATCGCGATCAGTGTAATAATATATAAAATATGATTATATATTCAAATTAAGCCAGGTTGACGTCCCCTGAATAGCTTGAGGGATGACTGAAGTAGGCCACTACATGATATTGTACTCTTCACACGATTTGCAGGCACCTTCCGCAGTCCTTTAGGTCAATGAGAAATGAGGCAGTGTGGACTTGCGAAATATGAGAGGGCTTTAAGAGCACGGGACTTTACTTTCACTTTTATCGTCATTTAAATTTTGAGAGTAATTCAAGCATTGTTTCCTTGCAATTTTTTAAAAGCTTTTTAACCTTCCCGTTGCCATTATGTGTAAGTACTGAAAATTTCAGAAAATACTGTAATTCATGGATAATTTTAAATGAAGACCTTGTGGTTTTGGAGTTTTTATATTCCTACCCACCATTCAAAAAACTTTAAGTATTTAGGTGTGAAACGGTAAAATGTTTTATTGTTCAAAAAAAAAATTAAGGTAACCGAAATTTTTTAATATTAACAATACAAAAAGCAAATTAACTCCCTGAAATTGGATAGTGATATATTGTATCCTTAATATAAGTTTACTTGATATATACTATCTAGCATTTAAGAAAAATAAAATAACTTTAGCTCTTGTTAAAATACTAATTCTTTAATTATGTTTGTAGTTTATTTGAATATTGAATTACGTTAATTTGTATGTTGAATTACGTCTGTGGTTATTGACTCAGTCTCTGAACATTGTTTACACATCGCCTTTTAAGCATTATTTTATTTTTGTATATCCTCACTCCTGCTTTCAATTGTTTTGAAATAAATAAATAAAAATATTCTACTTGCACATCGACTCCCTTGTGGGTGATGTGCGCCATCTCACTCGATCGCACTATTACCAAAGATACGTAAAGAAGAAGGGCAATCTACGTACATCGCCCGCCTTTCCGTCGCCGCTTATCACTCGCAGAAAGTCATTATAACTTCGGCCATCGGCCGGAGACCACTTTTCGTGATGAATTTATTATGTTTTCATAAAATTATTTGACGAAAACAAATTAAATGTGTAAGCCGTAAGAATAATTTGTAGGTAATAATGTTTATGAAAAAATAGCATTAAAATGATATTATGCGTAGGGTAATTAAATCACCCCTCATGGCAATCCATGTTTGGTTTAGGAACTTGGCATGACAAATGTTAAAAACATTACCCATGACCTACATTAATGCTTACAAATTTCAATTTCAATAAAGATTTAATAAACTTCCTGGGAAAGTAGGCAAAGGGAATGAAACGATTCACAAATTCTTACCCAACGTAATGCCCTGTTAACTGTTCATAAGTCCGTGGTTATTTCTCTTCCTACTTCGTTATTGTTCTCAGTCGGAAATCATACCAAACGCGCGCTCAACACATGTACACGATTTATATTCACTACATGAAAACGGGTCGTTCCTACGATTTTTTCTCTTAGTCAACAGCGTGGCTGGAAATGTATTTTCATCCTCTCTATTTCCTCCTTCCTATATCATGTATATCTTTAAGACCAATTCCCATTCCCCAAAAACACCACACACAGCATCCTCAAGGTTGACAAAAAAAATACTTAGCAGAAATGTAAATCTATTGATCATCTTCCAGGAGCATCCCCGACCACTGCTTCCATTCAGTCATGTTTTATATATTTTCTGAAACTCCTTTCCCCACTTAACCACTTGACTTAACAAAACCATCCATATGTCGATTTCGAAGATGTTCGATAACTATTAACCAGTTATACCTATTACATTAGTTTTATACGATATCCTCAATCGTAACAATTTGTGGATGGTTTGAAATTCCGACTATCATGGAGAGTATTAGTCTCTATGTTCCTGATGGTTATCTCCGTCACCGACAGCATAGACTGTTTTATCTCCCGGCCTGCAGACTAACTTGCCAATGGTCATGCCGGTGGGGAGAGCAGTCTTGCTGTTGAACAGAATTAATTCGGATATCGACATATTTAGCATCGGTGAAGCTGCCTTTAAAAGGCAAGCTCTATTGATGCTGGTATAGTTTATACACCGCTTACTTATTATGTAATACCATTTTACAAATGTACTTAAAAACGAAATAAAATGTAATTTTGTAATGTTTTTAAAGGAATAAACTAATTGAATTGAAAAAACACGCATATACCCCTCAGGAATCCCAATTCTACAGCAACCATATTGAAGGTCTTAGTATACCGTATGTTATAATAATACTAGCTGATGTACCCGGCGTTACTCGACGTTTTTCTATATTCAATAAATATAATATCCATGTTTTATATATATGAAACTTTCGGAATAAATTCTCTAAATGATAGTGAAAACTCTATCAAACTCCATTGCATAGTTTAGAAGAACTAAGAGCACAAACAGAGAGACGCGGATAGTGACTTTGTTTTATACTATTTAGGGAAGCATATTGTATTTATAAGATTCTTGAGGTGGACGTGTGGCAAATCCATGTATGACCGTGTGAGAAATGTGGAGATAAGGATACAAGGCTTAATGTAAGAGTAATGAATAAGATAAGGAAAGCGAGGCTTAGATGGTTTGGCATGTAGAACGAATTGAGCGAAGCCTGGAGTGTAAGGAGAGTATTATATGACGTGAATGGTCGAAGACGTCAGGAACGCTCAAGGTAGAAGTAGCATGATCAAATAAACCAAATGCTTAAATCGGATATGCCAAGAGTCACAATAACAAAAGTGTACGTATGGAACGATGTGTAAATGTGAATGAAGCGAGGAGAGTGTGTAAAGATCGAGTTAGTTGACGGTCCATCCTCTCTGCCTACCCCTGCGAATATAGCATAATAGTTGGTTAGTTTTACCGTATTTAGCATACTAATTTCGGTTGACGGTGCATGGGAGCATGCGTGAGGTGATTGAATTAATATTACGCAAAATTATTAGTTAAATTATTACACAAAATTGGAAGTGATCAGAATAAATCATAGCAGACAGTTAGGTATGAAATAAACATAATTCATTAATTATTATTCATTCGTATAAAATGAAAATGTAAATATATATTATATGCACTACACTATCTTATACTGTGTCTAAATATAAAATGAAAATGTATATATATATAGACTACACTATCTTATACTGTGCCTAAATATAAAATGAAAATGTATATATATAATAAATATATATATATACACTACACTATCTTGTACCGTGCCTAAATATAAATTTCGGATAAAACATATTCCTGTTTTTTTTTCTTAGTTGTTGTTATATGTAATACCAACATTTGTATTATAAATCAATAAAACGTAATATATTATTGAGGGAGCTGCTGATGAGGGTTTTTTCTGTTGATTTGACTGTCATAAAACATAAAAAAATAAGTCAGCAATCATCGTGAGATAATTAAACTTGTCCACAAAGGTTTGGCCGCAATCAATAAGGAGTTTATCCGCGCCATAGAAATCTACAGCTCAACCGTTCAAATAGCGAGCCATTTCTGTAGGCAGTGCAGGCTTGTCGATTCATAATATTAAAAATAAATAATATTACTTTAACGCTGTTTTTGAGTTATCGATTGTTTAAAAATGCCTTCTTTCACCTTGTGTTATTGAGATCTCGGAACTGGTCAATATACTACTGTTACAAACAGACACGTACACCCATTTCTCTGAAATTGGATAAAATTACGACAGTTAATTTACGAAATAAATATCGGTCCTACCCAATTAGGATTTGGCTCAGTTGTTAGTGCAATTGATTCCTATCCCTGGGGAGTAAGGTTCAATACTCAGTCAAACCATTTTTTTAATTAATTAAAATTTATTAATTTATGAAGATAATCGAAAAATTGTATGAAAACCACCTTAATATGATTATTTTTGTGGCTCTATCTGTACCCATCACGGTTGTTTATGTTTTGTTTTAGGGTTAAGGCATTCATTAAATAGAGGCAGCAAAGGTATGGGTAATATGAAGGCTTGAATTTTTGCGCCAATTCAAACAAGGTCATTTAATATAGCTTTTGATCTGAATTGTCGTCTCTTATTGTTATGTACTAAAAATGCATTAAATTCTTAGAAGTTATCCATTACTTAATGTATTCAATAAAAAAACTGAAGCTTTGAAATTGAATGTTAATCCAACACAAATGCATTTTTTTATGTCAAACTGCACAAGATTCCCAACCGTCTGGAGCCAGTGAGACTATGACGTCCCCAATTGGGGTATATTGTGAAGCTGAAGGTGGGCAGGGGAAAGAGGTGGGTAAATAGAAGGTGGAAAAGTTTCTTGATATTTAGATCTAGCCACCAAACACGACCAAAGCTATTTTAAGCAACGTTTCAATTCTGAATGGTTGTCTTGAACCAAGACTATACTGAGAGTAACTCCTACCGTGTATCGTGCCGCATATATAATATATATTATTTTAAATGAGTACATTTTGAAATAACATAAATTAATCTTGCTCTTTCGACCCCTTGGTCAATTTGAACCCGCAACCTCCGGATAGCTTACCGAGAGCCTTACCCCTCCACCGCAGAGGCTGTTAAATAGTTTTAACAATATCTCAAACAATATTATTTTCTTATTATTGAAAAAATGTACGCCTATGTCGCTTTGATAAAATGTGGTTTATCTGTGGATAATAAGCAGTGAAAACTGACGTGCTGGGAATAGTAAGGTGGCGCTGATGGTATCCCCTCGTCATTAAGGCTTTGTAGGTAATATCCCGGAAACCCTTCTCCCACCCCGCCACTCCCTTACACTTCCGGCCCGATATCTCCCAATATCTACACAACCTACTGTCACTTTGGAACGGCGCTGGATTAAAATGTAATTAGTTGATTCTTAAAAAAGGACGATTTATTACTTAATAACAACATATTAATAAAAAATACTAATTCTTGTTGTTTGTCCATCGGTATCTTTGGTTCAGTGATCAATTGAACTCGAATTTGGTTTGAATTTTAGTGTAATTTTGATAGTTGGAACTGATAAAGCGACAAATCATTAAATGCACGGAGAAAAATGAGTATTTCTGATTTAAATCTCTTCAAACAATTGATAATCCGGTTAAAGACAGGACTGCGGGCAGTTTCCTGATAAACTTTAGGTAAATTCGTTATAATATCGGAACACGTTTTCATTCACCTCCATATGTCTTAATTGTTTCCATGATAACTCAACACATTGACAATTCAACCCATTTTTAAAGAGTGATTTAAAGTCATTAGAAACGATTACATTTTTTTTAAACCTAACCTAATCTATTTAACCCAGTTAATAAAGTTTTTGTTTCATGACTTTCCATGACTTTTTAAAGATGTGATGAATTATCATTGCGATGATTTATCCGGTTAGGACTTTTACGAACACTTTTCCGACATCATGACAATGCATTGGTATTTAACTAAAAGTTTATCAAAAAACCTATCAATTTATTCGTAAACAACCTGCAAACCCGTGGTTAACCGGATAACGAAAAATCTAAAGAGATTCTTAATAAGTTAGCAATATTTTTTATCTGTAAGTTTTCTTTGTGTGCCTTCCAATAACATAATATTTTATTACCAGATTTCTTTTAAAATGAATATTTCAAATTTATTAATGCTAATAACATTTTTTCATTTAAATTATTTCAACAAAAAAATCTATATTGAAAAGTTGTATTTCTTTCTTGTATATATCTTATGGTTAATTTTGACAAATAGATTCGTATTTTGTGATTTTTACGGGTCGGCGCTAGTACCGGTATATCCATCAACTTTTACTAACAAGGCCTTAGTGAAATTTTTTTTAATCCGTTGAAAAATGAAGAACTCCTTATATAATGGGTGAATTATTGAGCGAAACTTTAATCTTCCCGCTACCAAGTTCAAGAACTTCCTTCCGCTCTAAAGTGAACACATCAGCGTTTACATAATAATTAATGTTACGTGCAAATATTTTAAGGAGGATAGTTTGAATGTATTTTTGATGTGCGAAGCGATAGTATCAAACATTTAAAAAAAAAAAGATTTATTTTGAAACACCCACCCGCAGTCCCCTCTTATCCCGAAATTATCCAAAGATGCTGGATGCGTATCAACGGTAATGAATTCCGTTTATTTAGACTCGCGATTCAAACTGACAATGTTTTTTATTATTATTTTTTATTAATAATTTTCTTTTGTTACATGCATAAAAATATAATTACAAAAATCAAGTATTACAAAAACAAGTATTACATTCTTAAAATTATTATAGTATTACAAAAAGCATTTCATTCACAGGTAAAGAAGGTACTATAAAAAATAAAAAAGGTAGCTTTAAGATAAGAAAAATAAAATGATAAAATAAAATAAAAAAAATATAATAGAATAGTATGCATATATACCAAAAAAAATCCCACATAGGCATCGCCAGTTCGTGGGTATACTTATTTTGTTTAGTGCAGTTTGTAAAACAAATAATTCCGTTTTCACAAAAATATAATTAAGAAAAAAAGGTTGAAAAATAGAAAAATTAAGGATTTGTAAATTTACAAAAGGTAGGATGTTATAGCAGGTAAGTTTTTGTGTCAATGGTAGTGATCCAAGTCTTTATTACATTTTTGTATATGCTGTAAGACGATATATTTTTAGATCTAATTTCTACAGTCTGATAGAGTGCATTGTAGATTTTTGGGGCAATGAAAAAAGCATGTCTCTGCGCAAGCCTAGTTTTGCATAGTGGAACCTCATATGCATTATTTACTCTACTGCTAGAACGATTTTCGTTTTTTGTAAAATGTGCATTTACATGTTCTTTAATCTTTTTTGTTTCATTCTTCAGCGACATAATAAAAACAAAATTTATAAATTTACATTATAACTAATGATTTTTTCATCCATCCAGTACACCATTGCACAAGCAAGAGTTTCTATAAAATAGAAGTTAAGTGACAAAAGAAATTTTTTTGATCTTATTTTTTCTATAAAATTATGAATTAACAGTTGGATAGGTGATGATAATTCACTCTAATTTTCCTAACATTAGATCAAGGTTCCTTTATATGTATTATTGTGATAGTTATACTACGGTCTCAGGCTACAAATCATCTTCCCCGTATTTAAAAATTCAGCCTGCTTATGTTTGTGTTAGCAAAACTAGAACAGTAGTCGACCAATATTGCTGAAAATTGTTCTTATTGGAGCCAGAGGTTTAGGGAGTGGTTAGAAAACTCGGAGATGCCCGAGGAATACTTAACGCAATGAAAGTCAATGTTATGTAGTTTTTTAAAAGTGACATTGTGGTATACAATCGTGAATGGTGAAAGAAGTCGGATACGGCCGAAAAAGACATTAGCAATAGCGAAGCATTGCTTGGTCCACTGGTTCTGTAAAAAGATTACACATAATTGGTAACTCTTTTGCTAATATAGCTGATATTTTTAATTTTCCTCTACTAATGTATAAAGCTGAACTAGTCAAACACTTTAGTAGTGCATATTTTAAATGAGGTCATTTAGTGCACTTATATATTTTTTCTTTTATTTAGTTTTCGTAATCAACCTTATGATATTTATGTTGTTTCCTATTTCTCTATTTTATATTATTTTCGTGATATGACTGTCAGTAACTATCACACAAGTAAATGGCACTTTTGCCATCAATTCTAAATATAAATATCTGACACTATGATCAGTACGTTCACATTACCCTTAATTTAGTCGAGGGCGTATTATGGCGTCAATAATGTATTTATGAAATGCTTACAACAGTCGAGCATGAATATTTCCTTGCAGTAACAATGTGTGCTATACACAAGAAAAAATACACTAAAACATTGACGGTTTCTGAATTTATATGAAGTGAGTTCTAAATTTTGAACAGTGTCTCAATTAAAGTGATCGTAATATGGGTATGTTCCATAGGATTTAACATTACCTGTCTTAATATAGCACCTTATTATTTCACTGGTCTCATCAAATAAGCTCCCTTCTATATTTCTCATTTTCTTTTCTTTGCTTTTCACGTTGCTCACTTACATTCTTTCTTCTATCTTTCACCCTTTTAATGATCCAGCTTATCTATTAAACTCTCACCATCGCTCTAACTAGGTGTTTTACTGCGTTCTCTTTATAGAGATGAGAAAACCTACAAAATCCTGACACATCAGCTCAAAATTACTAACAAATTCCTTCAGAATACAAACACGTTAGTTACTCTGGTATACGCAAGACACCTTCTCAAAGCCATATTCAAGACAATATAATTCAGAATTTTCTATTTGTATATAACTGATCTAATTTTTACGTTGTTTTTTGTAATAGCTCCTTAATTTAAGCCAACCAATTTATCTATATTTTATTGGAAAAACGTTCGAAGTATGCGCAAAACATAATTTCCTTTCAACCTTAAATCTGATTTGGTTGAAAGAAATTAGTATCACTTGGCATTAAGACCCCACATTTCGAATATCTGCCAAAATCTAACATGCTTTCCTTGCACACTTTAAGCTATTAAAATCATGGGTTATTTTTAATATTTTTTTTTGCATTTTTCATTTTGCAAAAGTAATTATAATATGAAATTCCCTCGATAGAAAAAAAATGCAAAGAATGCTCCAAATATTTAAAAAAAAATTGGTTTTGTTATTTAACATTATAAATGTTTGAAAAAAACACAGTGTTTCTTTAAATGCTACTTAAACATTTGTAAAGAAATTTTTGCTCTATTTTAAATAAGTCGTTCATTATTATATCTTTTCACTTATTCCTGTTAATTATAATAGTTGCTGTTTTTTAATACTTGCGCGCTCCTTTAACATTCGTTTTTGCATAACCTCCCTTTTGAATCGTATTCTTCTTCTTTTGTACGCTTATTACGGAACCTCTAAGCTACCTACCTTCTTTATATGATAGATTATGCATGTGTTAGGTTTTAAGGTTACTTCAATAAAAAAACACTCCGGTTTTTCTTTAATATTCGTTTGAGTTTATTTACACTTGTACGATTTACAGAATTATTCGGCACTTTTTAATTTCTACCCAATTAAAAGGAACGGCTCGGTCCCCTGTCTAGTTTTGAAGAGAACTGCTTTGTTCCGCTGGAGGAATTCTGTAAGAAGTTACCCATATTTATAAGAAATGGGTTTAATTAACCAACAACAAAATCATTGACAGAAGCCCATGTTTAGGTTACTAGTTAAACAGGTAGTGTCCTACCTTATCAACAGAGAAAACTACTTTATCTGTAGAGAAAACTGCATTATCATATAATCAATGAAGTCTAAGTAAGGCGACAAAGGGTTCAGCCGAGCTTCAAAACTAATTGGCAATATACAGGACAGTAGTCGTTACTTTTTAATCATTTTTAATTGCCTTTTCAACCGTATGTACGTATTTACTGTCTATTTTAGTATTTTTTTTTATTTAGGAAACAAACAGTCATTTACATATTTATCATAAACAGCAATTATTTACAATATTAGTTCCAATAATGTTCCATTAATTCTAGTCGTTGATTCAATATTTGCACCTATACAATATATTTATAAATGACAAAGAAATATAAAGAATAAACATTATAAGGAATTGCAAAATGTTATAAAAACAATAAAATACAGTTAGTAGTAATACAGTTTTTGCGTGATTATAATAAAAACAATAAAATAAACTAAGATGATAAGATTATTTCACAAAATATAAAATTAAGTTATCAGTTTCGTAAGTTGCATTTTATATGTTTTCAAGTTACACTTGAAAATGTCTACATCTCTAGAGGCATTGTGAGTTTTACAGATACGTCCTATTAAAGTGTTTTGCTGATATTTGGCTTTACAGTGTGGTGTTCTAAATAAGTTGTTCGATCTGGTGTTGTGTTCAGGTCAACGAAATGCAATATTTTCTAGCAGATTATGATGAATAAACAAGATTGTTCACGATTTTGTATAAGATCCCAGGGCATCAGATATTTTTCTGAGTTTATATAAAGCGGTAGGGTCAAACCGATGATCGCTAAAGCGATACGATAGGTGTTTAATAAATTTGGATTGGATATTTTCAATACGATCAATGTATGTTTGATATTGAGGATTCCAAATGACTGAGGCAAACTCGAGTTGTGACCTAACATATGACATATATAGCAGAATTAGTGTGTGTGCTATAGTGAAAGACTTTGTAAAGCGTATAATAAATCCCAATTGTTTATAAGCCTTTTCTAAAATATGTTCAATATGGTCCTTAAATAACATTTTAGAATCTAGCAGTACTCCAAGATCTCTGATTGATTCTACTCGTTGTAGGGGTACAACGAGTAGAATGTTGGTTTAATTTGTAATTATAAATATAATACAGTTAGTAGTACTATTCGGCTGAATTATATTATGTTAAATACATACATAATACATGCTGAGACTACAGGGAATTGCAAGTATTCTCTTCTAAAGCGCGTATATTATATAAATATACAAGTAATATTTGCACACGTAGGTATGTAGATAATTTCAGATTCGCCTTTCCTCAAGCCAAAGACTGTGATGTTGTTTTGCCGGAGCCTAAATCAAATCAAACAAGGCGTAAAATGCGTAAGAGGAAATGATGTAAGTAAAGGCGGAGAGTAGGTACCTACTCGTGAAATCTATTTTATCCCAAAAATCAAATAAGGAGGAATCAGTTCTGAAAATGAGAAAAACGACGAGAATAAGCCTGAACGAATTCCAATACGAAGATTTTGACTTCATGTTGTAGGAAAAAATAATAAGATTCCAGAAACACATTTTTTAAAGAAATTATTATATTGGTGAATGAAAAGTACGTAGATGCCAAATTTTCTGCGAACATGGTTTCCAACAAGACGAATCATGACAAAACATTGGTAAATACAATTAAATTAAATTAATTAAAGTTTATCAGGATTTTTTACCTACAATTCCATTTTAACAGGAATACAAATAATTTATAGAGATTATAGAGATTCTTAATAAATTAGCAATATTTTTTATCGGAAAGTTTTCTCCGTGTATCCTTCAATATTGCAAATGATTGAAGAAAGTATTATAAAATTAGCATAATATTATTATAACTCCTCTTGATGACCATAATTAACGTAAAAATAGTAAGGTCTTCAAAACTAATATTTAAATTGTTTTTTTTTTGTTTTCATACCGACTTGAATGGGATTGACCTTACTATTAACCGTCAAAACTGAACATATGACGTCACGTGTACCCCGCCACATTTCGATCGTTTTGGCGGGCTTTGAAAAATGCAACTTATTTTAACTATGAAATCGACAAATATAAAAAAAGTATCGATATTTAGGATAGAAACGTATAAATAAAAAATATAAAAATAGATAGGAATTCATTGTTGGGGTATGTTGGGAGGCTGAGGGTGACGGGGAGAGAAAAAAACTTTATTTATTTAAATACAAACGGCACGACATGTGCTATTAACATAAATATAGTTAAAAAGTACAAGTTATAAAGTATACAGCATAAAGTTAAGTATAGAGTGTAAAGAATAAAGTATTATTAACGGTGTAAAATGTAAGCTTAAATATAAAGTTAAGTTAATTATAAAGAATAAATTATAATAAACAAGTACAAAAGGTAAGAAAAAGAAACATTGTTAATGTATATAATGACTAAGGAGAATTATTTATCAACTCTGCCAAACATGAATGATTATCAATTATCAAAGTAACGATAATTTAAACAATAATGTATGCTTAATTACTTATCTTTTGATTCTTGCATACTTAAATCTTTTTATATACATATTTTATATGATAAGTTAAGTGAGTTGAGGAAGAAGAAGTACCTGGCAATTCAGATCTGGTCATCAAATACTGCAAAAGCCATTTAAAGCAATTTTTCAGTTCTAAACACCTGCGCGATACCGAGATTACCTTCCATATTGGAACGCACCAAAAGTAATTGCACACTGCGTGTATTTACTCCTGATGAAGCAAATATTGAAACATGTAGATTGTGTATATAAAAATAAAGTGATGTAAAACTAAGTTATATGTCTTTTTAAAAAGTGAAATAAATATTTCGAACCTACTTATAAATTTTACATTGACAAGTTGAGTCGAAATAATTTTTGTGTGTTTATTTTTTGTCCTAGATTTATAAACTCAAGCCGGTTGGGTGTCCAAACGTATACAATTTGACCGGCTATTTCAGAGGAAGACCCCCAATTTTACACCAAATAAATGTAATAAAGAAAAATGTTACCACCATATTCAATCACAATTGAATACGTTACTACAACAAAGACAAGGAAAGGAAAAGCGTTGGGAACTCAAATCAGAAACGAATGGGAATTAATAATGGAGGTCCATTTTCTTCTTGGAACTTTTCATTCACATTGTTTCTTTTGTCACCAGGCAAAAATGGATAAGGTCCAATGAAGACCAGAACTAATTTCTGCAAAATACATGTAGACACGTATTACGCAGGTACCAATGTAGTACCTTCTAAATCAAAGCATCGTACCAATCTTAATGAAAAGTAACCCGTCAAAATGACCGGTAGGTGGCTGATTTGACATCGCGTTTGGGTCCCACCCAGGCGTAGTGTGTTCGATTGCTTGACTGACTAAGTCCTCTATCACAAAACAAGCAACATTTTCTGCTTTCTATGGTGGTAGTAGCAGATTTTCAAATATTGTCAAGTTATTCGTAAACATGAGAATATTTGTCTTTCTTAAAAAAAAAAATTCAATGTAACTTTAATTAAAAATTTGGCCTCAGCTATAAAGTTGATTTTAAATTACAGCACTCGATTTTCAAGTATTAGATTTCGCTAAGATTTGAACTGAAAAAAAAACGTCACGTTCGCAAAGTTTTAGTAGCTAAAAACATGAATTTTATTTACAAAGTTGACTGTGGGACTTCGGTGACTTTGAAAAAATCATATATATTTTATTTCAAAGTCATCATAGAAGCCCTGCGTATGTCAAATAAAAAGTGTTTTGATTCTGACCACATTCTTCATACAGTTTCGTTGTACGTAAGGGTTAAAATAGTTTTAAAAGAATCATCAATTTTAGTACGCAGGACACCGGTGTCCCAAACAAAGTTGACAGGTATTAAAAAATAAACCCGTAGGTATTTATAGTTATAATAAGTACATCAAAATATCACTAAAAGCTCTACTATTACCTAATAACATTTTGATTTTCTTTGTCTATTTGAGCTAACGTCAAAATAGGTGAAATATACAAAAAAAGTTTATAACACTAGAAGTGCCTTCAACACAAATTTTAACGGAAACAAATGATCCATTTAGCCCAATAGCCCAGCTTTCCGTCTCACTTACGCTCATCTGACATCGGTGATATCCATCACATTTGAATTTTTAAAACACAGTCTTGTATGAAAATATGGGTCGCTTATATTTGGATCAAATGTGTCCATTGAGCAGCTTATGTGCTACTACCACCATTAACGTCTAGGCCAGTGGTCGGCAAACTTTTTGGTTAAAGAGACAAATATGTACATTACAACGATTAAAAAAAAATCTGAGAGCCAAATTTGTTTTTTAATTTAGTATACTTTTATTATAATTTTAGACCTTCATTAAGTTACGGGTACACTGAATAAAACTTGATTTCACGCTTAATACAGATTTATTCGTTGATAAACAATAATATGAAATTAAGGTATCCATAAATTTAAATCATGACAATGACTGACAAACACTTAATGCGAACAATCTCCCTGCATTTCCTTGGAAAATTTCAGTAAGTCAGGTTTGTAAAGTGTGTTGTTGTTTTTAATTTTAGGCATATTTCCAGATTCTCATCAATAAGACGACTTCTCAGTTTACTCTTGATAAAGTTCGTGCTTGAAAAAAATTGTTCGCATGAATATGTAGAACCAAAAATGGAAAGAACAGCAAACACGAGTTTTTTCAGCTGACCGTTAGAGTCGAGAATACTATTCCAGACGTTTAAAATGATCATGTCTTCCTTTTCCAGGTCTTTCAAAGCAGACCACTTGTGTTGTGAACTTAAAACACAATTTTTCTTGTCCAATATTTCCAAATCAATACAAAGACGTTGAAATTTAGAGCTCCATATTTCCTTGTTTTTTAAGTCCTGCAATTGTATTTCAAAGTTCATATTTCAAAGTCAATGCCAAAAGGAGATAATTTCAACTCGGTTGTCGTAGCATTAAGCGGATTTTTGACGAATGCTAAGGTCCCTCTGATACTTTTAAACTCCTGAAACCTGCTGATACCTGCTGCCCGTGGATATTTGTGCCAGAGACGCACTCAGGGGGCCAAAGAGCCGCATGCGGCTCCGGAGCCGCACTTTGCCGACCACTGGTATAGACGATCTAGTCCTACCATTCCAGAGAGAAAGTCAGGGGGATATAACAAGTGGTAGTGCCCAAACTTTCGCATGTAAAGGTATCGCATAAACTTTTTCTATATCATCATTTTCTCACGTAGTTTTTTATCATATCATTTTCTATATCGGTTTTGTTGATTCATTATATCTGCTAAAAATATTGAATTTCGTTGCCCTGAACACCAGATCGAACGACTTATTTAGAACACTATACTTTAGGACGTATCTGTAAAACTCACAATGCCTCTAGAGATTTAGACATTTTTAAGTGTAACTTGAAAACATATAAAATGCAACTTACTAAACTGATAACTTAATTTTTTATTTTGTGAAATAATCCTATAATCTTTGTTTATTTTATTGTTTTTATTATAATCATGCGAAAACTGTATTACTACTAACTGTCTTTTATTGTTTTTATAACATTTTGCAATTCCTTATAATGTTTCTTTATATTTCTTTGTCATTTATAAATATATTGTATAGGTGCAAATATTGAATCAACGACTAGAACTAATGGAAAATTATTGGTCTAATATTATAAATAATTGCTGCTTATGCTAAATATATAAATGACTGTGTTTCCTAAATGAAATATAATAAAAATATAAAAATCATTTGAGTGTATGGTATCTTCGGGTCCCCAAATTAGCGAGCCACTCTCGAGAATGCTACTAACCAGAGTGGAATAAAGCATTTTTAAGTGCCGTAGTAGAAAACGATTTTGCTTGCAGATTACAAAACTAAGTATTCGCAAGGCAGTCTTGCACACCAAATGAATATGAGAACGAACAGTCAGGTGCGTGTCAAAAGATCTCCTTCGTTAAAGAAATATGTTTTACAAATTGCCAGTCATTTTATAGTAAAAATACATCGTATGCTTTGTCCTTATAAATCACACAATTTTTCACTTTCCGCTGTTAAAGTAAAGTTTATGTGGATTAATCTACTCTACCATGCCGTTGATATCGAATTGTAAACGAATAGAGTACTATAAAAAAAATTAACCAATTCTATGAACAGAGCTATGTCATTAATAAACATAGAAAATAATAGAAAAAATAAAAATTATACCCTTCAGAACTAAAGGTTAACTTAGTTTATTTTAGCCTTAATCCACATGTTTTCGCCGTCAGTTAAACTTACTGTAAAAAGTGGAGCCTCTGGTTTTGCGTGACGCGGTCACGTCACGTGACTAGTAGCACACCTCCTCCGCATGTATGAGGCCCAAAAGTTAAAAAGGTTTTTTATAAATCAGTTTTCAATTCGATATCGATCACAGTCCTTGGAATTATTAAATATATTCAGTGTATACAAGCCTAAACAAAATACACAAACAAAAGGTTTTTTAATTACATTCATGATCAAATCTCTAATTAATTTCGTGTCATGTTCCCTAGCACAAAACAACTGAAAGCATTCTTACGTTGAAGACATTTGGTGAAATTACCTAAGCCTTCCTCACATATGATTATTCCAATGTTTCGGATATAATGTGCACGCAAATAACAATTCAAAAATTACAATCCCATACAGGGTGTTGTAGGTGCTTCATGGCATATTTTTTGAGTTGCATAATTGTTGCTAATAAATATTGATTTTTGGGGTCTCCTCTTCTTAAGCAAAGGTTTCGGAGAGTCTTGCAACCACCATAATCAGAGCAAATATTAGACAGATGGTGGACATGACAAGGCTTTCTGAAATGTTTTCTAAACGGCTTTTTATCTCAAATACAAATTATTAAGCTCATTCAATTAAATGGTAGCGTTGGTTGCAAAAATAAATTCTTTTAACGTTGCTTTCTCCTTTCGGAGGATCAAATTATCATCTGGCTAATCGACCATGAGCTGAATAGCTATACAATATCGTCGTAAAAAATTGTCATAAATCAAACAATACAGAACCTAATTTAACTATTAAAGATTCATTTACTTGCAAAAATTTTTTGAAACATTCAAACTTTTCTTTACTTTGTTTGAACATTAGAAGTTTAAGTAAAAACTTTGATGAAACCATAACTATGCTTGATGGCATAGAACATCGTCCTGAGGTATTAGTTTTTACAGAAGCTTGGCTAAAAAATTTGATCAATATACCTAGCATCCCCGGATACACAGTTTACAATACAAATAATAACTATTTGCAAAACGATGGTGTAGTTGCCTACGTGAAACGAAATGTTCAGGCGACTGTTGAGGAAATTGTTTTCCCTGGAGCAAACTGCTTAAGAATGCAGATATCGAATAATATATGTTTAATAGCCATTTACAGATCTCCGTCCCAGACTCATATAGATAGTTTCCTTGAATCACTGAGTGTCCTACTTGATTCTACATCTATACAAAATAAGGAAATCATTTTATGTGGTGATATAAATATTAATACATTAGATCTGAACAGTATAAAAACTCAAAAATACCTCTCACTTTTGGCTTTTCACGGCTTAAAGCCAATTATAATTTCACCTACAAGAGTTTCGTCTACTGTTTCAAGTTGCATCGATCACATTATGGTAAAATCTAAATTTGAACCACAGGGAGCTGTCTTCACTACTGACATAACAGATCATGATGCGGTATTACTGAGATTTATGAGCTTTAGACAAAAGAAAATAGCAAAGGAAAATGAAAAAATCAAAACCGTCATAAATAACAATCTTTTGAAGGCTAAATTAAAGGAAGAATCATGGCAGTCAGTCCTGTCATCGCAAGATGTTAATTCAGCTACTGAAAACTTCGTAAAATGTTTAAAAATTCACGTGGAAAGTTGCTCGTCGGTACAAAGTGTAAAACATAACATCAAATACTTAAAACCTTGGATAAATGATGGAATTATCAAATGCCTTAGAACCCGTGACAAACTGCACAACAAATGTCGAGGAAAGTTTAATAATATTCAACTGCTGGCTTATTATAAGAGATACAGAAACTGGTGTACAAAAATTATAAAATATACAAAGCAAACGTATTACAGAAGGAAACTGGATAAAGTCAACGGTAATAACAAGCAACAGTGGAAGATTATAAAGGAAGCCATAAATATTCAAAAGGAGCAAGTGTCCATAAAAAAATTATTAATCAATAACAAAATTATCTCATTTGAGGAGGATCCACATATAATTACCAACCATGTTAATAACTTCTTCAGTGATATTGGTCCTACATACGCAAAAAACTTGTGCAGTGCTAATAAAACCAACGAAATGTATCTTGTTAACAATTTTATACCTGGTACTCAAGTTACAGGAGATAGTTTTGAATTTAAAACTACTAGCATTTTTGAAGTTACTAATGTTATAAATGAATTAAAAATGTCTTTTTCCTGTGGTATCGATGGCTTAAGTATAATGGTGTATAAACAGCATGTTTATGAGTTAGCTGGTCCTATAACTCATATTGTTAATCTTAGTTTTAAGAATGGCATATTTCCTTCCCATTGTAAAAATGCCAAGATTATACCTCTTTTCAAAAGTGGAGATCACAAAAATGTTAATAATTACAGACCAATATCTTTGCTCAATACTCTCTCAAAAATAATAGAAAGACTGGCTAAGTCAAGATTAGTATCATTTTTAGAAAAATACAAAATACTCTCCGACAGCCAATTTGGTTTCAGAGAGAACAGAAGTACGAGTGATGCTATATTAAAGGTATTGACCAAAGTTATAAACGCACTGGACTATGGCAACAAAGCTATAGCGGTATTTTTAGACTTATCAAAGGCCTTCGATACGGTTTCCCACGAGTTGCTTCTTAAGAAATTATTATCTTTAGGTATTAATAATACAGCTATGGGTTGGTTCAGATCTTACCTTAGTGATAGAACACAGCAAGTAGAAATAAATAAAATGTTAAGCGATAATAAATCCATCTCATTTGGAGTACCACAAGGTAGTGTACTCGGGCCAATATTATTTCTTATTTATATAAACGATTTATGCAGTCTAAAAATTCCAGGTAACATTGTTAGTTTTGCAGATGACACTGCCTTAATATTTGAGGGTAAAAATTGGAGTGAAACTTTTGAAAAATGTGATACAGGTTTAGGAGTAGTTAATAATTATCTGAGTAATAATATTTTAACTTTAAATTCACAAAAAACCAAATACATCACTTATAGCATTTCTTATAAAAGTCAGCCGTCTACCTCTTATAATTTGATTATTCACAATTGTGTGCAAACGTGTAACTGCAACCCCTTGGAAAATGTAGACAGCCTCAAATACCTGGGGGTAAAAATTGATAAATTTTTGAGGTGGAATGATCATGTCGAAATGTTAGTAAATAAAGTTAGGAGACTTATCTATATTTTTAAAGATCTCAGACATGTACTAGACAAGGAAAAATTAAAAACAGTGTATTTTGCTATAATTCAGTGCCTATTTTCGTATAATATAGTGTGCTGGGGTTCCTGCCTGAAGACTGTAATAGAACCACTTAATATTGCCCAAAAACTGATTCTCAAAGTTATATACAAGAAAAAATTTACATATCCTACACAGTTACTTTATAAGGAATGTAATATCATGAATTTAAAACAACTATTTATCCTACAAACGCTATGCAGATTTTTTAACAATATTAGTTCTGCGAAAAAAACGCAACAAATTCGTACTACAAGAATTGGCTCTGGTCTGAACTTTATGGCAATTCACCCTAAATCCTCATTTGGGCAGAGACATTATTTGTACCAGGCTCCACTTCTATTTAATAGCCTTCCAGATCACATTAAATCGTCAAATTCCTTGTGTACATTTAAAAAGAATGTTAAATTATTTCTGCCATCAGAGGATTTCCAACATATTCTTTCATCTTTGTCCTTTTAAATTGTGGCATTATATTTTGAATAAGTTAATTTTTTCATCCTTTTCTTTTTAATGTAATTTTTTTATCTCTCCTTCTTCTCTGTTTAAAAAAAATAATAGTTTGTTACATTTTTATTGCAATTAAATATCATGGTCACCCTACATGTTTACAGCATTATATTGTAATGAATAGGCTAATAGGTACCATGTAGGTATCCAATTCGCAGAAACGTCAATGTAACAATATTGTTATCTTAATATTTCATTTTTTTAAATATTGTACTATCTTAAATATATGTTATAATCTTTGTACTATTTTTTAATATTTTGTAAAATTATTAACCTCAACACAGGCTTGTCCTAGTGAGGTTAAAAATTATAACTTTATGAAAAAGATACAATGTAAAGAATCAATAAATAAATAAATAAATAAAAACAAGGTACTGCCTCAAATCTGCTATATTCTTCAATAGTAACAAACATATTACACTCTTCAACCTTCAGGGGAAGTATGCTGGGCACGTGACACGATTAACAGATGATCATTATGATACCAATATTATAACTGAACGCCATTATTGGTTGGGAAAGAGAATCAGAGGTTGCCCACATATAAGACGTGATGATGATTTAAAGCGAGTTAACGGCTTTCGATGGGTCAGAGCTGCCAAAAATTGAGAACATCTCGATAAATATGAGGAAAGCATAGCTTATATAGTTATAGTTGCATATAAACTATTTTATTTAAGTAATCGAACAGACTCGAGAGCATAACTGACCAATACGGGATCAAACCCTCACTACTTTGAGTTGGCTAACAGATAATTCAAAATATGGGATAAAATCTCTTGACTATATTACCTACACACTCTATAATTCTCTTCTAGATAATTATAAAACTTCTAGCATATAAACAAATTCGAAGTAATGCTTTAAAAGAATATTTTATGGTAATGTGCTTTGTCTTGTTTCTTTTTCCCTCCTTTTCTATCCCCTTTATTTGTAATCGAGCATAATCTATTTTTAGCAGTGTATTAGTGGGCGAGTACCTTTTTTTAAATTCCTACCTTAACTATGTGTTTATGTGCCCTGTTTGTTTCCTTTTTGTTTTCTCTTCTTTGTTCTACTTAACCTCCCTTTTTCTGTATTTGTCCTGTTTTTTTTATCTGAAACTTACAATTTAGATATCAAAATAGCAATGAAAATTTGTACTAATTAATTTCCACCTATTCTTTTTTTGTCCTGTATTTTATCTGCAACATAAAATTTAGATATCGAAATAGCAATGAAAAATTGTAACTATTAACTCCCACCTATGATGTATTGTTAGTTCCTCCCGTCCCATACTGAGTTTTGTAACTCATCGAGATTGCTCTAGTAAGAAATAAAAATTAAATATACAACAATGAGACAATTTGGGGAATCCAAATCATTTATTGTTAAAGAAATTTTACCTGCCTGGTAAGTTCCTGGTAACCTGGTAGATTCCCTACTAAAATTTTATAATTTGAAATAGAGCTGATAAAATGTAATATATTTCAAATATTTCTTAATGCTACACACTTTAAAATAAATACGTAACATTTCCACAACAATAGCACGCATGCATGTAACGGAGTGACAAATTACGCGCAGGATCTCGGGCAAGTCTATCCTGAGTCTGAAATACTCCTCACGACATTCCAGAAAATCAAAACCAAACCAAAATAATTGGATGGCTGCGTAAAATTTATTAAGACAGTAAAGATAACTTATGGAAACAAAAATGTCTGCCGGGGGCTTAAATTACTCGCATAATTCATTTTATACAATGTACCATAATATGGTGAAATTTTGTGAATCCTTTTCAAAATTGTGACAATGGTTTGCTCGTTTCGGTGTACGACTTGTCGGGTTGCTTTCTTCTGCAAATAAAATAGCTTAATAAAAAAAAAAGTAATTAGCAATTTTTATAATAGTATGATACTAGCGCAGACCTGTGAAAAATCACGGATTACTCTAAATTCTCAACAAATAACTTTCAATTTTAAAAATGGCTAAACAAAATATTTTTATCACAAATATTAAATAAAAGATAGGTACTTGAACGCTTGTCTGAAAAATTCACAGTTCAGTTTGAATTTAGAAAATTACACTTAAATTCAAAGAGTTACGCAGGATATCCACGCAAACCGAAGTTAGTAATTCTTTAACCAAAACATCACATACTTTACTGGCTATCAAATAAATTTAAGGAATAAATTTTCTGCTTAGATTAAAAAATATGCTTTTGCCATACTGTTGTACTAGAAATTTTCAAAAAGGTACTCGTAACGAGCAATTAAAAATATTTTAAACATTTTTATACTGTACAATAACTTAAAAAAAAATTGTACAAACCATAATTACGGGAAGGTTGATTTTTAATCAATATGAATTCAACTTGTTCAAATCGAAAATCCATTGGTAAATTTGTATTTTATTCAGAGCGATTTCTTTGTAGGCTTGCTGTGGCATAAGGCGAAGCTTATCGTGAAATCTCTATTTTCGATTAATCTTTACCACGAATCGGTTTACAATATAAATACGATAAATTGAATAAATTGAACCTTTTTATCGCCACGTTGAGAGTTGAAAATTATTTGTGTAAATGAAAGCGTTAACGAGCAAAACAAAAAAAAATCATCAAAATATGCAATAAAAATAGTAAAAATTAATTAAAAAAAACCATAATATATGGCTAAGATAATCTATGAAAGTTTTCCTTCATTACCTTTCGACTTTTTATAAAAAAATTTCCTAAAATAAATATAACACCACTTTTACGCTAAAGTCAGCCCTTTTAAGACTTCGTTTGCCAACGATTTTTGTGCCCATTACCTATATTCATGGTGATATAAGGCACATTAGGAATACATACATTTTTGACATGTGTATTCCTCATTTCAACCAACGTCAACGG
This sequence comes from Hesperophylax magnus, assembly GCA_026573805.1. Taxonomy (NCBI): domain Eukaryota; kingdom Metazoa; phylum Arthropoda; class Insecta; order Trichoptera; family Limnephilidae; genus Hesperophylax; species Hesperophylax magnus. The sequence goes on from JAIUSX010000036.1 coordinate 2,099,629, forward strand.
GAAGAAAAATTTCACTGTCCAGAGAAAATTGCAATTCTCGTGAAAGTCACCGATTAAAAATCGGAGAAACCCTGAAAAGAATCTCACAAAAAAAAACCCAACGTGGCGTCTCACAACAACGCCTCCGGGCAAGCTGATGTAAAACCGTATAAAGATATCTCACTTACTTGGTGTAAATGTGTACTAGAAAGGGCCTGCTCTGTAGGAGGAAATTCCGGTTACTGTTGGGTCCCCCTAAGTTTTAATTTTACGTAGGTACATCCAGTACCTTGTATCGACAGAATAATAAAAATAATATACCCATCACGCCAGCTTAATCGATTAATAACGAGATTTTAATGATTAGATGTACAATATTAACTATTATATCCCCTGGTTAATTTCTGTTTTTTCTCATTTCATCCCCTAGATATTATTCAAACCTTATTTGTATTTATTTACTTCTTACCAAACTGTGAGCCTTCCAGCTTTAGTGGAAGAAACTGCCAGCAAATTCCTTACGCTCCTGTAACTCCCCCATTTCCAATTAAGCCGCATAATTCCCTGCCAACGCTCACCACTTATTTAAGGAGTGAATACCAGCAAGGCAGCATTAAATTAAAACTTCCGAGAAGCATCTTAAAATAAACAATTTTTTAAACCGTCAAAAATATTTTTTATGATTTTTCAGGGGCTGAAATGAATGATGAACTTGGGGAATAGATAAGAGTCCATAACGATGCGACCTCTTTCATATAATGTAATATTATCATATAATGTAACCCTTATCATATAATGTAACTAAATCGTATAACATTAAAAAAATCATGTTTTCTAAATGTATTGATATGTTTTTTTCATGCACATTGCAATTCACAAAACTTCTGAGTCATTGAAATTACTGAAAATTTATTAAAAAAACAAAGAACAAGGATGATTTTTTAATTTTATGAAACATTCAAGCTTTCTATTATAAATCTGTTCAGGAATCGTGTGAAAAGGGAACACATCATTAATGTTATTTTTAATGATTAACTAATGTTTATTGGACAAGGTTTATTATACATAGCACAAAAGATAACAAAGGATATTTGAATTTTTATTATTATTATTACAATTATTAATCCAACAACTCAGTTATCTATGCAATATTCTACACGTTTGATTAACAATTAACTACACGGCGCAAAATTTCATTCAATGGCTAAAATAGAAAATACTGTGCATTTTACAGGATATCTGCACACATCAAAACCTTGATCCCTAGAGTCCTGCTCATAAAAACAGCAAGAGCTTTGTAGGATAAGTATGAAGATAGTTAATAAAACAACTTACTATTTTTCCGAATGCTGTCGGATGAGGAAAAACTGCTTGTACCAGCCATGTCCCTGTTTATTAAGCGAAACTGTATATTTCTTAGATTTTTATAGGGGTAATTAAGTTAATTAAGAAGAATTGAACAAAGGAAATTCTTTTAAAATGACTGATATGACTGAAAATTCATCTAAATTGATTGCATTGGTCTCACATTTCTTCATTGATAAGGATTTTATCAAACATATGTCATCGTAAGAATTTGAGAACTTATTATGTAAGAGTAAATACATATGACTGATCATTAGTAGCTGTTTAGGTATTTTCGGAAAATAAATATACATATTATGCCTGTCATTGTCTGTATTTTTTAAATAGAGGGCAACTAAATATGAAGGTTTGTATTTACCAATCCTTTTGAAAATATCACGATGACTTTAACTATAAAGTATATTATCACAAGTGTTCGCAATTTCGCAGTTAAATAATAACTGTTTATATAAAAAAAAACAGACAATGTAATTCTGTTAATTGAAACCGTTAATTATGGCATGGAATGCAATAAAATGTTATTAAGGCACTATAAGCGGGGTTATGTGTGTATCCGAACAAATTGCTACGCCGTCGTAGAGCGCTACGGTTGGCGAAACGATTTATATAATAACGCTTCTACGCTAATGCAAGTCTACGGAAACCTTGGCTTGTGTCTGTTAAATGTAAAGTGGAATCGTAGCTACAAAGAGTTGCTTAAGTTTACTTTACTTAAATTAAATTTAAATACAAAGTTACGCGGTTGACATGCAATTCTTGGCGTAAAAGGTAAAATGGTCTCGTTTGTCGTTAACTATTCTAGTATGTAAAAGGTGGACAGGTGCAGAATTCTACGAGCAAAGAAACAAATCCTTGCAAAATTTAAGGCCTGATTTCAAAAAGGGGCGCTGTGTTTACGAGCATCATTTACGGTGGTGTTTAACATTATTTTATATATTAACTCGTTTACCCTTAATATAAGCAAAACTAAATATATAACATTTTCACTGAACTCGAGAGGCCAGCCAGTAAAATAACTTGAACTCAAATTACATGAATTCCATGGAAAAAAAGTTCAATGTCAATGCTCAGTTATAGAAAAATCACAAAGCATAAAATATCTCGGGGTAGATGGGACCTACAAATCATAGGAATCACGGAAAAAGTCATAAAACTTATATATTTCTTTAAAAGTCTATCACGTTTTAGGTCATTCTCATAATGAATATGGAATTGTAGGATGGGTATCTGCTGTATCTACGTATATACAGAACTTGAACACAATTCAAAAAGGATTCCTTCGATTGAAAGTTTCAATAGTTTTGATGCACTAAAAAATGTACAACAAATATATGCTAAAAATGGTGACCGGATAATTCATCACATCTTTAAAAAGTTAGATAAAGTCATGGGACGTGATGAAACAAAAACTTTATTAACTGGGTTAAGTAGGTTGGGTTAGGTTAGGTTAGGTTAAAAAAAAATTTTTTTTCGTCGTTTTTAATGACTTTATATCACTTTTTAAAAGTGCTAAAAATATACTATTGAAACTTTTCAAAGATACTGAATCCTCTACAATACTGCGTATTCATCATACTAGATCAAATCACACAGGTATAAAAAATTTCCAAGTCATAAAACCACATTCGGACATAGAAACTACACGTATTTTGCGACAAAACTCCACAAATTCCTCCCCCCAGATATAATATGAAAAATTTAAATTATCACAAGTCAATAATTAAAATCTGGCTTTTCAGCTAGGTCTAAGAAATACAATTAAATACACATGTATTTTGTTTGTATAATATTTAAAATAGTCGCTTTAATAAAAAAATTATATTCAACGAACTTTAATCGGCGATTCCTACAATTAATTTGAATAAAGAAATTTACTTTAATTTTTCTGTCCTGTACCATTTTTTTTCAAATGAGAAGAAAAAACCGTCACACTTCACCACCTAGCGCATCCGTGATACACACTCCGTCTCATTCCAGCCGCCATATGAGACGAAGCGCGTTTCCCGTGATCCTTTGCGACGCGTGGCATCGTGCGATAAAAAAATATGCATTTATCCTTTTAATTGAAAAAAAATGTCACCGGCAGCAAAAAAATATTCTCAAAGTTCATTTTCTTCTCGCTGACTAATGCACGGAGAGAAATCGATTTTCATCCTCACTATAAATTAACAGGCCTTATTAATAAAACATCAAATTTAGAATGTTTTATAGATTTGCATTGATGATACTATCATGACAATAAAAAAAAACTTTGGAGCTTCATGAACATGATAGTACATTCGCAATTTATTAAAAGTTTATCTGGAAACTTGTTTTACTCATTCGAAAGGCCTGTGATTCCTTTTTTAACCGGAATACCAATAACATGATTTATTTTGCGGTATTATGCCGTGTTGCTCTACTTCCTTCTTTAGCCAAAGTTTTAGACAGCATTACAATGTCTATCATCAGGGCATATGTAATGGACTCTGTAATGCTGTCTGAAACGTTGGCTAAAGAAGTAGGTAGAGCAACACGGCGTAGCACCCCAAAATAAATCACTATTAAACTTTAGGCTGTGAAAATCTCAAATCATATCTGAATTTTGAATAATTTGAAGAGATTCTTAATAAATTTGCAATTGTCATTTTTTCTCCCTGTAGATCTCTTACTTAGCACGTTGAATTGAGTATAAAATACAATTATTATTTTTTTGGTAAACTAATGTTTAAGACAAGATTTTTTATGCATTCAAAGATCAGTTTCCTCAGATAAACTTCTTCATATTTTCACTTTAATTTTTCAGAATTTTTAATATTACGTAGTGACCTTCGTGAAATTACACAGAGAAAAGTTGTCATTTTCACATCATGAGTTTTATCTGCACAGGTAAACAAACATTGTTGAATGTTGAATTTTGGAAAAGATTTATTTTAATTTCACGGAGAGAAAAATTAAATATTTTTTCTTCAGCGAGGAAAGTTTTACAAAGACCGCAGCGAGATTTGACGCTGTGTTGAAAAATTTCAGTTAAACGATTAACTTTAACAACATTTTTATTAAATTCAAAATAATACTTTTTGAGACGCTAGCAGAAATACTTGAGACCCATTTTAAAAATAATAATGAAATAACTTTTAGAATTTTTGCTAACTTCCTTTTTGTTTTTTTATTATAGTTTGTTTTATCGCTTGTTAGAAAACATATTGTTTGCAATGCTTAAGAAGAGAGAAGATACATCTATATTTTAAACGAAAATTATAATGGACTTCTTACTTTATAGTGTTTTTCAAAAGGCATTTATCTTGATGACGTTTTTTTTTTAATTATTATAAAAAATATATATATAAAAATTCTAAATTACTTTCATTATATTCTAAAATTAATTCTGAATATTGTTTGTGTCCCGTACCTCTGTCTGTACAGTGTAAGAGCAGGGGAGCTATATCTCCACCGTTGGGCAGCGTTGTGAGATCGGTTAAAGTAGGGGCTGTAGGAAAGGATTTGATGCGGTTCTTGAAAATGCTCGGATCATATGAAGGAACAAAAACAGATGCCGGTTACTCATTCCACGTACGAGCCGTTTTACACAAAACGAGTCGAAGAAACGGCCCGTTCGCATGAAGCCAACATCAACTGTGAACGCGTATATTAGTCGTGTACGTCGATTTTCACGCACGTGCACTGGGGATCAATGCTGCTAGCTCCTTATGGAAGGCTCATTTAAAATACCAGTAGAACAGTCTCAGCATGCCCACATTGTTACATTTGTGCATTAGAGATCGTTCTGTTAACAATGGATCGTCAATCAAATGGACCGCCCTCCTTTGCAAAAAAAATCCAGAGGTATTAACGTTACATTTAGTGTTATATCGTATTATAATTAAAACATTACAAAATTTGAGACCGTGCTCATGATGTTGTGGTAAAGTTTTGCAAAACCTTTTGATTTTGTCATCATAATTTTTTTTGATGAGTTTAGTTCTCTAATATTTTATTTGGTTCAATACTTCTGACGAGATCACCAGTAAGTAATTAAAACATTTACTTGAGCGTGAAATTGACGTGATAAGTTTGTTTTAAAATTGAATTTCGTTTCATGTTTTGTTCCGGAAAATGTCCTTTTTTATGGGTAGGAATGGATGAACGCGTCAAGCTTCTAGAAATTATACCAGAATCCGAAATAAATTATATCGTATTACTGACAAATATCAAGGTTTTTACCTAAGCTGGACGAAATGAAAATCAGCACAATCAAAAGGGCTCTGGAAAGGACTATTATAGATGTATTAATATTAAAAAAGTTTAGAGTTTACTAAGGCACAGTGTTGAGTGTTGTGTTGTCTGATTTAGTATTTCATTTCATGTTTTCTTATTTATCATTTCAAATTTAACTTCATTTTTTCTAATCTAAAATGTGTAGAATCCTTTACATTAAATTCGCGTCTGTGTGTCACCTTTCCTTTCATCTTTTTTATGTATTGTCTGCTTATGCTACGTTTTGTCTATGGATTTTGTGTCAAAACAACGGAATTGGTGTAATTATGCAAATCACTGTCATATTATTGTATCCTTTCCTTTTAAAAAAATCACTTTCTTTCGACACTTTAAAGCCTCTGAGCTAACAACTCGAATCATTCCAATTCATCTGAATTAAAACGCAATAAAAAAAGTGTTTTTAATAACTACATCTCTCATCATCCATCACTCTGTGTGCGTATCTCTACGCAAAGAAACGAAGGACTTCCAGAAAAGCAACTTGCCTTACAACCGATGGCAGAAGTCCTGGAGACGAAAGCGGGGAACGTTGATACATAACTTATCACAATTTTATTTATTTATTCAATCCTCAATGGGCATTCACATGAAATTAATACTTTAAATAATGTATAGTGTAAGATGCAGAAAACAACGTCAATCAGCATGGTAAGCGATATTCAGGTAAATTAACATAATAAACACAAACATAGGTTTATAATTTTATTTAAGAAAAGAGGAAAAAAGCAAAATTCCGGTACCGTTCTATTCTCTTAAAACTATACAGGGTGTATCGGCACGTACCCGACAAACTTTAACCAGCTATTCCTTAGCATATTTGGAGTAAAAAATCTTATGTGCACTTTGCTGTCCGGTAATGTTTTTTTTTTTAATAAAAAAATTATTATTCATATTTTCACCACATATCACCACTGTTTTATCCTTTGTCAAAGTTTTAAAACCCATCTGGCAATATTTTATTCAAATTCCGTTGAATAATGTACGTGTGTACCTATATTGGCGCACTTTTACAATCACAACGAAATAGCACGGCACCATTCGTCTCATTTTTAACTATTATTATTTAGTGTGTGCGAAAGAGCGAAGACGCTTTTCGACATACTTGCTTATAACAGCTGTTGAACACGAAAAGCAATGCCAATGACAGTGCTGTAGTGTGGAAATTATTATTTTTTTTTGTTTTTAATTGAAAAAAAATTCTACCGGACAGCAAAGTGCCCATAACATTTTTTACTCCAAATGTGCTAAGGAATAGCCAGTTTGTCGGGTTAGTGCCGATACACCCTGTATAAGTATATTTCAAGTGTAATATAAAAATTAAAATTCCTCATTGATAATGAATAAAAATTAAATGTTATAAACGGTACAAATCAAGATTTATTCATATGTCTAAAAAATATTGTGGGATTAAATTATCGTAAAAATTTTTAATTTATTGTAGTGCGATTTGGTGAACAATATTTTTTGTCAATTCGTCTTTTGACAATATGAATAGGTAAAGCTTACACAACTTTAAAATGTATTACTACCTATTTTCCTATAAAAATCATTAAAATCGCATTAAAAAGTAGAGGTGGAGGGTGTAGAAAAGTTAAAATTTGTGGTTGAATGTATTTTTGAATGATATAGCTGACAACAGAACACAAAAAAATTAGATCTCGACAACATCGCCAAATTTGGTTCAAATCTATGTTTCAAACTAACTAACAATACAAACAATACACTAACTAACAATACAAACTAACAATACAAATTCAAAAAACTTCAATGAAATCGGTTGGGTGATTTCGGAGATTAGCGTGTACGAACACAGTGACACGTGATTTTTATATATTAAGATATTATACAATAGCTCCTAAGTGATTCTCCAAAATAAAAATATTATGCAACAGTTCGAATATGTTATTATGTTCGTCAGAAGCAGTGGCGGCTGGTCGCATAGTGCGTTCGTGTGCAGCACTATCTAAATTGTAATGGCTAAAATTAATTTATAATATCTTACTAAAGACTATAAAATCTATAAAAATCATTTAAAAGTTATACTTACCAATACAATGCAATGAATATTATCAGGGAGAGCGATTTTTATCTCTCCAAGTATAAAGTACGGCCGCTGCGCGGCTCTCGCATCGGCCGTGTGCACAGATTTGCAAACGAACGAAAATACGTTTTTGTATGTTTTTTTTAAAACACTGCAAGCTCGTCAATCTAGCCATATGTACCAGGAATTCACTGATTTTCGTGTGTCACACGCCGCCGACATAACCCGATGATTGCCGAAGATTACCGATTGATGAACCTTGACCCGAGGTTACACGAAAACATCCGAAGTTCGTCGAACTTCGAACTTCATCGATAGTGGACAATATGGATCACAGATAAGCTAACGTCGTTATCGCGAGCCGTGACGTAATTGTTTTGGTATTGATTTATCGAGTAATTTGATCAAGCTAAATACTGAACTTAATCCTTTTAATTTGTAAGTTCATAAGAAATAAAAATGAGTGTAATCAGTGTCGGATATATAATAAATAATAACATTATTATTAACAATTAATTAAAAAATTCCGGTCCACTTCGCCCAGTGCTCGTGATTAAGCAAGAGTGTAAATCTAAATCAAGAGCTTTTACTCGAGTGTTTGACAAAAAAAAACTTTATGATAAAGCTTTTTGGTTGTGTGGTTGTGACATAGTTAATCGTTTTTTTTGTTTTTCGTGTCTTGTGTTTGGTGGAGATGCAACTTGGAGGTTGAGTGGGATTAATGATTTAACGCATCTATCAGAGAAGTTGAAAAAGCACAATTCATCTACTTTACATTTACATATTTTTGTCATATTGTTTTTATTTTGGATTGTCAGTGAACCACCACCTTTTTAGGGCAGCGGCCGCCACTGGTCAGAAGGTACCTTACCATTGTAACATTGCAGGTAACAAAGCAGAAATAAATTCAGTAATGAACCGACTACACAGTGCAGAGAATAAATATTGCGTGAACACTAACGGTACTGAATGTCTATCAGCCTACAAACACATTATTATTTAATCTGTATGTCAAATATGAACTTGGCAATCATTAAACGGAGTATGTGCGAACTATTTCTACTACTCTACAAACTCTATTTTTATACTTTCCTATAATCATTATCATTGATTTGGAGAATTTTGGCAGATTCTCTATTTTTCTTGAATTATTTGTACCTATATTTTGTTAACTCGGATATTTTTTTTATATAACCTATATTTGTCATAAGATATAAGATCTGTATAAAAATTATAAATAAATAAAGATGTACATTATTATCTGTAAAAGCCCTACGGGCGTTTAAATAAATAAATAAATAAAAATATCATTATAAACTTGGAACGGGCAATTTGTCTAGTTAGGAACCAATAATTTCGACCTGATAAGGTACAATAATCAATAATCACAAAATATTTTAATTATATCTTGTATCATATTGTACTGTGTGTAAATTTAAATGAATAAAAAAAAAAAAAAAAAAAAAAAAAACTAGTAAACTTACATCATTTATCATATCAATACTTGATTATATAAACCATGTTCGGTGGTGTGTAACAAGTAATATGTAGGTGCATGTATGTGGCAGTTAGCCCCGGTATGATTATTGTAGAATAATAATATTTTGCCGAGTAGTTCGATTAGGTACTTTGCAACACGCTAATAAATCGTTTTCACACATCTGTCTACGCATTAAACTGATTTCCATAAAAATTCATAACTGCCGTTACAAAGTCATGATTAGATAGATAGATAAATTTACATGTTAGGCTGATGAACGGAGAAAGATGCACAGGGAGAATATATGAAGTGAAAGAGAATAGTAGAAGAAGTCGGAGACGCCCGAGGAAGACACATCAAAATCAAGCGAATCAAAAACTTGAGTCGGGTCGTGCAGAGAGTCAAGCCATCCTCTGTCCCAGCAAAGTGTTTATTTACTTAGTAAAATAAAAAGGGACGCGGCACCTAAACATCTGAATTAACGAAATAACTAAAAACACAGCAAGCACACAATCATTGTGTTAACTTTTTTTTCAGTGAACTCGAAATGTTTCCGAAATGTGCCTTATTATTTTTCTATTTTTAATCTTCCCCTTTGAAATAATTATTTTCCGAGCTGTGTTTAGGCAAACGCGTTTTCTCAGAAAACAATTTGAATGTAAAGGGTTCATGAATTCAATTAAATTATCAAAACAGTGTGTATTCATCCAGTATTTTTGTTAATGAATTAACAATGACAGTATTTTTGTGAATGATTTAACAATGACAGTTTTTTTGTTACTGATTTAACAATGACAGTATTTTTGTTACTGATTTAACAATGACAGTATTTTTGTGGATGATTTAACAATGACAGTTTTTTTGTTACTGATTTAAAAATGACAGTATTTTTGTTACTGATTTAACAATGACTAACCAGTATCAGGTTTAGTTATTTTGATAATAAATTTAAAGATTTTTAAAAACCATTAACTTGTTTTACATATTCGGGAAACACACCAAACGTTATTGAGTTCAACAGCTCAGATGTGGAATGATTTGCATGCCTCCATGTTTTCTTTTTTTTTTCAAGACCCACGTTTACTCCTTCCTCTCTTCAAAAATTCTCTCCACACAGCATCTCTAAAGATGACATAGGCCTTGCGGAAAATTATTTTCCTGAGAACCTCCTGTGTAGAGTTAGTGTAAAAAAACCATCTAACGAACTCAAGAAACGACATTTCTTCATTTTAATTATGAAAACATTATTGTACCTATTATTCTAACATTAATAAAAAAATGATCTTCATTATGACAACATAATTGTACCTTTTCTATTATTCTTACATTACAAAAAAAACTCAATTTTAATTGAAGTATGAAAGAAATATATTTCGTATATCACGTTTCGAAATAATTAAAATTTTGATATTTTAACATTAATTACGTACTTTAATTATCTAGCTTTGAAAACTCAATCTTAGATGAGACTTACACATCAAAGGTATTACGAAAAAAACTCACAAGCCTTATATATTCCTTTAAAATTTAAAAAAATGTGGTAAATAAAAATGACAATGACAAGAATCTACAAATCATTATGTCATTCTCGAATCGAATATAAAATTATATAATGGAGATCTGCTACATACATAACTTATTATAATATAATTCAAAATGAAATCATATAGACCATACTGAAAGTACCGTTCAGATCGCCTCAAATCTAAAACAGATATATTTCAATAACATACAATTGAAACTGTTATAAAAAATCAGAATTAAATAATCAAAAAATTAACAGAATTCTCTCCCAGACCGCGTAAGGCACACTAAATGGAATCAAAATCAAAATGACATTACAAAACAGTTGTAAGTTTTACAAGTTGTAAAACTTAATTCGGACAAAGACACTTTATTTCGCAACAAAACATCACAACACCCTCCCCCAGATATAAAACAAACAGAAAAGTTAAGTACAAAACAGGAATAAAAAATTGGCTGATAGAAGTTAATGGACTAAGCTCCTAAAAAGACACTAAAAACTACCAAAAACAAACAAACCTATATTTCAAAAAGGACCTCACTCATTAAAGTATATAACAACCTTCCACGTAGCATCAAACAAATAACCGACACACTTAAATTTAAATCATCACTAAATACATTTATTTTAAACAAATGTCACTAAACCTTAAATGAATACCTTACATAAATTAAATACCTCTGTTTTTTTAATTTTTTTATTTACATACATTTGTAAACATGTAATTGTTGGGTTATGTAATATAATGTGTATTTGTTGGGCTCGCTGGAAGAAATAGGATGTAACCTATTTTTTTTTTTTTTTTTTATTTAAGTACATAAAACAGGCATGGTGCCCAAGAATTTACATACATGGATGTTTAAATACATAATAACAACTTTAAATTTACATACATGGATGTTTAAATACATAATAACAACAAAAATAGTAACAAAATGAATAAGCTAAATATGCATAAGTAAATAACAAATAAGAATGGGTAAAAGGTAAATACAAATATGTTCATAAACGATTTGTTATTGTCACACCTGTACTGGTGAGACAATGATTAGGTAGGTACAATGTTGCTTCTCATTAAATAAAGGGTTTCATCACAATATCAGCTTAATATGATTAAAGGTAATACATTTTTTTGAAGTGTTTAAATTGGTCATTAAAAATGTCTATTACATTATTAGAGCCATGTATAATGTTATAATTTCTTAATGTTTGCGGTACAGGGGAAAAGTATCCTGTATTTGTGTGGTAGGCTTTAATATAGAAAATGTCGTTCATCCTCCTTGTTGATTTTCTTGATGGAATATTGATGTTAATTTGGGATAAAATGTTTGGGTAATTATTTACCTACGACTACCGTTTGAGAAAATATTCCGTACGAGACACTATTTTGACACACCGAGTTCTCGCATACTTCGCGTTTGTTTGTGTAGTGGCAGTGTAGAAAACATGAAAGGCATAATCGGCATAATAGACAATTTTTCGAGATTGCTAGACACTCACCCGTTAATTGTTAGGCGATCAACTTTGATACCAAACATCAGATGAATTTAGTTTCTTAATATTTAAAGGTTTACTACGATTTTTTTTAAATAAAACGTTTTCATTTTAGGTAAGGTTGGGTTATTATAGGTTATTACAGGTTAGATTAGTTTATGTTGGATTATTATATGTTAGATTAGGATAGGTTAGGTTGGATTATTATATGTTAGATTAGGATAGATTAGGTTAGGTTAGGTTGGATTATTATAGGTTAGATTAGGATAGGTTAGGTTAGGTTGGATTAATATATATGTTAGATTAGGATAGGTTAGGTTAGGTTAGGTTGGGTTATTATAGGATAGTTTAGGTTGGATTATTATAGGATAGGTTAGGTTAGGTTAGGTTGGATTAGGTTGGGTTATTATAGGATAGGTTAGGTTAGGTTAGGTTGGATTAGGTAGAATTAAATCACAAACCAGTCTATACAAACCTAGCGTAGCCCACAAACCACTTGAAAACTGGGATACAACTCTAAAGGGGACGCGAGCAGGCGTTAATAAAGGGGCATTTTTTTGTAACAGGAAATAACATGGAAAATAGGTATTAGAATTAAATCACAAACCAGTCTATACAAACCTAGCGTAGCCCACAAACTACTTGAAAACTGGGATATAACTCTAAAGGGGACGCGAGCAGGCGTTATTAAAGGGGCATTTTTTTGTAACAGGAAATAACATGGAAAATAGGTATTAGAATTAAATCACAAACCAGTCTATACAAACGTAGCGTAGCCCACAAACTACTTGAAAACTGGGATATAACTCTAAAGGGGACGCGAGCAGGCGTTCTTAAAGGGGCATTATTTTGTAACAGGAAATAACATGGAAAATACGTATTAGAATTAAATCACAAACCAGTCTATACAAACCTAGCGTAGCCCACAAACTACTTGAAAACTGGGATATAACTCTAAAGGGGACGCGAGCAGGCGTTATTAAAGGTTCCCCAACATTTATAGTAACTTTTAGTAATAATTTAATAATATAACTAAATTCAAGTATTAATTCAAAGTAATCATTCCATATTTACCGTGAAGCGGAATTCGTAACCTTTACCAAAAAAACCTTTCCTTAATACGTTAATTTTAATAAATAATTTTTTATTTACAATATTTTTTTGTATAAATAAATTAACACATCATTTAAAAAAAATGTTTTTCATTGTCTATGATATAAAAAACCGTTTTGCCATATAAATTTTAACAACTATCCGATTGTGTTTTTTAATTGTTATGTTGGCAGTGCCCTACACTACGTAATAACAAACGCGAAGTATGCGAGAACTCGGTATGTCAAAATAGTGTCTCGTACGGAATATTTTCTCAAACGGTAGTCGTAGGTAAATATTTACCAATGTTTGGTGTATCAACTGATGCATGTATAATTTTGTGTAGGAGCAGTACGTCAGAAAGTTTACGTCTGACCGTCAGTGAGTGTAGTTTGTAGTGCAAAATTCGGTCATTATAAGTTCCAAATTGATCAGATAAACCTTCACGATAAGCAATTACACGGGTTAGTTTCCTTTGTATGGATTCAATCCTATAATTATGAATCTCATAATTGGGAGACCAAATTGTTGATGCATATTCGAGAATACTTCGCACAATTGATTTATATAATGTCAAAGTTAATTCTGTACTTTTAAAACAATTTGTTATTCTTAGCGTTAATCCTAATACTTGTGATGCACTTTTTGAAATCGTATCAACATGTTTATTGAAGCTAAGTGACGAGTCAAATGTCACGCCTAAGTCTTTGATTGAAGTTGTGTTTAGTGAAGGGATATTGTTAATGTGATATGTGTTTGAGAATTTATTAATGTTCTTTGTGAATGAAATTACGGCACATTTGTTTTCATTAAAATATAAATCATTTAGTGTACACCATTCATGAAGTGATGATAAGTCTTTTTGCAAATCGGTGCAATCTTCTAATGAAGTAATTTTTTTGTACAACTTAAGGTCATCGGCAAACAGGAGATATTTTGATGTTTTTATTCTTAAAATTATGTCGTTTATAAAGATTAAAAATAGCAAAGGTCCAAGATGCGAGCCCTGTGGAATTCCCGACGTTGCAGTAAAAAGATCCGCGGAGTACCCTCCTACAACCACTTGTAGTTTTCTTTCAGTAATGTAACTTTCGAACCATTTCAAATTATTTCCATTTATGCCAAACTTTTCCAGCTTCTTGATGAGTAATGATTGATTTAACTGGTCAAATGCTTTGTGTCGCCGTAAATATGGACCGGCGTGCATACGTTTTATAACGTGCCGCGTCTATAGACTCAGTTTATCACGTCCAGGGAATCTTCAGCCGACCACACCATCATGGATATGATTGCGTCATATCCCTGGGCCGCGGCCGTGCCCACACGCCCGCCCACGTGTTTCCAACAATGCCCCAGGCCGCCTCTGTGCCGCCCTCGCCCTGAGCGATAGCTGCCGCCCAACAATGGCCCAGGCCGCCCCAGGCCGCTTCTGCGCCGCCCTGTAGGCGTCGTATTCCCGCCCTGCATCACCCTAGGCCGTGCCTATGGCACCCGCCCACCTATTCACCGCTCCCGCCGTAATTCACACGTGAGCTAATAATGTACCGAGCCTTTAGATTCAGTAGATTGCCTAGTAACAGTCAGGCCTTAAAAAGCTATGTACCTTTTGTAGATCTGTCTGATAACCTGTTTTATATGTACAATAAACCCTCATATCAAGAGACTTGTTTTATTGGGAGACTGACTATATCCACCCCCTGATTGGAGTTTCAATGCTCTGCCGCCTGCCTTGTGCGGCGATGGTTAACTGTGTAACTCACCTGTATTATATTACATGGCTATGAACAGCAATGTAACACTGGCGCCGCCACTTGGGGCCTTTACTCACTTATAACTATCTAAGTTACGTTATATACCCGTATCAATGTAACAAGTGCTTAGAAAAAAGCCCGCAGATAACTTGACCTTGGGTAGTTTTTATGTCATTTAGGTGCATCTCTTTTGGAATATCGGTTGTGTTTTTATATTTGCTTTTTGCAAATTTCCAGAAATCATTCGGGTTAGCTTTTAAATATTGTTTGATATTTAAATATTCGAAGTCTAAATGCTTATGATAACAAACTCTAATCAGATTTTTTGTTCTGGTTCTAATCAAGCTGAATGATAAATGTTCTAGTTCATTACCATATTTCTTATATTTTTTATGAAATTTGTTTTTTTTCTTTATCAAACGAATGAGATCTTTTGAGTACCACTTAGGAAAGTGATTTTTGTTCGTTTTGAGGGGAACATGAGAAGAGATAATCTGGTAGAGTATACTGTAAAACTGATCTACAGATTGATCAATATTTCCCTGATTAATGAATTCCCAATCAATCTCACGAAGAACGGTATTAATTGAATCATAGTCGGCTTTATAAAAGTTTGGTCTTGGGGCGTTACGGGTTTCAAGATGTGGTAGAAAATTAAAAAGAACATTTATTTCTAGAGCAGGGTGGTATGGATCTTCTTTGCTTAGTGGAGATGAAGAACGTATTACTGATATGTCTTCTTTATCTGATAAAATGAGATCCAATATTTTGGATTGGTGATTCACTATTCCGTTAAATTGTTTAAGATTACAGAATGATAGTGTATCGATGATGTCAGAGGTGATTGTATTTGTGTTTGTGGTGAAAGGTAATAAATTGCTTGTTTCATCGGTAATCCATTGAATGTTAGACTTATTGAAATCGCCAAATATTAAGATGTGTTGGTTTGGAGTTGTTAGGTACACATTCCTAAGATTGTTTAAAAATGAGCTCACAATAGATTCTTCTTCAGTTGGTGGTAGATATACGGTGCAAACATTCAGTTTGATACTCCTGTTATTATGGTTTATATTGAGTTGGATCCACAAGTCCTCCGCTTGACATTCCCAATGCGCCATCCTCTTCGCCTCTAGTTTTCTCGATACAGCAACCATGACTCCTCCTCCATCTTTTTTTGTTTTGTGAACTCTATCCCTCCGAAATACTTCATACCGGTTATCTACTAATTCTTGGTCATAGATAGATTCCTTTAACCATGTTTCTGTTAGGCTTACTAGGTCATAGTCGTTGATAAGGACGTTTTCGTATATTTCATCAATTTTTGTCCTCATTCCCCTGATATTCATATACATGCAGTTAATCAGTTCTTTTCTTTTGAAGTCATTTAGTTTTGTTTTTAGTCACATGTTTTGCTGATCATGTGTGATTATATTTTGAAGGTCTCCCTCACGGCGGATGGTGAAAACCCGAGAGAGATCGTTCCTCTTCGCCAGAATACTGCCGTTCCGTACCCAAATGTATTTAAAGCCGTTAGCTTTTCCGGCGGCTCGTGTTTTGGCAAATAGGATTTTATTTTTCAATGTAAGGTGCTCGTTTATATAAAAATTGGTGGTGGGAGCACCAAATCCTAATTGTTCCGTGGTAAGGCCGCGGCGAGTCCTTGCTGCAGCGATGACATCATCACGGAGTTGCTTTGTGGAGAGCTGGACCACTATATTGCGTGGACGGTTGGATGGCGAGGAGTGGCCACGAGCGACGCGATTCGCAGAAACCACACAGCTACTTGGAAGCGGGACGTTAATATTGAATCCTATTTTCTCTATTAATGTCATCAAATTTTCGCCCTTTGCTTCGGGAATCCCATGGATGTCTACATTGCATATTCTGCTGCGTTGCTCCATCTCGTCTTGTGCATCTCATAGTGACTGGACTTCTTGCCGGAGGTTTGAGTTTTCTTCTTGGAGAACGCTCACACATCCCAGAATTTTTGTGTATTGGTCCTTCCACTCGTTAGACAGCTCATTTAATTTTAACTGAACAGCGTCAATAGCTTTCTTGTTTTCAGTGCGCATGATTTCAAGTTTCGACTCAAAAAAATTGATTAATGAGTCAGTGTCAATGTTAATCATTGACTGATGCGCCGACGGTGAATCAATAGGGCCAGACGTGATTGCTAAAGGTGAAGATGTATCTTTCTTTGCACTGCAAACCTTGCGAGTTTTAGACATTTTGGTTGATTTATTTCTTAGTTTGTAGGTAGGTTTCTTAGAGTTGTTCAGAAATACCCCTTATTGAGTTAAAAATAATTTAACTTATTTGTCTATGACAAAAATAAAAACCTCTTCACAAATTCAAAAGATTTCAAAAACATAAATTGTCTGTGGTTGTATCTTACAATGACAGTGAATTCGTTATGCGTAATTTTTCAAGGCAATATGTAAAGTTGTTTCGCATTGTCACCACGAAGTACACTATTATTTTGAATAATTTTTCACTAGTTAAAATGTTTCAACTTTGATTACTTGCTAAATTTGCTTAAATTTCACTACTTTTGTCATTAAATATGGATCTGTCAGAATCAGCTGTTGTTTTCACTTGTCCATAGATTATCTAACCTATAAGCTATACCCTTTGTACTCTGTATTTTTGTGCGATAAATATTTTTTTGAATTTGACTTACAACTAAATAAAAAAAAATTAAATGAGCTTTGTCCACCTTAGCACAGGACTCCTTACTGAAAAGTACTAAGCAAAACCATCATTATACTTTAATTAACCATTATATTTTGTACGCATTATGTATTGTAATTTTATAAAGTCACTAAAATAACATGAAAAATAAATAAATTTCAAATTCGTTTATTTTTTTAATTTCAAAATATTTCGTTAATTAATATTTACTGAAATATTTTCCTATATAAATTAAAATTGATTTCAACGCAAGCAGATAATATTGTAAAGAAGACTACAAAAATTACATCATTAACTTTAAACTTTGTTTTTAATTTATCAACCAAATAATCAAGACTTTATACATTTTCAATACCTATGGAATAGTAAATTTCTTGGATAAATAATAATTACACCCCACACCTGTAAAAGTTACCGGGAGCCCAGATTTGGCAAGAGCAATCGAATGTAATCATAAGAAAGACAAATAATAATATTTCAATGAAGTTCCGAGGTACCTACTCACGACTGTTAGCTATTGTTAGAAGGCAATAAGATTTTGACAAATTGATTGACTCGTTTCCTGACAAAAGTTTCCTGCAATTCCCGTCGGATCATTCAAAGGGCATGGCGTGAGTTCATCCTGTTATTTTAATGGAATGAATTGATGATTTGAACATTTATGAATTTTAATGGTAAAATATTCCAGTTGTAAGGCAAAAAGATTTTTGTTTATTTGTTTTTATCAGCTAAAACTCTTTAGTTGAGTGTTTAGTTACTCAAATAAAGAAAGATAAACGTTGTTTTGTCCAGCCCCAATTACGCCCAACCGTCTGGGGCCAGTGAGACTATGGCATCCCAAATTGGGGTAAGTTGTGACAAGGTAGAGGGGAGAGGAAGGAGATTGGAAAGAAGAAGGTGGGTGAGTACCTGGCTATTCAGCTCTGGTCAAGCCTTTTTTTTCCTTTATTTTTTCCCATTTTTTACATTAATATCATACAATATTCTATAAATCAACACGAATAATGGGAACCCACTAAGGCGCAGCCTGTGTGTGGGTAATATATATAAGTTATTATATTATTGTACCATTGCAAGAAATATTTCAATTCTGAACGGTGGTCTTACACCAGGGCGATACTGATTATTGTACACTCTGCAACGTGTTGCAAGTATACTATATATTATTTTAAATCAATAAATTGTGAAATAACACAAATTTATCAAATAAAATTTACCTTCCCCCGCGCCAGAATTTGAATCAGTGACCTCCAGCGTACTAGTCGAGAGCCTTTCCCCTCGACCAATGACTCGCGCGGCTTACGGCTCTGATATTGAACTTGTTGAAATATGTCGCGCGTCATTGTTTCATCGGACAGTGTAGTTTTCGGTTATGTAAACCTTCTAGTCAACTCCTAACGTCACGTGACGAACGCGTGCATCGAGGCCGAGACCCAGGCCTTCGTCGTGGAAAAGATATAAATGCCCTCAAACTCTGTCAACTTACTCCATGTTATTGAGTCACATATAAATATAGAGCAAAGTTTTATAGTGGAAAACGATTTATGTATTGAACAAAATATCATCTACCGAACTCGTCACTACTGCCAGTGGAGGGCTGGCATTTGAACTAACATATCCTGGTAAGAGTGGTTGAGTGCCAATCAACTATATCTATATGAATTATGGCACCCCATCCTATTTCATTGACACCAATGCCAAGTCCGGTATGTACATAGTACCTACTGGCGCATGAACGTGAGTACCCCGGTATGTGTGAATGACGCACTACGCGGTTATGTATTCACGTCGATGGTAAACTTGCAATATTATGTTTTATCTTATTTTATTTATATTCATGTTTGGATTAAATTTATTTATTATTTTCTTCTCCAAACCACCAACATGTGCACTATCTATTTTATGGAGAAAACATTTTATTTGGGCTTCCTGCATACAGAAACTAATTTTAAAAGTATGAAGTATATAAATTTACAGTGAAATCAGTATTATTGTATTATTTTTAATCGTGCCAGTTTGAAATAATGTTTGGTTACAAATAACATGCAAAACAAAAATTTGAAATATTGTAACAAAAATGTATTTCGTAAACTTCCAAAGAACGATCTTGTTGAATTGTATCCTGGTTGCTCTAGAATCTGTGTGCTATGTAACTTCTTTTCTATTAAACTTTTTGTACGACCTTTGCCAAATACTATCATTTTATGTAAAAAAAATTGAAATAGAATATCGAAGGACTTGCTGCTATATCAATGGTTGTTTCGTTAGGAGTTTTACATAAAATTCGTACTTATCACTCAAAATAGCTTTTACGTCAATTTGACTCAATTCCTGAATATGAAGAATTGATATATAGATAATATAAAGATTTTATTGGAAAATATTAATAGAAAATTACACATTATTCTATGTAATATATTGGAAGCCAATTTTCAAAATAGCAGTTTATCCAAAAAATGCAAATAATACCTAATATCAACTTTGGGCTGACTCTATCAATAAATTATCAGCCGATCAACTATCAATCAATCAATTATCATCAATCAATTATCAATAAATCTATTATCAATCAATCAATTATCAATCAATCAATTATTAATCAATCAATTATCAATCAATCAAGTATCAATCAATCAATTATCAAATAATTATAAATCAATCAATTATAAATCAATCAATTATCAATCAATCAAGTATCAATTAATTATTATCAATCGTTCAATTATCAATCAATCAATCAATTATCAATCAATCATTTATCAATCAATAAATCAATTATCAATCAATCAATCAATATTTCTACACGGGAACTCTTCCAATAATACAGACAATACAAAAACAAAACTAAGAACAAAAATTATAACAAGAATAAATAAAGTATAGATAATTGTCTTTATATGATAATGCTGTAAGCCGCGGATCATCTGTATTGTTTTTGTTATTTAAACTATAATATCTGTTTTTGGAAGAAACCCGTTTTATTTGCGTGTTGAAACGATAACCAGATGAGACTTTATGTACTAGGGTACGTCTATGATTTCTCACCTCCCCCCTCCCCTTTGTCAATTATTATTAGACATGGGCCTTCCGCAGCCGCTGTGTACACATGATACACAGGTGGAGAATCTAAACAGTCGGTGATATGGGAATGCGGTATGGTGCATACCATCGAACATGCGGTCAAAGAATGCCCGCTGCATTCATTCCCCGGTGGGATTTATGAAGTATTGTCTTAGACTGGCTCACTGACCTAGATGTTGTTCTTTGAGCCCCCACCATACGAAAAAAGTATAAGAATTTATGCAAATTTGTTACCGCACCATATTAAACGACCGTTAATATAATCAGCGCCACCATCAAATTTGTTGTTGTATTCGTTTAAAAAAAATAAAACCTTACGCTTAAAAAGCCTTTTAACATTTTTTACTTCCACATTCATACAAGGTTTTACTACACTTAAGTTTCCCATAAGGATCTCGTTATATTACCACAGAGAATACTACCAGCGTAATTACTATCATCTCCATTGATCTGTGAAAAAAGTTCTCCGTTCAAACGACAAAGGAAAAAATACTTCGTCGAACATTTTGGCCAATTTCAATTGATAAATAATAAGGGCGAAAGCTATAAATATCCCGCGCGTTGAAAATCCTGCGTTTTGCAGCTTTTCTGAGGGGCGCCTCTCAATAAGGCTATCGGACAGCGTTTATCGGAAGGACGTATCACCCCCCCCTCCTTCCTCCAACCCATCCTTTCCACTTCCCTTATCAGCCGGAGAGCCTTATTCTGACAAAAAGTAGGCCTACGGGGGGTCTTGTGCCCAGCGGGGGCCGAGCAGGCTTCTGTGCCAGATAGCTGAGATAGAAAATGCTGTCACCTACTACTACTACCTACCGTAGTTATTGAATTTTCAAATTCTAAATAATCCTGATATTAGTATTATCATTTAAGATTAAATATTTTGTAATGAAGAGATTCAATATAATGAACCCACTAAAACATCACATTTTTACTTAAATCAAATTCAAGGAACGATCTATTAGAATAATGGTAACAAAATTATCAAATGTGTTTAGTGGCGCCATCTATATTGAAACAATGTGTAACATTTCAAATAAATTTCAAGAACAATAAAGATTATTCTTTTGTCTATTGCGAAAAGCAACGTGTTTTAATAGGTTATGGGCAAATATCCATACATTTTTCGGTTTTTACTTTGTAAATTTAGTATAAAACAGTCGAAAATTGTTGACTTTTCGTGGAAATATGGCTGTAAACTATTTTCAAAGTATTGAGAAGCTGACAGGACGCCAGAATTATGATCAGTGGAGTTTTGCAGTCAAAAATCTGTTAGTGCTTGATAACCTCGCAAACTATATCAAGTCGGAGCCAGATAAAAATTTTGAGTCAAAAGCATCAGATGACGCAAGAGCTAAGGCGAAGCTAGTTTTAACTATTGACCCTGGATTGTACGTGCATATTAAAGAAACAAAAACAACTTTAGAGTTATGGATTAAACTGAGGTCTATATTTGATGACTCAGGCTTTTCTCGTAAAATATCTCTACTAAGACATTTAATCTCGTTACGACAAGAAAATTGTGATTCCATGACTTCCTACGTCACGCAAGTGGTCGAAACAGCTCAGAGATTGAAGGGCACAGGATTTGCAATTACAGAAGAATGGGTCGGATCGTTACTTCTCGCAGGTCTGCCAGAAAAATTCATGCCAATGATTATGGCGGTGGAGCACTCAGGAATGCAGATTACCACCGATTTAATAAAATCTAAGTTGATTGATATGGAGGTTTCAAAGAATGACGTGGATTCCAGCGGCGCAGCATTTGCTGCAAATAAAAGCTACAAGCAGAAATTTAAAAATGGCGCGACGTCATCGAAAAATTCAAAAGTGACAGGTGACAAGACCATCACTTGTTACAAATGTAAACAGACGGGTCATTATCGAAACCAGTGTCCAGTGTTACAAAAAAACAAACAATCAAATGCTTTTAGTGTAGTTTTTTTGAACGGAGAATACAATAAAAACGAATGGTACATTGACAGTGGCGCAAGTGCACATATGACGGCCAACAAAGAGTGGATAAAACACGCAAATTTTACGCCATATTTATCAGAGATAACCGTCGCGAATAATATGAAAGTGCCAGTTTTGTGTTCCGGAGATGTACAAATAATAACTAACTGCAACTACGATATCATGGTTAAAGATGTGCTTTGCATACCGAGCTTAACAACAAACCTGTTGTCAGTGAGCGAACTAATCAAGAACGGAAACAATGTTGTTTTTGGTGAAAACAAATGCTACATACGTAACACTAAGAATGTGTTGGTGGCCACAGGAACATCAATAAATGGAGTGTACAAGCTAAACATCAAAGTAGCAGATTGTATACTGGCAGCACCTGCTGTAGCAAATGCAGATCTTTGGCACAGGCGGTTAGCGCATATTAACAGTAATGATTTAAATAAAATGAAGAACGGCATTGTAGATGGATTGTCCTACCCGGGTACCAGTGATATGACAATGGCGAAATGTGTGACCTGTTGCGAAGGTAAACAAATGAGGTTACCATTTCATCATGTTGGAAAAATAAATACAGAAATACTACATACAATACATGCAGATGTATGTGGTCCTATGGAAACGAAGTCCATAGGTGGTGCTAGGTATTTTGTCTTGTTCATTGATGATCACAGTCGTATGACCTTCATATACTTCCACAAATATAAAAATGAAGTCTTCAAGATATTTAAGAATTTTAAAGCAATGACTGAAAATAGTCAGAAAACAAAAATAAAAATATTACGCACAGATAATGGTGGTGAATTTTGAAGTGGTGAGATGGAGAATTACTTACTCAGAGAAGGAATTATACACCAGAAGACAACTGCATACACACCTGAACAAAATGGTGTTTGTGAACGGGCTAATAGAACTATTATAGAGAAAGCGCGATGCTTAGTTTTTAATGCGAAATTAGAAAAAAAGTTCTGGGCTGAAGCAGCTAATACAGCAGTATACCTAAAAAATAGATCTGTAACTTCAAGTTTGGGAAATAAAACACCCTATGAAGCGTGGTATAAAAAGAAACCAGATTTAAGTCATATACGCCTATTTGGCAGCCCCGTAATGGTCCACATACCGAAGGAAAGAAGATTAAAATGGGACAAGAAGGCTAAAATGCAGATTCTTGTAGGATTTTCAGAAACAGTAAAGGGATATCGTGTATATGATCCCATAAAAAATATTATAACTATAAAGAGAGATATAATAGTGATAGAAGAAGAAACAGTATCATCGGAAATCAATGCAGAAAACATAGCAGAATGGATACAGGATGATGTTGAATTTGAAGGGCATGAGTCTCCGGCAACAAACGAAGATGGCAGAGATTCAGTGGGGGAGTCTTCAATGGATGAATCTCTCCAAAATTCAAATACATCTGTGTATACTGATCCGGCTAGTGAAAATGATGACGATACAAGCATCACAAACATAGAGACAGATATCTCAATCAGTGAGTTGCAACCAATTCCAGAATTACCAGAACAGGAGAAGAGAACACGAAAACCTCCGGAACGTTTTGGGTTTGGTAATATCTGTATTTCCAATTCCAATCCAGATGTCGAACAAATAGACTTCTCAGAAGCGCTGAATGGACCAGAAGCTGATCAGTGGAGACAGGCCATGCGAGAGGAGCTTCAGTCGTTCGAGGATAACGATGCGTGGAAAATTGTTGATATACCAAGTAATGGATTAATTGTGCAAAACAAGTGGGTGTTAAATAAACAACTAGATGTGAATGATAAAGTGCGGTATCGTGCCCGACTCGTGGCTAAAGGTTTTACGCAACGACGTGGTATTGATTATGAGAACATTTTTTCTCCTGTCATAAAACATTCTACGCTGAGAATGTTATTTGCTCTTAAAAATAAATTAATTAAATAGAGATGCAGTTAAAAATAAATTAATCAATATTGAATACATTTCAACTCAGGAAATGCCCGCTGACTTGTTAACCAAGGGTCTTTTGTCAACTAAGCATTATAAGTTCATGGACATGCTGGGAATTAAAGTTAAATAAAACAATATCTATGTATTCTGTTTACAAATTCACATTTATTTTGTTAAGTGGGAGTATTAGAATAATGGTAACAAAATTATCAAATGTGTTTAGTGGCGCCATCTATATTGAAACAATGTGTAACATTTCAAATAAATTTCAAGAACAATAAAGATTATTCTTTTGTCTATTGCGAAAAGCAACGTGTTTTAATACGATCAAGGTAGATCTCTTAAAAAAGGAATTATAACATGACGGTAAATATTGAAACAAAACATACTACTCTAATGTAAAAATCACCTCCTAATTTGTAGATTTTGAATTTATCTATAATTTCGGTAAGGTATTAGTTTTATCTTTTTGTAAATAGTATATCTATTTACAAAAAGATAAAACAAATTGTCAATATATTGAGAACATGGTACAACCAACAGGAAAACTTTGTCAGATGGAATGAAAGCCTATCAGAAGCAGCCAAATTAAAGTGCGGCGTTAGACAAGGAGGCTCAATGTCCCCAGTGCTTTTCAACGTATATATGGATGAACTTAGTAAAACACTGAATACAACAAGAATCGGATGCCATATTGCCGGGGTATGTATGAACAGTATTAGCTATGCAGACGACATGGTCATACTAGCTCCATCGATAAGAGCGATGAGAAAACTTCTGGCAATATGCGAAGCTTACGTTGATAGTCACGGGCTGATGTACAATGCTAAAAAGTCATCCCTGCTGATATTTAAAGCAAATACTGGTCCCACTGTCATTCCATCCATACGTCTCGACGGGGCCAACCTGACAGTTTGCAG
This sequence comes from Hesperophylax magnus, assembly GCA_026573805.1. Classification (NCBI taxonomy): domain Eukaryota; kingdom Metazoa; phylum Arthropoda; class Insecta; order Trichoptera; family Limnephilidae; genus Hesperophylax; species Hesperophylax magnus. The sequence goes on from JAIUSX010000036.1 coordinate 2,125,199, forward strand.
CGAAATCAAATATTTGGGGCATGTCATTACCGATGACCTAAATGATAAAAAAGACATAGAACGTCAAAGAAGAGTACTGAGTGTGCGAGCTAACATGCTTGCCAGGAGATTCAACAAATGCAGTCCTCCGGTGAAGAAGCAACTTTTCCAAACATATTGTATGAGCTTCTACACTAGCGAGCTATGGACGACATACACACAAGGCGTCATGAACACACTCCGAGTACAGTACAACCACGCATACAGAGCCCTATTTGGCCTCCCCTGGCGATGCAGCGCCTCACAGATGTTCACCGAAGGAAGGGTGCATGGGTTCGCTGCTTTGATGCGCCACAAAATAGCCGGGACGAGGCAGCGCTACCAGAGATCGGACAACACTCTTGTCCAGGCCGTTGCCCAGTGGCAGGGAGCGCCTCTACACCGGAGATGGAGAATTTCTCTAAAGCCACCATAAAGACCTAATGTGCACATCAATGTATTGATTTTTTATTTATTTTTTATTATTTTTATTTATTTCTTTAATGATTTTCTTTTTATGTATGTATTAACTTAAATGTAAACTTTTATGGCAGGCAGAGCATTGCACACACCGCTCTGTCCAGCTGAAATAAACATTATTATTATTTTTATTATAATTTATTTATTTATTGTTGTTATACGCCCATAGGGGCTTTTACATAGATTATAAATAAGTTTTACATAAGTTATCGAGTTAGAATTTATACTAAGAGTTATAAAAGTGAAGAATTTTAAAAAAATATACAAGTAGTTTTTGAAGAATATGGCGTAAAGAAACATTTTAAACAACATAATATTTAACAATAACAAAGAACAAAATATAATATAAAACATTACAATAACATATCTAATCGTTAAATCTATTACAATAATTTGTATGATTCCACAAAGTGTTGGTTTAATTTGAATTTAAGATTATAAAGGGAATCATGGAATATATCTATAATACCACCAAACTTGTTGCCCAAATCATGCATCCTATTGGTAAGTGAGTTTGACTGATAGTTGGTTTTATATGTATCGCAAAAGAATGTTGTATTTTGTCTAGTATTTCTTGTCGGTACATAGAGTTTAATAGCAGCAACGATGGCAGGGCTGTCAATAAGGTTGTTCATGACTCTGTATAATAAAATTAGGTCTGAAATGGTTCTTCTGTCAGACAGCGTAATTAAATTAAGTCCATTCATCAAATTTACATAATTAATGTTTTCTATTGGAATTTTAAGCTTGAAATTTAAGTACCTAAGAAATTTGTGTTGAACCCGTTCTAATTTGTTAGAGTGTACTTTATAGAAAGGAGACCAAATAGGTGAATTATATTCCACTTGGCTTCTAACTAGTGAAATGTAGAGTGTTTTCATGCAATCCAAGGACTTAAAATCAGTTAGGGTTCTACAAAGGAAGCCAAGAATCTTTAAAGCCTTATTAGTTATATCATCTATATGCGCTGTGAATGTTAAGTTTGATTCGAATATAACTCCCAAGTCACGAATTTGTGATACTGGTGTTAATTTAACATTATTTAAATTATATTCATGTAAGATATGAGAATGAGTTCTGGAAAATCGTATTACTTGACATTTCTCAATGTTCAAAAATAACATATTTTGTTCGCACCATTTAAAAAATTTATCTAAATTAGCTTGTAAAATTAGGCAATCATATATATTTCGTATTCTTTTAAACAATTTTAGATCATCTGCAAAAAGTAGGACTTGTACATCTTTAAATATGTTTACAATGTCATTAATGAATATTAAGAATAATATTGGGCCAAGGTGGGACCCTTGCGGGACACCACTTGTGGCCTCGAATACATAGGATTCTATAAAATTAATCCTGACACAAAGAACTCTATTACTGAGGTAACTAATAATCCATGTCAATAAACTACCTTTGATGCCTAACAGTCGGAGTTTGGATATAAGAATATGATGTCGAACCTTATCAAATGCTTTACTGAAATCGGTGTATATAGAATCCACTTGTTGTTTCAGACTGAGCGATTCAGATATGTAATTATTGTAGATAGTTAAATTACTTAAGGTAGATCGACCTCTGATAAAGCCATGTTGGTTAGGAACAATAATATTGTTGATAGGTTTTACAATGGTATCTAAGACTAATGACTCGAAAAGTTTGGGTAAAGCAGACATAATACAAATAGGTCTGTAGTTAGATATATCGCTTTTGTCGCCTTTTTTATGAATGGGCGTTAAATAACTCTTTTTCCACAGAGCCGGAAAACAGCCAGACGCTAAGGATTTGTTAAAAAGTTTATGTAAGGGATATATCAAACTATCAATGCAAGTTATTAAAAATATGGGAGGAATACCATCCGGTCCAGCAGATTTATTACTATCTAGTGCTTTTATGCTACTTTCTATGGAATCTAATTTTATGAAACATTGACTTAGGTTTAATGACTCTTCCACTGACGTACTGGAGACTGCTTTGATGGGAATATCTTTGTCGTAGACACTTTTAAATGAGTCAGCAAAAAGATTAACTATACCCTCAATACTGTCGGCACATTTTTCTTTAAAGAACATGCTATTAGGATATCCACAGTTGTCTTTTCGTTGAGATTTAGTAAAATTCCAGAATTTTTTCACATTGTGATGATGTACCTCATTTTCAATTACGTTAACATAGTCACTATAGCACTTTATTGATAATTCTTTACATTGTTTTCGTAGTTTAGTAAATGCTATATAATCGTTAGAATTTCTGGTATGTTTATATTTTCTGTGGATACATTTTTTTTTATTAATTAAATTAGTTAGTTCCCTTGTAAACCATTTCGGATAATTAGATGATGTAAAGCTAACCTTGGGAACAAATTGTTCTATAGAGGTATTTAAAATCGAGTAAAAGTATTCTAATTGATCATTTATATTATTTTCCTCATCTAAAAAGGACCAATCTGTTTGGGCAAGGTACTCCGTAATATGATGGTATTCAGCTTTGGAAAAGTTATACGATGGGACACTTGTTTTTTTTGAAGATGTTAAAGGCCTATTTGTTATGATAATGTCCAACGGTGGGTGGTGTTGATCTAATGGTAATAATAATTCGTCGGATAGCTCAACCACTATTTTCGAATCACTTGAAAACACTAAATCCAACATTCGATTGTTAAAGTTGAAAATCTTGTTTGATTGAGTTAGTCCCAAAAATAAAGACATATCACGAATTTCACTACATTTAGCACACTGTAAATCGGCTTGGTTTGTAGCAGGTCCGTTGTCATCTTGGCTGGTCCAGTTAGGAAGGTTATAATCACCAGCAATAATGAATTTTGCTTTAGGATATTTGAATTTGAGTACTTCTATGTCCTCATTGTGATTTTTATACGTTTGCAAATCCGATGCAGGTGGGATATAGACACAGCCAATAATAATTTTTCCATTAGGTATATTGAGCAATACAAAAATTTGTTCAACACTTTTGTGTTTTACCGGTAATTTAGTAGATGATATATTCTTGGATACGCACAGCATCACACCTCCTCCGTTAGACTTTTTGCTCGTAATAGAATTTCGATCAGAACGATATGTGGTATATTGATGTAGGCCTAATTCTGACGAGCTGATATCAGCATTTAACCATGTTTCAGTTAAAAACAGAATATCGTGTGAGAAGATTGGGGAGTTAGTTTTAAGTTGGTGCAATTTTGTACGCATTCCCCGTACATTTTGATAATATCCTGTAAGTCTAGAAAATCTGTTCTGTTTGTTTTTTAGTTTTTTGCTTGGGTTTTGATGATTTTGGGAATTCCGTTGAAATGTTTGATTCGTAAATCGACTTCGCCCTTTTCTTTCCTCTCTTCTAATTCCTTCCAGAGGTCAGTTAAGTGATTTCTTTGTTGTAGTGTCCTGTCAGGTTTGATTATAATTCCATTGGACAGAGTAGTTTTGTTAAAGAGTATTAGTTTCGCCTGTTTGACTTCATCAAATTCTAATTTAATTGGCCTGGTTTTGTTTGGAATTTTACTTCCGAGCCTGTAAATTTTCACATCTTCTAGATTGAACTCGCTATTAATTTCACTAATAGCTGCTAATACCTTTTTTCCATCCTCCAAGACGCTCACTGTAGTTGAGTTCGAATTACACTCGGGGACGTTGAGTAAAATTATGTTCTTCGAGCGGGTCTTGCGTTCCTCTATCTCAGCGAGCACCTCACAAATTGGCGTTGTTTCCTGTGGTAATACTTTCTTTTCAATGATTTTTTCGAATGTCATAACTTTTCCTTCAAGAACTCCAACAGTTACTCCTAGGTCTTGCATAGTTCCAGATAGATTAGAAAGTTTACTGAGTATTTTTGCCATTTGGTCTTTTGTTATTTTTAAGACAGGATCGGTAATGGCATTGTGGATGCTATTAATCTCCTCCTTAGCTTTGTTTAGGAAAGCAATTGCTTCATTATTATTCATTTCGAAAGTTAAATTTAAATTTTTTTTTTTATAAGAAAATAATATGAGTGACAACCCTGCTCGCAATGTACCGGTAATTAACTCAAGTAGGTAGCGGGAGCGTCCACAAGTGTTATCCAGTAAGTGCGAGGGAGAGAATACCTTATCCTGTTACTTGTTAGAGCGAGACGTAGGGAACACTGTGCACAATTGATTATTAAACAAATTGATTTATGAATTTTATAATAATGGTGAATATTTACGATGATTTCGAAATGATTATTAATAAATAACGTAGTGCACTAAATTATGTTGCAGTATACTGAAACTTGTTTAAAAACACTGTTTTTTTTGTTCTATTTATAAGTTTCTAGTAAGACACAGAAAAAACTCGACAGCTGTCAGTGATATTTATTGTTATAATGAAAATATAACATCTTGATAATGTGACTTGAAGCTGTGTATGATTATGACTAACAACGCACAGGTATTATACTAGTACTAATCATAATCATACATCACGCACTCATTATAAATAATCTCATTTCTCCTTGCGTTGAAAACTGTGACGCGTAAAATATTTGAATGGCGGGTGGCGATGGCGACGGCGAAAAATGTTAATCTTGCGACCAATTGAGATATATTTATTTGTACATATTGAGACAATAATATTTACATGTTATATATATTGAGACCATATAAAGGTGGGTGTATGAATGAACACTTGCAGCTCAAAAAACGTACAGTTAGTGGCATCTCACGGGTTCAAGGACTAAGCTTATCAAATCAACATTTGATAAGCTTAGGTTGCAGAATCCAAGAAAACGCAACACAATTCCGCACAAACAAGCTGTTTAAATGATACAGATATCCTTAAAATAATATACAAATCAAGGTAACATTCCCACTAATTTTAAGGAAAACACTCACCACATTATATGAAAATTAGTGTATATTTGTGCAGAACAGCACACCTCCTTTTACTTCTTTGCTGTGACATACCTGAAACAATTCAAACAAAAAATGTAAGTGATAATGAAAATTTCTTGTTTTTATTGGTATACATACTAATAATTACAAAATGTCCAAAATTACTCCCCTGTCTTATAAACTACATTTTACATTCTGTCATACATTACGTAAATAAGCGAAGATAACCGTCCACAATGGAGTGCCGGTGCCTACCCTGATGTACTGCAGTGAAGCATAGAACTCGTAAGGAAATTATGAAAGTAGACAGAATACTGTAGAAAATAGTAAAGTCACGTATGATCGTGTGAGAAATATAGAAATTAGCAAAGAAGGCAGATGAAAGCTTAGATTCACAGAGAAAGGAGTGTAAGGAGAAAATATGAAGTGAATGTAAATTATATAGAGTCGGGGACATTCGAGGAAGGCATGGCACGATCGAGTAAATCAAATACTTAATTCGGGTCATGTCGAGAGTCAGAACAACGGAAGGATATCGATGAATATGAATGAAGCATAGACTGTGTGCCAATACAGGTTGTGTAGCGGTCCATATTTTCTTCCCACCCATGCGGGGAAACGGCGAGACAGTTAGTTAGTTAGCTAAACTCTTTGAGAGGTATAACTGACAAATAAATTTAATGGCAACCAATATTTTCAATTGGGGAAAATTGAATTTGGTTTGGGTTCCGCCGTGCGGGAAACCATAGGTTTTCACCTCTGCCATAGGTCACCCAAATTGGTTCGCCAGTTTGGTGACTCAGCAGGGGTGCCCGGTTCATGGGTTGAGGTTTATCCGGGTCTTGACGGTGGATGTGTCCGTCAACTGCATGGTAGGCCAGATCGGGTAAGACTGGTTGAGGGGGAGCTTTTGACCTCTCAAATAATACTCTCTCGGAACATCGCCATTACACTGCAGTGGGGGGGATACATTCATACATCCGTCACTCCTGACTCAATATCCCTCAGATTCCTACGCCTTGTAAACTTCTTTTCATAAAAATAGTCTACACAGAGCATCTCCAAAGATGACATAGGCCCTGAGGGGAATTATTTTCCTCAGTTAACGTGAAGCTTATGTAAAAAAACGAAGATTTGCGTGATTTTACTATAAATTTATTATTGTTAGGAAACTGAAAAATGAAATAAATAAATTATCGGATTAAATCGCGATTCTAAAATTAAATGGAATTGAAAAACGTCGCTACGCAACCAGTATCAGAAAAAGAAAAGACTGCGGATAGGCATTCCAAACTTGTTCGAGAAACTTTTTTGAAATATCCGATTCTATCAATTTGCACAAAAAATACAATCAAACGTGTCCTTGACAATTTGCCTTACAGTGTACATGTCTTCATAGCAAAATGCTGGCTTGCTTCAAACATATTTCCTCCAAGCTTCAGTGGTTATAATATAATAGGTAATAATATATACTGTTACAAGTTAGGTAACCTTATATGCCTTGCTTAATATTCTTTGAATACATTTTTTGTAGTCCACTCGCTGTTTGTTAGTGCCAATAGTCTACCCTTATACCACTTCTTAGGGCGGCTGTCCGGTTTTGGGTCTAGAGGGGTTACAAAGGACGGAAGTGGTGAGGGGGAGGCTGGGAGGGATGCCAAAATGGCCGAAGAATTAAGTTACGCGTAAACAAGGGCACCTCCCCTTTTAAGTCCTACTTCTGGCAATTTCTCAAAGAAGGTCAAATAGTTAGGAGATATGTTTTATTTATCCGCTCGTCCAATACATTTTTTACGGTTTCTAATTCTGCCTTATATTTACGTAATATTTTATCTTTTAATACAAAAGTTATATTTAATTTCTTTCTTAACCGTCCGATAAGATTTCTTTTATGTACTGAAGACACGAATCGATGGAAGTGTGATATGGATGTGTCCTGTCTGCTCAATTTTCCCTCACTTGGGAAAAAGTACATCATACATTTATAATTTTTTTTTCTTGAATAGAAAAACCACTTATTCATTGGAATGAATATTTAAAAAAAAAATTATTTACAAATTTAAAAAATTACAATTTTTGTGATTTTCTCAATTAAAACTACTAGGCTGTGTCATTGTAGTCGTACACGATTTAGATTATAATGCATAAACTAGGAAAATAATATTTGTAGAAACAAATTTAATAATAAAAGATAAAGGCAAAGGACATATTTTAAATAAATGCATATTGTTATGCAAATTGTAAAAAAAAAAAAATAAAAAAAACTTAACCGAATGATTAAAATATGTTTTGGAGAAAATAGAAATAAAAATAAAAAAATGAAAAAGTAAGATTAAAATACATTATTGCAAAATTATACCAATTATTTTATGTCATCAATTTTAATCACAAGCTTGTGTATTTATTTATATTTATAAATAAATACACAAGAATTTTTGTTTAGGACGCAATTGATAATGTTTTATAAGTTTTTGAATATAATTTTTCTTTAACAAGATTAAACAACAAGCTTTTTTTGTCTCGTCAACAAGATAATTTAGTAAATACATTTTTACTAAATCACTATACAAATAAATACAAAATCTAATACCAATAATTTTGAAAAAATAGAATATTTTCGTTTTTGTTTCATCCCTATTTTATTTACCTAGACGACTTATTTATAATAACAACATATTTTAACTATTTACCTATGTATTTATCTTATTAGAAAAATATTAATGAGCAACTCTAAGTAGGTAAGTAATATTATTCATTTTGAATGAATATCCATTTTATTCGATATGATTTGAGATAAAGTATAAGAGTGATTAATTTTTGGGGTATTATGGCGTGTCGCGATACCTCATTATATAGCTAAAGTTTCAGACAGCATCACAGTATCCATTATCATATGTGTATTTATTATATTGGAAACATTAACATTACAGATCTGCCCTGATGAGCGACACTGTGATGCTGTTCGAAACGTCGGCTAAAAAACTAGGTGGCGCAATACGGCATAATCCCCCCAAAATAAACCACTGTAAAACTGTTTCCTTATTAAACAGCACAGCTACTAAGATATATATATCGGGATAAACTGGTCGAGAGAGATCTTTTCACCTCTTCAGCCGAATTTTCTCGACTCATCATTTTACACCGCAGTTGGAGGGATGGATCCATACGTCCGTCTCTCCTGGACACATTTACCCCCAAATTCCTACCCTACACCTGTGAATATGTATTATTTGTACATTTTTATAATTCGTCAAGTTTTGAAAATTGCTCGTCAAACTTGGTTCTTCGATCTCCTCTCCTGTAAACATCAAATGTATTTGGAAGCTGCTTTTCGTTTCTTCTCTGGCTTCAACCCTGTTATATTACACAGCCTGTGGGCCAGATAAAAGGAATGGGAGAGGAGAATTATTTGTTTTGTACGCGAGAGATGATAATATAAGATTGGTCGACATTTATTTGTTTTCCTGCGAAGAAAGCAAATTAACAATTTTGTTGGAGTAGTGTCAATTGAGACCGATTGGTTATTTTCTTTCTGCTTTTACGATAACACGAACAAATAAAAAGATTTAGGCTTGACGGATAGAGTTTAGTATTATTTTTCGAGTCTGATCAACGATTTGAACGAAGTAAAAAATATCATACTATGAGTACATTCCTTGCCTTTTGAAGACTTGATAATTGCAAAAGTTTTTATTTTATTTGTACAAGTTACCTTTTATATATATATATATATATATATATATATATATATATATATATATATATATATATATATATATATATATATATAAAAGGTAACTTGTACAAATAAAATAAAAACTTTTGCAATTATCAAGTCTTATATATATTGTCTTATTAACATTGGAATAAAATACAGATTTGAAAAGTATACAGTATATATAGAGAGAATCATGAAAACGATTTTTTAATGTAATATTATTTTTGACAGATCGTCATAAAAAATACAATTTTAGGTCGTTTTTCTGTCTGTGCGTAGCTCGGATTTGCTATAAATTTAAGTGTCATATTCATTGATGTATTACACTAGATTAGCCCTGTCTAGTAAAATTCATTTTTAAAATGACACCACATAGCGTACCTCACAAATATGGAAATGAACTTAACAACACAACTCTCTTTAAATTCCTTGTACAAGCGTTCAAACTCGTAAGCCAAACCAAGGAACAGCGTTTATTTTGTTACCGAGGTGTTGTTGTAATTTGATTACAAAGCCGTCACCAAACCAACATTTTTTTGCTAAACCAGGTCTGAATCAGGTAAAAAACGCAAAATGATTTTTATTTTCACATTTTATGTTTTGGATTCTGTACACTACATATTGAACCAAAACGGAAACGTACACATATTTACTATGGAGCAGAAGTTTTATGAATTTACAAAATTATTTATATAAAATAGTATATAATTATCAAAGAAAGCGTTTACATGAACGCGGGCACCTCTGCTCAAAGTCACCAAACGTAGCTAACCTCTTGCGGTAACCTATGGCAGGGGAGTTGGTTATCCTACAAATGTTTCCCGGGCTCATAAATTGTAATATTATAATAATATAACGATAATACCTATAAAATATCATTTTTTTCTTATGTAACCAAACATATATATTTTAATTCGTCGTGTATTCTACGAAAGTGATTCAAGCACATTAAATAGACGAATATTTACCAATTTAATAATTAGGCCTTCCCTCTTAAATTAATTTATACATCCCTTCATCAGCTAACAGCCCTGGTGATCCCACCCCCGGATCTGGCCCCGGCACGCTTACGGAACAAATGTTTGCTTCTCTCACATACATTTATTATACTTATGACGCCGGCTAATAGGCGGGCAAAAGGTCGCCCGATAAATGTACATCTCTTTTTCTTAAGTGCCTCCCAAGCAGTTTCCATCAAATTATACAACAAAGTTCACTCACGTTATTTGGTGGAGATTTTCCGGGGGCAAAGGAAATGATTCGATAGATACGTTGTGTGATAAAAGGGAAAACAAGGCCTTTCAAATCAAACAGGGCAAACACATGCCTGGCCTGGTAAGACAGGAGATCCTGGGTTCGATTCCTAGTTATTACCGTTAACTTGTTCTGTTTTATGCTTCGTTGAAGTTTATTATTATTACATTATTCTTTAATGATTATACTTGTTTTACATTACTGCGTAGAGGATCTTTAACTCTACATGTTTTTTTAGTGGAAATAAAATTCAGATTCTAATTTGGGAACATTTGCCTTTCACCTGTCACGTATTCCATTGAGACAAGTCTAGTTAGCCTGTTTTTTTTATTGGTGTATGACAGATTAACCATCTGTTTACAGTAAAAGATTTCTTATTTATTTATGAAGTCATGTGATCACAATTTTTTTGAGGTTATGAACAATAGTTAAATATTTCAGCTTATGTCTTATTCGTTTAACAGCATTATTCCTCAGTAACATAAATTATAAGTTATGATAAAAAACATAAACCTTCAGAGGTGAGCTTTGGTTATTAATTAGATATTTTTATTTCTTGAATTTGCTCAAAGTATTTTCCAACTTTAGCTTATAGCTTATCCTTCTGGTAAGAGTGATGAATATATTTATTTGTACCTAAGTCTCCTCTCGAGGACGTCGTCATAACCTCATTTACGTTAGTAAAGTTGTTTTACAGATGTTTTTCGATATCTGTCTCACTAGAATATTCCTGTGTCAAATTTTAAAGTTGTTTACATTTTAAGCCGTGAAGACATCATAGAAAGTGTAAGTTATTCTACAGAGATAACAAAATTATAAATGTATGTAGAAAAGTGAACATAAAATAGCTAATGAACTAATATATGCAAGTTAATATAAGCAGTATAACCGACGATAACATCTACAACAATATTTCATTACATCAAATGACAGAGGTCAATCAGAATTTAGTTGGAGTACATACTTAAAAAGGGTTTTTTATAAAATTTTTGATCTTAGATCTGTCTTGGCTGATGATCCAAAACTTGGTGTCTGTTATATATTTAAAAAAATCGTATTCAGTCTAATGGCTAGTGGAAGAGCATCCATTCTTACATAGTCTTCTTTTCTTTCGTTAGTTCTATGGTTATTCTATATTCGTCCTGTGTTGGAAATAAACCTTTTTAAAAGCACTTTTAATTTTTTACCTTTTCTTTGTGAAAGTCAATCACTTAAAAAGTATAAATTAAAAATAACTACAGATTTTCTGGCAAGAATGAAAAACGAGATACTTTCCACTAATACAATTTTCTATATTCGTATTTTGTACTTCTCGAAAATGTAGCTGATAAAATGATAACTGTTAGGGCAATTTACAACTTGTATTCCCAAAGTAATTATTATGTTTTACCCAAAGGTGAAGCCATTAAAGTAATTGAAGATAATAAGCCCTTACCGCGACTAGTGTAAATATTCTAACTACCAAAATAATAATAAAACACCTCGTAACTATTTCAATTTTAATAATATGGATGGTGGTTCGACATGTTCATGTTGTTGTATTCAATTGTTTCAAGTTAACGAAGTAGTTAAAAAAAATATTTGTACGATTATCTACTATTTATTTATTTATTAACGCCATTTTAGGGGCTTTTATATAAGAATAGTAAAAATTATACGGTAATTATTATACATAGCTTAACTGCCTCCGTAATAATGTTTTGTATTTGTAAAGCGATAAATTTAAGACTGACTTGGTACAATTATTTCCCTCATTAAGTTTTCTGGGCAATGAGGAATACATACAGTAGTTAGTCCCAGAATTTCTGCACTGAATAAATAGATAAAAGCGTCGCGGAATCCAAAAGATTATCAATGCAAGCAATTCTGGAGTACCAAATGCATCATTTAGAATTTTATATAGAACTAACAACAATTTAAGCATATTCATTTCATTCAAAAGAGTGTTGTAGTTCAACAATATTGCTGGAATACACATTTTCAAACACAGAAAATATAAGAATTTATTTTGTTTTCTATCAGTACCTTGAATATATATATTGCATTGTGGGTTCCAGATGGGAGAATCGTTCTCAAGTTGACTTCTAACAAAGGAAAAATATATTAGTTAAATACTCAATTTTTTTTTACAGAATACAAATCGGAAAACTTTATTAAACAAATAATTAATCAATTTACAGAGTATAATCAATAATGTTAACTAAAATAATTCATACAATAAGTTTTCACTGCTTTTGATTTTTTTGATGTTCCTCTTCTATAGAAGCCGGCGCTTGTGTCCAGAAGAGTGGTGAGCAAGTTTATGTCAAACCAGTATTTAAGAGTGTTTATGTCTTCTGTTGCTTTTAGTTTTACTAATTCTCATGTATTGTCACTTTCAATGATGACTGAATCGTCAGCATAAGAGGTTATATTACCATGAAGTGCTTGAGAAAATATCCAGTTTACATATGAGATGAATAATATTGGACCCAGTATCATACCTTGTGGGATTCCATAATAAGATGTATCTTCATTGCTAAATACATTGTTTATTTTGACATATTGAGGGCGATTATTCGGGTAGCTTTTTATCCAATTTGCTACATTCTTTTTAATATTCAGATTATCTAATTTTTCCATAAGTTATGTGTGGGATATACTGAAATATATTGTTGATATTTCTAGTTAACCAAGTTATAAATTTCAACATTTGTAAGCCCTTTATAGAGATTTCATCACATGATTTTTTTTTCGAGAAAATCTTACTGAAAAACATTTTAAAATATTTAAATAAAGTCTGTTTTCATTGCACCAAGTTAACTATAAGAAAAAATATACAATTCAAAACTGATAGTACTGTTGATTTAATATCAGTTTTTTGTTTTTGTTTTTGATTTGATTAGCTACTAGTTCCCTATTATTAGCTTTTTCAATTGCTTCGTTTCTTTGTTTTCCTGGAATAAGTTTTCCCCCTTGAGTATAAAATTCGTGCACTACGTGATTAGTATTGATTCAGACAACTGGTTCCCAAGTTTAATGTGGAAAGTTATACAATAATAAAAGCATGATATGATGTGTAAAAAATGGGTGCCTGGAAAAGTCAACATGTGACAATAATTTCATAGGCGAGAGGGATATGAACAAAGTCGGCGATTGGATAGTCGTTTTAGACCACTTAAATTAAAAATAATTAATTCAAATTCTAAAACAATTAACACAAATTTATTTCTTTGAATGATAACTTATAGCAAGCCACAAAGTTAATTCTTTTTACAAATTCAGGATTCAGGATTGAATTTTTTCATAATTTTTACTTTGATCATAATTGTACTTCGTTTACGTGGTGTATTTTTTTATGCTTTTTGTTGCGTAATTTGACTAGTTTTTCAATTAAGTAAAAATCAAGAATACATGTTTTGACCTAGGTACCCGCTTGATATTTTAACATATTATAATAATAATTTATGATCATTTAAGAAGAGGATAATATTAATAAATCTAAATAAAACATGAAATAAAGCAAGACACACAAATATAACGGTCGCAACTGGCAATCGAACCCAGGACCTATTCTCGACAACACTCAAACAACGAGTGGTTTGACACAGTCGTTGTTCGAGTGGAATGATTTTTGACGTTTGCCGTATGCAAGTAGGTACCTGCGACGAGACTCAAGAATAAGAATATCGACTAATGAATGTACTTTCGACGGCAATTACAAGCGGCCTGGATTTGAGAATCGATACCCAGAACCTTTTTGAGACAAAGGTCTTGAGTTAATATTTCATGTTTTTTTTAAATTTTATTAATGCTAGCGTCACCCCGCCACCCGTGTATGCCTGTCTGTTCAGATAGAGAAACAATAACGCCTGATGCTTTAACGTCCAACAAACGGTCTTTTTTTTATTTTAAACATGTTTTTATCCCTCACTGGTAACATCTTTAAAATATAGGTATACAAACTCACGTGCGTGTTTGAATACAACATTGAGTCAAATCTTCAAAGCAATCGGTGAAGAACTTCCGGAGATTTAAGATTTTGAACAAACGAACATTTACTATTTTATTTATATATTGAAGATAAATAGATTATCTTATTCTTCAATGATTTCATATTACATTAATGTGTAAAGCATTCAAGTAATTCCAAACAATTAAATAATATACTTTCAGTACTAACCTTATAGGTAATTTCACATCAGAAATAAATCATTGTTAAGGCTAAATTTTTCACTTTACACTTCACCATACCTTCTCGCTCCCTCCTATTACTGGTACATGATTCTTAATATTAAACACGTTTTCTACCAAGACACTAACATAGAAACGTGATATTGTCCAAAACATTAAATTTTCTCACAACAAAATAATACAATAACAAACAACTGTTTATTATTTGGGAATCTGTTGCCAATAACATCGCAACAAATTATATTATTTCGATAAGATTGAGATTGATTTTCCGTAGGCTTTGTATCCCCGAAAGCAGATTGTGTTTGTACTAATGAAAATATTTGATAGATTACACGACGTCAATTCAGATTAATATATGGAAATCAATTAGTTTTTTTCCCCGTCGATATAACTTATACAAGGTAAGAATTTTGGTAACACGAATAATTAGAGAGTTATTTCAGACCTAGTTGTACAACATAGAGTCATTAACAAAAGGACAGCCCTGCTATCGTCACCACTATTAAATTCCATGTACCGACTAAGAACACAAACCAAAATGTAACATTCTTCTCCGATACATACACAACCGACTAACACTCACTAACCAATATATTGCGTGATCTGGTATACAAGTTTGGGGGTATTATTGATACATTTACCGACTCAATTTATGTAATTAAGCGTAATCTATACCAGCTGTAGTTTTCATGATTTGTCTTAAATGTTGTATTGTTTTAAATTATATTTTATGTTACTGTTACATGTTTTACTAATATTGTTACAAATTTATATAATCAGTTTAACATAGTTTCATGCTTTGAAAACTTTGTGATTAATTTTCAAAAGCTCACTAGGTATAGTTTGTAATTATAATCCGTGTATAAGTCCAGTTGGGCGTAACACAAAAAAATTAAATAAATTTGTGTTACAAAAAAATTACTATAATACGTGTAGAACCCACTCACCAACACAAAATAGTTGTGTTGTCAGTTTACTGTGAAAATAAAGTCAAAGATGCAAAAATTATGTTTTGTTAAATGGAGTATAAGGATGATCCAGGTCACCTAGATATTCATGCATATCTAATAAATTATTAATTTATATAGTTATTTATATGTTGTCCTAATTTATTTTTAGGGTATCATGCCGTGTTGCGCTACCTCCATCTTGAGCCAGTAATTGCACATCTGCCCCGAAAATCGGCACTGTAACGCTATCCAAAACATTGGCTAAAGAAGGGAATTAGGTATTATTATTTATTTTTCATTAACGCCCGATCGGGATTTTACAAGGCAAATTGACAATTTATCTATGTAAGTGTAACAGGATACATGGATAGATTTTATAATTTTCCCTTTTTTAGATTTGCCTCTCGCACTCTAACGTTCGGTTAATGTTTTTTTTTTGTTTCTGTTCTTTCCGTATAAAAGCTCTTTAAGAAATTTATGATGGTAAAATATGTCTGCCGAATCAAAACATCCGAAGTTTTTCTGTGTATCAGGTCGCTATCTGATACCATCAATATTCGGCAAGTTGTGCTGAGTTCAGATTCAAATGTTAACCTTTCTCAAGATCGATACTGTAAGCCAATATGGAATAAATCATTATTAAAATATAACAATTTATTTTAATTTATATACCTTGAACAACAGCTCCCCTGGGTAGAACAAGTTGCAAGATAGTTGCCGACTGCCAAAAATGTTATTTTTTGATAAAACTAAAAGACCCATATTTTGCGGAGAAATTTTATTGAGGTTACCACGACCGTGAAAGTATAATCGCTTATAAATTATTTAAACAAAATGCTTTTCAGTGGTGGGTATTCTAGTCAATTTTATTTCAATGTGTCAGAACCACTATGCATGATCCGCTACAAATTTATCTCTGGCAAAGGAATTTCTTTAAAAAAAACGTAATTACAACCATTAATTTCAGTACAATGGTATCAGGAAAACAAACAAATGTTGGGTTAAGAAAACATTCAGTTAAATTTAGCAGGGTAGAAAAATACTTTGTTTGTAAATGCCATGAATATGGGTTTTACCAATCTATGAAACACGAAGGTCATTATATTCATTTGATATGTTGCTATTCACTATCACAACATGCTTATTTTAGTAGCTATGTTTTTTACAATTTTGATTAATAATGTTGGTTTCGTGCACAATTTTATTTTTATTTTTTTATTTAACGGCAATATTAAGTCAAATAAAAATATAAAGTGATGTAGTTTGTTCTCAGTCCTCCTCACTAGGTATTCCTGTTTCGAGGCGGACTGTGGGTTGTTGTATGTGTGTTGATCATGATTTCCTCATCTTCTAATTTGTTGGTTCCCACAAAATATATATATATTTTTTTTTTGATTACATATAATATTGTTTAGCATTTTTTTTAGATAAACAACAAATACAAGCATTTTTTTATTTTCCTACATTGTTTCTGATCAGCTTACAATGTTCATGGAATTTTAAATTCCAAGCCATTAAAAACAATTCAGTAGCTTAGAGGCAAGGACATAGTCAGAAAATTCTTCGGAGATTGTCGAATAGAAAGCTGATAATATGAAAATCTTTAGTTATATTCTGAGAGAAGATGAGATGACGAATAATCTCCCACGTGAGTTATAGAATTTCCGCTTTCGTTGTAAGGCAAAGAGATTTAAAGTCGTTAAGAAGAACATCAAGCAGACAGTAAAAAATATAATATAAACAACTTAATAAACAAAAAATTTGTCACACTTAATTTTTTTAAGTTAACTCAACACAGGAGACCCTAAGGAAAATGATTTCCCTCAGGGCCTGTGTTATTGGGAATGCAGTGTGGAGGGTTTTTTGAGCAGAGGAAAGAGTGAAAATGAATATTGAAGAGACCCTTCTTGTATGAGGGAGGGAACACCGGCAAATCGTTTCACAGCCGAGCTGTTCTCATGCGACACATGTTAATCGTGTACAAATATTGTGCGCGCGTTTGGTGTGTTTCCTAGTCAAGCACCGCTGTCGAAGATATCAATAACACTAGTTTTTTCAGAGCATCTACCATTGAAATACCTTTAGAACAGGGGCGTTTTTGTGAGTTGTCACATACAAATAAGAAACTAAAAAAAAGGTTTTAGAAAATATCAAGATAAGCTTTACAACCTTATGCATGAGCTTTAAAGTTGCAAACCGTTTATTAAGATAGAGGAATCAAGAATTTCAAACTAGAGACGGCCGCCAAGTTCACAGTTTAGTATCCTGGCCCTTTTCATTAACTTCTTGCTTAGCAAGATGGACGACAAAGAGCAAGTTGATACCATGTATACGGAGTTTTCTAAGGCTTTCGGTCGCGTAATACATTCAATTCTTTTGAAAAAGCTCGTCCTAATTGGTAAACATGGTGAACTGTTTAGATGGATTAAATCGCCAATTAATAGAGCTCTTCATACTCTAAATGATATTTGCCTAAATTCAAACATTGACATTTTTTCAGATTCACTGCACATATTCAAAAGTGGCATCATCTCAATAAAATAAACCATTCAATGTGCAGACATACACATACACACACACACACACACACACACACACCTCACACACACATACAAACACACACACACATACACACACACTCAAACATACATCCACACATAACTCTCTCTAACATTCGTATTTACATATCTTCCTTACAAACAATTTTCTTCTTATATTTGAACGCTTACCGCGGAGCCTAAGCAGAACTGCCCAGCGAAATCAATAAGCTTTCCCGTCTGCGGATTGACTCTCCGAATCCCCTGGGAGCGCGATGCGGTGGGAAATCTCGTGCGCTTTGTAAGTGATTAGCTGGCGGCAGCAGATTCACTGGAATTTTGGTGAAAATCGCCGGTAAATACTACAAAAATTAAACGCAACCTTTTGTGATTTTGGTCGTTGAATGAGGTTTTGTTTGCCATTGACATCTAGAAAACGAATTAAAAATAATTAATCACGCAAATATCCCTAATAAAATATCTGAGGTCGCACGGTATCGCCAATAAGTGTTTTTAGTGACATTATCTGTTTTTCGAGAAAACCGTTGGGTATAAAAAATTTAAAAGTTCTTCGAGATAAATTAGCATTGGGGAAAATTAAATTTTAAACCAAAAAAAGGAGAACTTAAAAAAAAGAGATTTATCAATTTCTAAGTCATTTATTTTAATTAAGACAACTGCTCAGCTTATACAAATTAATTGCTTCTTAAATATTCAAAAAAATCTGGCAAACCCTTTTTTGATAAACCTTAATTTGAATCACTTTATCAAGTGATTTTTAATCAAAATAAAACACAATTTTGTGAGAACTTAAATTTAAATTTAACTCTATGCCTACATAATAGCCAAAAGTTGTGTTTTAACTTAAGCTTTGATTTTAAATTCAGACAAGAAAGCCACGATAATGCGATTAAGTTTTATTTTTACCCGAAAAAGAAGCGACTTTTTTGCGGAATAAAATATAAGAAATTCGCATGGATGATTTTTACTGGCAGGTCTGAGCCGTAAAGCGAATATAGGAAACGTTAAAACGGCCGTAATTTACGATTTTTTTACGTGGCGCGAATATGGAAATATGCTTTATTTTTTACGATGACGCATATCAATACATAAGAAATTAATTTCCATAATATTGAGAATTTTTTTAGAAGCCTGTTTTATGTCTTTAGACCCAGAGGATAGGAAATACACGAAGTTTAATAAGTAATATTTTTAACATGCGAAGGGTGAACGACGTTAAAAATATAACAATATGAATGTATACTTGTATACATTATAATAAGAAGGAAATTTGGTATTGCTTAATAGATTTGAACCTTTTTGAGTAATAAATAATGAAGAAAAGCGTTAGGGAATCAAGATACGATTTGAGATTTTCACGGCAAAAAGTATCATTCTTAATACTTTTTGGGACATTATGTCGTATTGCGCTTTCTCCCTTCTAAGCCAATGTTTCGGACAGCATTACAGTCTCCATCATCAAGCTAGGTGTGAAGATTGTGGTGAAGTGTGAGTTAGTTTTAAAAAGGTCTTTTTTAAAATACATTCGACTTGGTGGCAGGCAAATATAACACCTATGATTTTTATTTTATTTTAATACAAAGTAAATTTATATAACCCAAAAAAATGTTTCTTTGTTTATACGGAACGTGTTTCTATACCATGCGTCCGATTTCACAGAAAATTTCAAAGTTTATTCCTATTAGTTTCAGGAGTGTTTAGAGATTGGTTTCAATGGTAGAAGTAGTCAGAAGTAGTAGTCTTCAAGCAACGCCGGGTACACGTCAGCTAGTTTTAAATAAATGCATCTCACCTTGATTTTTAAAAAGTGATTTCTTTCAAATTCCTAATTGTTGAAATATTTTCAGAATAAGTTCTTTTTGCAGTAAAAAATAAAAAATCATTTTTTGTAAAGTAAAACATATTTAGTAAATAAGATTCTCTTCTAAAAAATGAGATAGACTGACAATTTTAATACTGTTGTAATGCATTATCAAATTATCAAACTGGTCACTCACATATTTTTTTTTTATTTCATCTTGTAATATTTTGAGTTTCTGTATAAACCTTTTTAAATAAAATCTTAAATGTGAAACCGCAAATGCCTAAAAGACCCAGCTGCTCCCAATCGTCTGGAACTAGTGTGACTATGGCATCCCCAATCGGGGTATATTAGGAGGGTGAAGGAAGTTGGGAGGGGAGGTGATGGAAAGAGGAAAATGGGGAAGTTCTTGTCACCAAACACGGCCAAAGCCAAAATGGAAATTATTAAATTCGATATAGACTTAGCTCTAGTGAGGTTGATTATTATCTGAACGTATACGCTTTATATTTTGTGAGAAGCAATATATAACTAAATTTCAAAAGAACTATTACTGCAGGTTTTGGATTGGTGATATATGCAAGGAATTTTTCTAGATAAAAACTTGGATGAGCCAGAAAATTCACGGAGACGTATATAAACTTATTTCAACTTTTTTTTATGAAAAGGTTTGAGTTCTGCGTCCAAAGTCCTTACCACTCTACCATTGGAGAGATTCTCGTAATATGCTCCATGTTATTTTAGCAGTCGAGCACCGAACGGCATGCCTTAATAAATAAATTCTCCAATCGTGTGTTCGTTATTACATGTCTAATGAAATTTCTTCCCCCGTATCAATTCTTCCTAATTCCATTTGGCCGCGGTATGTGCCCGGAATGGGGCTGTATTGTTTTCTGTTTTCACCCGACAAAAAGAAGAATTCCACCAGAATTCCCGTCAGACTTAATTTGCAGGAGCGGGACGCTTACCGAGCTTACAGTAGACGTAACATCTCTCTTAACGCCTTATCAAGGCTTGAATGTGTGAGATGAAAATCAATTATTTCGTTTGTGGGATTAAAAAAATGGTATGACTTTAGCCATCTTCAGTAACAAGTTTTGAATTGCCATGGTTTTCTGAGCTTGTTATTCCCCAAATTTGATGGCGAATATCCGTTACAAAGTAAATAACCATATTTCCAAGGTTCTGCGCGATACCTGACCATAATTTTGTCAAAAGCTGAAACTCACTGAGAATCAAAGTTTAGTGAGACCGTATATGTCATAATAAAAAATGCACTGATTGTCGATGTTTTCGATTAAAATAAACAACCCAACCACCGAATAGACAATCTTTGATTATTTATATATATAATAAACACGGTGTCGGAAACTAGTGATACACACGGGATAACTTTTTTTTTCGATCTGAGCATTTCGATTTTTTTCCGTCACTAAAACGGTTAAAACACATCTTCAGGCGCGCCGGGTGTATACTTCAACGCATTTTAAAAGACAATGAACAGCTGAAGGCAGCGACCGATTTTTTCCGCATTTGACTCAAAGCAAATACAAAATCGACTCCAAATGTGATTTAGATTCACCAGTTTCATATGTTCCTGTATTATTCCCCCAACCTGTTACCCAATTACCTATCCCTTTCTGACAGTGTAGAGTACCTACATCAATGACAATTGCAAAAACTTATTTATACCTCGTCTCTCTGTTGAGAAAGCCAGTGCAGTGTACACGTTAAGGGACTTTCTGGGTGTGTAATATTGAATCTATTACGGAAACCTTGTGCAGTGGTCATAATATCGATTCGTAATACGATATGTTTAAGAGTACGGCAGACTTCCTTCACTATTGTAACTAAATGTTAACGAGCTATCCCAAGTAGTTGTATCAATTTGAAAAGTTTTACATATTAATTACAGTCCACACCATAAAATGATTTGCATACAACTTGCGACCAGAAACATAATATTTTATACAATCGTTATTTTAATCGCTGGAACTAGGTGCGATTTTCAAACATCTAGGTCCTTTCCTTGCTTCCATTTAAATAATAATATTAAATAACCTTGAAAACCATACATCCAGAATTCACATCCTTAGGCCTAGTCTCCTGTGCATAATTCTATTTTATAGGGAGGGGGCGGATTATCAGGATTATTCGCCTGCCGCATTTACCGTTGCAAATGGACCAAGAAAAATATACGACCGTCCTTATTCGGGCTGTGTGTAGGCCGGATTAACCGTCGCGGCCCTAAACAAATAATAATACAGGTAGAGGCTCTGCCGGACCTTCTGCAGGCCTAAGAGGCTTTTATTCAGAAGAATGTGATATTATATTTGCTGGTGCCGACATTATTACAAAACAAATGTCGCTAAAATTTAGGCATTTATTTAAAGCGTGATGTCTCTCACTCGTTTGAAGTTGGCTATTTTCTGGCGGTCTTTATCTCGTTTGTGAGCGATCTGTGTTTTTCTTACCCAGCCGGTTGCAGTGTTGATTGGTGATCGAGTTCAAATATTGACCTTTATTTGTAACGTACTGGTGTGCTATATAATCTTCTAAGTGTGGAAACACTAGAGATCGAGATATTTAATAAATGCTTTGGTTCGTCAAAGATTACGAGTATTTTACTATCGTAGGTTATCAGTGGGATTATGGCATCTACATTTGAGCACTTATAAGGCAAAACAGAAAGAAACAGACTGTTAAACATTTAATTTTACTGAAGTGAGCAAATACAAATTGAAAGTTAAATAAATTTGTGTTTATGTAAGTTAAGTTACATTACAGAAAAAAAATCACTATTAAATGATATATTATTCATACGCTAATCGCACAAACCATCAGTTGTAATTAATTAATTTGAATGGATATTCTAAAAAAAGAGTTATTTCGATAACGCTGTTTTTCCGTACAAGGGCTCAATTGGGTGAGTTATGAGGCTTAAAGGAGGTAAGTTGGGAAAGAGGTGGGGAAAATGAAGATTTGAAAGTATCTGGATATATCATGTCTGAACACTTAACACATTTGATTCGGATAGAAAGACGCTAAGTTGATTAGCGTAGTGCAGAGTGAGACAACAATAGAAGAGCCTTCTCATAGAGAAGTGCGATCTCACTCGGACTTTTTATTCCACACCATTATCATCCATGTTAAAAGTTAGTCCGAAATAATAATAATACAAATAATATTATAATAATCAGTACATTATCAATAAACGACGTTAAGAGGAAGCTACAAGCCAAAAATGTGTATATTCTTGGTATACCTTATATCGTAGGTAATAGGCATTAATATCGCTTGACAAACGGAGTCAAGAAACGTTCGATTTCAAGCAAAAAACTGGTTTTATTTATTTTGTAAATAATTTTATAAGAAAGCAAAAAAGACAATCAATTGAAACTGTAACAGATAATACTGTATTTTTTAAAAGTTGTTTCCTTTATGCGTTCATACATTTCTATTGAAAAAAAATTTTTTTTAGTAGTTTGAATTTATATTTTTAAGGAGTAATTTATTTTTTATTTGTATTCTACTCAAGCGAGGCGATAGGAAAACTTTCCATTTATCTAAAGCAAATTTTTTGGTATTCATAATGTACCCCAATTCGTTATAAAGATTAATCAAAATAATGATTTGGCATTAAGCTTCGCCTTAAGCCCCCGCATTCCCAATTTCAACTATTTATAACATAAGAGTATATCTATTTAACTCTAAAGTTTTTACGTTCCAAACAAAGTTATTTTTTAAGATAATATCTATACATTTGTAATGCTAAAACCGTAATTATAATATGAATTTACTTCGATAGAAAAAAAATCGCGAGGTAAGCTCCGAAAATTATTAAAAACACGTTTTTTCCCGTTATTTAATATGTTATAGGTGTGAAAAAATTCATAGTGTATCTTTAAATGAAACTTAAGAATTTTTCGATAGATTTTTGATATATTTCAAACGAGTCATGTTTTATTAAAATACTTTCACCGTTTCGTTCTTCGATCAATTATTATCGTTTTTTTTTTTAAATATTAGCGTGCTCCCTCTAACATTTGTATTTACATAATCTACCTTTCGAACTATCTTCATACGCATACTACGGGGCCTTAAAAGTAGAACATAATATTTTCATTGAAGAACTCTTCTAAAACCAAGATACCTACCTCAACTTATTATTTGCGAAGCCAAAAGGAATCTTTCACCAATACGATAATGAGAGTAGGTACCTATCATAAATAGAAAAATATTTCAGGGGTATTGATCTGAAATTTGTGGATCTACATTTTTTAAGTAAGTATATCAGGATAATAGAAATATAATTTTGTTTGCCAAAAAAACTTGATTTTTTCACTATTTATTAAAATATCCGCACAAAATTGCGATAAAAATAGTATTGATTCTTCGGATAAACCGAGAGCGAATGAGCATTGTAATTAATTGGGCACGGCCTTGAACAACCTTTGGAATGAGCGAATAAGCATTGTAATTAATTGGGCACGGCCTTGAACAACCTTTGGAATAAGCGAATGAGCATTGTAATTAATTGGGCACAGCCTTGAACAACCTTTGGAATGAGCGAATAAGCATTGTAATTAATTGGGCACCGCCCTGAACAACCTTTGGAATGAGCGAATAAGCATTGTAATTAATTGGCCACGGCCTTGAACAACCTTTGAAATGAGAAAATAAGCATTGAAATTAATTGGGCACCGCCCTGAACAGGGCGACCCTTTGGAATGAGCATTGTAATAATTTAATTCTATTGTACACATATCATTTGATACTTTTTAATCATTCGTCAAAACTACCGGATTTTTTGCGCAACCATATCCGTCTAGGAATGAATATTCATTGTATTCAAGACCCAGATTACTTTGTATTTTTCCCTTAACAAGCTTCGGTACAGTTATAGTACAATCATACAATATATGGTGTGTATTTTTTTGATGACAAAGAAAATCAGGTTACATTGAAACGTCGTTGTTGTGTATTGTTGGCGAACACTGTGTCTGAACACGGTATTTTGTGGATCTCATTTTGTAGATAAACCCGTGTACCTTTATAATCCTTTTACTATGAACCTTACAATTGGACAAGCTTTTATATTCACCTTGAACAATATTATGTGAAAATTAAAAGCATGCAATGCGTACCACGTGCGTATTGCTGCAATATTTTATACAATCTGTATTCTCGTGTGGCTTGTGTAAGTTTACAGCAGACGATATTTCCTAGAACTACACCGATATAGAACTAGAGCTGTTCATTAAATGTATACTGTTTCAGGACGAATTTCTATGTTTGAGAATATACGATCAATTTCACAAGTATTAAGGAAAACTTGTGCTCACTTTAGGTACACGGATTCCTTACAACGCACCTCTATCGGGCTATATATTCAGTGAATAGCCTTACTCGCTTTACCACAATAATAAATATTATGACTTTTGAACGACTTTAAATTGGTACCTCCAAAACGGTAAATTTTCGGCAGGTATTTCAACAAACTGATATTTTGACATCATACATATACTAATTCTATGCCGGCCTCTAACTGTGTTCTTCGCCAGAAGAAAATAACACATTTTCCACAGTAAAACAAAACTACTATTACCAATTATCTAGGCACTTTTGAACGGCCATCGTTCAACAAGTGTTTGCATCCAAACTTTCAAGGTTTGCAGGTATATTCAGTAATTAATGGTTGTAATTTCATGGTCTTTATCATTTTATGTACGCTGACTGCCGAGAGAAACACTAATTATTCATTATCTTAAATCTAATACATCATATATAGTTGCGCGTGAGGTTTTTATTGAATAGCCTTAAATGTGTACCTTTCATCCCCACATTGCCCCTTGACCCCTTTCCTTCTAATTCTGGCCAAAATTACGAGGTAAAATTATTCGTTGCATTTTGGTCACCGCGAAGTATTATAGTGTCATTTTGTGAATACCCGCAAATGTTAAACTCGGCTGTGATTTTTTTAATATCATATCGCCAAGTGAAACATTTAACCCGCTTCAGTGAACATCGCTGTTTTATGTTATGTGAACAAAGTGTCAAAAGGAATTGCTTTAATTATATTTGAACTTATCTGTGCAAATGGAACCAGCGGCTACAGAGGACCAAACTTTGGGTAAAGTCTTTGGCTTTTCCCAATCATTCCTCTCATATAAAAAATATAAGGTAAATTCAATTCATTTGTTATTTTGTTAAGCTCTTTACAGCACTCCGCATCTCAACACAAGTGCGAGCGAAAGATTTGCCCACCACCAATATTATATCTTTAAAAAAAATGTTTCTTGATAATTATTATAGTTTTTGTAGTTACTAAAACAAAATTGTTTTTGATGTGAATTCCGCACAAAAGTCGTCTGGCGCTAGTGAGACTGCAGGCAACCACAATTGATGTATTTTATGAGGCTGAAGGTGATGGGGAGGGGAAGGAGAAGGGAAATAAGGAGGTGGTGAAGTATCTGGCTATTCAGATCTGGTCACTAAATACAGCCTCTTTAAGCAAAATTTCATTTCTGAATGTTGGTCTTACACCAGGGTGATACTGAGAGTATATTCCACTCACGAACGTGCCGGAAAAATACCATTTTTTTTTATTTTGAATTATTAAATTGTGAAATAAAGCAAATCAATTAAGTAAAATTTCCTTTTGCACGCCGGGACTTGAGCCCGCGACTTCCGGATTACTAGTCGAGAGCCTTACCCCTCGATCGTTTATGATGCAAATAAATAGTAATAGACCGCTTATTTTTAACGATCGTTTTTCAAAAACGGTCCTACTCCAGAATGTGTAAAATCTATTTTGTATACTTACAAAAAACTGTCAAAAAAATAGCCTCTATTTATAAATATTTTGTTTCAATAATAATTAAAAAGCCAAAATCAAAAGGCGAAAATTTTCCTCGGTATAATATTTATAACCGCAGAGAGGTGTTCAGGTCACATTATCGTAAAATCAGCAGTAAATATTTAAACTTTATTAAAGACGTAATGAAATTGGTCGCCTTTTGCCAATAATGACAGCAATTATTGAGTTTATGCTCGCCAATAAATTAATTTTAAAATCTTGCTGGAAATGTAAATCAGTTTCAAGTCTTTCGGCGCTGTGAATCGCCCGTAAAATGGAGAGGTCATCTCGAGGTTAATCGTTTCAACTCTTAATTAAGTTTAACGATACAATGATTTAAGAATATGCTGAGATAACGGTGTGAAGGGCGGTACGGGGTTAAAAGGAGCAATTTCTATGGTCTAATATTATGACGGTCTCCGTGGTTGAGTGGTTACGAACCTTGGCTACGATTCCGGAGGCCTAAATCCTGGCGTGCGCAAGAATATTTTAATTTTTATGTTATTTCACAATTTACTCATTTAAAACAACTATAACGGTATCGTCCTGGTGAAGGGCAAAAAAGAAGGGCATTTTAAAACAAATCTTAAATTCATATTCAAAATATTATAAATAATAATACTAATGATTTTATTTCTGTTAAACAACGAGATCTAAAACTTATAGAAAACTTGAACAAATAAGTATTATAAAGTATTTTTACTGTTTTTTTTTCTCTAAAAAAATATGATAATGAAGATTTGTTTTTTTTTTTATGTTAACGAATATATTATTTTCTACGATGGTTTAACTTGTGCCAATTTCGATTTGTCGCTAAGCCGAAATGTTCGTTTTAATTTGGCGGCGTTGACGTCACGCCGGGCGACGTTGGTGACAGCCGTCACACCAGCCAGTGGCGGTTTCTACGTCATAATTACATTGTATCCAATTGGAACCGTTTCAGAATGTGCAGTTTCAGATCGTTTTTCAAATGAATAATTATTAATGAAATTAACATATTTTTAGCATGATAATCATAATATGAAAAATCTATTTTAAGTTTTCTACACATTTTTAACGGCATTCATAGTTTGGAAAAATACCCCATTATTGAAAAATACTTAAAAAGAGACCCCGAGAATGCTCCTTCATTTGTGACGATGGTGAAAAGTAGAATTAACTCGTAAACCGCGGAACTTGAATTCAATTTTCGAAATGCTCTTGGTACCCATCAACAGTTGAAAGGTTATTCATCACTTGCCGGACATCCTTTATGTGTAATAATATAATTTCCCATGTTGGATTTATTTAAACCCATTTTGTATCAAACCCTCGACCTTTGGATCCGTATAGGATGATCCTTACCACTCTGGCAGATCACGGGTCGCAGGGTCATAAAATCTGCTTAGATTTTAGAAATGTGATACATAATGTTGGCAATCAATTTATTGAGAAGTACTGATCCTGAATGCGATTCAAGCCAGAGTTAACAACATAACTCTATATAAATTACCATCCTTATCTGAAATATTCACATTAGAGTAGTTTCGTCGGTCACAGAAAAAAAAACATTATGAAGTTACCTTCTTAGCGTAAAAAACTTCTGAAAGGTTTCCCCAAATGTATTTAGTTAGAAAAAGTTTCAGAGATTAACGATTACACGGCAACATAATATTATTTTTAAATTATATTATTACTAGCTGAAATTCCCGAAGTTGCCCTGGATTTTTGCGGACTTTTTCAGATAGATTAGTCAGATTCAGATATATCAGATAGACAGTAATTTTCCTCTTATTTTGAACGTCATGTGTGAAAAATTTAATCAAAAATTATCACAATTTTGCTTTAAGGCTTGTGAAAAGTGGGTGGGAGGTGGTTTATCGAAATTTTGTGAAGATAGTCGTTTTATTCTTGTTCTGATGGTCAAATTTGAAAAATGTCATCCAATTAAAAATTAAATTGTAGTTTTGTTTATAAAAAACAACGCCCTTCTTAATAAATTAAACATAAGCACAAAAAGAACTTCAGCGTAATCAAATCCAAATTCAACAATCCCCGTTATAATTTTAGGTCCGTTTTATTTTTTTTTATCAAATTGTTGTCAGCTGACAGTCATAACACCACAATCGTTATTCTATCATCGTTATTATCACAATTTGGTCAACGCTTAAACAGGCTAAAAATCTGCGTTTATGATCATTAAAAGTCGTAAGTTCGAAATGGCGCTTCATCGAATTCATCAAGTAATGGGGCGGGCGTTTGAATTACCATTAAGAAATAGCGAGCGATGATCATTTGAATCATTCTACACACCAGTGTAGTTTCATGAATAATGTCTGAACAACATGATGTTTACATATTAAAAATAAATAAGGAATCATCGAAAATTTGCTTGAACTGGCAAAAAAAATGTCCTTTAAGTATTTTCACAAACTACCGTTAAAAATATATGGAAAATTTATAGTTTATTTTTCTAATTCTGATCATTGTACTAAAAATGTGTAATTTTAATTCTTTATTATCGATTTGAAAAATCACACATTCCAAAACGGTTCCAACTGGCTACATCCCGGCGTGACGTCAACGCCGCCGAATTCACGGACTAAAACGAGCATGCGCTTATATCAAAAATGGCACATTTTAAATCATTGTAAAAAAATTATTCGTTAGCGTAAAAATAAAAATGCCTTCATTATCTTATTTTTGGTAGAAAGTAGAAAAAAAAACAGTGAAAATATCATATTTTGGATAAAAAGTAGGTAAACAACATTAACCAAGAGTAAAATGAATTTCTTGCAATGATATCAGGTACCTAGCTTTTTTATATTTCTTTCTCAAACGAACAGCATCTGAATCCTCATTATTTTTTTGAACCCTTTTATTTCATCGTTATTTCTGCGGAATTAATATTTTAAGCTCCAATTAACAAACCCGGGCGAGTATTGTTAAGGAGATAATTAACTTTTTATCTTCAAAATGTATAAAAACAGCCTTAACTCGGCTGCCCATAAACCCTTTGTGAGGAAATTAAATACACTTTAGCCTTCCACTTGATAAATGTTTCACATTTCATGGAACTACGTTCTGCGTTGCGTTTTCCAGGAATAAAAAAATACGAGAATTAAAAAAGAAATGTGACCCACTTCTTTGTGTTTTGCTTCGTTTCAACATCAACTATTTTAACAAAGACATATTTTAGCAAATGAGTAGTTCGTTAATAGTATTATCAAAGATACTAATTTCGCTTGTCGGTGTGCGATTTGAAACTTTATTCCTGCTTAGTGCGTATATTTAATCATGTTAAATTAAAATTTTATTTTAAAAATTAGAACTTTTAATTATAAATCATACCGGACAAGCGATAATGTCGGTATTTAAATTATTTAATTAATTAATAATTATTTATTTTAAATGCATATTTTGTTTGTTTAAATCTTTGACAGATGTGGATATATGTCGTAATATAAGTTTACTAACGTTAAGATAAATTTCATCTTTTGAAATGCAACTATATTGAGACAAACATTTTTTTTAAATTTTCTGTAAGCTTCACAAATCATAAAATTCTAATATCTTATTAATTTTTAATGTAACTTACAATTATTTTTTTTATTGATAAACTAATGTTTATAGGACAAGGTTTTATGCATAGCATAAAGGATAACAAATAATTACAAGCAATAATTACTCGTGAAATATCAACTGAAAAATTGAAAATTGAAAATATCTCCCGAGTAAAAATAAATGCCGCCAACTAGAATTGAACCCGTGCCTTCTGATGTCCAGTCAGGTACTCTGAAACCACTGATCTATGTCGGCTTATTTCCAACCCGCCAAATGATTCAATATGTACCTCAATCAACATATAAGGCTTATTATATTTTTTCCACCTGTAAACAACCAGAGAGAATATATAAACAATAAGAGCTCAAGTTCCAACATACTTTAGTTAAATATAATTTTCTTGTTGCAAAACTTCAAAACGCAACATAAACAACATTGTATCTCAACCACTTCAATAACATAAAACCATGGCTCTTAATATGCGTGAAAGAACTCACACTTTGGCTAGATCAGACTCAACGAATTTATCACTCTTACACAGAGCTCATTTGCATTGTTTAATATTGAAACAGTTTTATGATTATTCAAAATCCCAGTTCCTACTCAAATTGCCCTTTTCCTTGTTTTTGTTCCTTTCCTAAAAGTCATGTCTTTAAAGAAAGAAGATTTGAAAAAAGAAGACTGACGCAAGCGTTAATTGTTTTATGTTCAAATTCTCGTCGTATTAGTCAATTATCATTCCCAAGTAAAAATAAATGAAATAATATCTTATGGTGCTTATAAGATATACATCTATGAACTATAAGTGCCTACGGAATCTTCCAGAAACCAGTTGAACTGTAAAAGAAACAACCATATGCAAATTATCCGCAGATAAAGACCATCATTTCCTCACTCCTATTAATGTGATAAATAAACACGATTGCTTGAACTTTTTTCTCGTTAAAATACATTCCATTTCAATTACTAATTGTGGGTACGAAATAGTCATGTTGCCACAAAAACACATATTTATATTATGTGAATTTTGCAAAGTGTTAACAAATCAATCTCATTGCGAAATTATTATATAAGAGCAAATATTATTGCTATCACAAAACACAGTACTTCAGTTTCCTATGTTATCGGTTAAAATTTAATGTTTTTTGATGTAAAAAAAAACATTCCGCTAGTTTTATTGGGACACGCTTTTCAAGTATTTAATTTTTGGATTTTTATTTCTCATATTTTTACGACAAACCGAATTCAAACACCGTCTATGCTGACTTTACATTTCACCAAAAATTACCATACCTCTCGCTGTAAAAATAGATAATATTGAGTTTTCAAAATGCGAAAAACGTTAAGCTTCGTAAAAACGAAATGTTAAAATCAAAATGTCATGATCTCACTGAACAGATAACAACTAGAAGTGCAAGATTTTACTACCAATTACAAACTTGAGACAATTAGACTACTAGGCCCCACACAGGTCAGTGAAAATATTTTTCTGTTCAAGAAAGAATTTCTAAACTTGAAAATATTTGATCGAATTTGGACAAATTTACCTTGTCAGGCACACGGTCACACCCACAACACAAATCTATGGGTTAATATCTTTGGTGTCCGATCTCCAGACAGGCCAATAAAAAATAATGTACTGTTTGCTCAGAAAAGAATGCCGATCTTTAAAACTATTTGACCAATTTGACCAGAGGTAAGAAATAACTAATTTAGACACGCCCATAGCACACTTCTATCAGTTAATATGTTCAATGCCGGATTCCGACCCCCCATCCGGGGCGTGTAAAATGTTCAAAAACAACGAAAATCTAACAGAATTGTTTTTCTCTTCTTTCAAGTTTTCTCCTTGCCACTTCATCAGCGTATCGGGGCCGATCCAAAAACAAGATAATTCAAAAGTTTCGTCAAATGCTTATGGAAAACAGACATAGATGACATCTTATAATACATCTTCCCGGATCGTCTCGAGAGGGGTAGGGGAGATCAATTCTCTCGTAAAGTCGGACTGTTTACAATCAAAACACGTAGCAAATAATCGGATGGTGCGATAAAAGAAGAGATCATTTGTAAGGAAAAAAATACGACGGTTTTGTTATGACTGAGTGTCAGTCAAAGGGCGTTCATTTTTCAGAAAACGTATTTTGATGAAGTTTCAATCTTTTGACGTATTCTTCTCATAAGAAGCTATTACAATATTTTATTTTGTCCTTGTGCGTACGTGTGCGACATTTAAAACTGTATTGTGACAATTTGAAAATTATGAAAATAATCTTTTCATAATATGTAGACAAAAGATAAAGTACAAACTTACTTTCAATATATTATTTTACCGTACGATTAGTTTTTTCTATGTATATTTGAAATGCGTAAGGTATCTATTCCTTTTGTTATATTTATACCAATGCATCTTAGTACCTTAGTACATATTCAACTTGTTATAATAACATTCAGAGACTATGGTCACTAAATTCATAATACGCACTACCGGTTAGTCGCTGATTGTAAAAAAGCATGCGATTCCAATCCAGGCCTCGCGTTGTGGGTGCAATCCTCCGGTAGGTTATTTCATTCAAAAGCAACAATGTTCTCTTATAATTATGGAAGGAGGAGGAATTAATTTTTCTCAAGTTCGCCCAACAATTGAATTTGGGAGCCACCTCTGGGCTGGAGCCCCACAATACTTAATCAAATTACTTGATTCTGCGCAAAGGAGGGGGGTCCGTCTGATTGACAATACATTGTTAACAGACCGACCATCTATAAAGCAAAGACGCAATGTGTGCATGCTGAGTCTGTTCTACAGATATTTTAGTAAAGCCTGCTCTAAGGAGCTAGCAGCATTAGCACGTGCGTGAAACTCGAAGTGCACGAGCGGAACACCCGTTCACAGCTGATGTTGGCATCATGAGATGCCCAGAGATATGTTTATGGCATAATTGTGTTAATTTCAAAACACCGTAGTCCCAGAGAGTGGTCACGTATAAGTGGTCGTTGATCGTTTTTTGTGAAAATGACAAAAAATATATAGAAGATACTACAATAACGACATACAACTTTTCTCAGGGACTACGTAACCTTCCGATAGGCAATGTACTTTAACTTTAACCTGGATCCTTATTTGGATAGGCGATGTGGCCTGGCCAGACCATATAAGAGGTGTGGGCTGTCAAACTAGTTTTAGATTGCAAAGGCAGGTGCTCAAATAGTGTGTATGAACGTGTCATATGTTGTACATATACGTCGTATATGTGTAAATAACGGGAAAAACACCCTATTTGCACGTACAGTACCACGATAGCTAGTCCTTTTTTCCATCAGAATTCTGGCAAAGTCAATGGACGTAAAAAAGTAATGGCAGTATACTATTCGGCTGGTTTAGCGATACTTGTCAACTAAATCCAACACGACTCATGGACCTTAAATCACTTCACGGTCAGCATCTGGAAAATCCCGGTGTAAATTTGGCCTCTGAACGGATAGTTGGTATCCAAATCGCAGACCCACCAGACCTTTTGCCAAATGTGACGGCCTGTCCAGGCCATGTGGTACAGTCCTTGAAGTTTTTGTCTTATTTCTATTTATTCGACTGTCTTAACGTAAACTCGTCACCAATATCACTATTCTACGTAGCTCGACGAGTTGTATGGTATATATTTATTTTTTTATTTATACTTAAATATATTAGTATTACAAAGGTAAAGTATATTGTCCTCCACGCTAGAAGTTCACCTGTGTTGTGGAGGAATTTTTCAATTGTAAAGTTATATAATAGTTTTAACAAAAACAAATGTGAAATATAACAAAATTAAATATTAAAAGGATTGTAGCCAGTTCCATGTGTGTTTTTTGTATTCTGTAAGATAAGATGTTTTATATTGTGTTGGAAGTAAAATGTATAGTTTTATAGACTCGAATCTGTGGTGTTTTTGTCCAAAGGATGTGTTGGTTTTGGTATTAGTAGTTAGTGTGCATGTCTTGTTCTAGTATTGTGAGAAATTTATAAAGTTTTAAATGTGTTTAGGTTCTTGTAAAGGAAAGTTAGTATTTGTTTTGAATATAATATTTGAATCTTCGACACTGGGAATTTTTTAAAAATGGTCGAAGTGGGTGTTAGTATTGGTACTTTAAGTACTACTTTTATTAAGGTTTTCTGAGGTTTTTGAGCTTTATACATATTGATACCGCTTGGGTAAAAAATCAACGGAAAAAAATCACTTTTGAAAATCAAAATGGAATGGCCAGGCCACATTGCCAATCAAAGAGTTAATTAAACTTAGACCCGATCGCGAGTCAAAATCTCTGCTTTTGAAATCAGAAAAACTCCCCCACCCATTAACAACAATCTCTCATCATAAATGTCGTATTCTAGGTATTCCATATTTGAACATGACCATGATTAATAGCTAACGTTGAAATATAAGCTGCAACAATACAAAACTACGGCACTCTTTTATGTAATACTGTATTGTAACTCCAGCAAGAATTCTTGGTCCATTTGGGCTATGATTGGACTTGAACCTCTGTGAGAAGCTGTAACTAAGATTAATGAATGTTAGCAAGATGTAACTGAGGCAACGGGTTCATCTGTTAACTTCTAGTGAAACTAAATCTGCTTAACGAATGAATTTACTACTCACTTCCCAGGGTGACATCTTTTTTAAATATTTGAATGTCTCCATTGTAATCATTTCGTAAATTTTTAGTGACTTTATTTAACCAATGAAAAGACATCCCATAGACGTGTGATTTTTAGCAAATTGAAGGAAAACCGATGTTATTATAAGATAATACCTTTCAGGCCATAGACAGCACGCTGAAATTCTCTCATCGAAGGATTTTAAATTCCAACATACATGA
Source organism: Hesperophylax magnus (assembly GCA_026573805.1). NCBI lineage: Eukaryota > Metazoa > Arthropoda > Insecta > Trichoptera > Limnephilidae > Hesperophylax > Hesperophylax magnus. The sequence goes on from JAIUSX010000036.1 coordinate 2,160,280, forward strand.
AATGTTTCAAAATTAGGAAAATGAAGAAGTTTTATCGGCGCCACCATACATTTCTGAATCGGCTGTTTAGATAAGGGTGGTTACGTGCAAAAGTAATAATATTATTAGACAAAATTATTTAGTGATAAGTTAAACATTCTACAATAATTCTATAACATTTTTTATCTGTGTCTTTGCGTTAGGGTCTCTAGATCTCATTGATTTAGTATTTTAAAGTCTTCAAATATACAGATTCTGTTCCAAGAAAAGTTTATTTTTTAATGAATAGGTACCTACCATCAAAAAGTTGCTTTGATATATTATTTAATAAGAATTTAATACTTATAAGTGTTCAAGCGTTGACGGTCTCCGTGGTAGAGGGGAAAGGCTCTGAAGTAGCAATTCGTCTCGAGTTCAAATCCCGGTGTGTGCAAGTAGATTTTATTTGATGAATTTGTGTTTTTTCACAGTTTAATTAAAAATAATATATATAGTATAACTTGCGGCACATTCCATAGTGGAAGTTACTCTCAGTATGTCCTAGTGTAAGACCACCATTCAGATTTGAAACATTGCTTGAAATAGCTTAAGCTGTGTTTGGTGTCCAGATCTAAATAGCCAAGTACTCACCATCTTCCTTCTCCGCATCTCATTCCCCTCACCATTACTTTCAGCTTCACAACATACCCCAATTGGGGATGCCATAGTCTCACTGGCTCCAGACAGTTGGGACTCATGCATGTGAAACACTACGATGGACATTATAACAACTTTGTAATTTTCTTGTTTAATAAATATTTAGGTAATGAATTAATTCAGACCCATATATTTTATTATATGAGATTGTTTATAAGAAAACCAAAACTATCGAAAAGTATTGCATTATTCCATGCATAAACCAATTGATTGATTCTGTAGAGAATCACTTGATTTTCGCAGGCTTTGACAGGAAGATACAAAAACCTCTCAAATTTACGAGTATCTACCCATTAAATAAAAACAGAGAGAGATGGGTAGGTTTAATTTTTATTTCAGAGATTTTATGACGTGTCAAAATAATGACTTGTTTGATTTATTATATGCCAAAGAAAGTTTTTTTGTGTTCAGAAGCGGACAATTTAGACTTTTACAAGAAAAATTTCACAGAATCAAAAAAACAGTTTTTTTAATGTTCAATCAGTAGTCATTAAATTTAGTTTTCTAGAAATATTATTTACTCATTAGCAAATTAAACTGTTTTTTTTCCAAGAAGGTTGAAAGTTGTGTAGGAGTTAACATTTTTGGTAATGAAAATTATCATCCCTGATAAATTCTACTTTATTTGTGCTAAGTACATTGTTGCAAAAAATATTTATTTCGGTAGTACCTGAAATTCCGGTTCAATGAACTCTAGAACTAGGCTTTGCTTTGAATCAAAGAGTAATTTTCAAAATTAGAGCTGCTGTTTGAACAAATTCAGACGAACGATAAAGTATCTACTTATAAATCAATATTTTCACAGAAAAATATTCATTGTCCTTTACACAATAGGAATAATAATATTCCGTGATTTTTCACAGGTTTGCACTATTCATGTCATATTGTGTGTGGGTGTGACAGTTAATTTTTTTTACGTTAACTCCGCATGAGTAAAAATAATTCCTTCAGGGCCTATGTCATCTTTGGGGATGCTGTGTAGGGGGTCTTTTTGGTAGAATACGGAGTGAAAATAGGGCTGGAAGAGAGAGAGGAGGGAGGAATTTTCCAAAAAGGCCATGGTATCTGTATCTGGTCTTACTGGGAGGTGTTTAAATCCATCAATAAAATGGCCCCACCCTGCATCTCTGAACTATGCGTCCCGGAAAACACTGGTCTGAGGCAGTCAACTCTTAGATCAGCAACATCAGCAGCTGTAGGAAGACTGACGGAATCTAAGCGCAAGCCAAATACTAAGTTTGGTGATTGCGCTTTCGGAGTATCTGGACCGAAAGCTTGGAATAAACTTCCTCCTGAACTAAGATCCTTAACAAGTCCAACAGAATTAAGGTCTAAACGAATAACTTACCTTTTTACCTGTCATACCCTTAAATTAAATATACCATTCCTGAGAGAAAGTCCAATTTTATACAATTTTCCAATTATGTCCGAAATCCTGTATCTAAATTTCGCTAATAAACAATTCGTTAATATTAATTAAGTATTAATCTCAGATAAGTATGCACTGTATATTATACATATATTAATACACAGTTTCTTTGTTTTATTTGGTCGCTTAAAATTAGGCGAAAATCGACCACTTGACCCCTTAGTCACATAGGACACTAGGTTCGTTTTGGCGTGCTTGAAAAAAAGTCCCATTCAATTGTTTTTTTGCCGATTTCCTGGCGAGCGAAAATCGACCGCCGCTCTCACGGAGCCGCTTCGACTCGAGGTTCACTATGGCGGGACGCGTTTTGGGCGAAATTCAACCAGAGTTTGTATCGAAATAATTCCCGGAAACTCGAGAGGTTTCGTTCGGGAATCGATGTCGTCAAAATCGTCCCGGAACTCTGCCGGCGGAAACTGGAAGCGCTCGAGGCGCGCCATACGAGAGCGCTGATTTTCTCGCTCTTCGGCGGCCGGGACGGCAACACTCCAATAAGTTAATTCGCGGCCGGTCAATCGGCAGAGCTTCCCGGCGACAAATCAACTTTTCACCGCGAGTGTTGCAACACGCACGGTTTCGAAACGGCCAAATTTTGGTGCATTTTCTCAATGTTTCGTTTTCATCGATCGCCATCGATCTGTAAAACTGTTTTTCCTTCACCGTTTATATTTTTATTCAATTTCGAGCGCACCCCGAACGCGAAATCATTAAAAAAAAATTCTTGCGCCTTTTTGCTCGAAAATTTTGCGTTTTTCGCATTACTCGAACTCAAATTAAAAAGACGATTATTTTTGATCGAGCGTCGTGTCTGATTTAATCAGGTATCGTTGATTTTTTTTTTAAATATCACGAAAAATAAATTTTAATTTCACGATAAATATTACAAATTTCCTCATTTATCGGGAAAGATTTTTAATTTAAGTGAAATTGTTTTTCTTTGCATAGTGGTATCATTGGACAAAATTTAGTCACGTGGTCAACACGAAACCACGTGGTACGATTTTTTTATAAAATCTACATGGTCATCCTAATGATTAAATTCCGTCGCAAACACGCAGTCTGCAGGTGAAATTATCGAAAAAAATCATCGTCCGAAGGTTAAGGAACGTTTTTCGGCCGTCCTACAGATGGCGCTCGGTTCAAAATGTCTTACAATAAGCGGCTTAAGTTTTGACATTTGCAATTTGAACCGAAAAATGCCAACAGGCGGGCTTTTGTATAATCAGAAATCAGTCAATCATAGACAAGCACCGAAGAGATGTTTTATTACATAGTGATGTTACTTCAAAGAAACGATAAAATCTGTGTAGGTACTTACTTTGGCAGTATATTTTTAAAAATCGATAGTGCTTTTGAACGAAATAAAATAAATGGAAAGTTTTTAGATTCTCACGGCCAAAAGCATTTTTGTTGTTTGTTTTTGGGGTGTTATGCCGTGTTGCGCTAACTCCTTCTTTAGCCGACGTTTCGGACAGCGTTGCAGTGTCCATCATCAGGGCAGATCCGGTAGATCCGAAACGTCGGCTAAAGAAGGAGTTAGCGCAACACGGCATAACACCCCAAAAACAAACAACAAAAAAAATAAAAAAAATAAAGTTTGGTAAAAATAATTTGACACGGATACCGTCGCCCCGTAGTGAAAAACTACATCAATAGCGTCACGCAAATTTATAAATTGTACCAAGTAGTAGTAGTAGTAGTAGTAGGGTAGTGGTAGTGGTAGTGGTATGGTAGTGGTAGTGGTAGTGGTATGGAAGTGGTAGTGGTAGTGGTATGGTAGTGGTATGGTAGTGGTAATGGTATGGTAGTGGTATGGTAGTGGTAGTGGTATGGAAGTGGTAGTGGTAGTGGTAGTGGTTGTGGTAGTGGTATGGAAGTGGTAGTGGTAGTGGTATGGTAGTGGTAGTGGTACTGGTAGTGGTACTGGAAGTGTGAGTGGTAGTGGTAGTGGTAGTGGTACTGGTAGTGGTAGTGGTATGGTAGTGGTAGTGGTAGTGGTAGTGGTGGTGGTAGTGGTACTGGTAGTGGTACTGGTAGTGGTATGGTAGTGGTAGTGGTAGTGGTAGTGGTATGGTAGTGGTAGTGGTAGTTGTAGTGGTATGGTAGTGGTAGTGGTAGTGGTAGTGGTAGTGGTACTGGTACTGGTAGTGGTAGTGGTATGGTAGTGGTAGTGGTAGTGGTAGTGGTGGTGGTAGTTTTAGTGGTGGTGGTAGTGGTACTGGTAGTGGTACTGGTAGTGGTATGGTAGTAGTAGTGGTAGTGGTAGTGGTATGGTAGTGGTAGTGGTAGTTGTAGTGGTATGGTAGTGGTAGTGGTAGTGGTATGGTAGTGTTAGTGGTACGGGTAGTGGTAGTGGTATGGTAGTGGTAGTCGTAGTGGTAGTGGTAGTGGTAGTGGTATGGTAGTGGTAGTGGTAGTTGTAGTGGTAGTGGTAGTGGTAGTGGTAGTGGTAGTGGTAGTGGTAGTGGTAGTGGTAGTGGTAGTGGTAGTGGTAGTGGTAGTGGTAGTGGTAGTGGTAGTGGTAGTGGTAGTGGTAGTGGTAGTGGTAGTGGTAGTGGTAGTGGTAGTGGTAGTGGTAGTGGTAGTGGTAGTGGTAGTGGTAGTGGTAGTGGTAGTGGTAGTGGTAGTGGTAGTGGTAGTGGTAGTGGTAGTGGTAGTGGTAGTGGTAGTGGTAGTGGTAGTGGTAGTGGTAGTGGTAGTGGTAGTGGTAGTGGTAGTGGTAGTGGTATGGTAGTGGTTGTGGAAGTGGTAGTAGCAATATTTTTTTCCAAAATAAAACTCGCTGGGACTTTTGACGAGTGTCGGTGACAAAAACCGTACATACGATATGGGTATCAAATTACGCGTCTCGACTTACAAAATCCGAATGGCTCAGTGAAAAAAGGATCAGAAAGCTCCTTGGCACTTTTTTTTCTCAAAATATCCATTTCTTTCTATCCATACATATATTTTATTATATTTGTGGTCACACACTCATAGTTTCATTTATATGCCAAAATACATATTACATTTTTAAAAGTTTTTAAATTTTGCGTGTTAATTGAGCAATTCTTTTTCCAAAATAACAACTTTTGAAGAATGTCGGTGACAAAACCGTACATACGATATGGGTATCAAATTACGCGTCTCGACCTACACAACCCGAACGGATCGGTGAAAAAAAGACATTAAGCTCCTTGGCACTTTTTTGTCTCCAAATATACATTTATTTTTTTAAATTTTTAGTAGACCCACACTCCTTGCTTAATTTTTACCCATTAGTTGCCTGCAACGGGCAAAAAGCTAGTCTCCATTAATAGTTAGTAATATCATGGATCATTGTAGAAATGTATTATACGAGTATATTTGTACAGCGCCCTGGAGGTGATTTTGCACAAAAACGGCGCTTTACAAATCATCCAAATATTATTATTATTATTTATAAAAGTTTGTGGCAGCTCCTAATTATGGCACATAATTCCCGTGCTGTTAATACTATGCCAGCATGGACGAGGCCTGTAGCGATTGCAAACCCGGCTTACCTTACATTCGTTTCCATCAGGCGGGTAGTTTATTTATGCATCAGCCGCTCCGGTTAACCACCTCCATTCTTTGTCGTAGTCTTTCTGACATTAATATATAATCGACAATCATCACATTTGTATTTAATAAATCAATTTGCTACATTTAGAGTCCTTATACAATACCTTCCTCTAAAAGGTAACAGAGTCAGCTTCACGTACACACTTGTACAGCATTACAAGTATAAATGAAATTTCCCACTCTCTAAGCTGGATGGTTTTGCAATTATTATTAGCTATCAAATATACCCACATAATTGTTTATTTTCAACAATTCCATGGACATTATATTCATGTTTATTAACCAGATATGAATAGGCTACATCCCAATGCACACCTTTTCCAGACTTTCCATTCCTATTTCCAGCAACAAACCAATTCAGTAATATCTACCATAATTCAACCTTCTCCGAAAAGTTGGATTGTTGTTCGTGTTGACGTAACTATATGCATCTCCCTTTAATATATGTTCTTGCATTCTTCCACCCGATTACACTGCAACAATTTATTAATTATTACCAGTTTGTTTCAAAAAACCGGTGCAGAAGACCATAATATCGAAAAGACCAAGGGTAAGTCACAATCGTTTTGCGATCTTAACTGTTAACCACAGCTACACCGATAGTTGCGTCAAATATTGATTACAGTCCATAATACAACCACAAACTGATTTGCATTCAATATTGCGACTCAAGTTTGATATGTCTTAAAAAATTTATTAAGAGTTTTAGTAGATTGTAACTCTCCGAGATCAACTTGAACTCTCCAACTCCAAGAAATTTTGATCTTATTTTAGTGTTTCTATTTTTTCTAGGTAAAAAGGGTTATATTTCATAAATATTAAAGGTCCTGAGGGTTTGAAGGCTCCAGGCAAAGATTCTACTAGGGTTATTGGATAATATTGCGGCCCTGGTAAAAATTCTTGTGCCCGCAGGGAGTAGATTTAAATTAATACACTTAATGAATTCCAAATATTAATACTCCTTTAGAATCTATTTTGGACAAAATAAAACTTTATCTTTTTCAATATTATTAAAAAAAGTTAATTCTTTCTTTAATATTATGCAAACGGTCTCTCAGTTTGCGATTTTGACATTCTGTAATTTTTAACTAAAAAAAGCTTATAAAAAGGTAAATTTGAAATGTCGATTTTCTTCGAAGTACGAATCAAATTGACGTAGAAGCTTTCGTTTCCAAATTTGTGAATATTTAAAAGTTTGCAATTATTTTTCTTTCCAAGAATATAACGCCTGTTATAAATATTATATCAAGTAAGTACTATTCCAGCAATTTTAAAAATAATGCTCAAATCTCTCTTTTAAAATCGTTAGCTGTATTTTGAATAAAATTTAATATAGATAATGAATTGTGTATGGTATTTGAACCAACAAATACTCTCGAATCAAACTCTGGCTTCGTGAAATTTTTACAGAGCACAAATCTGAGTTTATAGAATTTATAGGTCTAAATAAATATTTTATGCTAGTATCATAAGTTCAGCAATGAGCTATAAATGTTCTTTGAAACACCATTACCATAATAATTCAACACTTTATTTAAATTGTTTTCTTTCTAACGCGTTTAAACATCTTAAGAATTGCATTTCTATTAAAACTGGTTTCCAAACTAGGGCAAAGCTAGTTGTGAATCAAAAACAACAAGAGAAATATTATTTAATCAGTGAAGACAATATAAGCAATGCTTCAACGAAGCTTGAAAAGATATAGTCGCATCTAGGACTTGCACCAAAGACCCTCGCCTTTCCAAGTCGCCGCTCTGCCAACTGATATAATGGGACCCTATCTCCTTCGGTCATATTTAATTGTATCATACTTCGAATAAGAACTACTAACATTGTCTTCATTTTCTCAGGGCACATTTTATTATTGGTTCTGGATTTAAGTCCTAGATGTGACCGTATCTTTTTCTGCTTAAAATTTTTGTTTAAAAACGAAATCAAAATTGTCTTCAATAATTAAATATTATATTTTGAGGTTTTACTCTTAAGTTATTCATAAATCAATAAATAAAAATATTGCTATTCACCTGCATAATCTCGAGTTAAAAAATAGTTGAATTACTTTTACCCAAAACTAATAACCAAAAACCTTTGTTGATAATATATTAATAATTTAAGGTAAGGATAAAACATTTGATATAATATAATATACCAAATAAGTAATCCTTAAAGCAATAATGGTGCTCTTTTTCCTTCTCCGGAGTAGTTAATGCCTCTTTTTGCTTCGCTCAAAGCAACTCTTAGATTAATGGCAAGAGAGACACATTAGATTTAAGGGCGGAAGATAATGCCTCGGGTTTAATGTGAGTTTTGATTGAATACACGTGACGTCTAGATTTCGCGCTGTTCCCTCTACCCCTCTATCCCTCCTCCATATCTCAACCTTTTCTCGTCTCCATTTTCTCCCAGATTGGAGCGATAAAACTCCTGATGTGAAAACGCCTTTTTTTGTTGTGGAAATTCGTTAATTTAGTTTTTGAATGGATCTCTTTTGGTTGATGAGGTGATTTTATGGAATTAAATAGCTCTGATTTTGATAACAATGGACTAAAATGGCGCGTTTTTCCATATTACGTTAAGAAAATTATTCTTATTCGAATTTTAAACAAAATACGCTATTCAAAATAAATTGTACTGACTTGTGTTCATTTTATTGCTTATAAAATTCTAAGTTCTAAATTTTAGGAGGTGTTGTATCCCAAAACTCGAATTCGAATTATTCATAAAATTTCAAAGTCAATTTTCAAGATCCATTAAAATTCTTATATTATTCTATCATGTACCAGTTTTTTTTACAGAACATAAATAATAAAAAAAATAATTAGATAATTAGAATTATCCGATTTTGCTAAGAATTGTCCAAATGGACAAATTTGACAATATTCTGCATACTGGAATTGTCCGATTGGGCAAAGAATTGACCAGATGGACAAAGTTGATAATATTTTACGTACAGTACGTAAATTTTTACAAACTTTTAATTTCTGACACGTACAAAAGAGTGGACTAACAGACCTTTACTCAATTCGACCCAGCCAATATATCCATCTTCAGGATCATCTAGGTATAAAATATTTATGCTTTGATTTGTATGAAAAAAGAGCATTTACAAATCATTCACATTGTGGCGTCAAAAAGAATCCAGATTAACTAATTTATAATAAGCAGCTCGACGCTACTAAGGTACGTACTTGCAGCCGAAATCGTAAACAAAACAAAGCAACCTACCTGCTTAAAGTATCTACTCGCCTACCTTCGACAATACGTCGCAGTCGGTCTGGCACATTACGACAACTCACCAGAAGGTTTGAGCCTATCGCCTATGCGTTAACACGGTGCGACAGAAACTTAACAAAAGGCCCAGAATGAGCGAGTGGCTCCGATTTAGTTGCAATTCATCTACCTACTGTTGCCACCGGCCGTACAGTATAAATAAGCCCGACGCAGCGAGCAGTCAGTCATCAATCTGCCGTCAGTGGACTAATCTCGCGAGTGACAATCGGTGCGCCCCGCGCCCCCCGCGAAGGACAATACACCCGGCTTCGCCCGTACAATCATGGACTCCATCGGGACATCATCTTAGCGCCTTGGCCACGTCCCTGGCTAGCGCTACACGGATTACAGCGCCCTGGTTCCAGCGTCTCTGACCAGCGCTTCATCCACGCCACCATGACCACCACGAGGACACGCAGTATCCTCATTGGTCTACGCCGCTACCGCTCAACCGCCTACAAGGTAATCCGCACCTTCAGCCTTCCCGTCAGCACTGGAGTATTGATTCCCCAGATCGCCAGTGCCTGACAGTCAACGAGTCCCGGTCACCAGCGCCCGGCGTCGACTCACTGACCCGCGCTTGACCTGCCAACACAGCCAGCGTCAACTCTCATCACGGCTATCTGACTCATAAATAAACACAGTGACCCTTCACGACCGACTTTTATTTCGTGCCTCTCTCCTGATCCCCAAAACATTACTAAAATTTGCCCAATCTACTAATAATGTAGCCAAGAAGATGGAAAATGATTTATCAGTTAGATGGTCGAGCGGTCTTGAGCATCTAGTTCCCACCTAATGCTCCCAATCAATTATTTTTGTTTATGCTTAATGATGGTAAGCATCAACGACAAAATTAAAATATTTTCGTCGCCGAGGAAAGTTTTCCTTTGATTACCTTTTGGTTCTCTTATTCCTATTAAATATTAAATTTATCATTGAGCAAGATATTTAAATCGAGCACAACATTAAAAATATTCGTTATTCAGAATATATAGAGAACGGGTGTTCTTTTCCTAATACATGTGATGACAAAATGCGACAATATCAACATATTAATATCAATATCAGTATTTGTATAAATACGTATGAACTCTTTCAATTCATTCGTAATAGGCCTGCAGTCCCATTTTTAACAGGAAAATGAATAATTTGATAAAATTTTTAATAAATTGACATTTCATTTCAGTTATTTTTCTCTTTCTATCTAGTACCTCTTGAAAAAAAAAAATTTACCCTGATGAAATAAATAATTTGTAATCTCATTAAAGCATGATTTATTTTTCAGATGACTAATCCATCAAGCAAAGGCCCGCGGGTTTATTGGGTCGGGTATCGAGTAAGCTTCAGCTGTCGAGCCTTTGAAATACGCAGGACAGTCGGCAGCAAAGCCTCCCCGTGTATATTTTAAAACATTTATACTTGTAATTTAAAATTTATCAATTTATCGTCGTCCGCCCGGCAGCGGGTATTTCCAGAAGTTTCATTAAACCATGGTGAAATTGTGCCGGATTATGCAAGGGAATGATTCTAGGGATGAAATTCAGCCGTTCTCGTGATTCAAGGGTGAGAATTAGGGTTGCAACAAACGTATGATTATAAATAAATTTAGGTTTTGTGACGTATGTTAGCTCTACATACTCAATAATAACAATGCTTGTATTATAATATTTATTTGTAAGAAGGCTATCACGGTTCTGGACTGAGAGGCTCATTCCCGCTCATACGATCTCTTATATACGTCTCGTACTCGCTGTCTCGCTCTCATGCTGTCCCCCTTACACACATACACCACACCCCCACACTTAAATCATAATTACATCTTTTTATTTTTACAAATTTATATAAGCCAAATATATTTAATTATTTCCATTATGTATTTAATTTCCAATTTATATGTAATTATGTATGTTCTTGACTCTTCATTCGGTGTAGCATGGGCGTTGTCCTCGAGGGCGTAACCTCCCCTCCCATGGTGTAGGCGACCTGCAAAAATCAGAGGAATTAGGAAACTTGGTCATGTCCACGTCCGAGAGTGGACCCAGGTCCAGCAAATCATCAGACCTGTCACTCTCCCCCCACCTAACCTTCCTCTCTGAAATTTGATCATGGTGGCGTTTCCACACTTGTCCTGTAGACATAATTTTTACTAAATAAACCCTATTCCCCAATCTTTTATAAATTTCTCCTAATATCCATTTGTTTTTATCACTTCTCAAATCCCTGGTTAAAACTTTAGATCCAACATCAAAGTACTTTTTAATTTTTTTTCCTCTATAATACTTTTTTTGTTTTTGCTGACTCAATAACATCTTATCTTTAATCGTGTTATCAATCCCTTTAAAACCTTGACCTTCAACATTATCTAATATTGGAATGATTGTATTAAAAATTGATCTAATTTTCCTTCCCAAAATTAATTTACTAGGTTCAATCCCCGTAGACATAGAAGGCGTATTCCTAATATCAACCAAAAATGTTAAAAGTTTATCCTCAAAATCAGCAGGCAATTTATTATTTATCATAATTTTTTTTTTAAAATTCTTTACCGTTTTAACCCCATTTTCGGCAAGTCCGTTAGAAGCTGGATGGTTGACAGGAGATGTCAACGATTTAATATTAAAATTATGACAAAATTCCTTAAAAACTGTTGAAGTGAACGCTGTACCATTGTCACTTACTACCTGCTCCGGAATTCCGAAATTAGAAAATAATCTTTTCAAAACTTTTATTGTACAAAACGAATCTACTTTATTTACGATGTGACAGTCTATCCATTTTGTAGTTGCATCAACGATTATCAAAAAATTGTAACCACCAAAAGGTCCCATGAAATCAATATGCAATCTATTCCATATTAATCCACTGATTGGCCACGGCTGTAACTCAACTTTACATGGAGTGGGTAAACACTCCAAGCATCGAACGCACTGCTTCACAGTTGCTTCTACCTCTGAGTTCATCCCTAACCAAAAAAAATAATTTCGAGCAAGATTTTTAGATTTAACAATACCTAAATGCGATTGATGTATGAAATTCAATATGATTTCCCTTAATTCCCTCGGAACCACAAATTTATTATTATAAAATAAACACGAGTCATAAGTCGATAATTTATTTCTAAAATACCAGAATTTTAACAAGTCATCCTTTAAAAACTTTTTATCCGGCCAACCATTGATTACGAACCCAATAATGGTTGCTATGTTTACATCTTTAATCGAAAACTGCTTCATCGTTTCTTTTGAAATTGTCGATTCCGCCTCAATTATATTTAAAAAATCCGATTCAATCTTATCAACGTTCAGACTACCAATATAATTTAAGAAATATTCGCTACCGTCGACCTCGTCGATACAATCACTTAAATTATTATTACTATTGACCGGCAACCTAGATAAGAAATCCGCTTTGTTCTCACCCGACTTGACATATTCTATATTATAGTCAAATGTTTGTAAAATCAGCGCATAGCGCTGTAGCCTATTTGCCGCTAGTATTGGCACTTGTTTTTCAGTGTTCAAAATATGTACCAAAGCTTTATTATCACAAGTTAGAACGAATTTATTACCATATAAATATTGAAAGATTTTTTTTAATCCAAATATTATTGCACACGCTTCCTTATCTAGAATGGAATACCTCAATTCCGTTTTTGACAATAAACGGCTAGCGAATGCAATCGGTCTTTCCATGCCATTCTCATATACGTGACATATAATAGCAGATATACCTATATCACTCGCGTCTGTAATTAGCTTGATAGGTAATTGTGGGTCAAAATGCACCAAAATATTGTCTGACGTCAGCAGTTTCTTAACTTGCTCAAACGCAATATTGCATTCCTGAGACCATACAAATTTTATCCCTTTTTTCAACAATTGGTATAAAGGAGACAAAATACCTGACACATTCTGTATAAAAGACCTATAGTAGGAAATAACTCCCAGCAAACTTCTAAGTTCCGAAACATTTTTCGGTACACTCATTTGGGTAATAGCATATATTTTATTTTCTAAAGGCATAACTCCTTTCTGCGAAATTCTATAACCTAAATATTCTATCTCTGTTTCTAGAAAAGAACACTTATTTTCATTAATAGTTAATCCGCAATCACTTAGCTTGCTAAGTACTGCTTCACAAATAGAAAATAATTCCTCTTTAGAATTCCCAAATAAAAGTAGATCATCTAAAAATACACGAACGTTCCTAAGTCCACCAACTATCGCCGTAATGACTTGCATAAAGATGGCCGGACTCGTGCTTAAGCCAAAAGGCAATACTTTATAAGCAAATAAACCTATATGCGTACTAATCACACATAATTTTCTAGACTTTTCGTTCAATGAAATTTGTCCAAATGCATTTCGTAAGTCTATCTTAGCAAAATATTTTGCACCATTCAGAGATGAAATTAAATCGTCAATACGAGGTAGTGGGTATTTCAACTTCGCTAACATAGGATTCAATGTTGTTTTGAAATCAGTACAAATCCTAATTGAAGCGTCTTTCTTTTTTACAACAACAATCGGGCTTGCAATATCGCTTATTTCTACCTTTTCAATAATGTCTTCATGCAACATTCTCTGTAACTCTATCTCTACTTTCTCACGTAAACTAAAAGGTAATGGCCTCGGATTTACAAACTTTGGCCTAAAGTCCGAATTAACTTCAATGTTTGCCTCATAATTTTTAAGCCTACCCGATTTTTCTGAAAAAACATGAGCATATTTCTTCTTTAAACTTTCACGAAAAACAAGATGATTATCACAATTAATCTCACTGAATTTTACAGAATTTATTCCACTTAATCCGATACCGAAAACTTGTAAAAAATCTCTACCAACTATTGTAGAATTACCATTTTTAATTATTACGAACTGTATTTTCGCACTTTTACCTAAAAATGACACCTCTAAATTCACTTTACCTAAAACATTTAACTGCGTTCCGTCATACCCTGACAAATGAACATTATACTTTTCTAAATCGTAAGAAACAAAATATCTTAAATACACTTCATATGGTATCGCGTTAATCGCAGCCCCCGTATCTACCAACGCCGGCAATATTATGTTACCAATTAACAAATCTATATATGTGGGTTCCGGCCCCACATTATTATTAACCACGAACACCGAATTCAACCGTTTATTTTTAGTACCTACATAATTTTTATTGTATTTACACAAATTACTAGGATGACCCGATTTGTTACAATGATTACACAAAATTTTTTTCCAACAATCTCTTTGCAAATGATTTTTTTTTCCACACAAAAAACAAGTTTTTAACGTACCATTAACCGGTGATTTACTCCGCATTGAATTTTTATTCCTGGAAGGACTATCTTTCCTGGATTTATGGAAATACTCGCTTTCCTTATGAACAACATTTAAATTCGGATTTACTTTTTTAAAAGCCACAACATGTTCCCACGTCGCCGCTAGATTAATGCAATCCGTAAAAGAAGTATCGATTGCCTCTACGAATAGCTTGTGTTTCAATTTTTCATTAAAAATCCCAATAACGAATATGTCCTTTAAACATGGTTCCAATCTCAGCTCAAAATTACAAGATAAACTTAACCCTCTCAATCTAGCCGCGTAATCTTTAACGGATTCGCTAGGAAACTGTTTACATTTATAAAATAATTCACGAGACTCAAAAATATTTTTAACTGGTTTGCAATGTGAATCAAATAATTTACATAAATCTTCAAAAGAACAAACAGAAACCTTTTTTGGAAAACATAAATCACATAATAGAGAGAAAGTTTCTTCCGTGAGGCAACTCAGCAAAAATGCTCTTTTGCGTTCTGGTGACAACAACTTATCATCATTTAAAATGAGGGCCTGATCCAATCGTTCCCTGAACAATGACCAGTCTCCCGTTCTGTAACAGAACGTCCCCAAATTCTTACAAATCGCCTCCATTGGGAGAAGAACTGAAACAAGTTGAATAAAATATACGTATCTCAGCCCTTCCAGAGGTTATGCTCCGAGCCCCTGCCCTGAGCCTGTGAATCACCAACGTCTCAGCACCCTTTTCTGGCTCCGTCTCCCTTCAGCTGCGGACACGATCACCTTCCAAGGTCTTCCTTCCCGCTGTAGCGACAGAACCCCGGTCCCGGATTCCGGCCAATTCACCCTTGATGCCGATCTTGATCCTGGATCTTCTGCGTACCCCGTGTAACGGTGTACTCTCGACAAAATGTTGCAATGTCGGCTCCCACACACGTGTAAAATTGCGTTTTTACCGCGCAATTTGCCCGGCCCGATCTGCGTGCTCGCCTCGGCTGCGTGTGAATTCTCCAATTTGATAGCCTTTTATTATTCTTCTTCTTCCTTCAAAATTTAGCGATCCAACGCCCAAAAGCGCCAGACTATACTGTGATCACCAAAAATTCGAATAATCTTCTTGAATCATCTGATTCTCCGTAAACTTTTAATAATTTACGAACTACCGTGCTGCGCCACTGTGACGTATGTTAGCTCTACATACTCAATAATAACAATGCTTGTATTATAATATTTATTTGTAAGAAGGCTATCACGGTTCTGGACTGAGAGGCTCATTCCCGCTCATACGATCTCTTATATACGTCTCGTACTCGCTGTCTCGCTCTCATGCTGTCCCCCTTACACACATACACCACAGGTTTCAAGGAAAAAACACATTAAATATATTTTCCTGCCGCTGAAAGATGTGCAGTAACCAATATTTTTTATGAAACTATTCGTTTACGAGAAAGAGGGGTTGATGAAAACTAAGCTATCAAGTTTGCCTTATAGATAAAGTAACCTACAAATAAATCAGCAATAGAGTGTCAGTTAGGTGAAGTAAAAATGTTTTAAAAATTCTAATATTCGCTTCATAAATTGTGAGCTTAACACTTAAGAGCTCGTAAATTACTAGTCTATAATTAAAATTTAAAAAATTAAATAGCACATATCCTTACAAATAAAATAATTCGTGTAAAAGCCCACTGGTTGTTTAAATACAATAAATAAATACACTTCAGTAAATTTGTTAAAATACACATACACAGAGAGCATGTTTATATCGGCCCGTCCTGACTCTCAGAGACGTGCAACGCATAAACTATACAAGAACCAACATGTATCGAGCATTTAATTGTTGAACATTGTTGGAACGCCCCAAATGTATTATTATAGTTGCAGTTGATTTCGAACTTTTGATGGCTTAATTATTTATTTTCTAGATGGCAAAATGTCTTGGGCGTATTGTGGATTGTCTCTATGAAGCTAATGAAGCAAAAATATTTTTTTTAAGATGCTAGTCCTTCTAGGTACTTATTAATACTTTTTAACGCGTAGCCGAATCTACGAAGGTGTGTATTAATTGAATAAAGATATAAAATAAGGTTTTTAATGGATAGTTAGGGACCATATCACTTTAAGATTTTATTAAAAATTTTATTTCAACTAAACAAAACATGAAACAGAACAAGACACCAAAAATAAAAATAAAGTTAACAGTCTCAACGGGTAATCGAACCCAGGATTATTGTGTCGAGCCTTATTGTGACAACATATTTATCCACTCTACCACTGGGACCTAATTATTATATGTTATATATGACGATCTCGTATTTCAATTTCTGAATTGACAATACTATCTTGCAGTCTATCAGTTTCTATCAGTCAGCAGAAAAGTATTCAAAGTAACATTTGAATTTTTGTGAAACACTACAACCTTAATAAGTTCATCTATAAAGCAGTGCGTCGAGAGGATGGATGAATGTACGTCATCGACGAAAAATATTTATTTCCACACGTCTTGAATGAACACGAAAGGGTTAAAAGATAATAGAAAGAGGGCGTCACATACGACCTACTATTATACTACTTACTAATCTTTAAGGTACGACTCCGGGGTCAGCGGCAAACTGCAAACCGCAGCGACTGACCGCAGACTTATAATATAATAAATGTAAACTAACTAACTAACCATCACACCGTTTTCCCAGGGGTAGGCAGAGCTGACAGACCGCCAAAGTCTGCCTTAGCACACTTCTTGCCTCATTCACATTCATACAATGCTATATGATTATAATTATTATTATTGTCTTGTATTAAGTCCGCGGTCTGCCGCCGACCTCGAAATCGTACCTTTACTGCGTATCTTGTGACGTTTCCTGGCGGAAAGTACCTACCTTTATTATGTTTTACGACATGACTAAACGATGGGTTCTGGTGCTAGTTGAGGCAAATAAACTTTTAAGAAACTGTAGCGTCGATATTAATCCATTGAATAATTAATAATAAATCGCTCGATCTACTTAGGTACGTACTTGCTACTTAGGTACGTATTTGCAGCCGAAATCAAAACAAAGCAACCTACCTGTTTCAAGACCTACTTGCATACTCGCGACAATACTAACGCGCACTCAGTCCGGGATACTACGAGAACTCGCCAGAAGGTTCGAGTCTACGGCCTATGCTTAATCGCCGCAATGTCGAAGGTTCCCGAAACACACAGTCTGTGCGAGTGCCTAGAATTTAGTTGCCATCCATCTACCTACTGCCGCCGTCGGCCGAGTAGTATAAATAAGCCCGACGCAGCGAGCCAGTCAGTCAGTCATAATTTCGCCGCCAGTCTGCAAGGTTCAACGAGTGATCACCCGCGTTCTTCTTACTAGCGCGAGGGACACGTACCCGGCTTCGCCCCTATCATCATGGACTCTATCGGGACATCATCATAGCGCCTCGGCCACGTCCGCGGCCAGTGCTACTCGGATTACAAGCGCCCTGGTTCCAGCGTCTCTGACCAGCGCTTCTTCCACGCTACCATGACCACCACGAGGACACGCAGCATCCTCACTGGTCTACATCGTTCCCGTTCAACCGCCTATAAGGTCCGTCGCACCTTCGGCCGTCTCGTCAGCACTGGAGTGCCTGAAGACCTACGTTCTTCGCCAGTGCCTGACCTCCATCGAGTCCCGGTCACCAGCGCCCGGCGTCGACTCACTGACCCGCGCTTGACCTGCCAACACATCACAGCAGCAACCGGAGTATTCTACATCTGTCCTTCATCATATCCTTGTCACGGCTACTGACTCACCAATAAACACATGTGACCTTCACAACCTTCTTTCATTTCGTGCCTCACCATTGATCCCCAAAGTGGTGACCCCGACGTGATCTGCAGCCCGACGTGATAGTGTTACCCCGACTCACCGGTAACACCGTCTCAAAATGGGTGATCAGTAAAGGCACCACGGAGCAGCAGCACCAGACCATCTCCGCACAAGCGCGGATAATAGTGCCACCATGGTTATCTGAGTGAATCTTCAACCTGTGTTGTGAACATGTGTTTTGCAAAATTTTTTTTTATGAAGTGTCACAGTTTAAAAGACATTCGTCTCCGAGCTATTTCTTCTATCGCAGCCCTCAGCAAAGCTGCTGGGAAGGGGGTGTCTGTAGCGTCGATATTTATCCATTGAATAATTAATAATAAATCGCTAGATCTACTTAGGTACGTACTTGCTACTTAGGTACGTATTTGCAGCCGAAATCAAAACAAAGCAACCTACCTGTTTCAAGACCTACTTGCATACTCGCGACAATACTAACGCGCACTCAGTCCGGGATACTACGAGAACTCGCCAGAAGGTTCGAGTCTACGGCCTATGCATAATCGCCGCAATGTCGAAGGTTCCCGAAACACACAGTCTGTGCGAGTGCCTAGAATTTAGTTGCCATCCATCTACCTACTGCCGCCGTCGGCCGTCTAGTATAAATAAGCCCGACGCAGCGAGCCAGTCAGTCAGTCATAATTTTGCCGCCAGTCTACAAGGTTCAA
This sequence comes from Hesperophylax magnus, assembly GCA_026573805.1. Classification (NCBI taxonomy): domain Eukaryota; kingdom Metazoa; phylum Arthropoda; class Insecta; order Trichoptera; family Limnephilidae; genus Hesperophylax; species Hesperophylax magnus. The sequence continues at coordinate 2,179,064 of JAIUSX010000036.1, forward strand.
CGAGTGATCACCCGCGTTCTTCTTACTAGCGCGAGGGACACGTACCCGGCTTCGCCCCTATCATCATGGACTCTATCGGGACATCATCATAGCGCCTCGGCCACGTCCGCGGCCAGCGCTACTCGGATTACAAGCGCCCTGGTTCCAGCGTCTCTGACCAGCGCTTCTTCCACGCTACCATGACCACCACGAGGACACGCAGCATCCTCACTGGTCTACATCGTTCCCGTTCAACCGCCTATAAGGTCCGTCGCACCTTCGGCCGTCTCGTCAGCACTGGAGTGCCTGAAGACCTACGTTCTTCGCCAGTGCCTGACCTCCATCGAGTCCCGGTCACCAGCGCCCGGCGTCGACTCACTGACCCGCGCTTGACCTGCCAACACATCACAGCAGCAACCGGAGTATTCTACATCTGTCCTTCATCATCTCCTTGTCACGGCTACTGACTCACCAATAAACACATGTGACCTTCACAACCTTCTTTCATTTCGTGCCTCACCATTGATCCCCAAAAAACGAATTGATTCTGCTCTGGCAGCGTAAATAAAATGTTGAACTATTTCCAGTATCCAATCGAACGTGCATTGTACATTAAACATAATCTTTTGAGAGGTTCACCATTTTCTTCGAATATTCATTGTTGGTAAAACACTTTATATTTTCCATTATACATTTAAACAAAGGAAACAAAGATGTGAAAATGTAATAATCATCATTATTAAATTTGATTCCAATCAACTCAACTGAAAGGAAAATCAACTGAAAAGGAACGGTCGGATGTTCAAAATGATTCCAAATAATGCCAAATTATCTGTATTAATTTTAATGTGCACTTCTGTATTTACACTGCCCTGAGAAAGGCTCAGGTTGAACGGAAACCGATAGGTTTTATTCATGTTTAAATACAAATTTGAATTTCTCTTTTGTTTTGGGGAATGAATTAAGGCAAAAATTGGAGGCGGAAATTAACCCCCCATAGAGCTGACACTGCAGATAAACTCGTTGTCGATGACAATTAAACGTAAAATCTTGTAATATTTCCTACATAGGCCCAATAATAGCTAAATGATTGATTGGACTGGGTAGAGGAGAATCTGAAAAAATTTAAAAAAACGTCACATAATAAATACACATAGTATAGACATAGACTAATCACACACTATATGTATCTTCCACTATTCGAATTATTGCTCATACACAATTGAAACATACACAACAGCTCATGTTCGATTCTATTATAAGATTGTAACGATTAAACATCACAAATTAAAACATTAATGAGATATATTATAGACATAGACAAATCACACACTTACTTTCACAAATGTTGGTTCCTTGGAACGGGCAATTTGCCTAGTTAGGAACCAATAATTTCGACCTGATAAGGTACAATAATCTATAATCACTAAAAATATTTGAATTATATCTTGTATCATATTGTACTGTGTGTAAATCTAAAGGAATAAATAAATAAATAAAATGCATTCTATAAACATTGCATGTTGGTGGGAATCACACATATTTCACGAAATATACGCATTTCTCTGAAACTGGGTGTGTCACCCTGCAATATGGGTGTAATGATCTGTCGTGCTGTAATGTCTTACAGCAGTCAATATATGACATAATTGTCAGTCCTATATGATCGGCATTTGGCAAGGTCGGTAACGCGGTTGCCTCTAACCAAGCCAATTTTATTTTGTTGTTGTTTAAAAGACATTTAAAAATATATGTTTTTTACCTATAATTCCAAAGTATTTGCGACCTAACCTAACCTAACCAAACCTTATTTTATTTTACAGTAGGTAGCAACGTCATTAGTATAACACCGCACGCCCTGTAGCCACCTTCTACCTACTGTATAGAGGGTTGGCTGATGTATTTTAGTCGTCGGTTTTGTTGATTCGGAATAACGTGATTCTAGGAACAAAGGCTGGCTGGTAATTAATCAGCAGAACTGTTGAAAGATAAACCATCCCATCGGATCATCAAGAATTCTCACTGCGGCCGGCGGAAGTCCAGGAGACGTGATGCTCTGGTTAAGGTACAAACAAGAACCTAGCAAATAATACAAGGAAATTATATACATTATAATATAAGATACATTACATTATTATATATTACATTAAAACACGAAATATGTTTTTGCATAGATGACGCTCTGACCTATACAATTATATTGTCATATTCGTCATGTTATAGTAGGACAAGAAGGTTAGGTGTTTGACTCCGTCAGTGTAGAGCGAGACAGATATAGTAATATAAAAGACCAGATATAAGTTTCGTTACTCTCTCACATCTTAGCTAGCACGAAATACGTTATCTAAATATATTTATTTAGATAACGCATTTCGTGCTAGCTAAGATTATAACCACATTATTACTCTTTGGTTATTACCAAAGAAATCTCTGAAGTACAGAGTATCATTTTATTTATAATTCCGAAACATTATAATAATAGTGGCACAGTTATTCTATGTCAAATAATAAATTTATTTCGATATATTCCCGCTTAACATTCAATTTCAAATAAATCCGCTATTTTGTTTCCCAAATTGAAATATTGTTTTTGAAAGCAGATAAAAGTTTCTTATTTTAATATTACATACAGACAGACATCTTTTTTATGTAAAGGAGAGTTTCTGTGGCGGGCAGGTAGCAGTGCGGTGGCATGGTCATGATTGGTTTGTTTGTTCGTTTGTTATAAAAATATACACTTTTATTCCGAGATTAAATTTTCCATACTTAACCTTTAACACAAGAGGAAGATACCTGTTATCTAAGTTTTATTAAGAATAACGGGCAACTTCACCAATCTATCTTCTATTTATATAATGGAGAATGTCTGTGGCGAGTGGGTGGTATTTGTTTGAATTTTATATAAATGCACACTTTTCTAAGGTCACTGTCTACGCGATAAATTCTGAGTAGCAAAAAACTTAGCTAAACATTTTTAAATCGCTTTTGATGGCTTTTTCTTGTGGACTTTAATTGGCCCTTTTTAAGACACACAAATATTTTATAATCAAAAACCCATTTTCAATAAAACGCTCCGTTAATAAGCAAAATTAAAAAGTAGGTTGCAGAGAATCCAAGCGCAATTCATCGGCGACAATTACACCAACTTAAACGTACCGTTTGGTTGCGGTTTGTCGTCCGAAAGGATCACTGGCACCGTTTTTTTATAGAAATGACACCGGTGCCGCAGTTACCATCATTGGATGATGATGATGATAGAAATTTTGAAGAAAAGAGGCCAGCTGTACAAAATCATCCACAACTGTCGTTCCAATAGGATGGGCCACAGAGCTTTTTGCCACGCTTATTTCAAGCAGTCGCAACTTCGATTGGCCGCCGCGTTTCCTGGATTTAACCTCAACCTTTTTCTTTGAGTCAATCTGAAAGAACAGGAGTAAGTCATTAAGCCAGCGACCATCCCCCAACTGAAAACCAAAAATTATTCGTATTGAATTACTCAACTTTTACAAAACGTGATGGAAAATGTGTTGGAATGTGTGAAACAGAAGATTTCCACCATTTGCAAAACGTAATCTCTCACAAAAAAGTATTTTAATTTACACTGAAATAAAAAAAAAAGTTATAATGAATTCAAACCACAAAAGTCATTTTGCGCCACCAGCGTAAGCTGTTTATTAAAAGCACTCCCCCAGTTACAGCCGTCTCAGTTCCAGTTATGTAAATACAGCTAATCAACCTATAACATGGTTGATATTCCATCAACGTCATGATTATTTAAAAAAACGTGTTTTTTTATCACCGGATTCGACTGAAATATAAAAATGTAATTTTACGCCAAACGTAAACTTAATTTTTGACCTCTCGCCTCCAACAATTCTTTATTGTTTTCTGTTGCTAGAATTTAAAACACCTTTATCATTTTCACCCTTTCATTCTTGACAGTGTGTCCCATAAATCTGAACCCTTTCACCGCATGATAATCCGTTACATATTTTATAAGCATTGTATCGAAATTTTCTTATTTCAAATAATTCAGTATCAAAACTCTTAACTAGTTTAGTTACAGAAACCCCCTGTTTCCAACCTGTTGTTTTTTAATTATCTATCCCTCCAAGAATAAACATCTGAATCATCTGAGTGGCAAATCGTGACTTTTGAGTGTGATGGAGTGTAAAGTTTGAAAAATTTGACATTATTTATGTTGTTAGTTCACAACGTTTTTTTTAAGAAAATTCTTTGTTCCAAATGCTCAAGAGGTATCTTAAATGTGCTACATATTTCTAATTTTTGAAGTTATCGTAAAAATAAACACCATTTTAGAAAATAGATAAAATAAGCTTTGAAATTATGGTGTTTTATTTTTGGCGTATTATGCCGTGTTGCGCCACCTCTTTCTTTAGACAATGTTTCGGACAGCATTACAGTGTCCATCTTCAGGGCAGATATGTAATGTTGTCTGAAACGTTGGCTAAATAAGGAGGTAGGGCAACACGGCAAATTACCCCACAAATAAATCACCACAATACTTTTTTCTGTGAAAATCTTAAATCTTATCTTTTAAATGTTTGTACTTGAAATAAACATTGACATTTGCAAAAAATTAAATTTTAATATCAAACATAAAAATTTTTCCAAAAAAACTTACTGGATATTTTTACTCGATAAGTTCAAAACTCTTAAAAAATTAAAGAAGTAAACAGTCACTTACTTTTTATGCCGTTTATACAGTAAAAAAATATCTTTCAACTGTTCACTTTGACAAGTTTTTGGAATTTATCGATGTAATCATGTATAAATATTTTAGACAAACTCAGAAGAATAACTATTTACCTTTCCAACGACCAAAACATCACATATCTAACCATTGTAGAAAAAAGATAAAAATATAATTATATCTATGAACTCCCGGTCAGATCTGTCCTTCAGAGCCTCTAATGGATTATGATGTTTGTGTCCTTCTGAGGCCTGAAGGGTTAATATTAGCAATCTAGCACACCCAAAAGTAACGAGCCGCCACTGATCTGATTACATTAAATATTGTTACACTTGTTTATCAAAAACGTGATATTTTATCAAAAAAAAAATTAAAGATGTATTGAATTAAAAATACTGGTCAAAATGTTGACGCATTTCTCTAACAAAACGAGCTCGAAATAGGAACTTGCCATATTTTTTGTTCGATTAGTATGAATATAACACGTCTTTGTATTTATGTCCTATATAACATTGAAATATAAGGATCGTTTTTACTCTACTTAATTAATAATTGTCAGTAAAGTTACGGTAGAGCGTAAAAAAAATAACTCAAAATTTTAATATTAAATTTACAATTGTCAGAATTTGACACTTTTAATTTGACGGGAGTTTGCTCCTGATTAAAAATGTACCTTTTGTAAAAATTTCTTATTTTCTGTTTACATTAACACAATTATCACTCGAAAAAAATATATATCGCATCCACGATAAATGATTTTATTTTACGTTCAAATGATTGAAAAACGAAATTGAATTTCTAAGCAGTTTTTGCACAAAGCCGTTTTCAAGAATAATATATTTTTTCTAGGAATTCATCCGAAATCAGTTCTAACAAACACTTTGAAAATGAGGTTTTTGACAGTACTAGTAATCGAAAACTTGATCCAATATTATTTATCAATATCAAAATGATGGAACGATTCCAGCAATATCCGGAAAAACAATGGATTCAACTTTATTTATTCAACTTTAGAAATTCGTAAAATAAGTATTCACAAATTTCACTGAACACCTTTTTGCGTGGTACCTATAAAAAGTTGAAAAAAAAGAGAGAGACACTGTAAGTATCGCCCCTGGTGTAAGACCACCATTCAGAATTGAAACTTTGCATGAAATGGCTTTGGCCGTGTTTGGTAATCAGATCGGAAGAAGGTGGTGGAGAAGTACCTGGCTCTTCAGAACTGGTCACCGCACACTGCTAAAGTCATTCAAAGCAACGTGTAAATTCCGAATGGTGGTCTTACACCAGGGCGCTACTGAGAGTATCATCTATTTTATATATCTGTATATTATTTTATTTGTGTAAACAGCATTTTAATCAAATAAAATTTACTTGTGTACACCAGGATTTGAACCCGCGCCCTCCGGATTGCTAGTCGAGAGCCTTATCCCTCGACCAAGGAGGCCGATAAATTGGTCAGGTACATCTGTACCCATCACCGCTGCTTGTGTTTTCTTGTGAACTATGTATAATGATATTTTTACAAATATGTTAGATTTACGTAATAATTTCTTCAAATATCATTTCCATTTGAAGCTTTTGATCCATCAAATGTAATGTAATAATTTTTTTAAGTTCAAGAATTCAAATAACATTTTCACATATTTATCCAGAACGGTAACCTAAATAACAATACTAATTAAGTACTACATAACATTTTCACATATTTATTCAGATTAGTAACCTAAATTACAATACTTATTAAGTACTACATAACATTTTCACATATTTATCCAGAATGGTAACTTAAATTACAATACTAATTAAGTACAACATAACATTTTCACATATTTATCCAGAATGGTACCTAAATTACAATACTAATTAAGTACTACATTACATTTTCAGATATTTATCCAGAGTGGTAACCTAAATTACAATACTAATTAAGTACTACATAACATTTTCACATATTTATCCAGAATGGCAACCTAAATTACAATACCAATTAAGTACTACATAACATTTTCACATATTTATCCAGAATGGCAACCTAAATTACAATACTAATTTAGTGCTACATATACAATGGTTATCTAAATAAATACATTACAATAACCCTCCATGGTCGAAGGTTAAAGCTCTTGACTTACAATCCGGAGGTCTCAGCTTATATTTGCTGCACTTTCCAGGTACTCGCAGTATCGCCCTGAGGTATTTCCACCAAATGGAATAAAAACTTTGTTTGAATGGCTTGTAGCCTAAAAGCATAGTACCTGCCTCTTTTTAATAATTTCGTTCACTTGGTTTAGTAAAGGAACAGCCAAACAACTCGGTCTTGGCACACACTCCTTGCCTCATTCACATTCATATACACTTTTCTGTTATTCTGATTTTTTTTTTTAAATATGCATAAAATTATTTTTTCTTGCGTATCGTTTGGAAGTTAAGTATATAAATTAGTTAATGTAACAGTAGTCAATGGATTGCCTGCCACATCATTAAAATACTGACAGTTAGTTCGGATGAGTGAAAAAATCCAAAATTATTTGATGTGTTGTTTGCGCTTCTGTTTGTCCGAAATATAACTAAATAACTAACCATCTCGCAGTTTCCCCGCAGGGGTAGGTAGAGAGGAAGGACCGCCAAACAACTCGATCTTCGCACAAACTCCTTGACTCATTCACATTCATACATCGTCTCATACATACTCCAAGCATCAGGGTAGGTACTAGCCCTCCATTGTGGACTGCTAGCTTTGTTTTTGTGGACATTTTTTTGCTAGCACCAACTGCGTTCAGTCTTCCATTAATGGAGTTTCCTGCTTTTACTCTATTATCAATATGCGTCATTCGATATAAAAGCAATTCGTAAAATATCAAAATGATGTTAATTTCAAACGCAACTTTTATAGCAATTTTTTCATAATGCAATATCGATAAATATTTGTATTTTTAATATCATTCAAATTATGTGTAACCGGATTAATGAACAGGTATTTGCTCTTAATTAAATGGTTTTTTGATACCATCATCAATAATCACGTTTAAAACGTGGAATAAAATAAAATCGTTGTAACAAAAAAAAATTTCATAATGGTTTTTAACCGATGCGGCTAAATAATACTAGAAGAGCCCCCCAACAAGTATCAGAAACTTTTAAGAAAAAATATAGCATTCAAATTAAGTACTCGATGCAACGCGTTTCCTTTAAATTGTGGGTTACTTGTTAAAATGTTAATAGTCCTCTAGTACTCGATGCAACGCGTTTCAAATACTTTTTAAAATGTCAAAAAATATCACTCATTTCGTATTGTTGTAGAACTCTACTTAACCAACTTATACTTTGTACACGAAAAAAAAAACATTTCTTAATTATCGAATCCGTATTATTAGTAATCCGGTAAAAAAAACCTTAAAAAAAATATGGACTTAGTTTTATCAGTTCGTAACACTATCAACAGCCAGTTCCTTTTGGAACGATATGGCTTATAATAAGTATCTTAAAAGTTTAGTCGATTTTTTCGAGATACCACACGGCGGAACATATTTTAGCACAGCCGGTAGGAATGGTGCTATTGAATGAAATTTCTAAATAAGTCGATATATCAATTTAATTATTATTTAAATCTTTCCAAATGTTAAGAATGTTAAAGTAAGCTCTTGTACTGTAAATGGATGATTAATCTATCGTACTTATTTTTGTCAACATTATTTCAAGCAATTATTCGAAACTATATTTCGTTGCCATTTTTTTCAGGCAAAGGCCTATCTTGATTATGCCACGTCAAGTTTTTGCATCAAAAATATGAATTTTCCATCCGCCGTTGAGTTATTTGAGCGCAAAAATAATTAAAAAGCAACTTAATTAATGAGCCCGCGATGAAAAATATAAATAAATCTGCATAATCACGTTACTACACAATTTATGCCGCGTAAATGAGAATTTGGATTTGACTCTAAATTGAATTTTCTCCGGGCAAGAAATGAATCGTTCTTAATTTAATTTATTCTAATAAACGCTAAAAAGGTGGGGTTTTAACCCTGCCTAAAGGTTGGTTCTCAAACATAAGGCTTTTATTTGTGGTCGATTTAGATTTGGACCCCAATGTCATAAATCTCCAAGAAACGAAGAATTCAATGGGGATGTTACGAGATAATCCTCATGATAGTAACAACTTTACTGTAGTGACTTTTTTTCATTCAATCTGTCAGCCAGCGTGATAGAGAGGGTTAAGCTATCGTCGTCTATTATCGTAGTCTATAGGTCAAAGAGAGGGTCTTAACTGCCGTGATGACTTTTAAAACTTTTGATTGGACTGATGATTGAACCTTCCTATCCAGGAACTAGAGTGGACAACTCTACCAAACCCACAAGATGCCGATTTGGTAGGCCTGACTTTTATTTATTATATTAACTGCTGTATTGTCATCCGATTGCAGAAAAATACATATACGTCAGCGTGTGTGTACGTCGTACGTAATTGCCACCAAAAGTTGATAGAATGCATTTTCATTGACAACGATTCTATTGCCTAATTTCAGGTCAACCGGATTTCGGGAAATGGGTTAGTTTCCGCTTTCAAGATTTGACTTCATTCATTACAGAAAACTAAAGTGAAATTTAAATTGATATACTAAAAACTAAATGTATGGATGCATTATTTGTTGAAATTATATTTCATTTACACATTTCTCACCAATGAAAATTACAAAAAAATAGATTTAAATATCTTCATTTTTTTTTTGAACATGCTGTTATGAAGCAATCACACGGAGAAAACTTACTGATATGATATACTACTATTTATTAAAAACTTGATAAAATTAATCATTTTCCTGTTAAAAACGGGACCCCAGGCCTTTAACGAATGAAATAACAGAGATAACTAACAAAATATTAGTTTAAAGATAATGTTTTATGGGGAAGGCGAAACACTTGTTTATACAAATACTGATATTGTCAGATTTGAAAGAACACGTGCGTGAAAACGAATTTTAATATAGTCTTAATGAATAATATTTTATCAGTAAATTGACATGCTATCATTTTTTTAACACGATCCTTTTTCTCCGTGTATAAGCTGCTATTTACACAAAACGAAGGCGCAACTCCTTTTATGCATAACCTTTGTACCTTCAACCGTAACTAGACACAAAATTAACAGAGTTATTACTTTTGAATCCGGCACTCTCTGGACGATGACGGGTTGCGCGTTGGGACAGAGAAATATTCAAACCTAACATAATAAATAACGTTATCTTACAGGACCAACAGCGGCGGCCAGTGACCCCCACTCCCTACGGGAGGGATTAATAGCCATTTTTGGAAATTACCATGCAAACTTTATGTTAATAATTTATTATGTGAACATGTTTTTATGATATTCAATTTGGATGGAAATTTATAATGTGCCTGCGGTGAGAATAAATATTATAAATACATTTTCCATGAACCCTTTATTTTTCAAAAAACAATTATTTTTGGACGATGTGTTTGAGATTATCGCGTGACCAAATGATTATTTTTTTTTACTGGGTTTTTACGGACGATCTCACTTACGTGAGAAAAATCCAGTTCTAAAAACTCAGTTAACAATTACAAAAATCAATGGATTTATTAATTTTCAATTATCTAAATAAAGATTAATATATTAAATAAATAAAAAAATATATATTATAAAGTTATAAGAAAGCAAATAGGGAAGTCAAAAGTCATCAAATGACAAATAGTACAAAAAAGTAACACATAAATTGAGAACAAAGTAATACAGAACATTTTTTTTCGGAATCCATAAAATTTATCGACGAAAATGTCTACTTCAGCACACACACATCTTATTATATAGTCGACACATTTGGGTCAGAGGGCTAAAATAGGCGATATCATTTTGAATGTACTCAGGTGAAACATGCTATTGCGTCTTAAACAATGGGAATTGGGAATATTTATTTCAATATTGCTAAAACATAATGCATATCGTGGTTATTGCGTAAGTTTTACGACGTGTAGTTTTTCTTCCTTCAATAGCCAACAATGTCTACACTAATATGATCTGTCCCGAAGATGGACAGTGTAATGCTGTCCGAAACGTTGGCTACAGAAAGAGGTCAACATGGTATACACCAAGAAAACTTACTGGTATAAAATACTATTCATTTATTAAAAATCTGGCCAAATTTTGGGTTTTCCTGTTTCCCTTGTTTTTCTGGTTCCTAACAATGTATCAGTTAAAAGCAAAGGTTTTATGAATACGGCGGAACACATGTTCATACAAATATCTGTATTGATATTCACATAATTATATTGTCACATTCCGTCATGTGTATAATAGGACAAGAACTCTTGTTCTCGATATATTCTGAATGACTAATATTTTATCAGGAAATAAGCATGCTATCACTTTTTTAAACAGATCATTTTTCTTCATGTAATTACCTGAAAATGATTCAAATCAAACCTTTTATTTCAAAACTCACATTTGTCGTAGTAGGTACACAGAACGAAAATGTAGAAAATATAAGTAGGTACATAACATTTCGTGTGCTTGACTTATTTAAGAAGGATTTCCAAAGAATGCCAGATGGTCAGGTTATTATTCTGAAGACTATTGTTCTGTTTTTTATTGTCTGAATTTATTACTGAATAAAACTCTTGACTTTCTTGCAAATGAGATCTTCGTAAATATGTTGTATTCCCTTGGTCTAGTGTTCAGATTTTAATATTTCGACCACGGACCGAGGTAAGTAATCTGAATTTAATTTAATGATAAATTATTTTTTGACATCACTTAAGGACCCCCAAATAGCATCATCAAAGATGACAACATCACTGAGAGACATTTCAAAGCCTTTCTTGGGAAATGAAAAAGAAAAATACAAACATTTCATGAAAAAATAACCGATAAAATTGAAAAAAAAATACCTCTTGACATAATACAGATAATGATAACTCGCTTTGAAAATATACAGCCATACTAATAAACACAAACAAACAATAAGAAGATATTTTAAAGAATCAAGCAATTTGATAGATCAGAAACAACAACTGAGGATATACCGTCTCCATGTTCGAGGGTTAAGGATTTCGATTATGAATACGTACTACGTAGGTCGCGGGCTTAACTCTCGAGTCTGTAACATGAAGACCTACCTAACTACCTACTATTACTCTGCACAGGCTTTCTGTTTTAACTCAACAGTTCAACATCCCCATTTGCAAAACAACAAATAACGTCGAAAGCTTGCTATTCTCAATTTTTTATGTAGTTTTTACGTATATCCGGTGAACGTAGGAAAGAATAACTTTTTTCGTTATTCTTTGTAAATTAGAGTCTCGGCTAGGCCGTTAGTTCCCGCGGCTGTTCGAGTTCTGGTGCTTTCTTCACACATTATGTATTCATGCCGCCCCAGTCGAGAGCTTTCCTAAAAGCCTATTACGTATCAGAAGAATATCAGAAGCCCTCAGCCAATGTGTAATGCCGCGGGCTTGGAAAACAACTTGTTCTCGTACTTATTCCGGCGTGAGAGCCTGAAGATTAATACTTGTCGTTAGGCGTAATTTGTTTATGTCGTAATAAGTTGAGAAATAGCGCAAATATCATATTGGGAGGTGTTTTAATCCGCTTGAAGACATACTGATCGTCTGTTTTAAAATGCAAAAATATAATTGTTTTTCATTTCCTAGATAAATGCTCACTGATAGATAAATACGCACTTGAATCGCCTTCACGTAGAAAAATGAGTATTGCTTATTGATGAGGAATCTCTTCAAATTATAAAAACAGGATTGCAGGCCCTTAACGAATGAAGTGATATGTTTCATATAATACTTTTAGTAAAATAGGAATGTACCATCACAATGTCGTAACACGTATTCATAAAGATTATTGCTTAAACACGTGTTCCGATGTATTAGGAATTTACTAAAAGTTTATCAGGAAACGGCATGTAATCCCGTTTTCAACCTGCTTACGAATAATTTGAGGAGATTTTTTTAATAAATCAGTAGTACCTACTTTTCTTCCGGTTCTATATAAATTTATATTTAAACCAATTGAATTTTGACACCTAATACCTTTGTTTCTAGCTCATTTAGCATCCGCTCTCTTTGACACTTGCTTGACATTGTATTGCGCTATCAAATTTGAATTTTATAATGATGATGGAACCAATGATGAACAAAATACAACACATGTTATACTAAACGAATAAAAATAATCCACCCCTTATGAAAAGTATAGCTGTTCAAAGAATATGTGTAAACAAATGAAATCCCTACACGAATGAGCCGCTAAGGAATGTCCACTGGTAAAAGTATGCACGTTGTCTCTATTCACTCTATTATTTCATTTTAGAACGGAACACAGTTTTGTATTGAAAAATTTAATGCTCGATTTTCCAAACGTTTGGATTAAACGCCCACAACGCATTTTTCTCTTTCTGCTTTATTCTATGACCAGGCCTTGCGATTTTTTTGTTTCCAGCCATATTGTTGGTACTTATTACCTTCACCCACCAAAAAGAAAAAACCCATAGAATTGTGTTGTGGGTGTAACTATGGGTGAAAGCGATCAAATATCAACAAGTATCGAAATTCTTACACAAAAAAACACTTTACTCTCTGTATGCTTGGTGAAGTCTGTGGGACCCAACCAAAGATATTAGAAGAACGAGATGTGCTATGCGCAGTTTGTACTGAGTGGAATTGTTTTGCCGAGTGTCGCCGGTTTTGTTCACCAATACTACTGCACACCTTCGCTTACGCTAAGGTATCCGCACTAATACATAGAACAGATTTCTGTGCGTACACGTCCCGATACCGTTCAAAGTACCCTAATTAGGTAGTACTCCAGCTACGGTCCGGCGGCCAACATAGCATATCTCGTTCTTCTAATATCTTTGGACCCAACGATACTTAATCGATTTTTATTTTTCTTATATAGATTGTTCTTTTTTTAATTTACTTTCTAATACATAAATACGAAAAAATTTATTCACTATGAGTCAAAAACAAACGCGCCAATTTTTATGTAAAATAAATGGAAAGCTTTTTTACTACCGTGTAAAACTCAAAATGATAAACAAAATGACGCAAACAAAATATATAAACAAAATGACGCGTTGTATATTGTACCGTAATCACTATCCAATATTTAACATCTAAAATAATAATAAATTATTATTAGCAATAAGTTGCCTGCAATATCAATTCGAATTGAAAATATCTTCCTAGTGAAAATAAATGCCGCCGACGTGAATTGAACCCGCGTCTTCTGATGTCCAATCAGACGCTCTGGACCACTGAGCCACGTCGGCTTATTTCCAATCCGCCAAATAATTCAATATGAACTAGTATTTCAATCAACAATTACTGCTTATTTTATTTTTTCCACCTGTAAACAACCAACTTTATTTTTCGGGTTTATTATAACTAATATATTCAATTTGTATTGATATCACAGGCGACTAATTATTGCTTATAATAATTTATTATCCTTTGTGCTTTGCATAAAAACCTTGTCTTATAAACATTAGTTTATCATTAAAAAAAGAATCTAAAATAATACTTAAAATAATGCTTTATTATAATGTTTGCTATGGAAAATGGCACATTTTTTGCAGGAAAAAAATGAGTGAAAAAAAAAGATTGTTTCTTACAAAACAACTACTTTGTATGCCTGGTAGGGTATGTGGGACCCACGCGAACTGTGACGACGCATGTTCTCTTCATATCACGCGTGATTCATTAGAGGCAGCTAGAGAAAAACGCATGACGTTCGCGAGGAAAATTTTAAGTAGTCACATTCGTTTTAAAATGCCCTGGGTCCATCAGACCCTACAAGGCATGCGGAAGGTTAACTGTAAGTCGACTAGGAGTACAAGATCTTACGTAACCTGACATTTGAAATGGAATCAATTTCTTTGATAAGTGTATCACACTTTTGTTCAGTGCCTTTATCACATGATAGTATTTGATATACCGAATGTGCTGAATTATTTTAACTTGCCAGCAAATAAAATGTTTTGGATGTTCCACTCAAGGCATTGTGACAATACATCGAGAAATAAAATTATATTCTTCTCATATTGAAAACCTTATTTTCAATTCACAAATTTATTTTTGTTTTATTATTTTACTGTCTCGAAACCATTACAAAATACGTTAGTAACTACGAGTGCTTGCCCCAAAATACTTTACAATATTTATGAATGTATCTGGTTTTCGATATTTTTATCTCAGAGTGTAAAAATTTCTTTTCTACCAACCTTTCAACATTTTTTAAATAACCGGATATTAATCGAAGGTACCCAAAAATTAACTTGCCGATAATAATTAAGCCTCCAATCAGTAACGTACAATCTTTTCTCTTCATTTTTTGGAGGTGAAATGTAATTTTTGATTACATTTTTATGCTGGAGCGTCTCACCAGAATTGTAAAGATTCCTAATAACATTTTCATAATGAAAAATCATTTCCGGCTTCATCAATAAAAAATAAAATTGATATTTAATCTTAATTTAAGTTATTTTACAATTTAAATTTTAGTATATTATATACTAACGAATAAAAAAGTTATTTATTTTGCAACATTGTAAAACGAATATACGATAAGCAAATTAAAGTCACTTAATTATATGGGAATGTAAATAATAATACAAAGTAGCACAATTTCAATTTGGGAAGCGGGTATGGGTATCGCCGCCCCGGGGATATTTTTTTGGATAACCAACACCCGTTTCGCTACGTTTAGTGACGTTTGTCTTGGTGGCGGATACATTTGACACTGGCGGGTCGGATCGGGAGAGAACCTTTAACCTTGAGAGAGACCTTTTAACCTTTCCAGCCGGGCTCTGTCTCGACCCATCGCCTTGCACGGCAGAAGAAGGGATGGACTCATAAGTCCGTCCCTCCTGTACACATTAACCCCCACATACCTATTTCCTTCCAAGAACTTTTTCTCTTTCCTTTCCCTAAAAAGATCCTCTATACAGCATCCCCAAAGATGACCCAGAAAAGTTTTATTAATAAACTTTCCCGCATACTTAGATTAGATTTACAATGTAGTATACTGAATATACCATTGTCGACCTGTTGTGGCGTTTAGAGCAACGAAATTGATCAGATATGATGAATCAACAAGACATCTCGCAATTTTATATAAGAATAATGCATCAGTTATTTTTCTACTTCCAAGCAATGGGATTAATTTGATGGATATTAAAACGATATGACATGTTTTGTGTTTTTTTTTTTTATATTTTCATAACAATTAATATAAGTTTGATATTGGGGATTCCAAATGACTAGGCTTGATGATGTAACAAATACAAAGATGACAAAATGACAAAGCTTTATTCAGCACCATTTTACTAAACTTTCTTACGTTATATTTTTATCAATCAACTCCATGAATTGTATCCAGCAACACATTTAGAAAATGTATTTAGGTTATTACCCCGCAATAAAATTGGAACATGATATTATTTGTTCTTGCATAGATCTTATATTAACATTTAGGACATAGTGCTATATCTGCCCCCAAATAACACATCCATATAAATTGCAATCAATATATATATCAATGTTTATCATAGTCACCCTACATGTTTACTACATTATACTGTAATGAATTGGCTGGCATTAGAATAATAGGTACCATGTAGGTACCCAATTCGTAAAAACTTTAATGTAACAATATTGTTATCTTAATATATAATATTTGTGTTATTTTTTATTTTTATTATTTTGTTAAATTATTAACACAGGCTTGTTCCGGTAAGGTTGAAAATTCTAACGTAAAAAAATATTCAATATAAAGAAACAATAAATAAGCAAATAAATATAAAACAACTTGTGTTGGACTGATTTCAGTTTGCAATACATTAGTAAAATACTATTTCATCCTCAAATTGGGTACGGAGACGAGGAGGACTATGGTGGGGAAGTACCCGGCTATTCAGATCTGGTCACCAAACACGTCCAAAGCCATTTCAACCAAAGTTTCAATTCTGAATGGTGGTCTTACACCAGGGTGATACTAAGGTTTAAAATATATTATTTTGATTGAGTTTTTAACCCCCGACCACCAGCTTGCTACTCGAGACCGTCGAGAGGCTTACTTCTCGACCACGGAGGCCGTCAAATGTGTTAGGGCTCACCAAATTCTTTGGTGTATAGGCGTACGGTTTGGGTAAGAAGGGAACGGCGCTACTTGCGGGGAACGATCGAGGCAGTACTCAGCGGGAAGCCGACGGAACCGATCTACTTGGACAATTGATCGGTGAAACTCTGGACGACATGGCGACGAGTTAGCTAGTTTGATGTTACTGGACATCGTGTTTTTAGTTTTTTATTATATTTTATGAGATCAATCCTTTACTCACATGGCGCCCAACATTATGTATCAAGGTTAATTCTTATGGTTCAGGTAATGTCACATGTACGAAATAATGCTTTGAAATTACTCCAATCTGCAAGAGTTTCCGAAAGGAACTTTGCACGCGCTCTGTGATGTAATCAGTGCTAATTAGAAAGTCTCTTGTTTTATTATTATTATATATATATTATTTCTTAACACACGCAAATTTGTATACTTGCAAATACATGTTATAATTTGACATCATCTATTATATTTTGAATTCAAAACAATGTATGAGTAATAAAGTCGTGGATAAAATATCAAATTCATTCTCAGTACTCCATTTGAATATCAGATCGATGAAACATAATTTCAATGAATTTTTACTCTCAATTAATTTACTAAATCATAAACCGGACGTCATAGTGTTAACTGAAGCATTCACCAACGAATACAATAAATTTTGCATTCCAGAATATAGCTACTTCGTAACATCTTGTGCTATTAATAGAAATAGTGGTATTGTTGTATTTGTTAAATCTTGTTATTCAAACATCGCAGTGGAAGAAGTACCTATGCAGCGAGTTAATTGCTTAGATATTAATCTAAATGTAAATAAAATATGTTTTAATATTATTGCAATTTACCGAACACACGGATCAAACGAGTATACATTTATGGATGAATTAAGAAGCATTATATTATCAAAAAAAAATAAACAGAACATAACAATAATCGGCGATTTCAACATAGATGTTTCAAATGAAAATAGTAACAAAATAAAAACTGAATTTATCAATTTTATGTCGGAAATGAATTTTATATTATGTATAAAAAAATATACTAGAGAAATTACGGGTCAACGTCCATCTTGTATCGATCACATATGGAGTAACACTAAAGATACCGACAAATTACATACGATAATATTAAAAAATAATATTACTGATCATCACACTTGCATCTATATACAAAAACTTAATATTTATAATCATATTGATTCAAAATGCAATACTTTTACAAAAAAGTCACTAAACCATCATAAATTAAGCCTAAAAATAAAAACAGAAACATGGCGTTCCGTATTAGAATCAACCTGTGCTGAAACATGCGCAAATATTTTTGATAATATTCTATGCAATTATATTACAGCATCAACAGATGTTAAAACTATAAAAATTAAATCAAAATTCAAAAAAATAAAACCATGGATTTCACATGGCTTAATCGTGTCTATTAGAAAAAAAGAAGAGCTATATCGCTTGACAAAGAAATTTCCCTTAGATAAAAAAATATACACATATTATAAAAAATTTAGGAACAAATTAACCTGTTTACTAAAAACCACTAAAGAAAACTTTTACAAAAATGAAATTGATGTGGCTAAACAAAATGTAAAACATATATGGAAAACAATAAATGAAATAAATAGTAGAAAAAACCAAAAATCTCAAATTAAAAAAATTAATATCGGAAAAAATTCAATTAATGCCTTAAAGGAACCGACAAAATGTGCTAATGCCTTCAATAAATATTTCGCTAACGTCGGTCAAAATTTAGCTACACGGATCGATGAAAATTATAAAATAGATAATTTCGAAAAGGACTGCCTTAAACAAAATAATCTGTCAGTTTTCAAACCGGTAACAACAGATGACATAAAAAATATTATTAGTGAATTAAAAGGTGCATCTGCAACAGGGTTTGATGGAGTCACAGTAGAAATATTGAAAAATTATAATGAATTATTAAGCATTCCAATTACACACATTGTAAATATTAGTTTAAATAGTGGAATATTCCCCTCCGTTTATAAAAAATCTATTGTAACACCTGTTTTTAAATCTGGCAACCCTGAAGAAATATCAAATTATCGACCAATATCTCTTGTCTCAAACATTGCAAAAATTTTCGAAAAGATCGTAAAAAAGCAACTTTTGTACTATATTGAAAATAATAAAATAATTAGTCCTAGCCAATTTGGATTTAGAGAGAAACTAGGCACTCATGATGCCATTGCAGAACTAACTTCAACTATATTCCGTGCATTAGATAAAAAAAATAAATGCCTTGGCATTTTCATTGATTTACGTAAGGCTTTTGATAGTATCTCCCATACAAAACTAATAAATAAATTAAATGATATCGGTATTATTGGTAAGGTAAGATATTGGCTGAAAAGCTATCTAACTCAAAGAAACCAAAAAGTAAAATTAAATAACTCACTAAGCGTGGATGAAACTTTAGAATTTGGAATTCCCCAAGGGACTGTTATTGGACCAATTTTATTTATAATTTACGTTAACCATATGTTTAAATTATCACTTAATGGTAAACTTATATCCTTTGCTGACGACACTGCAATAATTATCGAAAAAAAGACATGGAACGAAATTACCAATGCAGCCAATCAAGATATGAAGGTTATAAAAAATTGGTTCGATGGCAATTTATTATCACTCAACACAGAAAAAACATATTGTATTCCTTTCACTCTACAAGAAGATGTGCCAAATAACCAAATTAACATAACAATTCATTCTAAAAATTGTGTAAATAACGGTACATGTAATACGGACTGCGCGAAACTAAATCATAAATCTAATATAAAATATCTTGGTATCTTAATAGATAAAAATGTTAAATGGAAAGACCACATTAATCTCACTGTTGAAAGAATAAGAAAACTTATCTATATTTTCTATAATATACGAAATATTTTAAATAAGAAAACTATCAAAATTGTCTATTATGCATTAATTCAGTCCATATTGCAGTACGGGATTATCGGGTGGGGAGGGGCTTTTAAGGCTTCTTTACAGCCCATAATTACAATTCAAAGAATAATTATAAAAATCATCCTTAGGAAACCATATGACTCCCCTACTTTAGAGATATTTCGGGAATTTAATGTACCATCTATCACAGAATTGTATAAGAGAATCGCCTTATATCAAATTTATAAAGAATATTTTATTTATAAAATTCACCCCTCAGATAGCATAAGCAATAGATTCAAAACTAATGGCTTAATAGCCATTCCTATGCTTAGAACGACCACGGCTCAGCACCACTATTCATATTTAGGTGTAAGATGGTACAATATATTATTGTCCAAAAATAAAATTAGTGTAACCGAAACTGTGAATTATGAACAATTCAAAAAGTTAATTAAGTCCCTAAAATTGGATACTGATATATTGTACCCCTAATTGTCTTACACTTACTCAATTTGTACAAAAATATATATTAATTTAATTGTCGTTAAAAAACTATTTTTCTAATTTGTTTACCTGATATATAGTACCCTTAATTTCCTCACGCTTTCTTAATCTGTAAGAAGATATATTATTTTAATTATCCTTAAAAAGACACTTTTCTAATTTGTATACCTATGTTAATATTATGTTTGTATTTATATCAAAAGTTATGGATTATTGTTTAAAAAATCATTAGAACTAAATGTAAATACTCCTCCCATAAACACGAGCTCCTTGAGCTCAACTTATGGAGTAGTAGAGTAAAAAACGAAAAAAATATGTATCTGTCTGCAAATTGTTATCATTTATAATGTTAAATAATTTACAAGTAATAAATAAATAAAAAAATAAATAAAAAAAAATAAAAAAATATAGATGGATTGGTGCAAATGCAACAAATGTTACACATACATTATTTCGTGAATTGTTTTAACGCTTTTTCCGCTCCAACCAATAAGGAGGTTAGGATTCAAATTTAACTGGTTTGAATCTGCGCAGTGTTGCTTTGAGTTGAATCTAGCCGCCCGCGCCGGCACCGTAGCGAAAACGTTATCTAATGATAGTTGACCAAAAGACCGTACCGATAAAACAACCGAAGTGTCAATTCGAATTTTAGCCGGAGTTATAATTAGCTCAATCTTATACGAGTGCCTATGAATTCCTCCACCATACGAGCGCTACCAAAAGAACCATATCATCGAACATCACAACCAACTCTTCCGTAAGTCACATTTGCGAATACCTATCTTTTTGGTTCAGCAAACGGAGCAAACCTACCTAGATTATAACCATTATAATCTAACCCATGTGTCGATAGTCTAAGTGAATATTGCACATAAATATATATTCACAAATATCTGCTACTATCTGGCTCAGTAAAAAAATGATCCCCGTAAAAGTATGAGCTCTGTTAAAATGATTATAGATTTTTTTAAAGAAAAAGGGTGTCAATGTCAATATTACGCATCATTGATTCTCTTTGCTAGTTTTAAAAGATCGAATTCGTTTAGCACAAGTTTTGAATTCACCAAATTACAAATAATTCCCGATCGTCAAGAAAGTAAGATCATGAAAAATGTAGGCTTTGATCAATTTTCCCGCCAGTTCAACCAATCATATCCACAAATGAAACCGTTTCAAAAGAAAGCCGTGGGTCCACACAAACCTGCTAGAATATTATATTAAATTCCTTAGGGAATAAAACTCAAATAGACTCCATCTACACAGACTCCTCAAAAGCCTTCGATAAAATTAATATCGAACTGCTTCGAAGGAGGCCGTATAAAATATCGATTTGGGTGACCTTTACAAATGGTTCAACTCTTGTGTCAGTGCCAGGAGTCAAGCTGCTGAAGTAAAAGAATTCTCTTTAAGCCCCAGCATACCCAATTTCTACCGTTTTATAACAAGTTTCTCGTTAACACTTTAAGTTTTTAAGTTACAAAAAAAAATGTTATTTTTGAAGATAATATTTATACATTTATTATGCCGAAATGTTAATTAAATGAAATTCCTTCAATAGAATAAAATCGCAAAGTAAGCTCCAAAAATTATTTAAGAGACGTTTTTTTCTGTTATTTAGCATTTAATAGGCATGAAAATAATCACAGTGTATCTTTAAATTCAATAAAGATTTTGCTCTATTTCAAACAAGTGGTGTTTAATTAAATATTTTCACCATTTTCGCTTAATTATTATTGTTTTTTTTAATATTAGCGCGCTCCCTTTATTCGAATTTACATATCTCCCCTTAAAACCATATTTGAACGCTTACTACGGAGCCATAAGGTTTCATAGGATTGACGGTGAAATGGCCGTATGAAAGATAATAAACTAACGTCTTTTTAACCAAATCACTTTTTAGTTTATTAAGTAAGGAAAATAGTAAAATAACATTTTTTTAAATTAATACCCTTAAAAATTTTTTTTTTTCAGTTAACGCAGCTTATAATAAATTTTTTAGCCACTCTATTGGTACCGACAGAGAAAGATAGTTCTAAAAACATGTGTTTTGTTGACAGAAAAACTCACCAAATATTTTTGTAACTAGTTTGTTTGTCCAAAAATGGAATAGGACAATAATATTATTCGAATAAGAGTATATAATTATTATGAAAGGAGAAATGAAAATTCGTCGAATGAATGGGTTTTTAAAATGTGATAAATAAAGCTTAAATAAGGGAAATTATTTTGAAAGGAATAAAACCCAACACACCCACATTTGTATTATCTAAAAGCAAGTGTTTTATTCTGTTTACTGACAGAATAATTAATGAAAGGTCGTGAAATTCTGCCCAAGAAACACCATTTCCATTACCAGAGACAATAAAGGCACCCTTACAAAATAAAACTGTATGTATAATACCAATCGTATCTAAAACCCATCGACGTCACAGTGTCACTGTCCGATAATACCAATCGTGTTTTAAACCTATCGACGTCACAATGTCACTGTCCGATAATACCAATCGTGTCTAAAACCCATCGATGTCACAATGTCACTATCCGATAATACTAATCGTGTCTAAAACCCATCGACGTCACAATGTCACTGTCCGATAATACCAATCGTGTCTAAAATCCATCGACGTCACAATGTCACTGTCCGATAATACCAATCGTGTCTAAAATCCATCGACGTCACAATTTCACTGTCCGATAATACCAATCGTGTCTAAAATCCATCGACGTCACAATGTCACTGTCCGATATTCTTCTAAAGGCGTCTAACACACATCAAAACATGATCATTGATGAGGTTTCGTCGTCACTTTTTGTAATCATTATTATCTATTTAATATATGTCCGGAGGCAAAGTGCGCTAACTTCAGGAGGTGATTCTACATGATGGCAGAAGTAAAAAAGATATAACTTTTTTTTTTAAATTCCATGTGTTAATTTCAAGATTTTCCCATACAAACAATTGAACTTCGTAACCTAAAAACTACCATGAAACCTTGGATTTTAAAATAAGATGTGTCTTTTTTACTTGCTTGTACTGTCATGTTGAATCATCCCCGAGAACCCGGACACCCTGTATATAAAAATGAATGTTTCTTTGTTTGCACCCTATCTACTCTACAACTAGTGGACTGAGTGTGATTAGAAAGGTGGAAGAAGTCGGGGATGCTTTAGGAAGTCGTAACGCATTATCTCTGCACTGGAATGAGATATTGAGTCGAATTAAAGTCGATATAATGTAGTTTTTTAATAGTGACAATATGGTATACATTGGTGATTGGTACACAAAGTGGGGGACACCCGAGGAAGACATGGCACGATCAAATGAGTCAAATACCTACTTAAGTGTGGTAAAATGTGATTTAGATTAATCCGGGATTTATTAATACTCCGCTTATTATAAAGGTGACTCGATAGTCGACCTAACTAGAAGCTGGCTAATTGGAATTTGAAACAGTAAGTTTCTCTGAGAGCCTTCCCACTGGCCCTGGCGACTACTAGCCACTGGCTCTATCTTGCGGACTTCCACGCAAGCTCTATGCAATGCCATCTGTGCATGCATCGATGAAACTCTTACTTTCCAACATCCTTGTTCAATGGGTGAATACGATTTATGGATGACTTTGCAAATCCGATATTCACAACTCTTTTTACTTTTTGTACAGCTCAGTGAAGGACCATGTTTCGAAGTAGATACATTGCTTCAAATGACTTTAATTATGTTAATGTTGATAAAGAAATATGAAAATAAATATAATTATGTACCTTCGTAAAACAAGATAATAAATAATTGATATGAAAAAAACAGGTTTTGGCTGTCTCTTATCTTTATAACAGAAATCTGTTTTTTTAACAGTTAAATCTCTCGATCGTTGAGTTTTGGAATCACGAAATTTGCATGGCTATTTAGTAATCAAAATTAGCATACAATTTTGAAATATAAATTTATCTTAAAAGCCATTAGACAAGACAATATGTAGAAACATGGGTACAGCTGGGTAGTAAGTAATATTATTATTAATGATTGAATTGTTGTAATTTCGGTAAAATTTATTTTTATAAACATTACTAAAGCGGACCACTCATTAACAGTTGATGTTGGTTTTATGGAACAGGTCGTTTTTTCAACTCATTTTTGCGTAAGTCGGCTCGTATGTGGAAAGAGCTATCGGTATCTGTTTTTTCTTGCTTATGTAATCGGGGCGTCTTCAAGAGTCGCATTAATAAATCTCTTCCTACGGCCCCTACTTTAACCAGCCTTTCAACTTTTGTAAGGTGTAACAAAATGAGTATGTGTTTATTATGTAATTTATGAAAATTTGTGATAAATAAATTTAGTAAGGTGAAAATAAAGCCTTGAATCATTAAAACGTAAATATTATTTTTAAGGCGTTATCAGCGAACCTTTTTTAGCACAAAGAGTTCCCACGTACCGACAAATAACAAACAACGTTTCAATCGAAAAATCACACCTCATTTTTTTCGAATAAAATATAAAATTTTACCCTTATCAATTTTTTGCCAAGCTCTCTGCGGCCCTGATAAATCCACCTTACCGAGGGTTATGAATAAAAGAACCAATCCCCTTACCCTCTCCTATTGTGTGACCCTACCGCATTCCTCCAGCGAGGCTCTTCCCTAATAATGCGAATACCGGAAGCCTTCAGGGCATTCGGAACCTTTTTCAGGAGTTTCCATCTGACTTCTAATGTATTCTGAAAAAAAATCTTCATTTACATTAACACGCGTCTCTTTAATGAGGATATTAATAATTTATTTATTTTTATGGTTCGTATTACTATGTATATAAAATATGATTATGTGACTCCAATACTATCTATTTTTTGGTATCCGTAGCTAAAACTTGAACAGCTGGATATTACTGTAAAATGAGTATTGCTTAAGAATCTCTTCAAATTATTCGTAATACAATTAAAAAACGGGATAGCAGGCCCTTTACCAATGAACTGATGGTTTCCTGTTAAACTTTAAGTAAAAGAGGAATTTATCACGCTGTTCATAAAAATGATAACATTTTCGCATTTTGTCCTTATATATTATCGAGGCAAATGCAGGTGCATTAACATATATACAGAAATATTAGGAGATAACTAAAAATTTACAAGGAAACGGCCTTCAATAATTTGAAGACATTTTTATTAAATTAGCACAAATATTTTTCTCCATGTGTACGTATATTGTTAAGTTCGATGGACACAACGAAAATGATCGTACGTCAGTTGTAATGAATAATTTCAAAAATATGTCTTACCGTAAACATAACTGGGACCCATTGAAGTATTTTTTGGAAGCGGAAACATACCTGAAACAAAAAACACATTTATTAGTTTTTAAATGTATAATATTCAGAACCTCGTATGTAAGGGATATATTTATTATACACATATTAATAGCTGGACATTTATTTATTTATTATTTATTTATTTATTAATTTACGGACAATATGTCCATTAAAACCATAATATTGACACGAATAAGAAAACATAGATGACAGTGAATGGAGAGTACATGAATGTGAAGGGCAAAGACAATGTAAAATAGAAAATGTTCATATAGAAAATAACTACAAGTCATAGCATCAATAACGATTAAGTTGTGAAAAATTACCCATTACGTATCGCTTTTGGAAAGTCATTTAGACTTACACCAAAAAATTCAATGCTCTGACTTGAGTTTACAAGTCTCGACATTCTAGACAAAGAAGAATGGTACCCATAGTTAGTTGAGTGGTGATTGAGGAACAACAATTTATTATTTCGGAGTCTACGGGATGGGGTGTTGAATTGAATGAGTTGTAGCAGTTCAGGTGAGTCGGTTATACTGTTGATTATTTTAAATATGCAAATTAGATCGGAGTCTTTTCTACGTTTTTCTAATGAAGATAAGTTTAAAGTCTGTTCAATTTCCTCATATGAGTAATCGCCTCTTTCAAGTCCTAACCTCCAAGCAATTCGCCGTAGGAAGCGATGTTGGACAGATTCGATGTGACTAATGTGGACAGCATAGAAAGGAGACCAAATGACACTGACATATTCAAGGTGAGGACGAACCAACGAACAATATAGAGTTTTAAGTGTTCTTATATGTTTAAAGTCTGAGGTAATTCTATGAATGAACCCGAGTAGCACAAGTGATTTATTTACGATGTTATTTATATGATTTCGAAAAGAGAGATTGCAATCAAGAGTGACCCCAAGGTCCTTGATGGATGTGACAGTTGATAGACAAGCACCATTTAATTTATACTCAAACTGAATAGGTTTATTGGCTCTGTAAAAGGACAAAACTTTACATTTATCAACATTGAGTTCCAAGCAGTTTAGTTTGCACCAATCATTAAATGAATCAATATCAAGTTGAAATAGTAAACAGTCATGAAAGGATTTAATTATCTTAAGGATCTTATTATCATCAGCAAAAAGCCAGAAGCGTGTGTGCGAAAAAACTTTAGTTAAGTCGTTAATAAAAAGGTTAAAAAGAAGCGGTGCCAAATGGGCTCCTTGGGGAACACCGGACGTTACATCAATGTTAAAGGATTCAAAGTTATTTATTTTAACTCTTTGTTTTCTGTCACTCAAGTAAGATTGAAAAAATGATAACATTGGGTTTCTAATACCTATAGCATAAAGTTTGGCCATGAGTATTGAGTGATTTACTTTGTCAAAGGCTTTAGAGAAGTCGGTGTAAAGGACATCAGCCTGAGAGTTGTCTTCTAAAGCTTTAACAATGATGTTTGTAAAAGACAGTAAATTAGTTGTTGTAGATTTCGCTGATCTAAATCCATGCTGTTTGACATGATAAAATATGTAATAAATATTCCCTTAAATAACACGACGGATAGATAGGTGACATGTGGTGATGTTTTTTCCAATATTCATCGTCTTACAGGTTTGAGTAGTTGTTATTGTAATGGAGAAAATTTTGATAAGAGTCAAAAATTATTTTTTTTGGAAAAACTATAAGTATTCATTTTCAGGCTACCAATATTTTTTTTGAAAAACAAAATCGTCTATTTAAATCAATATTTTTCGTTATTATACGATTGTTTTAAATTCTTTTTAAATGTTTTAATGTTGGTCCAAATTACCGTTGATTATTTATGTAGATTCATACATGTAAGTATAACGATAACAACTCCAGAAATAAATCATTCAGTGGCATGAACAAAACAGGAATGGGTAGGTACTTAAATGGAAGTGGTTTTGTAATTTTTGTTATTGCGGCAAAGCACTGCATAGTAATGCAAAATTATGTCTTTTTGGTTTGAAGATTTGTACGCCTAGAAGTATTTTAGATGCTTTTATTAAATACTGCGAGTAGAACTAAAACCTCCTAGATCACAGTAGGACACAGCTATGTCTTTGAAATAATGGAGTATTTTTAAGTCTTTCTATACGCCCAGAAAAAATAAAGTATCAGGCCTATAAAAACTGCTTTATATATTTTTTTACATTACCCCTACACAGGACGCCCTGAGGAAAATAATTTACATTGGGGCCTATGTCATCTTTTGGCATGTTATGTGGAGGAAAGGAAGGAGAAGAAGTTCTTGGAAGGTAAGAGGTATGAGGGTTGGGTTGGAATCAAGGGATCAGTTCGTCCTGGAGTGACAGACATATGAATATATCCCTCCCACTGCGGCTCAACGCAATGGGACAAAAGACCAGTTGAAGAGGTCAGAGGGTCTCCTCAAACCAGCCTCTCCCGATCTGGCACGCCACGCAGTTGGTGGACAGGCGCATCCTGAACACACCTCACCCGATAAACCCTGGAACCCCTGCTAAATCACCAAACGTTCGCCATTTAGGGTGATAATGTGTATAATTGAGTTCTTTAGAAAATAATTGTAAAACATTCAAATTTTTGTGCCTGAACCTCGCAAAATAAAATAAAACCCTTTTTGGCGAAGATCAGGTTTAAGATTGGTTGTTTCGCAGATTTTGAACAATTCATCAAATTTATATGTTCATTTTCGGGTTCTGTGAAAATCCCAATCAAGTTCTGATATTACATCATTATTGGCCAGTTGCTTAACAGAGTTGAAATTATAACAGAACTCAAAAAAATCTTTCACAGAACTTGAAAATTAACTTCGAAATTTGAAGAATTGTAGAAATTCTCCGAAGCCACCCGTTCTAGTGTTTCAATATCGATGGTTTATTGCCTAGTGGCAATTTCTTCTTATAAAATAATTTCCAATAAACTTGAGAAACCACTTGCAACAGGAATAAATGAATGTAAGCCACGGTTTTTTCCACATATGTTTATGTTTTAACAAAAAATAAATTAAATGTCTCCACTGAAGAAAGAATGGTAGAAAGAGCTAAGGAACGCAATTTAACAGAATATAACATCTAAGTTGCCTGAAGAATATCAATTCCATGTTTAATTTTCTCCGCATTACTTCCATTTCTATACATCACGGGTACGTTTTTCTTGATTACTAACACTTTACCTTCCCTCCATTCTACATCCCCTACCTACAGTGTTTTCAAAAAAACAGATTTTGTCATATATATAATTTATTTTTCATCGGAAAATTTTCGTTTGAAGGTCACACCCATCAACGTAATATAATATAATTGAAGAGGAAGATATTTCTAATAAATCTAAACGAAACGTCAAAAATAAATAGATAACGGTCTCAAATGGGAATCGATCCCAATATCTCTGTCTTACCGGGACAACATCTTTAACATCTGGACCATTGGAACCTAGTAATTATTTGTCATTTTTGGTGATCTCATATTTCAAATACAGAAATACCAATATCACCTTGAAACTAATTTTTCCTTTATTTTTGACAACTATCTTTTGAATGATTAGAAATTTCTATAGAATTGGTTTGTAACCTAGATAGTGTCTCCAATAAACATATCATATGAGAAAAAGTAGTTGAACAATGATTTTGTTAATTCTGAATTTGAAATATGAGATGGACAAAAATGACGTATACTTATTTTGTCTCAATTGTCTAATTAAAAATGGTATCCTAGTAAAACAGAAATCCTGGATTCGATTCCGATTTGAGGCCGTAACCTTTTTATTTTTTTGTGTCTTGTTCTGTTTCATATTTCGTTTAGATTTATGATAGTTATCATCTTCTTCAATGATAAAATTTATATTTTATGTAATGTCACCGAACAAGAGTTCTTCCGTAAGGTCAAGAGAGTTAAATCGTCAGGTACTTAATTAGTCAATTTTTAACCAACGAATAAGAAAATGTGACGACTAAAGGTCATATGACGAATGATTGATGGACATCTTTGCAGTGTTTATCAGGGCAGATGTTGGATAAATTTTGAATGATGTACCTTCACTGCATGGTGGTCTGAAAAGTTTGCTAAATGAAAAAGAAGCACAACGTGGGCTGATGATTGATCGTGGCCGGCTCTATGGTACCAAAAGGGCTGAAATTTTGGAATACTAATAAGAATAAACGTCCAAAACGAAATCTTTCAATAAATCTTAGAAAAGTTGCATTTCTGAAAAAAGCATATTTCCCGTGGGCACTGATTTCAGACTTGGGTTCGAACTTAAAAAGCCAATATTTTCGGCTCTATGGTACCAATCGGGCTGAAATTTTGGAATACTAATAAGAATCAACGTTCGAAACGAAATCAGTCAATAAATATATCCGAAACGTTGTATTTCTGAAAAAATCATCATTCCTGTGGGCTCTGATTTCAGACTTGGGTTCGAACTTTAAAAGCCATTTTTTCAAGCTCTATGGTACCAAACGTGCTGAAATTTTGGAATACTAATAAGAATCAACGTTCGAAACGAAATCAGTCAAAAAATCTTCGAAAAGTTGCATTTCTGAAAAAAATTATCATTTCAAGCACCCCGAAAATAAATTAATCATCAACAATAATTTAGGAGGCAAGTACGTTCTTAAGTTCCTACTGTGTTTCACAAACACCGTTAATACGCCTATTTTATTACGTACGCTTATCGTTACGTTTATTTTTCAGATATAACCATTCGTAATAATTATCGTATGTTATAATATAATCGTTATAGCCACTGACGTTACGAGCTCTTATGCTGCCAAAAAAGAAATGTCAATTGTCGTGCTTTTGATTTTGTAGTTTTAGTGCAACTTGTTTTTTCTTCGAAGTACAATCCCATTAAACCTCAATTAAGCAGTTTGTCAACAGGATGTTCATGTTTCATTTGCAATATAACATATGTACATAATATCATTAATATTTACAATACAACTTATACATAATATTTCTCACTAACCACTGCCATAATCAATAGTATTACTAATACAGAGTATCTCTGCTTAGTAGCCCTGTTTTCAGCATATATCTGAATGTCTTAGGTAATTTGCCATTTTGTATATTACTTGGTAACATGTTGAATATTTTGTTAAATAAGGTTTACATGTGCTCTATTAAGACAAGTAGTGCAGAGACCACTTTCGAGTGACCCCCGGAGTGTATTAATATCGAGTCTGCTAAGAAAACCAATAAGGTTTACATGTACTCTACTAAGACAAGCCGTGCAGTGGCCACTTTCGAGTGACTCTCGGAGTGTATTAATATCGAGTCTGCTAATAAAACCAATAAGGTTTACATGTACTCTACTAAGACAAGCCGTGCAGTGGCCACTTTCGAGTGACTCTCGGAGTGTATTAATATCGAGTCTGCTAATAAAACCAATAAGGTTTACATGTACTCTACTAAGACAAGCCGTGCAGTGGCCACTTTCGAGTGACTCTCGGAGTGTATTAATATCGAGTCTGCTAAGAAAACCAATAAAGTTTACATGTACTCTACGAAGACAAGCCGTGCAGTGGCCACTTTCGAGTGACTCTCGGAGTGTATTAATATCGAGTCTGCTAAGAAAACCAATAAAGTTTACATGTACTCTACGAAGACAAGCCGTGCAGTGGCCACTTTCGAGTGACTCTCGGAGTGTATTAATATCGAGTCTGCTAAGAAAAACAATAAGGTTTACATGTGCTCTACTAAGACAAGCCGTGCAGTGGCCACTTTCGAGTGACTCTCGGAGTGTATTAATATCGAGTCTGCTAAGAAAACCAATAAAGTTTACATGTACTCTACGAAGACAAGCCGTGCAGTGGCCACTTTCGAGTGACTCTCGGAGTGTATTAATATCGAGTCTGCTATGAAAAACAATAAGGTTTACATGTGCTCTACTAAGACAAGTAGTGCAGTGACCACTTTCGAGTGACCCTCGGAGTGTATTAATATCGAGTCTTCTAAAATAATCTGTAAAGTTTACTAGTTTACTAGTGTTCCAAAAGGATCACGTGTAAGTCAGTCCCCAATTGTAATAAAATGGTAACACACAAGTTTGAAAATGGCATTGAAAGCCGACACAGCTGTAAGAATAACAAAAATAAACAAAAAATACTCACAGAACTTAATAATTATATTATTAAATTTGATTTTAATTAAATTTAAAAAAACATAGATTTTACTTTCCACATTTATACGTTTCTTTTATCAACATACGTAAATGATATTATAGAACGCGTAAAAGTACCTACTCGAGTAAAGTAACTATTTTAAAATATTAAAAAACGTACAAATTACACCAATAGGGTATTATAACTTTACTTTACTCTCGAAAAAAATTAGAAAAAAATATTACGATAAGGAAGGTGAATTTGGCGGCGTTTACGTCACGCCGGGCCACCTCGGTGACAGCCGTCTGACCAGACACTGGCGTTTTGTATGTCATAATAACGTTGTAGCCTGCTGGAACCGTTTCTGAAAGTTAGGTTTTAGATCGTTATCGAAATCAACGAATGAAAATATTAAAATCACGTATTTATAATAAACTTTAGTTTTGTGAGTTTAGAAACGAAATATCCAAGGGATGTCATTAGAGGATAGAGTTAGTTGAGAACGTTGACCTCGAGAAGAACCGTTATTAAAAAAGCTCTGGCGGGAGTTATGCGTATGACATCTCCCGCTGTCAACAACTCGGTACATGAGTAGCCGGTAGCTACTGAGACGGGAACAATAAACCAAAAATATTTTCTCAAGAATAAACGTTTGTTTTTAAGTCACCCTATTCCTACAAAGGAAGCGAAGAAAGAAGAACGGGAAAGAAGCGTAATTGAGACGCGGAGTACGTGATAAATTTTATGATGAATTTTCTTAGAAACCGGAGCGGAATACATAAAATCTCAAACGATAATCTTTTTTTAAGAGGATACGCTGTAGGACTTTTTCTTTCTTGTTTATTTTTTTTTTAAATTTAGATTTCCTTCGCCACTCTATTCGTCCTTGTTTCTCGACGTGTCGGAAACCACCTAGAGACCTAGAAGCTGAGTCGGGGAAGTGCCAGCTTATTCGAAAATGACGAAAACAAAAGTTACGACATCGCGAACGGTTTGAATGACAAGGATAGTTATGTTTTTTCGGCATTTTATTAAAATCTATTGCTCGTCTTTTGACGAGCAATACTAATGTTTGTGGAGATATTTACATTGTACATAGTTGTTTTTGGAGTGGATATCTTTCAGTTATATTTGTTGTTTATTGCATTGTTGATATGGATGATCGGATAAGACATTAAATGTATTCACATTACAACACCGGAGAACGTTATTTTTTATAATGATGATATAGATGACGTGTACCCGGCGTTGCTCGGGGACTTATGAGTGGTTGGGGGTAAAGTTTTGAGGTTGTAAATTCTGTTGCCTTCTAATCAAGTGATGGGGGTTCAATTATCGGCAATGGATCTTTTCATATCACGCTTATTTTTTTTATTTTAAAACATAAATATTTTATTTTCAATACATTTAATGAATTTATGCCGCCATTTATGCGGCAATTTTTCGTTTATTTTAATTTTAAAATAATAAAAAATTAAATTTTCCTTTTTATATGTTCATTGGTCATGAAATATAGAGTTTTGACAAAACACGTATTTATGAATTTAATGTACGTCCGTATTTTAATGCGATTAATCAATATTATAATTGCTTAAAAATATGGAAGAAAATTTGAAATATTAAAGAAAAAGATAAATTTTAGTAATAATTGGAAAGTTCTTATTGAAATTATTAATTTTCAAAAGGATCACTGTTTTTCTCCAAAATCTTTTTCCTATTGCAAAGGTGGACTTTCTATTACAAACAAATATTATAAAACAAATTAATGTTAGCACTAAATTGATATTAACTAGGTATTATAACAAAGATTATACAATAAAAATATACTACTATAATTACATTCCTAACACAAACCAATAGACAATCCTTCTGTATTTGGTGCAACCTTAAACCAATTAACAGATGCCAAAAACCCAAAAGAATCACTAAACCTTGTACAACTGCAGAGCGGGAATAGTTTCACCTAACAGATAAGCGGATGTAGGAAGTAGACAAACCGGAAGGGAAGTAGACAAAGGAAGTGGTTACCCCCCGCCCCCTTTTTGAGAAGATACCGTTGATTTATTGGTGGGCCGACGCGCCCGGAGCTCTCAATAATTCTCATGCCCTAGTGCCGATTTCAAACCCAAGCGCAAATCTTTATCAAATCAGCGTTAGCACGGCTTTATTCCATAGTATGAATCTGTGTCAGTGGAGGGTTTGTCAATATTGATAGCTGAATTTTTTTGCGATCTGTTTTATTTGTGAAGCGCAAGTGAATGGAAGTACATATAGAGGACGCCTAAGGATTATCAAACCATGGACAAAAACCCGGTGTCGAATCATTTTAAATTAATGGATTATTTTTTGAATTCATAAAATTTACACTAGCTATGTATGACACCGATTGCAAAATAAACCATATGAAACATGCATAAGTTATATCACCAATTACGGGTGTTGGTTATCAATTAATTTGATAACCAACACCTCTATCATAGGTTACGCCAAATGCTACCCTACGTTTGATGACTTGGCAGAGGTGCCCGCATTAATGGGGTGAGAATTGTCTAGGTCTTAGCGGTTGATGCGTCTGCCCCCCTACTTTGAGGTGGAATGGATTTGGAGAGACAGGTTGAGGGAGATTTTTTTACCTATCCAGCAAGACTGTATCGACCCATCGCCGTGCACCACAATGAATTCAAACATCTCGTCTATTTCCTTAAAAAAATCTCCACACAGCATGCCCAAAGATTAAATAAGTTCTAAAGGATTTTTTTCCCTCAGTACCTCCTGTGAAGAGCTAATTTACATAAAAAAACACAATTCTCACTCATATAGGTACATTACTTAAATACAGCACGATTCAAACTTTGTTATTCGACTTTATAAAGTAATATTCAAGTGAAATTAAAAAAATATATATAACCTTTCGGTCCTTAAAATATTTAGTCCCAATGACGCTATAAAATTCCGTTATGCTTCTAAAGTATTTTAAATGTGCTATATTTTTTATATTCATGTTCAAAAGAAACAAGTGTACTGACAAAAAAACCTATGGAATCATTTTGACTCGAAACTTCCATAATTTTGAAGAAATTGGATAATAATAATAAAAATATTAATATTAATAATAATAAATGATTTAGGAAATGAAATAAAAAGAATTTGGCATTCTCAGACTATAAAAATATTACCATTCGTTATTTCGGCTACTGGCATTATACCTAGCTCTCTCATTAAAAATTTAGGCGTATTAGATCTATCAAAAAATATATACATAAAGATGCAAAAGTCGGTCATTTTGAAAACATGTAGGATAACAAAAGATTTTTTAAATATTTATGTTGAGGGATCAGTAGGATTTATAGGCCCTGTTAGAAGTTCTACCGAGCCGAACCCTCTGATATGAAAATATCTGGAGTCGGTGAATTATTTTCCCATTTGATCTCTGGTGAGTTGACGTGTGGTTCTTGTATTGTTTTGTATTTATTTTGCTTATATAATGCACTTACATAATGTTGATTGACTAGATTATCATTTGTGGAAAAGTGTGTGGAAGGGTTTAGTTTTTCCTATGGGGAAGATTTAACCCGGACAATAAAATCGGAAGTTTAAAATTGGATAACGTATAAAGCGCCGTTTTTGTAAAAAATCACCTCAAGTGCTCTAAACTATTACTAAACATATTACTTTTGTGCAGAGAATGAGCAAGAAACTGTGACTACTATTTTTATTTTGTTTATACGATTAAATTATATCAATAATTTCATTATGTCAACGAAAAAGTCTTGCCATTTGTAATCATTCTTTTTTTGGATTTTATCCATGGAATCTAGAATAAAAATTTGAGATAAACCGAGAAGTATCAATATTTATTTTCCAATGGAGAACAAATAACATATCTCCACTTTACAGAAAAAAATCAAAAATGCAAATCCAAAAAGAACACATTCGAGCATGTAAACTCGGCCACCCTGACAAATCAGCAACTGCCAAGCATTTATTTAACTGAAACCGGCCATTATTTTGGATTTGTTCCTGAAATCTTGGGAAGATCCAAAGTCATGCCTAATTACGGAGGCAATTGAAATTCATAAAAATCCCATAAATTTTAATAAAGACGATGGAACTTAGCTAAGTTTTTGGAATCCGCTAATTGACGGCTACACCAAAACTTAACGCAAAAAACCACCAGTTCTTAGATAATTGGAGTTGGCGATAAGGTATCACAATCTTTACACATCTTCCCTGATGATTGATATTAAAATACTATCCAAAACGTTGGATAAAGAAGGAGGAACCATCACTGCATAGTACCCCAAAAACAGAACAGTGCAATGATTGGATGAACCGATCAAATCTGTCCTTCAAAGACTCTAATGAAATATGAAGTTTATGTCTAGTAATGTGCTTCTGAGATATGAGGGGTTAATTTAGTAAAAAATCTCACTGCAAAAATTTTTCAATTTTTTTATTTGCCGATCCATTTTCAGGATAATAAAACAAAAAGCATTTTATCAACGACATGACGTTTGGCAGGTTGAATTGAACTTGTCTTATACAACAATAATCACAATCCTTAGTTGGTGATGTTTGGGTCAACCCTAATCGTGCAATCTATTGTAGATAATACTCATATCTTGGTGCAGAGGTAAGTGAAGGATAAATTTCAACACTCAGTGTGTATTACGATGTTCAAATGTATTACGAGCTCAAATGTATTACGATCGCCATACAATATGCTCATTCCAGAAGACTGTCGCAAACTCATAGCAACAAAAAACAGGAAAAATAGTTGAAGTAGTCAATGTCTTCATCCAGCGTAGAATAAACAGTGGCCAATGATGATGATGATTTATGAATTCCTGAATATTATTATTTCAATCTGTATTTGGGAGCGACGAAGAACTTAGGTATTCCTGATATGATCAAATTATCCAACGATATGACAGAATCTACGGGAATATTCGATTAGCAACTGCTTAACTATTACCTATAAAGTTAAGGATCTCAGTAAATTGAAACATGGAATTCAAAATCATATTAGAGAGTTCTCAAAATGAACTATTCCGACTTGAAGCCAGGGGAATTTGATTATCGGGAGTTCTATCAGCCAATTTGACATCGATTGCCAAATAATTGATACGGGAATTCATAAATTGTAACATACGATCTGTCTCGTCTTCGTTTGTCGATTTACGATAAATTAATATATATTTTTTTATTTTTTTATTTATTAACCAATAAACATATAATACATAATATATACTATATAATATTAGTGGTAACAATACCTCCCTAATTGAGATTCTCGTGTTTAGGGAGGGAGCACTATCAAATTGACAGTACTATACATACTTATCAGTTGTTACAATTTGGATGCATGAAGGACTACTTTTTTTATACATAATGAAAATATAAGTGACAATTTTTTTTTTTTTTTTTGTACATAATGAAATTTTTTTTTATACATAATGAAAAATATAAGATGGCATTTGTTTTGTACATAATGGAAATATAGGTTGGCACATCGTAACACATACTTATATGTTACGATGTGAATTTTATATAATAGTAATATGTTTTTTGAGTTTTCGTTTAAAAATTTCATAATTCCTGTCGGATTGTATTTCTATAGGGAGTTCGTTAAAGCATTTTATTGCTGAATATGTGTAATGATGTTGGGCTGTTGTAGTATTAAGTTTAGGGATTGTTATTTGTCCTAAGGTTCTCGGTCTGGTGCTGAATGACTTTATTGTTAGTTTGTCTTTATGGATTTGTAGTAATGCGTTTTTTTGATAAATTTTATTTATTGGTAATACTTTGAATTCATCGAATAATATACTTTCAATATTGCTCTTGTAAGACATAAACTTTCAGAATCGAAAATATTAGGAAAAAACCATATGTCCATTTTCGGGTACGTCAAAACCAAATATTTAGTTTCTCCTTACCGGTCCCAGGTTTAAAAAAATAATTCGGTCAACTTGGCATAGGGTTGATATTTTCACGGGGATTGGTAGGTAACTGCTACAAGGGTGGTTAACGTTTCAGCTTGAAGTGCTGAAAATTAAACCCTTATCAAAATTAAAATGATACATTATGGAAACAAGCTTATTGTTTTCTGCATTAAACGTGGAATAAAAGACAAACGCTTGGGGATTATTTATGTGCTCCATTTTATGTAACTTTGAATATATTTTCGTTTCCCCCCAAAAACGTGGTAGCTAATAAATTTTACTAAAATATTCTAATTTTTAGGAAGGTACTTTATCTTTTGTCGGAATTATTTAAAAAATTAGTAAATGAAAATAATTAAATAACAGTACTCGCATGAATCGGACGAATCACAACATATTCGAAGAGCGTAGGAATATAGAAATCAGCCTACCGATAACTTTGATGACATGTTGAGATTGAGCGTAGCATGCAGTAATTATAAATCTGCTTTGTAAAAAAATAGTCGAAAGTTTGTCGCAATATAAAATGTAATGCTTAATAATAGCTTTTTATGTGAATACCGCACAAGAGTCCCAACTGCTTCCAACCGTTTGGAGTCAGTTAAACACTGGCATCCCCAATCGGGATATGTTGTGAGGCTGAAGGTAGTGGGAAGGGGAAGGAGATGGGGAAGATGAAGGTGGGGGAGAACCAATAGATTAGTAATAAAATATTTAATATTCCGTATATCATCTATAATATGCCTGGGTTCGAACTCAAGACCTCAGGACCCATAATGAATTACCTGACAAGTTTAGTTTTGTTTATTTGCTCAATAAGAACGATATGAAATAATTATTTATTTGTTTTTTATTACACGCTCTAGTGGGCTTTTCTTTAAAAAAAAATACAAGCATTTTGTATCAGAGTAAACACTTAAAAATTAATACAATAAAGAAGAATGTTAACATAATGGCAAAAATGAATCCTCACGCATATAATTGAATTTAAAAGATTCAACAAAACAAAATAGTAGAAGCGGAGAAGTTATATGGGTAGGTCTATTTGTGTCTAGAAGAATAAAAGTGATAGAATATACAACATTTATACTGATTAGTTTTCAAATGAAATATATCACTCAGATCAGAATATTTGTTTCCTAGATTGTGAAGTCTCGGAATCGGAGAATTTTGGTAAGCTAGTGTTCTGGTGTTATTGAAGTAAAAAGGTAAGAAATGTCGGCATGATTTTTTCAATTATTTTTCTTTCTGTAAGAAACTATTTGCTGTCATTAATTTACACGAAATAAGATAATAATTTAACAAAAGAAGCGTCTTTGTGACACGATAAAAAATGTTAAAATATACTAATTCAGTTATCACGATCTTCGAGGCACATATTTCCTTGTAGGTACCTATTAGCAATATTTTTGCATTTCGTAAAATGTTTTTCCAGCAGAATATCGCCAAGCCGTGTTCTAAAATTTTAATTACGGCGCTTAAAATTCTTTAGCCGTTTTGAAAAATGTGAAATATAATGCCGTCCGCGGAATCTTAATGAGCAAACAGCATACAGAGTGACACAATGTGGCGGATAAAGTCACGTAAGCTGGTCAAGCGTGTGCGATGTATTTAGGGAAACATGCGTTCCGCATTTAAGCTAAAATTGAAAAACGAGACATTCAAAGCAATCCATTTAAATTTGAATAGAAAAAACTGGATTCAATTTTTTCCTTCCATTCCCCTACCATTTTTCTTTTTGAATACCGCCCGAGAGTTCCAACTGCTTCCAACCTTAAACCGTTGAGACTATGGCATCCCCAATTGTGATATATTGGGCTAAAGCTAATAGAGAGTGGAATTAAATGAGGAAGAATAAGATGTTGAAAGTACCTGGCTATTCGATCTGGCCGCCAAACACGGCTAAAGTCATTTATTTATTAATATATATAATATATATATTATCCTGAAATTCATGATTTTTGTGAAAAAACCAAAATGGAAATCATTGTTTAAAATTTTTTGAAGTGAAACTTCTTTACGCGCGTCATGCAATTTCGAGGACCGGAGTAAAACCGACTCATGACCGAAACGAAAATGCAGGACCACCGATTAAAGTTCATTTGATCTAGTCAAAGTTTTGAAGTAACATATAAATGCTTCTTAGCTCATCCCGACAACTGGCGTTGGTGGTGTAATGGTCAGCATAGTTGCCTTCCAAGCAGTTGATCCGAGTTCGATTCTCGGCCATCGCACATTATTTTTTTGTTTTTAACGCCTTTTTCATTCAATATCTTAT
Organism: Hesperophylax magnus; assembly: GCA_026573805.1. Lineage (NCBI taxonomy): Eukaryota > Metazoa > Arthropoda > Insecta > Trichoptera > Limnephilidae > Hesperophylax > Hesperophylax magnus. Next base: position 2,218,945 of record JAIUSX010000036.1, read on the forward strand.
TTTTTAGTAGGTCAGAACATTTTTTAAAAGAAAATAATATTGCAAAATAATAAAAACACTTATCTCACTGTGATAAAACATTACTCCGCTAGAGCGCGCTTTGCGTTATTGTGTTGGATTAAAATTATTATCTAATCCGTATATTATGATAATTGTATTACATTTATTTAATTAATTTATTTATTTTGATAATATGTAATAATTTACAGAAAAAAAAATTAAAACTATCTCCCTCTGATAAAATATCCGTTCGCTAGAGCGCACTACGCGATCTTGTGTGGGATTCTATTTCTGTACATTGTACATTATTTTTAAAAATATATTATATTTTGGGTGTGATGTAGGTAACATTATAAAACATAACAAGCTCTCATATTTTCAGAACCTACATAATATAATCAATTTATGCGGCTTTGCTTACAGTTGGTGCTCAGCGTGGTTGGCTTTCAATCAGTTAAGCGAGGTTCGATTCTCGGCTGTGGCATTTTTGAAGTGAAACCTTGTTGAGGTGGGGGAGCCGCTCACGAACGTTCTCTCTCTTCTCTTCTTTCCTCTCTCTCAGACACCAGCGAACTGCGCCACGCCAAGCATCAGCTGAAACTAGAAGTTTCACTTCTGTCTTGCGTAGGCTTGACACACCCACTTTTTTTTTTTTTTTCATAAATTATTATAAAATTACATTTTTTTAATCTAAAAAGCAATAAATTTAAGGGTTTTGACCTGTCAAGAAATCAATTGTCTAACCAACTAACCGTCACGCCGTTTCCCCGCAGGGGTAGGCAGAGAGGACGGACCGCCAAACAACTCGGTCTTGCCACACACTTCTTGCCTCGTTCACATTCATACATCGTCTCATACGTCCTCTTCTATTATTCTGACTCTTGACATGGCCCGACTCGAGTATCTGATTCACTTGATCGAATGAATCAGATACTCGAGTATGAATTGTCTATAATGAAATAATAATAATAATAAGTGTAACTTCTTTTGCAACAAATATATTAATAATGATATCTTCACTGGGATCTCCCGTGCTGAGGATTCCATTTACATTTTATTAAAATTAAGAAGAATAGATAATATTAAGTAATTTAAAATATATATTAAATAGTGTTTTTTATCTCAAATAATTATAAATATATTATAATGATGTTTTTTGTTCAGTTGAGTGGTTTCAGTTTAAGTCTGCATTTTGTGTCAGTTAATTATCTGATTTCCCTATGTTTTGTATCCAGCTTTTTATTTGAGATTTAAATGTTAAAATACTGTTGTTTGTTTTGAAAGAGAGTGGGATTATGCTGTAGATTTTTTTTCCCGAATGTTGTATTTGTAGTTACTTGTTGGATTTTTTTTGACCCTGAAATCTAGTCTTTCTAATTAAATATATGTGTTAGTTGTTATTTCTTGTGTTTTTATTTATTTTTTAATGTAAAGGAGTATCGTTTTAGAATAGAGTTGTTTAAATGACACAAGTTAGATCACTTCAGTGCTAGTTCTTACAGTTTTTCTAGTTCTTATTATTCTTATAAAAATAATAATGTTTGGATTATTTGTAAAGCCTCCGTGTTCGGGGTTAAGGCTCGCAATCCCGGCGTGAGCGTTCAGAATTGAAACTTGTTGCAATTTTGCTTTAAATCGCTTTAGCTGTCTTTGGTGACCGGATCTGAATAGTCAGGTACTTCCCTACCTTTCTTCCCTCCATCTAATTTCCCTTCCCACTACCTTCAACCTGACAACATACTCCAATTGAAGATTGGACGGATCTCACTAGCTCAAGACGGTTGGGACTGTTGTGCGGTTTCAAATAATAAAATCCCGTGACTAATAGCTCATGGCTAACAGATAGCATCTAACAGCCCATCAATCAAACAATAATATGAAATTACATGTTCAATGCATTTGATTCATGAGCGATGTAAATGTGAAAATCAGGAAAATATATTTAGCATTCTTCCGTACATCCAAAATACACCTAAAGCAGCTAAATATTGATGAACATAGATCACTTCATCACACTTGAGACAAAGATAAAACATATTATATTTTCCGATGAGTAATTCATAATATAGTAAGCGCTGTGGTATATAAAACAAAGTCAATAGCGACCGGGCTGTATACTGTACAAGCGGAGGCCCATTTGTGTAACTTTATACCGTAGTACGGGGCGATTCACGCTACAGTGTTTCACGTCGTGTTTACTTCAATTTTTGGGCACTCTGTTTTATTATCCTTTACAAACAATAAGTTGGTATGTCTTCAGTGTCAGAAGTGTAAGAACTGTAAACTATTTGGGGGCATTTTTATGTTTGTACAAAGGAAAAACTCGTCCCTGAATACATTATTTATTGATAAACGACAACTGCAAAGATGAATTGAAAATGAAATGAAAATTCATTGCTGTGAACTCGAGTTTGAATTCCAAAAAATTGAGAAAAACAATGAAATAAATGTACGTTATTAGACACATAATATTATATTTTATTTATTTGACGTGTAAATTTATAAATAGCCTAACCCAGGAAGACTGTAGCATCTGCATTATCCATCGCAATACGAAGAACATACGAAGTCTTTGTTCGCAGTATACTGGAATATAACTACATTTTTCGGACCGATTTCGAATAAAATCATTTCCTAGATATAGAAAAGTACTAAAGAGTTTATGCGTTAAATTATTATTCCTTTATCCATCCTTGTATTTAACATGAATGCTCGATTTAAACACCTTAGAAGCACGCCAAAATAAATTTGTGCAAACACTTTTTTAAAGTTAACCTCGAGAACTATACTTAATCCACTTATATTGAAAGAAGTCAACTAATATGTGCCTACAAATTATTTTCGTGTGTAATCCCATGCACTTGTTTATACTCCGAAAGCGATGACTTCTGCCTATCAAAACGCGCCAATGAATCATCAACAGAGTGACAAAACGGCTTAACGATTCTCCATTGACCATCGACATTTTTAACGTAATTTACCAGACAGTTCAGTAACTATCTTTTAGCGTATGTCACAAAATAAAAACTGCCCCCGTGACCTTTATATGTGCCTCAGCAAATTTGTTATCTTCACTGCAATATTTTGGTTAATAACCATTTTATGGAGTAAATAGTTAGTAAATAAAATGTTCACGAGCACAGAGCTAGCCGCTAGACAGTACCTGGTTAGTTAAGCAGTTTAAAGATTTAATTTTATTGCTATGGTTAAGATCTAGCCTTATCGTTACCAATCGAGCAATGACTCTTCAAATTTAGGTAGACGATTTTTATTATAAATTTAACGATTTAAAAAAATATATATAAAACCTAAAAATATGAGAAAAATGGTGAAATCTAGGGGGATTTGCTGGCTTTAAGCCGAGTAAGACGTTAATATTCTCCGTATTAATATTATTTGGAGGTATGATAATAATTAAATCGGATGGTTGAATAAAAAAAACCAAATGCCCAGAAATCTCCATCACTTGAGTGAAAAGGGCCAAAAGAAACAAAAAAAAATGTTTTTCACAAACAAAATAAAAAACCAGACATCTAGTGGCCACTCGAGAAACCGACGATTCCTTCTGTCTAATTTGCAGTGGTTAGATTTCCTTTGCAGAATTGTTCGGGGTGGGTGTGTTCGCCGCGATGGTGATGTCATTTGTCATCCTGCCACGATGGCGCTGCTGTTTGATTTGAAAAATGGCCCACGGGAGGGACGAGTGCCGCCATTTTGTTTTCTCATCCGCCATGTTTTGAGGAGTAACGTCACGAGACGTCGTGGTACTTAAGGATAGGGATTACGTAAGATGCAGGATACGTAGCACTAACTTATTTTAAGAAATTATCGTGAGTTTTATCTTACAAAACCTGTGCCAAAAAACTTCAGATGTCACAATAATGTGACACATAATTAAAATTATATTATATTTAACTAGAAACCGTTTCTAGTTTAAGTAATAATATTGAATCAACAAAATAATCACGAATAAAATGGTAAAGTATGAATATTTATCATATTTAGGTTAAAACAAAAATTAAAACTAAAATAATAATCATCTGAAGTAGTACTAAAACATTTTATGGTATGGAAATGTAAATTAAAGAAAAAACTTTAACTTGAATTCTAAGAAAAATCATTTATACTCGTATATTGATAAATATTTAGACCCTGACCAGATTTAGACAGGAGAGATAAATAATAAAAAGGAGGTGGTAAATGACAGAATTGCAAATTAAAACAAAACAAATTCTTTGGACTCGCTTAAAGCTCCGTAGTAAACGTTTAAAGTTGGTTTGAAAAGGATATATTAAATTATCAACATTAAAATTGTGAAAATATTTAATAAAACACGACTTGTTTGAAAGAGAGCAAAAATCTCTAGACAAATGCGTAACTTGCATTTATAGAAAAACTGTGATTTTTTCATACTTATTCAATGACAGAACAAAACGTGTTCTTTTATTGTCATAGCTTACTTTGCGATTTTTTTTTCTTTCGAGGGAATTTCATATAATTAACCTTTCGACTTTACAATTGTATGGATATTATATTCAAAAACATCAAATATATTTTTTTAAACTTTAAAACTTAAAGTATTTAAGAGAAATATGTTATAAATCGGTAGATATTCGGTGGATAATGCGGGGGATTAAAATAGGTACCTGATAACCTAGCGGAGACTTTTGTAAATAGGGCACTCGGTTAAATTTAAACCTTGTAGTTGTCGGCCAAGTCCAGCAGCCCAGCTGAAATATTTAAAACTAGTGGTTGTAAAACAGGGTCAATGTTTTTTTTTACATTTCACTTACAATTTTAAGTAATTAGTATTTTTCACTGGAATTTCAGCAGTTTCATTTGTAATTTCATTTGCTTTTAAAATATTGCCCAGAACAACTTTACAGGAGAAATAGGTCAGCTAAAAGATTATCTCTGTGACAGGGTGTAAATCTCCTTAGCTAGTAGAGATTTCAATTTAATCGCATTTTGTATAGTAAAACAACATAAGTTTAATTACGCCTCGTTTCAAATTATACGTTAAAGAAAAGTTCATCACCAGAGATCAACAAACACTATCTAAACCTCGCTTTAAGTATTCACTTTAGTTATTTAGCTTCTTCTTCCTTATTTCCAATTATCTTCCCCCCTTTCCATTTTCTTCACTATTGTAACATATCTCATAACGGGGATGAAATAGTTCTGTTGGTTTTTGGAGGTTAAGTAATTTTCAACTACTCAACTATAATGCTAGGGTAATCGTGCCAGCGATACGATATGGCTTTACAAAACACGGCTAAAGCCCATAATATTAAATCATTTTAATCACAAAACAACGGAAGTAGTTAATTCAGTGATTATGATTATGTTTCCTAAACATGCACGCAAAACGAACACCTGAACACGTGAAATAATTTGAAAAACATGCTGAAATCTTTTGTTACGCAGCTCTTCTATAAAAATCTTTTTCATCAATATAAAGCGAGTGTGACGTCACTAGATGGCATTTTGTGAAAAGCTGAGACTCTATACTCTCGGTAATATTCCTCGGCAGAATTAATTTGTCAAACCAATTTGTAGAAAGAGAGGGGCCTACTTCACTGTGCGGATCAGACGCCGAGAACAGAATGAGCAAATAAAAATACTTTTGTTCTAACAGCTCTTGTGCAAAGATGCAATTTAAATACAAGGAAATCGAGTTTCACAAAGGATAGAGAACGGAATGTTTCAAAGCTAGTCTTTTAAGTAAAGCTTTGTTTGTACTGTGGATTGATTAAATTGTTGGAACTTTTAGACGCCATTTCACTGAAAAATCGATTATGTAAAAGGCAACGAGAATGTTTTGAAAATATTTATTTTTTTGTAAATACAAGGACTTAATTTATAATAGAAATACTTAATTTATATTTAACGAGTATTTCAACATTCTAAATGAATTAATTGGATAATGTATAATATTTTCCTTAAAAAAACATAATTATTTTTTTTAAATTTGTGAACGAAGAATTGGATTGAAATGGTGATGACCACAATGTTAAACTATTTAGATCTCAATCAAAAATAAGTAGCTTAAGCTGTTAATTAAATTATGAGTGGCCTGATTAAGTTAGATATAAGCAAATTTTGATTGAAATTCAAAAAAAAATTAATTATGTTTTCTTTTTTTAAAATTAAACAATAACTTTGTAAACATCACTTATAGGTAAATACTTAATGTCGACCGGGTTTCACTACAACCGTAGCTTCATCAGGACAGTATAATTGTCCTGATGAAGCTACGGTTGTAGTGAAACCCGGTCGACATTAAGTATTTACCTATAAGTGATGTTTACAAAGTTATTTTTTAATTTTAAATTATAATGTCACATCACAAAGTAACCGCTTCATATGAAGAAATTATGTTTTCTTACTAAGCCGGTGAGACTATAGCATCCCTAATTGGGGTGTGTTGTATGTAAGGCTGGGCGAATTCGAGAGCAAAACATGAGGAAGTCGAACTTACATGGCTATACAGATCTGATCATCGAACATGCAATACTGAGAACACCTACGATGATCTGTCTATATATAACACATGGTGTCGCTTTATCATGTGCCATTTTCTTATTTTAGTGACAAAAATTTAATTACTGAAAAAACGTTCGAGAAAAACTTTGAATAAAATTGACAAGATGTATTTTTATAATCCGAAATTCATAAAAAATATTTAATTAAAATATGGTGTAAAATTTCAAAGTATACATGATAATTATTAAATGAATAATACCTTTCCCCATCATGGCGCATGGCCGGTATTAACTCAGGAATATTCATATCCACGTAGGTACGCTTACATAAATATTACCCAAGGCATAAATAACTTAACTACTTTAACGCCCATAAAATAAAGGTTTCATTTCGTCGCATAGGGAAACACCCACAGCAAAATTGTCCCACTTTGTCCCTCAAGGGGTAACATTGCCCCGTTTAAATATATGTATTTTTAAATTTTGGTAGAACACACTTTTTTCAAATATTATAACTTCATCTTTACGTAATTCGAGAAAATCCCATCAACTGTGTTAGATACAAGTTCAATTAACAGAATATTTTGTCATCTCAAGTATTGTTTATTTTTTAATAATAATTTAGAATATGTATATTTATATTATATAACGCAAGCTTTTCTTATATGAATACTGCAAAAGAGTCCCAGTTGCTTCCAACCCCAATTGGGTTATTTTGAGAGACTGAAAGTAGTGGGGAGGAGAAGGAGATGAGGAAGAGGAAAGTGAGGGAGTGTCTGGCTATTCAGATCTGGTCACCAAACACGGCTAAAGCCATTTCAAGCAATAAAAATTGTGGATATTTTTCACACGTCCTGTAAAATAAATAAAAAATGACTAAATTAAAAATATGTAAGCGAACGATTTTCCATTCATTTTCCCATGCGCAATATGTTTGTTAATGAACATTCGGCTGTTTTGTGAAATAAATAACATATTGTATAGCTTTAAGTTTTGTGTATGGTGTGAAAAATCTTTTTTTTTCACAATAAGTTTGAATTAATAAGTGCGCCAAAAAACAAAGGGAGAAGAGTTAGGGCAACGGATCCCACCAAAACCTCCTAAGGAGGTTTTGGTCCTACTAGTACATAGAGGACCAACAGTCAAGACCAAAAGGGGACAGAGTCAGGCGGCAGTGATGGTGGGACACTAAGTACGCGTTCCCCGCCCGCTGTTGTGCTGCAATGATGGGCGGTGGATGAAGTAATTGCATTTGAATTCATGATACGTGTTTCTCCGCTAGTGACGTAAGGCTGTAAAAGCGTAAGAAAGTGTGGTGACCAGACGCGGTCAGTGGCCAAAGTGCGAAGGAGACTTTGCTGGAGACTCCCTAGGAGGGACTGAGCTGCTGAACTGCAGATGTTGCCATGACTTTCTTAGGCCTACGCAGAGAACTGAGACGCAGAGGCAATAAGGTAGCTACAGTGAAGAATATTGTGCCTTGTAATTAACAGTGACGATGTGAACAATGGAGAAGCAACCCCGAACCATATGACTACTAGTTAAGATTTAGATATAAGAACATTTAAGTATGATTGAAATTTAGTATTTAAACTTGGCCAAATCTCTTTAAAATCCGTATACATATTTAAAGAGATCTTTATAATTAAATTCATCTCCCTATTTCCAGCGATCCAAATTAGTGAGATGGCAGAATGGTGAAAGTGCACGACCGAAGAGGTAGGAGTAACTGTATTTATTTAAATAATTATTCTGAGCTAGAAGTTACCGAAGACAAAACGAATACATCATAATGGTAATGGTACCCCTTTCGTTGCAAAAGTTATATACTTTTACGGTACCCTGCAATTTATAGATACAGTTATTCGTTCATATTCAAATTCCACAGCAAAAAAATCAAGCACCTGGAAATCTCTGATGTATCAGAGGGTCCAACTTTACAATAAAATCAAGATTGACATTATTGAGATTAAAAATATGATTAATTTTATAAAGGAATTATTTATTAATAAAGTTTGTCCACCTTCAATATGTTTAAATTTAAAATATTTAAAGAAAAATGTTTGCCAAATAATGTTCATTTTTTAATGTAAATACGTTTCTTTAACTATTAGCACACACGACGACATGAGCTAACTCAAGATTAATACATATAAAATAAAAACTTGATAATTTTAAGTGAGGTGGCGACATTCTGTGGTATTGCAAAAATATTTGGCAGATTTTTTTGCAAATTCGATGAGTTGGTCCAGGGATTTCCCCTGGGCCCTCTATAGAACTGGATATCGCGTTTGACAGGATTCATATAAACATATGAATGGACGTTTCGTTGGGTCAAACTTTATTCTAGGTTTTTCTTATCGTATCACGTTAGATTTCTTTTAAAGTCTTTTTCGCACTTGTTAAAAAATGTATTTTTTATTTAAATTTAACGAAAAATTGTTTTCCTTCTTTCCCTTCTAAGAATGGTTTTCTATTTAATTTAATACAGTTCCATTGCTCATAGATGTTCATCAAGGTTGTCGGGTAGTTCCAGATGCTCGAGTAAATACAGCACATTTTTAATGACATCTTTCAATACATAATCTCTGGAACTATTCTTAATCCACTTATTTTGTAAGATGTTAACTTATGTGTCTACCAAGTATACTTGTGGGAGATCCCATGCACTTTTTTATGCTTCAAAAGCTCTATGAAGGTGATGATGAAATAATTTGTTACTAGTTGCTTTCACCGAAGTATCAGAAAGAAAAGATTTATAAATTTCATTTTGTACAATAGATATATATCGGAAGTTATCGTCCACATCTACAATCTACATATAGCGGAGAAAGTATGATAGCGATTATCAATTTACTCCTTTTAAGACTTTGGTACACTTTACAAACCAAAGATTCTTGTTGTCAAATCTGAATCTAAAAATACATCAATGCTGCTACATAAATAAGAAATTACGATTTATATTTACGGGCTGGATGCTAAAACTACGCTCAGTAAGCCATTAGTCATTTCGAATATCTTTACTGTCTGCGAATAAAAACTCAGATTCCCGAAGAGGGTGTTTTATTCTTCCTTTTCAGGAAAGAATATTTCATGTGTCCGTATGAATATTGTGAAAGCGATATTATTCATGTTTTGTGTTTAGAGAAATATGCGAACGGCAATAAGAGGGAGAATGCTTCTGAAGCACAGTTATTTTATTCAAAGTCTAGAAGATATTATTTATGAGAACTTAGCCTAGAGGTACCTAGCTGAGATTGCCAAAAAGCCAATGGTCAGAAAATTTCTTTTTGAATGTTGCTAAAATATAATGTTTTTAATGGCCTTGGGTCTGGAACCGATTTTTGACAAGTTATGGGGAAAATTTTGGGGAGTTCTTTCTGCAACATTCAACGATCGAATATAGATATTATAATAGGAGCCCCCCGGTTCTAATTTATTATCTATTTTTTCTAGTAAAAAAAGATTGCCAGTTGGTTGCTCAAAACGACTTTGGGGAAGACCACTTCAAAATCTGTTCGACGAGCGGCTGGAGTTTCAATTCAATTTTGTAAAACAGTTTTATAAATTGATTATTATCACAGCCCCAATTTTTAGGCGCTTATTTATAACAAAAGTTAAAGCGACTAAGCAATAGTATGTGACAGTTATAATAAATATAACAAAGTTCGCGGAAAAGGCGACCCCGCGCGCTACCTCTGACTATGTACGAAAGATAAAGAATTACTCTAGACACTCTCCAACATTACTGAAAGGGACAATACATCTCACTATCAGTTATCAGGTATTGAGCCTAGAACTTGTTTAAGACCTCGCTAGAAGGGATGACACATCTCGCTACCAGTATCAGGTCAAGAACTGCCTACGATCGGATCGTAATATCTCACGGTTCAAGGCTGTGCACTCACTTTTATAGACCTTCCGTGGTACATCATTCGGTAGGTCGGGGTACTGATTGGTATATTTTTATGATTAATTTCGTTTATAGGCCTATATGCCTTATTAGATGTGAACGAGAAAGTATTCTAGCTCCTTCAATTTTTAATTTTCAATAAAAAACAATTTCAATTTTTCATTAAAAAAAATTATTCCAAACATAAATAAAACAAAAAAATATGGGTATTTAAAAATGGAATTGCATTATCAAACATTAATTTATTATTAGTGCAAGTAAAGAAAACAAATAGAAGTGTAAACCTTGGGTTTAATACAAGCAGTAACAAAGCTTGCCGTTTAAACTCTGCTTCATTGGAGTTATAATATAATGTCAATTTTTGGCGAGATTCTATTTAATAACAAGATAAGCTAGTCCTGCAGGCCGGCAGATAAAACAGTCTATGCTGTCGGTGACGGATATGTCCATCAGGCTCATAGAAATGAATGCTCTCTATGATAACCGAGTCTTTGAACCATCCACAAATCAGTGTGAATAAATGTAAAGCAATGTGTACATCCCTTCTGGTACGTAGATGGTTCATTCCGAGTATACCAATAGAAAGTTAGTAGAAAAAAGCCACGGTTAGTTGTCATTGTGGGTTGTTGGGAAGAAGATGATAATAAATAAATATACCCAACAGTAAGATTTGTCGTATTCTTCTTACGTAAACAATGTTTTAAATACAAACCGTCTTACTAATAAGATTTTTACACGACCGTTCAACGTTGGTACGGTAAAGCCAGCCTTGAGCCTGGTTTAAGACCGTAGTAACCAAACAAACGCTATTATAACAAGTCAATTTTTTTATGGTTTTGACCTGACGCGATGTTTAATATTTACACCATGATTTTTAGTAAGACTGAGAAAATCAAAAAAAAATACGAACTTACGAGAAAGATTTAATAGAATGAAAAAATAATGTGCAATTTCAAACGAAACTAGAATTAAATAATACTAATTGAATCAACTATCTGCGTACAAAATACTATTCTTCAAACCTTAAAGTAATTAAATAATTCATTATTTTCCTAAATTGGTCCATCCTGATTCTCATCTCTTTATTTATCTCATCTCCCGTCGTCAGCAATTATCGATTCGAGATAGATGAATTCCTTTGCCATTTCCTCGACCGGCAATTCGTTGGACCAAAGAGCAAGGAAGCGCACGGCGCGGGAGGCAATCGATGATCATTAGCTCCGCTTTTGAAGTGTTTATCTCGAGATCGAGCTTTTTGCTCACTTATTCGACCCGTCGCAGCAGCAGAGCCATTACGTTTTTCCATGTGGCAATTAGTGTCTTGTGTATTTAATGATAAGGACGAGAAAACACTACAAAAAGGATGCTCTTTTTTGGCATCAGGAAAAGGTCAGGCTTCATTGGGATAAAGGTGTAACCTTCGAAGAAAAATAACATATTTTTGTATTTTTCCTCCTCATCAGCTGTGCGGCTTGGAAAATTGCTCAATAAATTGTATTTTTTTTACATTAACCCTACACATGAGGCCTTAGGGAAATAATTTCCCTCAGGTCTTTTGTGACTTTTTAGGATGCGGTGTGGAGGGTTTTTTTTAAAGAAACAAAGGTTGGAAGTTCTGGGAAGGTAAAGGGCATGAGGGTTGGATAGAAATCTTGGGATCAGTGTGTCCAGGAGTGACAGACATATGAATATAACCCTCCCACCGCGGCACAAGGCAATGGATCGCGAGACCAGTTGTAGAGGTCAAAGGGTCTCCCCAAACCCACCTCTCCCGATCTGGCATGCCACTCAGCTGGTGAGCAGACACATCCTGAAAAAACCTAACCCGATGAACCCCGGCACTCCTGCTAAATCACTAAACGTAGCGAACCACTTGGGGTGACCCATAGGAGGTATTGGTTATCCCCCATGTCAATTTCTTTTGGCAAGGAACTATAGCGAAAAATTGTGTGACTTTCATAGAGCAACAAATAATACCGATTCTGAATAAATAGGGTTTATTAGTATTAATAATTATGTTTTAAGATTTTTTGAACACTTTTCTCATCAAGCTGAGGACTCCAATATAGATAAACTTATAGTCACTGGAAAAGTGTTTGGCAGGATAAGCAGAGAAAGATAACTGATACGCTGGATTAACCAAGTATGACTGGCGTCATTGCAGAACCGCGAAGAGTGCAGGAGCCCTGTCCACCATGCAAACTGGAATGGAGGTCTTGATCTTCAACATCGAGGAACCTACTATATACCACTAATAATAAATTATTCTTGTACGTCGTAATTAAATCACAATTAAAATTCCTTGACATCGTTTGACCCTGATCCCAGTGCCATTGTAGATAATTGCAATTTACAACGACTACTGTTCATACCAATCGATTGGTACTGAATGAATAAACTTTAATTTTAACGAGAAAACAATATCAAATGATCATGTTTATCAAAAGGAACATAAGAGTGGAAAAAGGAGGCTTTTTTCTTGCTTCATTTGGAAGTTTTGAGATTTTCATGAAAGATCTGTGGGCAATAGTCCTAGTGAGGTTGATTTTTATGAGAAAAAAAAAGTATTTTATATATAGTGAGATGCAATAAATAAATAAATAGTGCCCACGTATCAGTGCGTATACAATAGTGCGTATCAGTTTGTAGATATATATCTAGAATTGTTTCACAACACGAACATGATACAATAATATACAAATCACTTACATGATGATTGGGGCTTATTATTTACACTATTTTTAATAATTATTTCGAGGGGGTTACAATTTTTTTCATTTTAAATATGCAAATTCCAATCTTCTTCTTGTTTGCTTTCTTTGAAGATAATACCTTTTAATAATACCGATTTTGGTATGAACTGGATTGTTGGAATAATAATAAAAGTGTTGTAATTTTAAACAACTAATATGACATCAACAAATATGAATAGTGTGGAGCTCTTAACATTTCGAAAAGGACCAGTTTACAAGAGGAAAAAAAGTGCTTATATATTTTGCTGTTACAGCATTATTAAAAAAAATGCTGGCTGCTTAAGATAGACGGTGAAATTTTTTAAAGAACTATAAAATATTTAAAAAAAATTATACCACAAATTAGTATAAATTATTTGAGTGATGTAAGTCAAATAAAAAAATTAAATATCATAATTCATTCTGTGATTGAGTATGAAGAAAACGGAAGTTATCAGGTTTTTTTCCACTTCGATAAAGTTCATCTAGTTCATCCAATTCATCTAGATGATAAAAAGATGAGAATCACAAACATCTAAGATATAAGATGTGAAATGATCTGAACACTCTTTTGTTATGTACAATCTTTTCGATCTTTAGAGACAAATAAAATTCTCAAAGCACCGGGAGAGCAGAAATGTTTTACACACTTTTGTTTTAAGAGGGTAGGTATTTATATGTATTTTTATCTACGATCACACGCAAAACCTTCCTCCCTGATGTTATCGTCCTTGGATCATCTTATTACTTTTTTTCTGTATACTTCAAAGTATTTGTTTCTGTTCTTCTTGTAATAAAATAATGTAAGTCCGACGATATTTCTATTTTACGGGATAAGCATCATTGAGGTCATTATTTTCTTTTAGTGCCTCTGAAGATAGGTATACTTCGTTTTATAATATTTCTTTCGGAATCAGTAATTGCCGGCACGAAATCCTAACCCGAACTTTACTTTGGATTTGCTAGTGAAGCTGTGAAGACCCAAAACACATCAAGCACAACCAAATTAAGGAGGCAATTGAAATCCACAAAAATCCTGTAGTATTCAAAGAGACGTCAGAGCTAAGAGCTTGATATCCGGTACTTGGCGGTTACACCAAAACTAAATGTAGAAAATTGTTTAAACTCACTAATTATTGAATTAAAATACTGGTGCTAAGAGGATTAACGTTATCGCCTTTACATTAGGCCGAAGCGACTCTTTTTTTTTTTGATTTGCATATTGAACTTGCAAAAATAAAAATTCCTTATGCCATTCACATTCTCGTAAAAATTCTATATGTATGTCTTTATTCGGCAGCCTGTCGATTTACGAATGCAAAAATAATAATTTTTTTCACGAAATCTGTTAAAATGATTGTTGAGTCTGAAAATATTGTTCTTAAAGTTGCAGTACCTTGATTCAATATTTGTGCGTATTGTGAAATTTATTTTTTAATGGTTTAGTTGCAATATATTGGATTAAACAAGAAATTCTGAGCACAGGAGGGGCAAATCGTCTAACATTGTTCGATTGCTTTTCCATCACTACATTCGTTAAATATTCCACCGAGAATACACCTGTACGATTATTTATATTCATAAATTAAGTACAGATTTTAAAATTCGATATATCGTGATGAGTATCATCATCCCAATTGCGCATCTAGAAAAATATACAAATGAGAGATCAAAAGAAACTTATTATTTAATAGAAGAAAAGTAAAGCACATTACCCTGCTAATTATAAATGTACATTCACAATGTAGGTTACCTACAAAGGGAAGAATCCACAAACTCGTATCTGTTAATGTTGTGTTTGTGATAAGTAAGTACACGTTAAGGATGTACTTAGTGACATTTGACAAGTAAGTTTGCTTTTAATGATGTTTTAAATTAAATGGGACCCTTTACGTGTTTGATGTTTGGTGGTAAATTAATGTCTACCTTTATCGCCATTTAATAAGGTCCCTCAAGGAAGATAGTTTTGGGTGTTAGGAGATTTTGTACATCTTCATTATTTATAAATGTCGGTAGTTATCATACATATCTTCATGTTACCGACTCTCATCTACCTGCATTCATCCACCCAATTACCTGTACCTGTCTGACAGTGCGGAGTACCTACATAACTACATGAGTGACATAGCAACCATGTATTATACTCCAGTCTGTTAAGAAAACAGGTACAGTGTACATGTTCTTTTAACCCTTCATGTTTTGAAATATTTTTACCAACAAGTCCCAGCGACATGGTGAATTTTCTTGGAATTTCGGAATTTTCCTTATGTATCTAAAATGTGCTACATACTCGTAATACTTACTTTTGAAGTTGTCGTTAAAAGAAATAATATTTTCGAAACTAGATAAAATTATATTTGAAATATTTAAATTTGAAAAAAACATTGATCTTTCTAAAAAATATTTTTTTAATATCAAATGTGAAAATGTTAACAAAAAAACTTACGATAACATTTTGACTAGAAAAGTCCATAATTTTGAAATAATTCGACATATATAAAACATATTCTTTTTGTGTAAGTAATGAGTAATAAAACTATAATTTCACTTTTTAAACCTGTGGCTAGTAATGTTCTTCCGAGGGATGAAGGATTAATTCGTTTAATTCAAGTCTATTACGGAAGCTTGTGCAGTGATAACCTATAGTGTCCCTCTAGGATAATATCGATCGAAAAGACAAGAAAAGGTAACTCAGAATCCCTTTCCAATTCTTACTGTTAACCACAGCTACACCAACAGTTGTGTCAAATATTGATGGCAGTCCACAATAAAACCACAAACTGATTCGCATACAATATTACAACTCTACCTATTTTAGTATATACTTATAATTTATTGCCATTCTTCGCTGTAACGCCAGTTCTGCTAACGACGACCTTGAATATTAATTCATAATGTCTACACTGACTTTTTGTAGAAGGGATGCTTGACAATAAGAAGGTATATAAATATAACCTTCAAATTTACAGACTAGCCCTCTAACAAGATGCAATTACGGACAAATATTTTATTTTTTACACTGTTAAGTTACCAATAAATAAAAATAACTAAAATTGAATAAAACTATTCACCAGAGGATATTTTTTAAAGAAACCAAGGAAATAAAGTTTTGGGAAGGAAAAGTGGTAGGTAGGAATCTAGGGTTTAGTGTGTCCAAGAGTGACCGACCTATGAATCCATCCCTCCATTGCTGCGATGAAAAACGATGGGTTGAGAGAGACCAGCTGGAGAGGTCAAAGGGTGAACTGAACACACCTCACCAGATGAACCCAGGCACCTCTGCTAAGTCACCAAACGTAGCGAACCACTTGGACTGACCTATGGCAGAGGTTTGGTTATCCGATATACATCCGATGGTAAACGCAGTGAGTCTGAGACGCTGTGGCTGGTATTTCTGTACGCGGTTCACAGATATTTGAGCATGCGACTTACTCCGTGGCCACACGTTGTGTGTTAAATGCAGTGGCTCTGAGACGCTGTTGCTTGTTTACACAAAAATATTCGAGTATTGAGAATATATAATATATTTAGAGTCGCTCCGTGCGTCGTGTCGTAAATTGCAGTGTTGCTCTTTTATGTTCAAAGCTTTTTAATCTAGACCATAAAATGCTGTGAAGAAAAATAATGTATGGAGGCACAGCGCCTTGTCTACAGCAGTAGTTTTTTGGAAAGCATGAATCATTGCTGCAATGATTGCTTGTTTAGAGATGAACTGGAACATGGAAGTAAATTTATATTGCAGATGCAGGGTAGTAATAAATACTCGGGTGGGTAGAATTTTACACATACATTGTAATATAATAATGTCAAAGACGAGAGACAAAGCGTTTATACGTCGACATAATCATAATGTCACGTTTCTACCTTGAGACACACGTTCCATATAATTGCTACCCCAGAGAAAAATGTAATCGATTTTAATGTTTGAGTTTTGAATCCAAAATTCACTAGTTTTGATTTTTTACTATAAACCTTCGGAAGAAACGTGTCCGGAGATGTCATACAACTCATATTAGCCATAAATTCATTAAGTGCATGACCTATTGGCTACCATTCCGTTTCTGTGCTTTCTCTCCAACGTGACATCAATTATTTACAATCCACAACCAACAACATCATTCAAAAAAACAGGAATTGGTTTATCGCGATCATTTTGGTCCAATCTTTGTCTCAGGTGCTCATGCAAAGTGTGTACCGAATCAAATACTTCTGTTCTGTTCTGTTAAGTTTTGTTCACCAAATCACACTTACAATATTTCGTCGCGATGTTTTTCACTCAGTGGTTTGTTTCTTCTCCGTGGAGAGATGGAAGTAGAAAGCAAAGAGTAGAGACTGATGATCTCAGGTTTGGAATTGACACTTGAATTTATTCATAGACGTGGAGATAGAGGGAGGAAGACGGATGAACACAGAGTACCCTGTCGTCAGATTGATAAATGATGAAGCATGGAGGTACCTATTTACAAGCAAGCACACAGTTTCCGATTCCCTTTACCTAGTTCAAACCATCCACATTATCTCCCACTGTAAGTGATGGTGTCTCTGCTGAAATAAAGAGGATAGAGTTAAAATAAATTATTATACTGCCAAAATCTGAATCATGCCTAGAGTGACACAAAATAATTTTAAAAAAATGTTTACTTTAATTTATTTATTTTTTTTTTTTTTTTTTATTATTTTTAATATAGATCATAGTTACATTAATACATACATTTTTTTGCTAAATATAATATTTAGGTACATAATTGGTCATGTATACCTTATCAGAAAAGAGGAGCTCTTGTGCCTGATAAGGGAGCCACGATTCTTACTTCAGTGATTCAATGTTATGTGTAAAATATAAATATAATATATCCATATATTTTTTTTTAATATAAGTTTTTTTTGAAAAAATGTTGAATCTTTAAAAACAATAATTTCGGTGTTTGGTCCGTAAATCGAAAAATTCCTGCGTAAAACTATTATTCACGTTCAATGAGCTCAAATTGAGTGTGAATTTTTCAAAATTTGGAACTTACTGATAGTGTGAAATCAGAAATTTACTTTATTTTTATTTAGTATAAAAATATCATTATTATTTCTTTTGTTAAATTTTTTTACATATTTTGTAATTTTTCGAGTTTACTAACGAGTGTTCATTTGAAAGATAATTTTCTGATCATTTATAATAATAACAATTTGATTAGCGCCGTTTTTATGGAAAATCACCACAAAGGCGCTATACAAATAAGGCTTCCTAGGGTCTATCTAATTATTTACCGATACAGAAAACAATCTGGCAGATCACTTTAGATAAACGAACGTTTGCAGCTTAGAAAAATGAAACTTTCAGACAAAGGACACTAATTAAAATCCATGCACATTGCGTGATTAACAGTTCTGTTTTTATTTCAGTTTTGTCAAGTACAGTGATATAATAACAGAACTTGAATAAATCTTTCACATAACCCGAAAATGAACGTTGAAATTTGATGAATTGTTCAAATTCTCCGAAACAACCCGTCCTTACTTTGAGGAAGTTTATTTAAATTCAGAATACAAAAATTATACACACTACGCAGAAAATAAAATACTAAGCGAAACATAACATTATCGTGATGGTACATAATAAATACGTATAATATGGTAATTAATAAGTCACGGGTGATTACGATTTTCGTTTCATAGTTAGGCACAGGTAAGACACTTTAAAGATGGATATAAAAATTATTAAATTCAATTATGAATTTGTTTTTAAAGGGAAGCTGAAGAAAGAAACAAAAACATAAAAAAAGAAGATTGCCCACTTGAATCGCGAGTCTAAATTCAAACGGAATTGATAAACGTCGCAAATGCACCCAGTAGGTACTTTAGGACATTTGCAGGGTGAGAAAGGACTACAGGTGGGTGTTCGAAACAAGATAAAAAAGTTTTTTGTTTGGATATATACCGGTGAGCACTAATATATTTTAAATTGTCATATTTTAAACGATTTTTCTGTTTTCTCTTACCCAACCTTTTAGCAATTACATTTCAAACACGATTGGGTAAAGGAAAGAGGTTTCCAAAAACCAAATCCATTAGCAATGACAAGTAAGATAGAATCTCAGGGTGATTAATGTAGAGACCTTCTATTGAATTACCAATAATCGGAAATTTGTGTGAGACGTCAAAAAATTGTAATATCTTAGTTATTATGAGAGTAAAAGATACCAGGATATTTAGGTTAGAATACAGAAGAACATTTATTTAGAAAATTGCAGAAAAAAAGTTATGTCTCATGACTATTAGAGTTACTGATCAAAGTTCTGCTTGTTGTTCCAATTAATAACTTGCAGAAAGAAGAAAAAATCAAAAGAGCCAAAGTAGGAAGAAACATGACAGGTCAGAAAGTTGGTGATATAGCTCAGAGAATAAATAAGGTAGCAATAGTTCACGTTTTGCTTGGATCAAAAACATATTTTTCTATCATCTTTGAAATGCTTGATTATTTGCAATATGTTAAAAATGAGCAATATATTTAAGCAAGCAGGTACTCTTCAACGATATTATTTTACACTATCTGGCAATTATCCAAAAGTTTCCACGAAATGGCTGTAAAATAACAGTTCATTTGCTTATAAGGCCCTTCCACCACAGGGATTCGAATGTATCCGATACTTGAAGGTTCATGTACCTTGGCAACTACCGTCATACATCTGTGCGGAGGTTCTTATTTAAAGAGTCAAATATTTTGTATTTATGCGTATGCTGTAGATACTATGCAACAATAGGAACATAGCAGTCAACATAGAATGACATGATGTAATAATGGCAGCTACAGCAACTATTTGGCTGTGTGTGAGGTTATGAGAGCATTCTAGTTTTGACGTGTGGAGAATTCAACAATGATTGGTGGCGACGCGGGACCCGTGATTTTAGTGGCGACAAGTTGTTTGCGACGTGAGCCCACATCGGATACTTGCGTATCCCCGTGGAATAGGACCATAGTGTTAAAAACGTTAGTTGATATTATTATTGTGATTTAAATTGAAATAATTTTAAACCGATTCCCTTTGTAAATTGTTCCATATTGCCTCTCTTTCCCCTATCCATTCTCATGTTTTCATTGTTGCCATTGTCTATGTCTATTATATTTTTTTAATGACACCATTGTCTATGTCTATTATTTCTCTATTGACACCATTGTCTATGTCTATTATTTATAATTAGTATTATTAAAACCCTGAAGAAGTGAGCGTTGCTCATGAAATATGTTGGTATTTATAAACAATAAAAGTGGTAAAAACTAAGTATTTTATTAATTTCAATTTTAAAAAGTTTTAAATTGTTTCACCATATCATAATTATCAATTTCTACTACGAATTGTCAGTTAAAAAATTACTTATAGTATTCAATTATAATACAGCAACAAAGAAGCTTCAAAAAGATTGTACTTGCATCTCTTCAAAAGTCTTAGCGATTACTTACATCGAGTCCCTTGAAATTGGCTGAAGCCCCAAATCAGATCAAAGAGTGAATCAATCATGTTCGAAACAATACTACTCGAGATGCGAATTTACCGGGTCCGGTCATGTGATGAAATCTCCTTTCTGCCCCATTTGACATTCGGGCCCTACCCTTCCTTGCTCCCTTTGGACCGCCTCACCCCTCTCAACATCTCCAACTTGTCGAGTGACCCAGACAGTGTAATTATTACAAAGGTCAGAGAGAGTGGAAGGGGAGGAAGTTGAACAGTAGGATTTAGGGATGAAATTGCGCTATTTGTAAACATCGTTAGAATTCAGAAAATACCTTAACAAAACAATGTTTTATTTTAACCTTAGGACTCAGACTTAAACTCCTAGGATAGGACAGAAATAAATGCAATAGTAGTGAAACCCTGTGTAAAAACTCATTCAACATTCAACATAGAGTTTTGATTGGAATTGTTATCTATTTGTTTATTGGATAATTTGTACAAAAAATATAAATATAACAAAAATAAGGTGAAGTTAAGTTAAGTCAAATGAAGTATAGGAACAGGTGACACGAAGATCAAGAATCCTAGGTGGTGAATATACTGGACCAGCTGCTGCAGCGAAAGACAACAAAAGTTTCAGCACGAGGTTCGTCATCCGTCCAGATATGTTTTTGCTGCTAATAAAGCGCTGATACACTATCGGTTGTGTGACGTTCGGCAAGTCCATCATTTATCTCCATGTAACCCTGTTCCTGGTGATTGTTGAAGTGGTGCTGAGTTCTGTCCGCAATAAAAAGCGACGGTTGGGATAATAAATTACCCTGAGCTTAGCAAAAAACTTGCCAGGGCCTTCAGGGTTTCCGAGAATTCCATTGAAAACATCTGGGGTGCATTTACCGATCGACGTTTGTTTCGAATGTCCAATATTTTTGAGTAAAATTTCCGAATATTCACTTTTAATACACTGCACTCAAATCACATATTATAAAGTTATAATAACTGGTTATTAAGTTAATTTTTATTTAAGTTAAAATGTTGATTGATTGATTTTAAAAATAATTTCAAAGGGATGTTGCCTCATTTCCCTTGAAAATACTAAAAAAAATACAAAGCGGTTGGAGGACGCGTTCGGACGCGTCCGGCTGCCACGAAGGGCGCTATACTACATTTATATAAATAGCTATAATCAAAACTGTATAAATAACTTTTTTTGGTAATATATAATAATTATACAACCATATTATACGATTCGTGACATGAATGTATTATTTACTTATTACAGCCTTACATCATACGGTATTTTCGCTGTTTTTTTATTCTTGTAAAAAATTACGGAGATGATGACACTTATATTTTTTTACGTTGATGAATAGATTTTTTTAATCGTTTTAATGAGGCATTTTTGATTTGGTTTTAAAACGACATGTTCGGTTTGGATCTTGAATATGGCGGCGTTGACGTCACGCCGGTGAACTTCGGTGACAGCCGTCTTTTCAAACACTGACGTTTTCTATGTCATAATGACATTGTAGTCAGTTGGAATAGATTAGGGATGTGCCGTTTTTGATTTTTTTTTAAATTAATAATAATTATTGAAATGCTTAGTACGCCGATCAGAATCATAAGAATTGACTTGATAATATCTCGGCACATTTTTTAACGTTATTCGTAGTTTATGAGAATAACCGATTACATATTTGCCTTTTATAGTCAATTTGGCATTATTTCTTGCTCTGCCTAAGATTATCGTTGTAAATCCGGATTTAAATGAAACTCCCGGGTCAACAAAAACTTTTGAATTTATTTTTGATAGATAACAATAAGCTTTGATGACTTATTTAGCAGGCGGTAGAAATTATTGAGAAATTATTACTTGAGAGTGCGATAGTATATACTATAGTATCAATCCCTACATTATCGAAAACTACTTAGTGTAATCAATGAGTAATATGTGCTTCGCTAAAAGAAACCCTTGCTTTATTTTATCCAATCAGTACACCACTACAAAGTGGTGTACTGATTGGATAAAATAAACGATCATTTATTTTTTTGAAGTTTGATGTTTGGACGCAAATTAAAGTTATTATTTGTTATTGTAGGGGAGAGTCTCAATAAAACGGACATTTTTCTTTAATCCTTTGTATTTTATTTATGATTGGTATCATATAACTTCATTAAATACCACCAGAAAGAGCATTGCATTGGTTTTTAATTTTTTTTATTAGTGTCTATTTAATTACAGGTTTGATGAGAGTTACAATATATGTTAATCTATAATATTTCATCTGTTTGTTCTTAGTCCTCCTCACTAGGTAGTCCTGTGCTGAGGCGGACTGGTAGATTTCTTTGATTTTCTGTTATTTAGGTTTTATGATGTTTATAATACATTTTCTAGTATGTCTGCATTAATTTCTTTCACCCATGTTTTGATTTTTTCCTGAGCTTATTTATTTTTTCTATCTTTTTCAAACTTGGAGGAAGGATGTTGTAAAGTTTGGTTGCCAGATATATGTGGTTTCTTTGGCCAAAACTTGTCTTGAATTTTGGAATATCTCGTATATCCCTTTTTGAGGCTCTTGTATCATGTTTCCGAGTTTCATTAAGAGACTTTCTGTTTTTAAAATGATGTATTAAAATATTCTTGGCATATATTTGTTTTGAGTTTAGAATGTCAAAACATTTAAAAATATCTTTTGAGGGGGTTCTGATGGGTAGTTTAATTATGGTTTTTATAGTGCTCTTCTGGGCTATATCTAAGTGGTTAATATTATTTACTGGAGCAGATCCCCATACTAGAATTCCGTACTCAAGACGGGAATGACATAAAGCATAAAATACTTTTTTGATATCTTTCCTAGGTAGTATGTTTCTTAGGTTTTTGAAGAAACATACAAGTCTCGTAAGCTTTTTTTCCATTTATGTGTATGTCCCATCTAAGGTTTTCGTCTACTTCCACTCCTAGATACTTAATACTATTTGCCTTTGTTATAATAGGGCAAGAGCAATGTGACTTATTGTTTTGACACTCGTGCAATTTCAGAGTGTATTCTTTACTCGGTTGACCTCTTGAGTTTATTGAAAAAGCTAGATAATTAGTTTTAATTATATTGAGCGTAAGAGAGTTCATCCGAAGCCAATTTTGAAGTGCAGTTAGTCCATGTTCAGCCTCTTTATAAGTGTCCATCCAGTACTTTTCGTGGAATAACATAATAGTATCATCGGCAAAACTAATTATGTTTCCATTGATGGGAAGTTTGGTAATTTCATTTATGTAGATGAGAAATAAAATTGGTCCAAATACACTTCCTTGAGGGAAGCCGTAGTTTATTGGAAGAGGATTGCTTTTTTGATGGCCTATTTGTACTTGTTGTGTTCATCCTGTCAAGTACGTCATCAGTAAATTTAGTGGAGTGCCAGATATGCCAATTTTTTAAAGTTTTGTGAGAAGAATTTTATGATCTATTGTGTCAAAGGCATTTTTTAGGTCTATAAAAACAGCCAGACATTTTTTTCCATGGTCTAAATTTTTTATGGCTATTCTTGTAAAATGTTCAATGGCGTCCACGGAACTCAAACTTTCCCGAAATCCATATTGTGTCAGGGAAATTATTTTATTAATTTCCAGAAAGTGGACGATTTGGCTTTTCAAAATTTTTTCCAGGATTTTTGAGAAAGTGCTTAGGATACTTATAGGGCGATAATTATTTACGTCATTTTTGCTTCCATTTTTATAAATTGGTAAAATTGTAGCATTTTTTAGACAAGAAGGAAATATCCCCTTTGATATAGAGAGATTTATAAGGTATGTCAGGGGGAGGATCAGCTCCTCTTGGAGATGTTTTATAGTTTTGATTGAGATAAGGTTATTTCCTGAAGAAGTGTTGTTATCTAGTGAAGCAATCACTTTTCTTAGTTCTATTTCATGTATTACAATTATTAAAAATACTTTAATTTGTACCTTTTAAAGTGTCTAATAAAATTTAATAACTCTTGTCCGATTCATGACTCATCGAACATAGTTTGGCAAAGAAATAAATCGAAAAAACGAGAGTAGGTGTAACTATTTGATTTGAATATTTTAAACTAAAATGCTTTCTTTTAGAATTTGTTTTTACATACTAAATCCGTAATGTCTTTTCTAACGGAGTTAAATAAGTTAAAAAAACTTTTTTAGAAGGAATTTGAATGTTTTAGTGGTTAGTTACAATTGGCACAGAAAAAAATATAGATCCTTTCATAGCACCCTGAAACCAATCAACGGCACTGGTATATCAGTCTCGTGGAGAGAGGGGTCACCTGTGATTTCATCATTCTATCATATTAAGCCTTTTTTGTTTTCATACAAGATATAAGAGAAGAAAGAGGACTATCGTCTCTTGACTTACGTACGATATTTCTCTTGGACTACTATAGCGTAATATCCACGAGGAACTCGACATGAAGCTCTCACTAAGTACATTGCATTTCCTTTTGTCCTTTCTATTTTCTTTTCCCTCCACTTTTTGTCTTTTGTACACAAATGGAAAATTTTCAATGTTACTAAGGATTATCAATGCTGGATTCATCATTACTAGATTCAGTGTTCAGTTTCACGCATATTTAATTACATTTTTTTCAGTTAACATTTTTTCGGTTTAGCCTCGTGTATGCCAATCTTTTTTTGTTTTTTTCATCTATTTTTTTCAATCTCACATCCTTAGTTTTAAAAAAATGATGAAATTAAAATAGTAATAAAAATAATTTTAAAAAAAATCGTACGTACTAAAACTTCCAAGCTGCTGGTTAGCATACCAAGAAATTCATCAATGGGATGATCTATACTACAGTTATTCATTGGTTTCATTCGTGTACTTGATGGAGTAAATTTACAAATCTTTATCCATCTTTGAATTCGGCTGTCTGCAAATGCTTCAGGCTGCCGGTCGGCAGACACGCTTTTTTTCTTAAAATCTGGCTGCCTGCGAATGCTTCAGGCCGCCGGTCGGCAGACACGTTTTTTCATTACATCCGACTACTTGCGAATGCTTCAGGATACCGGTCGGCATACACGTTTTTTCTCATCTACTAATCGACCCCTATCGTAAGAAACAATTCTCGTTCATGTACTTTATAACGTAATTTTTACCAAAAATATCGTTCACTATTTCCATCACTGCGCGGAATCCTCCGAGATGCGCACTGGCAGACTATTTTTTTAAGGCTTACTAAACGTCTATTCTCACTACAGGGAAGTTTAATCTGTGTACTCGATGACGAAGGGGTTTGTCGTATCGGGATGTAGTGGAAAAATGGTGGTGTGCTGGTATAAAGTCAGGGCTGCTATTGCAACAGGATTTTTTTAAGGCTTATCGACGGAGGCGTCCGTTTCACTAACACTCCCCTACCTTTAAATTGTAAAGCACGACAGCTATAGCTTACGTATCAATGAGGTACACCATAATACTCACAGTTAAACCAATAAACAATAAGTAAATAATACAGAAATTAAAATACACATTAATGTTTACTTACATATTAAAGTACAAATATACCCAAAGTGAGTCTACATTTAAATGGTTTACTTCTATAAGTAGGAACTTCAGTACTGACGTAAATGAAAATAATTATTAGAAAATTAAATAAACACATTCTTATTAAATATTATAATTTTTTCGAAGGAAGCAAACACTTTGGGGTGTGACATTATATATTAATTGAAAAAACATACTTTGAATAACAAATTTTTAAAAAAAGTGGTGTATTACAAAGTGTGTTTTTTCAATTAAAATATTATAATTCATAAACGTCGACGAGCACACAGTATATTTGGATATATGCGGGATAAGAGGGGACTGAGTATTCCATACTAGTTTATTTTATACTTTCGGTACACAAATTAACAGTAACCAGAACCTACCAATGAAATAAGACACCTTTTCGGGAGATTTTGTCTATTAGCTATAGCTACATTAACACAATATGTAATAATTGTATGACAAACATCGATATCGATTGCAGATGAATTAAAATACGTTGTTTAATAAACAATTGTGGAATCCCTAAAGAGAGCCGACCTTTTTCACCGCATCTTGATCTGGCATTTCAACAACTCAATCCAAAACAGATCTCTATAATATGTACTTGAAGGACCTAGGACCAGGTACCTGCTACAAGGTACAGCCTGATTATTTGATTGCGGGGGCTTATGAAATGTATGTATTCGCGATTCCATGTTGTTGTCTTAGTGGTGGGATTGAACAAGGTACAGGATTACAGTTAGTTACCGAAAGCAGAGCCAAAACTTGCTATACCTACTAAATCGTATCTACAATATCTATGAACGAGATTAGACCCTGCGGCGAGGAAGCTGGACCACATCGGATCATTGTGCGAAGTATCGGAGAAGTGTAATTATTTAATATCTTGCTTTAATTTGTGTGTTAAGGTTCATTGATACTAACTAGCATATACTTCAATTCTATGAAAATATTTTCTCTGTATAATGAATCAAATATCATGCTTATTGAAAAAATATCAATAAATGTGTCATATTAATTAGAGTTTGCTTAGGACAGAAGTTTTGAATGTTTGGAAAATACCGAAAATATGGTATTTTCCATTTTTCAAATGGTGGGTAATAGCAGTAGCTGATTTTTCATTTTTTCGTAGAATTTTACGTAACCCTACCGAACTTCTGTCCGTAATTAATATTAACATACTTTTGAAACACACACGACATACAGCGCTATTCCACGCGCTTAAATACAAAAGTAATGCATCATCTAATTCCCCAATTAACCTTGATCTTAATACATTTTAAAATATTTGTCTAAACTCAAACTCTAACTCTTCGGATTCACTTCCCAAATGTAAAAGTAGCATCGTGTCAATGATATTATAAAGTGTTGAAAAAAAATAAAACATTTATTTAATAAACAAACTTACTAAAAAAAAAAAAAATAGAATAAATTAAATATACCAAAAAATTTATTTGAATAAAATGAATTAATAAATATTGTCGAATAAATTATCATCATTTATCAAATGTGGCCGGCTGAAATCATATGACATCACGGTACTTTCGCTGCAATAAGCAGCACTGCGATTCGAATTATGATTTGTACTGTAATTGGGACGCCACGAGATATAATTATCTGTCTTTATTATCTACTTTGCTTCTTCTTTTGAATAATGATTAATTATTAGTTATGGTTCAAATATTGTTACAATAAACTGTCAAATTACCCATCTGGTAACACATCTAATACTCATTTTTTCTTTAATTTTGAAATATTTTGTGTTTGTATGTAGAATTACTTTATGTTTGTGATAATCTTATGTTTGCTTCACTCAAATGTAATTAACCTCGATACAGGCTCAGTCCTAGTGAGGTTGATTTTTATGTGAAAAAAAAGTGTTTTATGTATAGTGAGATGCAATAAATAAATAAATAATTTTATACGTTTTATCCAAGTTCAGTTTGATACCTCATAACTTCGTCAATTTATGAGATATCATAAAAAAAATTTCATTTTATTCTCGTTGAACTATTTGAATGTAATCAAAAAAGAAATAGAATACCACTTTTTTGGGCTTAAAGATAAAATAATAAAATAAAATAAACTAATGTTTATAAGGCAACGATTTTATGCATAGCACAGGGGATAAAAACTTATTATAAACAATAAATATTTGCCTGAAATACTCAAACAAATTGAAAAAAATCTCAAAAAGCTAAAAAAATGTAATTAGTTATATAATGAAAAATGCTAGTACATTTATTGAATTATTTAGCCGGTTTGGAATAGCTTAATAGTTAGTAGTTTAAAATCGGAAATCAGAAGGCTGAGGGTTCAAATCCCGTCGGCGGCATTTATTTTTCCTCTGGAGATTTTTTCATTCACTTGGGAGTTTCAGAATAATAATTATTGAGTATGAGCATTTAACTAAAGTAGTTAGTTAATCATTTAAAATTTTGATTGAGTGGTCACCAAAGTATCGTTGACGAATTACTACAGAATATTTTCAAGGCTACTTCAGTGAAACATTTTAAATAATAATGGATTTCAACTGTGGAGTGAGATTTGGTCCGATTTAAGGTTCACCTAAATCCGGGGTTCCAGTTAAGCAGGGATCATCCCCCGCTACCCTCATACCAACTACCCGCTAGTCCACCCTAATATTGGAGGCTTTGGTAAGGATTTCCGGACGAAGCCTTTGAATAAATTGACACCGCTGAGGATAGATGACGAAGACCCCGTGATCTGAAGTAGATTTTAAATGGGATTAGGCAAAATGTAAATATGTTATGAACTTTATGAGGCCGTGTTGGAAAAGTAATATGGCCGAGTGGACTGAATTCAATTTTCAATTCTCAAAAAGGTCCTCCGTCAAGGCAATTAGAAAAGTTGCTAGAACCCATTGAAGTGAAAAACGATTAAAAATTAGTTATTGGTGTATCTCTTTTACCTAAAATAAGTGTGATATTGCCTCACTTCTGGTAAAATGATCAAATCATTTATTAGGATGATCAAATCATTATATGGAGAATAAATGAATAAAAAAACATAATTTGGAAAATCTATAAGGGTTTTAGGTGTTTTGAAGAATATAGTTAATTAAAAACTTGAACTCCTTTTGTAGGTTTTCATTCAATAGCATAATTTCTCTTGTCATTCTATGCTGTGCTAGAACATTCTGCCATGTGGTATCTAAAACAAATCGTGGTGACAACTACGGTTGAAGTTATTAGGCGTGTATATTGTATAAGCCGTAGCAGCCCGTACAGGGCCAATTGAAAAATTTCACGCTTTTTTAAGAAAACCACATATGATTCGAAGCAAAATAAATTTTATTTCTCGACGTAGTCTCCCTGCAACTCGATACATCTGGTCCAACGCTGGACCAAATTTTGCTGGATTTTTTTATACAGGCCAATTGACTTGCTCGACATGTCCGTCTGTATGCGCTTTTGGTCGATTTTCAACGGATAATTTTCTCATAATCAAATCTTGATGAAAAATCTTGGGCACCCGTTTAGATGATATCCCACAAGCCTCAGCATTATCCTTAACAGTCAGTCGACGATTTTCCATCACAGTTTGATGCACTAAATAGACCATTTCATCAGTTGTAACGGTTTTCGGGCACCCGGAACATTCCTCGCCTAAAATGTTTGCATAACCATGTCTGTACTCGGCCACACAATTTTTGACCACTTAATATGAAGAAAAGGCTTTGCCATATATAGAATTTAACAAAGGTTTTATTTCCTGAGTCTTCTAACAAATGAATTGTATCACTCCGCAATA
The DNA here is from genome assembly GCA_026573805.1 of Hesperophylax magnus. Classification (NCBI taxonomy): domain Eukaryota; kingdom Metazoa; phylum Arthropoda; class Insecta; order Trichoptera; family Limnephilidae; genus Hesperophylax; species Hesperophylax magnus. The sequence goes on from JAIUSX010000036.1 coordinate 2,248,807, forward strand.
CTCAATTTTCTCCATTGTTGACAGTCAGCTGACAACTTTCGAAGTTATCTATAGACAAAGTAACGATCAGAATGACTTGAAATTTGTACAGTTTACATATGTCAAAGTCATCTATCGGACGACGTTAGAATTTTTTCTAAAATTAATTTATGTCGATGAGGCCGGAAACTTTTAAAACTACCCTCATAGAATGCTAACAAAATACCTATTTCTGATATTCCGAAAATAATGTGTTTCTAATATATGACATGACTGTTTGAAATTTGGACTTTCCGAAATCTATAGGAATCTGGTATTTTCTAATATACCAAAATGACTGCCTCCGTGGTCGAGAAGTAAGGCTCTAGACTAGCAATTCGAGGTTCGCGGGTTCAAATCCCGGCGTGCGCAAGTAAATTTTATTGGATGAATTTGTGTTATTTCACAGATTATTAATTTAAAATAATATGTAGCATATTGGCGGCGCGTTTCAGATTGGAAGATACTGTTATCTAGTATCGCCTTGGTGAAAGACCACCATTCCGGATTGAAATGTTATAAAAACTAAGTACAAGTACTGCAAGATTTGCAGAAAGTCTGGTTTTTAGGCTATGTCTGTTTGTCGTTTAAAAATTCAATTTCGTTGGACTATGTGGGACCTAGGAGTCAGAAGATCTAATGCAAAACTGGTAACACTAGCTTCCATTCAAATTTTCATGCCACTTAAGTCAAGATAAAAATAATACTTTTATGCTTCTCTCATAATTCCAATGTATGTTCATCTTTTTGTACCGAGTTTTTGATGGCACACAACACGCCATAAAATATATTTATTTTATCTCAAAAGCTATTTGTTTCCGTGTACTTAAAGAGGGTAGTTTTATATTCATTTTTTTATCTCTCAAACCATGATTTATTAAAGCCTTTCCTTCATCACCTTGTTGTCAATTCTTCGTCAATATTCGAGATGAAATAAAAACAATTTCATTGAAGGCGATACATTTCTCGATAATAAATAAATGGATTTTCAGGTGAATTGGATCCTGGCGACATTTTGGTGGAATGAATAATTATAAACGAACTGACTATTGAATAATGTTGTCAAATATTTAAAAGAAAAATTGAGTCGTAAAAATATGTTGCTCTGAAGAAAATTGAATAGAATGTTTTGAACGTTTTAAATTTTTGGCCTATTCACACATTCGTAAAAATTACAGTGGCTTTCAATAAAGAGATTAAATGTTGAAAAAATTACTTAGATTCATTAAAATTAAAAGATTTATTTCTTTAATTATTAAAAGATTGATGCTTAATAGTGGTCTTTCACCAAGACAATACTGGGAGCATCGACCACTCTGCTGTGAATTACATGTATAACTGTATTCTTTCATTGTGATGAAGTAAGAGTTTTTCCCATTCTGGCACGACAGTGAAGATTCCTTGACCTTTTAATAGGTGTGACTTTCCTATTTTTCAGAAAAGGCAATATATCATCACAATGGTGAGAATTCCCCAGGGTTACTGATAAACCATTATAAAGGTCATGAAAATAACTTCCAAACGCGATGTAAATGTCATCGCAAACAAAATGCAAAAACAGTTTTAGCAAATATTGTCGCAGTTATAAATGAGAAATATATCTAGATATATTCGGCAAAGGGAAATGCCGGCATGAAGAAGGTGAAATAAATCTCTAAAAAATAAATCCTTTCAGCGTTGAACGGTGACTCTCAGCCAATTTCAGCTTTTTATCAAATTTCATCAGTTGACAAACATAACAACATAACCGTTATGCTTGCCAGTTGATCACACACTGATCAACGGCTTTTAAAGGGTAGATACCATTCTAATGTCAGTTTATTTACAATGGCTATAAAACTAATAACTGAAGATTGCTCGACGCCCATATTTTAATTACATCTGATGAACGTATTACCAAAATCTCAAATGTTTCTGGAGGGATCCCAATGGATGTTAGTTATTTATATTTATGATTAATTAAAACAGAACCTTACCATTATAATATTTTATATAAAAAGGTTTGAACCAGATTTTATTCTTCTACACGATGAATTAGTAACTTCCCGAGGGATCCTAGAAATATTTTGGATTTTAGTAATACGTTCATCAGAAATAATTCAAATAAACCCCACGGAAAGATCAATTTTCCACCGTAGGTCCGTTGTACACGCCCACCGCCAATAACTCCAATAGCTGGGCACAGGAGTTCCAGAGTCTCTCCAAGATAAGAGATGAGAGATTATTATTTACTGTATTTTGAATTTACGACATCTTTTGAAATCATTCAGAACTAAAATTACCAATTAGAGACAGATAGTCTTCATGTGTCGTATAATGGAACTGCCATATGTAGGAAGGTTGGAGTCCACTGACGATTATTTGAAATAACAAGAAACTTTTTTTTATACCTGTAATGTGTTAAATAACAACAATCCTATTTTTAAAGTTTTTTTTCGGGCATATTTCGCGATTTTTTTTTTATCGAGGGAATTTCAGGAATTTACTTTTTTAGCATAACAAATGTACGGAGATTATCTTAATGAAAAACATTTTATTTTTGAAGAACTTAAGAACTCAAAGTGTTCAAGGGAAACTTGTTATAAATAGTTCGGTAGAATCTCGGACTTTATTTTGGAGATTTGATGGGGGAAAATTCAACGTGAGGTCTGTCCAATACACCAGGGCCGATAATCGCAAATTTTTGTATACAGCTGCTTCACTTACGTGGTTAAGATTCTGACTTTAGTTTAGGCGTCTTAAAACACATCTAAGTAAAGATTTTTAGCTGGAAATATTAAAGTAGGGGATAGTGGGGAACATTGTTAGGTTTTTTGTAGATTCACACATCTCCAAAAACTTTTTTTTTGTATGGGGGAGGTCGTGACTTTCACGTGAACCAAAGTGGTAAGATTTAAGAATTTTATTTGCCGTTTGCTGTGTCTCAATTTTATAAATGAACTATAAGAAAATTTGGCATTTGCATCAAAGTGTGCCTCCCAGAGTCGGGGACATTGATTTAGGGGAATGGGGAAGATTTAAGCGATATATATACATATATATATTTTTACATGTATATATTTTTTTTATTCGGTAGTTTTTTTTTTTTTAAATATAGTTTAATGATTATTATATATTCTATCCTAATTCTATTATTATTTTCTATTCTAATGTTAACTGGTATTTGTGTTTTAGGAAAGAAGTGCTCGTTAATATATAGAACTATTCCAAAGGGGTGAAAAAAAAGTAAATCTAGAAATTGAAAATTAACATGTTTAAACGAAAAAAGACTTCGATAAATATTCGAATAAACACATGATTAACAATTTAAAAAAAAATTAAAATTACGTAAATAGTATAAGTATGTTTTAAACATTCTTTATGTATTATGTGCATAGATTTATTTCATCGTTGAAATTTTAATAAATTTTAATTTTGTAAGCACCACCTTTAATCTATTGTTAATTTTCATTATCCCGACAAAAAAGCCATCGGATTTGAAACATATCTATTATTGTTGATTAAAAGTTGTGTAACAAAGTATTTCATTTTCATATAATTGAAATGACGTCACAAAGTTATTTTTCAACTATCGAAGATATTAAAATGAATGATTTTGTAATAGATAAAACCAGCTAAAAAGTACATTTAAACATAGGAATACGAAAATATATTGGTATTTTACCCCACTTCTCATTAAAGATTTTTTTGAATAATGGAAAAGTAAGATTTTAAAGCATGCACCAATCTGCTAACATGACATCATAATTACATCAAATGGATATAAAAATTCCGGTCTTTTTTTCTACTGATGAATTTTGCTTTTTATTAAGTGCACACCATCTTGAATCTACAACACAACAACAATCTACAACATAACAACAAACTACAATACAACCCGTATAATAACACAATTTTCCACTGTACAACTTACGATACATCAGTATAATTTTTTTAAACCTTTATAGGATGCAAAGGTCGACACTTACCTTGTCGCTTCGCATACTATAGGGGTGTCGTGTCGATTAAAAATAAGAAGATTGTATTTCACAGAATCTATCGTTTATTACACTTGTTAACAATATTACAAACACGATGTTAATATCAAAAGGAATGTAGGCAAGCTACGTACGCAAGCTTTCGTACCGAACCAGTCTCCAAGAGCGAATGGAGATGGGCGATTGCTTCGCTCTTCAGGTGAGTAGCCCGCTGGGGATACCATATAGAATAACATGCAAAAAAATATTTTTCTATTACATTCTTGCATCTGTGATTATCAAACAGGCCATAGAGAACATAAAAACGTAGAAAATATTCTATAAAGATTTTTAAAACTGCCACTGGCGGCAATTTCAAATCACAAAAACGCAAATTTCGCGCATTTATAAAGTTTAAGATTTTTTAATAATTTATCTATCAATTCTAAAAATATAGAATAATTATTAAAATATAGGTGAATTCATTGGCTGTATAGCACTATAATCAGTTTTATGTCTCCGTATTAAAATTCGGAGGTTTGATTTTTTTAATGTTGGCGGAAAATATTCAAAATCGTCGCCAAAAAACCGCGAGCAATCGGAGAAAAAAGTTTTTTGACGCGCGATCGTTCGAGTGGATAAATAATATTATGACTATTAAATGCGCGCGTAGTGGCTGCCTACACCTTTTTTATTGGTTTTTACATTTGATTAGTAAAAATGATATATTAATAGAGTACACATTTATTTATTTATTAATTTAAATGTCCTGATGGGCTTTTACATGATACATATTGTATAAGGTATAGTGGATAATACATTGACAACAGAAAGTTTTTATTTTTAAACCAATAAAAAAATAAATCACCAATAACTTAAACAATAAAAATAATACTTGTTACAAATAATTTTCCATATAAATGTACCTAATATAAAAAAGAGAAAAAATAAATAAACCAATTTTAAAAGTGCAGATGGCATAAAAATAATATTAAAGGTTGATAATACGTCATTTACATTAATTTTAATTTTAAATGATAATTATAGTGATAATAATTATTCCTTTGCATAATGGAATGTATTGCATTGCATTACCCTTGCAAACATCCTGGACAAAACGCTTATTATTGTTATAAGTATTCTGGGCAATGAAGAATATATACGGTAGTTAGTAACAGAATTTCTGGTAAAATCTTTCGAACATCTTCATGTGGACCTTTATCGCTGTATTATTTAAACTATGTTCTGTAAAACACACAATCAAGCGTAATAAAAGTTTGCTAAATACAAACATGCTTTACAACAAACTGTTCAAGTTTGTTTTAATAATATCAACGAAGTTACTACAGACTGCTCTGTAAATACTTTTATATTGCATAAAGTACCTCTTTTGTACTCTTGTTATCATATACAATTATTGAACTCCTTTGTACAACAAAACTCTGTTGTACCAGCTTATATCGTTAATTGGCAGTGTATTATGTTATGTATCACTGATAATTGTACTCCTGAACATCTCATCTATAACAATGAACACATGTAAAAGCTTTCAAGCTGTGAATAAAAAAATAAATAAAAATTTAATCCTTTATAAACTGAGTATTAATATGTCCTGTCTTTTAACGTGTTCATGCGTGTTGAAATTCCACAGAACGCCATATTATTTTAAAAGGTTATTTGATTTTATTACGAAATTTCTTTACTAAAATGTTTACTGATTGAACTTTCGTGTAGAAAAACAACATTATTGCTTATTTTGTGAAGATTACACACGAAGAGAATTTTTTTAAGAAAGTACATTTGTCACAACAACTTTATGGAAACATTTTTAGAAAATGGTTAGAAAGTTTTATGGCGAAAAATATGTACCACTTTCGCTATGTTGAAGTGATGAGTTGAGTCGGAAAAAATAGCTGCGTATTCATACTCCCCGTGAATTATTTGCTCGGTATCCCCCTCTACTACTATCATGTATCATCCTAGTGTTTTATTTTATCTGACGTATACACGGCGTTGCTCGGGATTATGTATTGTTTGTAGTAAAGTTTAGAGGTTGTGAATTGTGTACCTGTGGGCTGGATGCATTTTTTAAGTTGAAAATAATGTAATTATATTGTAATAAGTATTTTTTTCACTTAACCCCCTGTTATGTCTTCCTCGGGCTTGTTCGATTTTTTTCTATCTTTCGTTTCCACGGAATGCATTCTCCTTACTCCCCTTTCTTTGTTCATCTCTTAAGCCTCGTTTTGTCACACATTATTATTTTATTCATTGGTTCCTCGGGCGTCCCCGACTTTTTCTACCATTTACTTCATTCAAACTCTCTAAGCACTCCTAGGACCAATAAGAACATATATGAAATTTTCATCGAAATCTCATGAATGTTACATGAAACCAACAAGAAACATTCATTTTTATACATAATTGACGTGTACCTGACGTTGCTTGGGGTTATCAATGTCTTGGAGTAAAGTTTTGAGGTTGTGAGATTTAGTGTACGTGAAAACTGGGGGCATTTTTAATGTGGAAATAACATTATTGTATTGTAAAAAGAATTTGTTTAACTTGATATCCCATGTGTTCCTCGGGATTTCCCGACTTCTTCTGCGATTATCTTGCACGTCATACATTCTCCGTAAACCCTCTATTTGTTCATCACAAACACCACTTTTTACCACACATAAGGATTTGATTCATTTGATGGTGCAATGTCTTCCTTGGTCGTTCCCAATTTCGTCAACCATTACTTCAATGACACATAATAATCTCCTTACACCGTACACTAATCACTTATATTGAATTTAATTAAAAATAATTATTTAATTTGTGTCTTCCTACCGTTCATTGCTGTATACCCATATTAACACTGTAAACAAACTACATTTTATCTACTTCAAATCGACTACGTTTGTCATCCCAGTGCAGAGATATTGCGATAAGTATTACTCGGGCATCCCCAACTATTTCTACCATTCGCTACTGCATACCATGTTGTTACTATTAAAAAAAACTACATCATGTCGAACTTAATTGGACTTAAAACTACTCTCTAAGCACTCCCGACACAAATAAGAACAAACTTTGAAATTTTCAGCGAAATTAGTTTTTGAGTTTATAAGGGACAAACAAACAAATATTCGTTTTTAAATATTATGGATAATTCTAATATAGAAATAGGAACTAGGAACTAGGGTGGTACAAAACATAGACAGAGAGTGTGTATCATCAATCAGTCTAGTTACTTTGGAAACACGGCAAAGCCATTATCACACGTCGCGACTTTCGAATTCCAACCTCATTGCCGTGTCGATACTGACAGGGCTTCTTGAGCTTGACAACTTGGCAGAAATAATTTATGAATGTGGTGATGTCAATATAGAAAAATACATAATATGCATGATAAATAAATATAGCGTAAATTGAATTTTTTCTTTTATTTTTTAAGCAAAATGTTTGTGTGTATAGATATAATACTAAACGACACCACGAACTGTATTTCACATGGCGGAAAGTTTGTGCTGGTGCAGCACAGCAAGACAAAAGATATAGTGCTACTAAATGATATTTCTAGGTCTCTTGACATTTTTAATATTGCTCTTGAAAGTGTCAAGAGTCATACTAGGCAAGGACAAGGAAAATATACTATCCACTCGAACCATTTTCGGCATATAATGGCAAGTTTTTATTTATTTGTTTATTTATTAAATCCTTTTCAGGGCTTTTATGAATATTAAGAAATATAGATTATTTTAAATTATAACATTTTATAATTTGTGTAAAGATAAATTGAAGATGTTCACTGACTTGGTAAAATTGTTTCCCTCCATTAGTATTCTGTGCAAAGAGGAATACATATGGTAGTTAGTCCCAGAATTTCTGCACTGAATTAAATCCTGGTATTACGTTGTGAAATCCCGAAGCTTATCAATTCTAGCAATATCGGACTATCAACTAAATCATTTAGAATTTTATATAGAAAACCAAGTCAGTGAAAATTTTTCTGTCTGACAATTTTAGCATATTCATATAATTTAGTGAGTGAGTGTTGTAGTTCAACATAATTGTTGGAATACCCATTTTAAAATTTATAAAACTTAATAATTTGTTTTGTATTCTTTCAACAGCTTGTGCTTGTATATTATAATCTGCGCTCCAGACAGGAGAATTGTACTCAAGTTGACTTCTTACATAGGCAAAATATAACAATTTAATTCACTTTATATTGTAAAAGTTTCTGGTTAGCATAAAGTCCTTATTAGAGATTTCAATTATTTGGTTAGCAAATAAAAGATCTGATTGAAAAGTGATGTCTAAGTCTTTTATTTAAGATAATGTCTCAAGAGCATTGTTATCAAAAATCACTGGATTTTTTATTCGAGAAAATCTAACTATTTGACATTTTGCCATATTTAAGTAAAGTCTATTTTGATTATACCAAATTAATAGTTTGTTGATATTGTCTTGAATGTTGCAATGGTAAATATTTTGAAAAACCTTTTGAGCGATCGCTTGCCATAATGTGCCAAATTTATAGAATCTTAAAATATGGGATAAAGGATGAAATCTAAGTGGATTCATTGGCTTTAAGCCAAAGTAAGCAGTGTTCATATGTTTCCATATGTGCTGCTAAATGATATTTATAGGTCTGATATTTTAAATTCTGGCCTTGAAGGTTTCATGGGTCATATTATGCAAGAACTGTAAAATATATTATTATTTCACATATCTATAAGTTACCTATGTAAATTGTTACATCTCGTGCAACAATGTGATAATATTTTATTTGGTGATACTACATTGCAAAACAATAACAATGATATTTATAATATATTATTCCCAGTGGGCTTAAAAAAAACTCATTTCAGGAAAGACAACATTGATTAATATTAATCAAATAAAAGGAACTTATTTTCATAAATACATTAAAAGAAATACAAACAGTAGTTAGAGCGTTCCAAAGAAATAATGTGTCACTGATTAATAAATCGGCTGAGGAAATAGCCTTTAAAAGATGTTGCCAATGTTTTTTTGTTCGTTACTGGAAGTTTTAGGTTACTAGGTAAAGCGTTGTATTGTTTATATACGGTGTATTGTAAGGAGTTAATTCCAAATTTGGTCTTCTAAGTAGATGACAATAAGTGTATTTGATTTTGTGATCGGGTTTTGTGCTGGTGTACGTCGAAATTAAGGACTGGTTTAGTGTTGGTGTGTGGGGAGTGTTGAATTATCTATAGAATGGCAGTTGTGATGTTATATTTTGGAAGAATCGTAAAAGGTAGTATTTGTGTCTGTTGGTATATAGTCGTATTTAAGACATATGTATCCCATGGTAGATGATATATATTCCTTTCCACTCTATTTCGATAACATGTGTGAAGTTTATTTTTCGCAATTATGTAACAGATACTAACTAGATAACTCAGATTGGATTGGATCATAGTATGTTTCACATAGTAGAGATGTGGGGAGCACACCATGATGTCGATAGATTACACCGGTAATCGGAGAAATTTTGAATTTTATATACTCAACATGGGAGTTTTACTAGAGGTTAGAGTTTATGAGTAACCCCAAATATTTCGTTACTTATACACACTCTTCATTTATAAGAACAGATTCATGCTCAAGTTATCTTTTTCTCGAAAGTAAGGAATTGGGTTTTTTAACATTGAGGCTTAATTTGTTTAATCGTAGCCATTTAGCAAGCTTTGCGAGATCTTTATTCATTATAGCTTCAAGTTCCATCAGATTTTTACGGTGATAGCACAGTATTATCAGCGTAAAGTTGAAGTTTTACCGAGATGCCACATTTAGTTATATCATTAGCGCAACATATACAAACGGATAAGAGACATGTTAAAGGAGCTGAATATTTTGACGGTGAAGCAAACTGTGTATTTGAATGTACTTATTTTTATACATAAAATTAACTTAGGGATGATGTCTAAGGAACTGAAAAGAAAAATAAATTACAATAACGAGATACACGGATACGGGACGAGAAATTCTAAGCAAATTAGATTGCCAACAAGAAAAAAAACAAGCACCCAAAAATCTCTGATGTACCAGGCCATTCAACTCTATAACAAAATCCCGAAGGAAATTGCTGTGATAGAAAATATTAATAAGTTCAAAAATGAATTAAGAAAATATGTCTATCTCAATTATTAATGTTTCTTTTTTTGTGACTTTATTGAAATATTTAAAGAAAGATTATGTTTGCCAAACAATGTACATGTTTATATGTTTATAAAACTATTAGCACACACGAAGATGTGAGCTAACTTAAGATTAATAAATAAATAAATAAAATAAATTGATACATAGTAAGAAAAGTAGAGGTCCAAGAATCGAGCCCTGTGGCACTCCACATGTAATTTTTTCAAATCCATTAGGTTCCCTCCGATATCGATATTATTGATGTAATCTAATTTAATGTAATGCAAATAAAAAAAATGTGTATATACAGTGTGAATAAGCAAGCACCCGAAGGATTTTAACAAGAGATTGCTTATAATATTTGAAGTAAAAAATGTAGACGTCATTTTGCTGTCAGACGATTTTTTTCAATATGACTGTTGAAATGAAAGTATCGTCCTTAATTGGAAAAGAGAGACAGAGGTCGTCCATATTTGAAATGAGACCTATGTTTAAAGCTGGACGCCAGAAGTCTCATGAAAAAGTTTAAATGTTATTGTGAGTCGGCGCGTTAGATTTAAACTGAAATCTGCTTCATCATAAAACATAAAAAATCACTATTTTATTGTGTAATTTTATTGAATGATTGACATTCATTTACTTGTAAGAATATTATTTTATTGAATGTGTATGCAATCATTTTTTTTTATACTCCAACTATTTCCCGCAAAGCGTATATCGGACTTTATTATCGGACTTTCTAATATTTTGAATAAGAATTTTCGACTTACCTCCGGGAAGAACGAAGGCCATGTTTCCTCCAACCAAAGCGACCACCAAAAACAACGCTAGCATCATTTTAGATAATATTTTTTTCACCCGTGTACAAGAGACTGTTTGCCTCAAGAGACGTATTGACGAACCCACTAACAAAAACCCCCTTAAATATGAATCCGAAGATTAAGCGAAAATCAAAAATTTATTTCGCATGAATGTCGGTTCCTAGAGTAGTGGGTTATCTTCTAATTAGGTTCATGTAATTGATTATTTTTTCTTGGAATACTAAATTAAAACTAGTCATTCAGTCATTTAAAAAAAAATTTATAGACTTATGCTTACGTCAACAGTTAGTATGTAGTTGTGAAGCTATTGTTTTAGACCAATAATTATTACAAGTTTGTTAATAGCACTCATTTAAAACACAAAACCACTTCAACACATTTTAACTGTTCGAACGCCCAACTTTATGTCAATCAGGGTTGTAACTCGTTAGGAATTTTCCAAAATTGCGGCGTAATTTTAAGACCTTTCAAGAATTAGGTATTTTGCAGGGGAGAAACTTTTTGTGGAAAAAATGCGGGATTCTGGACATTTTTTTATAATCCTACAATATTGAAAAAAAATTCACAATAATTTTGAGAATGTACTCTAATTTCCTTTTCTATAGCAGCAAAAAAAAAATTATTTCGAAAGAAAAAATCCGTAAATGAAAAATAAATGCTGAATTCTATAGAATTTGGTTTTTTTGTTTGGAGGAAAAATTACAATATTCTCCCCAATTTTGGGGTTTTTGACTATCCACAGATCAGGAAGGGGGAAGGAGAAAGTAGAAGTAGAAGGAGGAACGCGATCCAGGGAATCCGTTTGCATAAATATTGTGAATTGAACTATTAAGTACGTGATGTGAAATATTTAAGCATAATTGTTATGTTGTTAGGGTACCTCTAATTTAAGTAGGGGAGGATTTGGGATAATATGCAGTGAGGTTGACTCTGTAGGTATAGTAGGTAGTAGTCTTTACTTACATCCACGCTGCTAGCTATTCAAGACGTATCCACAATCCTATGCTCGTATAAATGTAAATCTGTCCCAGAATATTACTTGAAGTCTACCGGATGATCCACACACAACAATAACTAAAAACAGAATAACACTTGAAGTCTACCGGATGATCCACACACAACAGTAACGAAAAACAGAATATAACTTGAAGTTGGATGATGGTTTTTAGGACCAATTTATTTTTTACATAAAGCCCGAAGTTATCGATCTAGTGAGTGGTTTATTTATTTTGATTTTTTTTCACGCCTATTAAGGCTTTTACCTGATGATTTATATACTATAGTAACTAAAAACAGAATAACACTTGAAGTCTACCTGATGATTTACACACAACAGTAACTATAAAAAAATATTCAATAGATCATCTATTGTAAGAATTTTAGAACGTATTCATCGGGAATCCAGTTCATAATATAATAACAATAATATTTGGCTTATTAATAAAGCGCCATTTTTGTGTAAAATCACCTCAAAGGCGCTGTACACATATTTATTAAATAATAAAAACTAAAACTACTGACTTACATCTAAGACTTTTATCTAGTGATTTACGACTAAGGCCTATAACTACTCTATTAATGACATATATTTTCGTATGCAGAAACTTACAGCTAATATACTTACATCTAAAAATACATCGCGAAATTCTCGTTCTAATTTTATTAGAAGGAAGTTCTATAATATAAGAGTGTCTCATAAATAATTTTAGAACACAGATGCAAATATAATAATTAATTTATTCAAACGTGAACCTTTGATGATCTCATCTACCGGGAAGGTTATAGATAATATTGTCTCTGGCAGTCCTCCAGAAATATTTTCATATTAAAAGCAAACAGAGTAAAAAATGACTTGATGTATTCACGAGATAAGATGAAAATAATGTCTCTAGGAGATTTTCATTCCGTTTTGTAAGAAGATACTCCGAATAATGTTCCATACGTCTCTTTTGCGCTCGTTTGTTGACTATATTTGCGGAATAATTCTATGGAAATTCCTCCAAGAGGGACAGAATAATGAGAAGGACTCGAGAAATAAATACTCGTCATTCTTGACCGCTTATTTGGCAGATATTGGACGAACGAAAAAGAGTATTTTTGGACAGTTTATAAAGCAGACAAGATATAATTTCTGACTAGTTATGTAAGGTTTATGTAAGGTATGTGGATAAAAGCTGAGGCAATTTTAAACGATTTCTATGCCAGTTTTGAGAAGGACATGACATTTAGGCACCTTGGCAGAAATTCGACCGAGTTGCTGTATATAATATGGAACGCATGGATGTTTGACGAGATAAAGATTGTGATTTCAATTGAACAGAAATAAAATAATAAAAAAATAAAAATAATAAAATCTAATAAAAATAGTATAATAATTACATATTTATATCTATCTGGGCTAGGGTAGAGGTTGAAATAATATAATTTATTTACTACTTACACATTTCTCATATTAAAAAACATAGCACTCTCTTTAGGGTGAATTGCCTAATACAAAAAAAAAATAGTTTTTTCTTATACTTTAAGAGGAACGGATGCGCGACCTTTTTAATTCAAAACTTAAATTTGGATTAGAGGCCAAAACACTTAACCAAACTTAATATATATTTTTTTTAATCAAAAGGTATCGCAAAAATCCAGTAGGAATATATGCTATTTAATTAATTTTTGATTCCAATTACAAAATACGAGCCCTTAAAGAAGACAGTTCTTTTATGATCTTTGGGGCAACTTTGGCAATTGTTGGGAGTTAACGTTATAAGTTATTTAAAAAAAGTTTTGTAATTATAATGAAATGTAAAAAAAAATAACAATAATTGTTTAAAAAGATATATTGATTAACTTAAATATTCGAGTAACTTACAAAGGACCGATTTAAAAAAATTTGACCATGTTTAATTTTTTTATTTTATATATCGTTATAGTAGGGTAGGTAGGAAAACTTTTTAATAATTACCATCAACCAACAAATACTTGCTAAAGTTGCTTGTACAACTATGAAAATTTGACAAATTTTATTGTCTATAGCCACTTTCGTGCTCGTTTCAATATCTTGAATATGAGTTGAGTGATTGACGTTCGAATTGGAAATTACTTGCCCTCATTTATAAATTGATAACCGATATAAGGATTTATAAAAAAATGTTTAAAAATCGTAAATTATCGAATTATGCGAGTAAAAAATGGCGTATTGTTGTGTGCGATCACTCAAGACGTTTTGCAAACACGGCATAATATGCCGAAAATCACTCGAGTGGATCGACAGTTAAATTGTAGTTAGATATTTCTTATATTTATTTTAAAATATTAATAAATAAAGTAGTTCACATAGACACTAGATATCTGCTACACCTTTTGATTTTTAAAAAAACTGAGTTTAGTTTAGTGTTTAGTTTAGTTTAGTTTAGTAGTATCGTGGCCTCAAATCCAAAAATAAGTTTTCTATGAAAAAGACCGACAAGCCATTCCTCTTAAATTATGCTACGAAAAGTCCTAAAGGCGTTAAATATTCAAATAAATAAATAAAATATGTGGCACAGAAAGACGCCGCACGACTGTAAACTTAACATACCTGGGAAGAGTAGTTGCATAATAGGTGTAGTCTTCTTACAATTATTACAACTGCATTTTAATTTCACATGTAATTGCAGTAATCATTTAGTAAAAATTTTATTTTTATTTATTTATCAATTTACGAACTGGCTGGCTTATGGAGCCCGCTAGTTCGTGAATAGATAATTGAATGAATGAATAGCTTTTATGTTTATACAACAACTACCTAGTATGTACATATAAACTTAACAATTTTATAAACAATTTTCTTCTTTACATCTTACCTACAAACTATCATGATTCCATTTGCTTTTTGATTGCTTTCGTATGTCAAATGGTGAAGGTTATATTATCGCTTTTACTATTCTTTACTTATAATCTTCACAATATTTTTTTGTATAAACTATGTAAAATATGTATGTAAAATGGCAGACCAAACGCCCTCGATTTAACAAGCCACGATAACCAGTCAAACGCTCTTTATTTTGTTAACATTACATATTCTTATTTTTGTACAACAGGTTTATACCTACAAATAATTATTGTATGCATTTACTATTTACTTGCTGTTATAATATGTCAAATGGATATGGTTATATGTATTATTACTGTTACTATTGTTAACTTACAATCTTCAGAATATTTTTTTTATGAACTATGTATGTAAAATCCCAATGGGCGTATAAATAAATAAATAAAAATAATTTTGTTTATTTATTGTATCCGATGGGGGAAGGCATCAGAGGAAGAAGATTTTTTTCACAAATGCTATGTTACGTTATCTATGGCGACACGCCACTGATCATACGCACAGCCACTGCACTATGTCCAGGAGCTGACGCAATCACCTGCTCTCGCAGCTTTCCAGCAGTAGATAAAGAATCACATACTTAGCATTATCATTTCCAGACGGCCCAGCGAAGTCTTTACGAAGAATGTTCGAGTGCTGAATAAATTCATTAGCACTTCTCAAGTTACGCATCGTCCAGAACCTTTCCGCCTTTACAAGACGCACGCGGTTCTATATAATCACAGCCGGTCATTAAGTGAGTATAAACTTAACTACCGTCCAAAGATATTAGAAGAACGAGATGTGCTATGCGCAGTTCGTACTGAGTGGAATTGTTTTGCCGAGTGTCGCCGGTTTTGTTCACCAATACTACTGCACACCTTCGCAAACGCTAAGGCATCGCTAAGGTATTCGCACTAATACATAGAACAGATTTCTGTGCGTACACGTCCCGATACCGTTCAAAGTACCCTAATTAGGTAGTACTCCGGCTACGGTCCGGCGGCCAACATAGCATATCTCGTTCTTCTAATATTTTTGCTACCGTCTGTGTGGGAAATTATATTTGCGTTTAGGCCTCGCGACATCTTGCGCTCATATCCACAACATCTCCAGCTCTTTCTTCATGCCGGAGCATCAGAAAGACCCATGGTCTTCACCACCAGTGATTTTGCTACTTTTGTCTGGTCTCCGCTTCTACGCCGTCGAGCTACCGACTTCATTGCCACAACCACTCTCCACGACAGTTCATCTCCGCTTCGTGTCAAGCATCGGCCTGAAAGATTGGCCACCGATCATTTCCACTACAACAACCACTATATTGGCTACTAATTAGGACTTCGTGTACTCGACTACTTGAACAAAGACACTGCGATACTGTTACCACATCTTTCATTCGTCTCTGCCTACCGTCACCCCTAAATCTGGTGACCCCGACGTGATTTAAACAGACCACCTAATAAAGACACGTCGATAATGCAACAACATCTTTTACTCGTCTCTGTTTACCTTCACCCTCAAATATCTATCTAACGCGTGACAGTTTTTTCTTACGAGAAAATGCTTTTGGTCAACAAAACGCAGCAGCCATAAAAAATATATATTTTATAATTGGAATTTTTTTTAATAATGATATAATTATTTATTCTGGTGTCCCCGATGAGACAAAAAAATATCTTCATATTATTTGACCTCCCATGATAAATAGTTAATCTATGGAAATAAAATAAATTCACCTGATCCTTTCACTCGTATCCTAGATGCGAATTGTAAAAAATGGAATTACTACGAAAAACAGCCAGTTCTTGTTGTCTAGATTACAGTTTTACGAAATTTATAAGGTTTCCAACGTTGAACACTTCCTACTGGTGCCAAGATAGGATCAAAACCCTACAAACACGCTAATAACACTATGTATTCACTTCAACGGGTAGTATAAAACCTCAGTTAATTTACTGCCTAATCAGATTGGCTACCGTTTGTTACAAATGCATTCAATTTCCACAGGTATATTTATAACGATAATTTTCTTACGTTATTTTAGTAACACAGAGTTCCCGTCTATATTAAAAAAACCGAATTATTTATCATTAGTTTAATATGACGGCCTTCGTAGTGGAGTGATTACGTTCCTTGGCTACCAATCCGGAGGTTTCAGGCTTAAATCCTGGTGTGTGAAAGAAAATGTATTTTTTTCACAATTTATTAATTTAAAATAATAATGTACGGTTTATTTGTGGCGTGTTCCAGAGTGGTATTTACTTTCATTATCACCGTAGTGAAAGAACAAAAATCAGCTTTAGAACTGGTGACTGCAATGGAACAAAAGGATTTTCCGGATGTGTTTCATTCTACTCCTTCATCTCCTAAAAACGATCCTCCGCGCAGAACCTACAAAAATGATATAGGGCCTGAGAAAAACTATTTTCTTTGGAGCCTCCTGTGTGGAGTTAATGTGGAAAAAAAAATTGAATAGCCACGAACTTCTTCCCTTCCTCTTCCCCATCTACTTCTCCTCCCCACTATCTTTAGCATCACAACTTACCCATATTTTGGGATGCCATAGTGTCTATAATAATGCTCCAGACGTTTGAGAGCAGCAAAAAATAAGAAGGAAACCTTCATTTTGCACGAAGAAAACTTACGGATATAAAAAAATTGATAATTTACTAAAAATCTGGTCAATTATTCGTATTTCTGTTAAAAAGGAGCACTTCAGGCCTTTAACTAATGAGTTGACAGATTTCATATGAAACTTTCAGAAGAACACGGATGTCTTATGAGATACAAATTCTAATATTGTCGCATTTCGTCATGGGATTTATCAGGAAAAGCGCAGCTATATGAATACGTGTTCTTATATGTTCTGAATTGACTAATATTAGATATCACGTTTTTAACAGGATTTTTATAAATCAGTCATACTCATTTTTCTCTGCGTGTCACCAGCGATGTAATTCGGTCGTATAAAAAAATGGTCAAGGGAAGAAAAGAGGAAATAACATAGGAGATAGACTGAGCATTAGGGTGAAAGTTGCCTGCAAATGATCCCTTTATATTGAAGTGGTGAGAAAAGGTGCACTTATCCCAGTCTTGGTTTTTTCTCCTTTCTCGTCTTTTCTGATGATTTGCTAATATCCGAGTATATTCAGTTCATGTTACGCGCTTTTTGTGCTGATTCAAAGAATTCCTTCTTCCATTCATCTATGTTTTGTCGCACAATACAAAATTAGAGTGGCAGACTAAAAATGAAAAGGATTGCCAACTTCTTGGAAAGCAATCACTTTGTGGTTTGACAATATATTACATTAAGTATGACATTTCCTATGAACTAATAATCTCAATGGTCTCAATTTCAGTATCCCAACTGGGAAATATCTTAAATTTCTAAGAAATGGATGGCGAAAGGAAATACACAGCAATAATATAATTGCTTCACCAGAATGATTATGATCACATAGATAACATATTATCGAAGAAGAAGATAATACTAATAAATCTAAACGAAACATGGAACAGAAAAGCTGTCTCAACTGGGAATAGAAATCAGGATTTCTTTCTTACCGGGACAGCTTCTTTAACCACTCTACTATTAGGACGCAAATATGCTCATGAAACTTCATTATCTAGCGAAATGCTTCTTAAAGGCGAAATACAACTTAATTTCGTATTTTCTGTTAAGACGACTTTAAGGATGACCCGAAAAAAGTATTAGTTTCATTGTTTGAGCGATGTCTTCATCTGGCGTCTCTACTTTTTTTAATTCATAGTGCCTAATATTACACTGGTTTTCATTTTCCTTAATTTGCTCTTTATGTCCAAACCAAAAGGATCCATTTTTAATTTGTTTCCTTCGCTATAAGATTAGCCTTGCAATTTTACCTAATCAGGCGTAGTTTTCACTCAAATTTCTCAAGAAATCTCATTATTACAGCATTTTAAAAAGAAAATAATTAAATATTTCTGTTTGTTCAGTACCTCCAAGTATTAAATATCTCTATAAGTACATTAAGCTTTAGGCGAAACGTTAATAAATTGGAGGTTATTAATATTCACAATGTGTATTGTTAGCACTTCACGATTCTCAATCAAGTATAACCATCGTAGAACAATGAAAGCGTTGTAATATTTGCTGCATTGTTCCATGAATTTGGGCTGTTATTTGCGGGTTTTCATCGTTTTCAATGATCTTTGAATCCAAATCAACGCCATGAATAATGTTATATTAGTATCATGCCCATTGCCCACGTATTAGGATATTTCAAGAACCGATTATCATTGGAGTGAGGTTGTAAAGGTAAGTATAAGTATAGGATTTCAACTGTCTGTTTCAATGTTTTCGCCAATCTAAGGTTTTAACTTCTAATAACTCATAGTCATTGGCAAATTGTTTGGTAAGAGAAGCAAAGGAAGGTCACCAATTCGCTGAAGTCACTAAGTATTACTGACGTCCGGTACGTCGGTGTCCTTGGCTCTCTACGCAGCGCATAACCGCGAGGAGTGTACGAGCCTTGTCCACCATGAAACTTGGAAGTGGGAGTCAAGATCCCCACCAATGAGAAACCGACTAAACTAGTCGAACGATGGCTACCCATATTTAGGTTTCATTGTCCTAGGCCTTGAGCAATGGCTGCCTAAATTTAGCTGGACGATTTTTCGGCTTTTTATCAATTTATGTTAAAATTTCGGAAAACAGCTAAATTATAAAACCTAAAAACATTTGATAAGCGATGAAATATAGTACATTCATTGGCTTTAAGCCACAGTAAGC
This sequence comes from Hesperophylax magnus, assembly GCA_026573805.1. Lineage (NCBI taxonomy): Eukaryota > Metazoa > Arthropoda > Insecta > Trichoptera > Limnephilidae > Hesperophylax > Hesperophylax magnus. The sequence continues at coordinate 2,268,373 of JAIUSX010000036.1, forward strand.
AACTTACAGGATTACAGTTTATTATACAAAACCGAATGCACGGAAATACTCATCGTTCAAGGCATTTATTTTATGTATTGCTCGAGTGGTTTATGAGAAAATAAGGTTAAGGCAGTTACTATTATACTAAAAAATGGTAAGATGTAAACAGCACTTTGTGTGTACTGCGAGCCAATAGGTGTCCGCTCCGGGTTGACTTACCTGCGGACCAATGAGATTGGCGTCTAAACCTGTTAATTTGACTATGCCTTGTTTAGACTTAGTTTGTGAGAGTTTGGTAGTAGATATCACGAAATAAAGAACACAGATGAAACGGCCGGACTCTCCTTAGATTATCGACCTTTGTTGAGAAATAAGTAAAGTATTTAAGATAACTTTGAAAGTTGCTGGGCGTTGACTTAATTTCCTTACTTTAAGGCTGGCCGCATACATACGTTTTTCGTATTCGATTTCCGAATTCGTTTTCCGTATTTGGACATCCGAATGCACGGAATCAGTAGAAAATACATTAACTGCCGCACATGTTCGTTTTAGTTCCGAACGGAACAAATTCCTTACGCACGTTCCGAATGCGAGCCGGCGCGTTCGGAGAAACCGAATGGAAAAAACCTAATGACGTCATGTGGAACGCAGCTATTGCATACAGTTTGTTTGTGCCGACGCAAACGTACGGAAATCTCCGTTCGTAATTCAGTGTTGCCAACGGATCTTGACCTAATATCGCCGTTTCTCATACATAAGGTAGCGTAAAGTAGCCGAATTTGCTGTTAGGTGGGACATGTTTAAAATTGATGTTTTTACGTGAAAATAAAAATTTGGTGGGGGGGGGGGTGGCTAGAGAATTTCAAGAAAATATAAAATTTGTCCCCAGAAAAATAAATTTCATGGGGGGGTATGGCTAGAGAATTTCGGGACATGTTTAAAATTGATGTTTTTGAAGTAGCTTAATTGGCGACCAGTCGCCTTTTAAATTTTTTCGGCACCGATTCTCGCTCTGAGTAGCCTAAATGGCGATATATCGCCCTTGTTGGCAACACTGGTACTGACGTTTATACATTCCGAATGAAGAAAAACGAACGTTTGCGCTAGTCTCACGGAATTCCGAATACGGAAAACGAATTCGGAAATCGAATACGGAAAACGTATGTATGCGGCCAGCCTTAATAAACATGCTGGCAGAAATTAGTATGGGTCGGGTGAGGGATCATGAAGAATATTCTATTTATACATTCTGAATATTTTTGTCATCAGCTTACGTGATTTTGGCCGATGATACAACACGCAACACATTCGCACACCACTAAACAGTGCGTAGACCAGCCACTCCGCCGGAACAAGGAGTGGGGAGTTCGAAATAAAAACAGGTGCGCCGCCCTTTGCAAACCAGTCTCAACTCTCAGTCTCGCACTCTACTCCATTCTCGCCAACTGCTATCTTCACGAGTCTACGCCTTGCCGACTTCTTTTTGTCTCCTTCTTCCCTGGGTCTTGTTTGATTCTGGACTACCTTGGACTCCGAATTATCTTGGCCACGGCTACCCGACTGTAGCAACAAACTTGCTCTCCAGGTCCAGTCCAATTATAAAAACGGACGTAGTGGCTATCCCAGGTTTGACCGGTACCCTATGTTACAGTCTATGTGGAAGACAAGACGCTTCTTACAGTAATCAAAATGTTTTCATTTCTCTACACGCCGGAAAGACCGACGCGGCAGCAAGTCTTCAACAAAGTACCGAGACACGACCATTATCTGATTTCAACATTATTATTATTACCATCAGGTAAACCCAGGACCTTCGTATAAGTGTACAAAAAAAAACTATGAAAAAAAACGGAGGTTGAAAATTTAAAAAATAGTTCCAGGAGGGGCATACAATATCGTAATTATTCTCCACACCCTAACAGCTAGACGTAACTTGTAATGAAAATTGAGTTCAGACACCAATTAAGATTTCAGGCAGTAATTACTATGACGCCGAGCGGTTAAATCGCCTCCGACTAACTACGTCATGAATACGTTAGTGACTGCTATATTAGTCCGTGTCCATTTGGCTACACAATGCTATCGCTACTAATAGGAGACGGTGCTTACTGTAACAGTTACTTTGAAAGCACGGAGTTTCATAGCACGTAGACATGAGAGATTGAAAGAGATAATATGTACGGTTTAAACCAAATTAGAATATGTTTGATTTATTTATGTGTGCTACTAAAACTCACTCCAAGGCAATAAAAAATTCCACTTCACTTATAGTTTTTGAGTCGATATTGATGATATTTTAACATGATTTATAGCATTTGAGTCGATCCTGATGATCTTTCATAACTGTGTATACTTTCTACGAAGTTTTATTACATATCTTCAGGGATAACTTTATAAATGTTGGTATCTCGATAAACGATTTTTTTATTACCCTATTACTACTGTAACCAAGGTATTTTAGAATCCCAAAATAATAAAAAAATATTTGGTCAACGCAAAACATAGAACCAAATGGTCTGAATATTAGTAAAATTTTGACTTATAAAGCCAACCAACTTTTTCACAATTCAAGGTGTGGTCATACCTAATTCATACCTACAACTTATTATACTGTCTTATATTCAATTAAAAATAAAAATAAAATGATACAATTCTCATTTTCGGAATAGTGTTTTATCTTTTTTACACTAACTCTATACAGTAGGCCCTGAAGAAAATAATTATTTGCCTGAGAGCCTTCGTCATCTTTGGTGATGCTGCGTGGTGAATCTTTTTGAGGACATGAAGAAGTAAACTTGAAGAGACCCATGTTGAAGAAGGGAGAAAATACAGACATGAAAATCATTCTACAACCAAGCTGTTAAAGTCAAGAACGAATTGTGGAAATGACGTGTTCACATGTAACAAAAAATGTTTACTGTGTATAAATGGTAGGCGCGCGTTTGGCGTGTTTTCCGACTACACATCGGTGTCGAAGGGATCAGTTACGTTAATTCCTCGGAGAATCTTCCATTGAAATACCGGTTGAACAAGGACAGAATTCCCACCATACGCGACGTACGCGCCTGTGCTCTAAGGATTGCAAACTATTTGTTAAGACAGGATCGTTAAGTTAGGTTCTCAATAACAATCGTAAACAATAAACTATGTAGTTACCCTTCCATTTTTAAATATGTAATTTATGCATCTCTCCCTCTAACCTAAATCATATATTATTATGTGGATTTAATTGTTGTTTTGATTTTCAGCTCACTAGTTAAAAATACAATTACAAAGGACCGTGAGGTAAATACAAAATTTTGTTGATGCAGTGCATTTTTAAAATTCCAGTAAGTTTCACTGTTAGTAGGTAGGTCCCTGTTGAAATGCAGTGAATAGTGTTGGTGAAAAGCGATTGGAAAATAATGCAGTTTAAACATCAACTCCCGTGTAATATTGTGAATTGTATGCGTCAATTTGCAGCCAAAATGTGACGTTAATTCATCGCGTTCGGCGTGAGCTGATTGAGAGTGGGGGTGAGGGCCGTGAGGTGTGATATCGTAAAATGTGCAACAACCGAACTAAAAGCTACAAGCAATTTCTTGATAATTAAATTATTTGTTTGCTTGTCGGGACTCCATTGAAGTCCGAGTCAATTTAGCTTCCTAGAAACTGGGCGTCTTGTGTAGTGCCTGCATTCTTAAATAGTGACCATCTGCTAACCCTGTACAAATCTTAAGTACGCCAAAGAATTGAATTTGTAGCCACCTTTGGGCTGGAGCCCCAAAATACTTGATGAACCTACTTAATTCTGTGTAAAGGAGGGCAGTCAAACTGATCATGACAATCCTTTGCTAACATATCCATTGCCATCTCTTATACACGGACTCAATAAATACAAACTGAGTCTGCTCTACAGGTATTTTATTGGAGCCAACTCAAAAGAGCTAGCAGCATTTATCTACTCTGCACTGGTGCATTTGCGTGAAACTCGACACGAGCGGTACGCCCATCCACAGTTGATGCTGGCTTCATGAATATGAGTTGTATCTTCTAATTGTTATGTGGAACGAGCTACCGGAATATTGTTCCCCTCCGTCATATAAGTGGGACCTCTTAAAGACCTGCATTAATAAATCCTTCCTACAGCCCTACAATCAAAAATTTGACAAAGCAGCAACAAGGTGAGCTATGGCAAAAAATATTATGCCATTGTTTTTTTTTATTTACTTTTTAACTCCCATTTGATATTTGTGAGGTCGGCTTTAAAATAATTGAAAAAGAATATTTTTAATAAATTTCATTTTAGAAAATTTCATTATTAAAGGTGCCTAAACTCGAAAAACGACTTTACTACCATGCATTTTGCTAATTTTATGTAATGTAGAATTTAAAGGTAAATGCAACTATTATTGTCTAGCAACCTAACATTATTATCTCGAGCTAGGGTATTAATTAATTTTATTTATTTTAATTTTTTTATTAATAATTTTATTTTCCGTAAGAAGTCGGGCACGTTCAAAATAGACAAGGCACAATCAATTGAATTAGATTATGTGTGCCAAGAGAATGTTGCTCCATACTCTCTGCCTATCATAAGAAGAAAATAACTTTCATAATAATGTTTTATCTCGTTGTATAATCTGTTTTAAATTTGTTTGTACGTTCCGTTTTCAGTAGGGGTAACTTTGACTAGATAGTTAACTGATTTGCGTTTTGGAAAATCTATTGCATCCACTTTATAATTCAAGCTAGCTTTATTATGACTATATATATGGCTAACAGTTACATGACTGAAATTTTCATTATTATGGGACCTACTTGCCTGAAGAAAACAAAAAATAAAATTGTCTTTGAGATAGTGTCGTTTCTTCGCATAAATTGTATAATTCATTATTTAAAACATTTTTTTATTATTATATATAAATGAAACACATTGTTTACACCACATATAATTAACAATAATCTACATGTTATAAAGCGAATTGCTTCTTCATCAGGATAATTAAATTGAATGAATTTACAAATAGATAAATATAGACAAATAAGTGCTTAAAGACAAAGATATCATAATGAAAAGTGATCAATAAGTTATTATAGTAAAAATTAAAATACATTTTTTTATTAAATTTATTTTTTATTTTTTTATTTTATTTTTTATTTTTTATATATTCAATAATATTGTTATTGGGTTTATAAAAACAGTTAATTTTTAAACAAGTTCTGCTGTGTAATTATTATTACGCGTGACAGCTGTTTCGCCTTCTGAAGGCATTATCAAACTGTGGGTAGGATACTTACAGACGATACATTTACCATAGTAGACGATACTTGTTTAAAAATAAACTGTTTTTATAAACCCAATAACAATATTATTGAATATATAAAAAAATAAAAAATAAAATGGAGTTCTACAAATTAAACTTAATAACAATAAATTAAAATACATTTTTATTATCACAATTAAATGTATTTTAATAATCATTACATAAATGTATGCAGCAATTTTTATTATTATAAAAAAACATTTATATATAAATCAAAAACTTTTATAATTTAACATAATATATCAAGAAGTGATTAAGATGTACAAATAACTAAAATTAAAATTAAAAATACTATCAATTTAGGTACCAATGCCAAGGTAAATTTAAAAGATGGCTATTTATTTAAATTTTTTGGTTTTTATATTAAATTTACTATTAACACTTTTTCTCGTTTCTAAAATTTCGACATATGTATATAAAATCTGTTTATCTATCTATATATAAAGATATTTTTTTTTACTTAAAATATCATATGGCTTATAATTAAATATGGAAGTATTTAAGTATCTACCTACAAATCTTATGATTTCAGTGGAAATTTTGGTTTTAATTTATTAATTAAGATAAAATTACGAACGTACTTCTTCGGAAATGAGATTACTGTTCACAGAACTAGTAGAATCATATTACATAATATATATTATACTTCTATTCATCCAGGTTTCGAAGTATGTCGGTACGTTCTTGTTTCTGATAAATATAATCATGCAAATTTTAGTCCTTAATAATTCAAAACATAAAGTTGGAACAAGGTTGGAACAGAGTTATTGCTGGCTTTAAAATTTGTTTTACTTCCAATAATTCCGATGGAACTGAAAGGTTAGACAAAATACTGTCAAAGTATCATATTATCATGTAACGTTTTCTGCATCCTAGGAATAAATTAACTTTTCAACTGATGAAAAACAATTAATGTAAATATTTTGTAAATTACGTTTCTCTATCGAAACGGTCCGTATGTGTGACCACCGTAACACACTTTATCATTACCAAACATATATATTTTGAACAAAATTGAGTTTTTGTGGTAGGAAGTATGTTTAATATTGAAACAGGTTTCTCATATTCTATATGTCAAGGTCCTGTTCAAAATATTGTCATCTCGTTGAAGAAAGAGGATGAAAAAAAAGGGAAAAAAGGAGAATGAAGACAAAACTACCTACTTACGCCAGTGATATGATGACATGTCATCTGTTTTTATTTGTATTATCGATATTGTCATCGTTGTTGCATCTTACATTGCTGCTTGTCGGGGTCATTAAATTGTGTAATTCCATCCCCAAATGCAATCTCGTCACATGGTGAAATTGAATGAAACATAGTGAGTCGTGTAGTGGGAAATATAATAAGCATTATAATTATATGATGTGTACACCTATAAAATTTAAGATTTGATTTTTTTTTATTTCTTACTAAAGCAATCCCGATGAGTTACAAAACTCATTGTGGGACGAGAGGAACTTACAATATATATGTGAGAGTTAATAGGTACAATTTTACATTGGTATTTTGATATCAAAATAATATGTTATACATGCGATGGGCATTATCATGAAACTAACAGCATCAAAAGGTAAGGCTTCTCTTCATTTGCACAGTGATTTTAACTCGTTGTAATGATCTTATATTTATTTATATATACTTGCATTGCAAGCGATGAAAATGTTAAAACCTGGACAAATGAAGTGTTGATGCATGAAATTTAATAAATTATAACTGATTGCAATAGCTAGATATAGTCAAACGAAGCTAGGCCAGTTCACAATAACTTATTATTAAGTCCTGATTTCAACTCTATAAGTCATGCATTGGACTGACAAATATAGGATGTAAGTTAAATGAATGCAGAATTTAAAGCATATTCGAATGTACGCATGGTGAGAAATGAAGAGAATCCTTGGATAACAAGGCGAATAAGCAAAGCAAGAGAAAGGTTGTAAAGTACCTGGTTATTGGCTAAATTCATTTCAAGCAGCCAAGCCACGAGAATAAAGCGCGCTTATGGCGTAGTCTATCACAGGCATAATGGTCTTTCACTGAGGCGATATTGAAAGTACCTATCACTCTTAAGCGGGAGGGTGGCTTGGCTTTGATTTTAACACAAATGCAAGAAGGGCACTGTTTACATTACATTTCGATTTTTTTATTGAAGCCGGGCAACGCTGAGAACTTCAGACTATTGTGAAATAAAATAATGTAAAACAATAAAATAAAATTTACTTCGCCACACCGGGATTTGAAACCGCGACCTCCTAATTTGTATCCCAGGATCGTAAATTATAACCACTCAATTATATTTTAATCCAAGGAAGTGTCATAATAACAAAAATAATTAAAAATAGAATTCACTATTCAAGGGGCACATAAAAAATGTTAGCATCTCATCAAAATAACATAACTGTTTAACGATGATGGGATTCCGGACAACTAGGTGTAAATATTTCATAGCCCAGGTAGAACCCGTGTACTTCACCAAAGCGGGTCAGTTAAAAAGTTAGTGAAACGCGTTTTCGCTACAATGAAATAATAAGGTATTCCTTAATTCTTAATGGTGGCATAGGGTTCATGGTTTGTAATACTTTAAACCATTGAAAAAAAACTGTAGATGATCTGTGAAAGTGTAATACAATAAAAGAATAAGCGAAATAAATTGATCTCACGAAGGTAGGTAAGGTAATTTCGCACTACAATAATGGTCCATGGTCCTACATCACTAGCGATGGGTCAAATCTATTTATGCATGTCGTGTCATGGTCATAGCCATAATGGTCGTAAAAATAAGATGCTAGGTAATTACTAGGTGTAGCTGCATATGTTCAATTCCATGTGTCCATTATTATATTCCATTCCAGCGCCGTCGACGTCTCTGAGTATGACGTATTAACAATTAATTCCTGGATAATTTTAATGTCGAGGTTTATCTAAAATATTTCTGAATATTTCTTTATTGTGAGTCGTAAAAATACGGCTCATTAAAAAGAGCTAGCTCAGTTGTGTGGCTCGTTCATGAACGACTCGTCGCTATACGCCATAATCATTAATGGTCCAAACACCCATGCAAACGAAAACATCGATATTTGAAACATGAGCGGAATCTTGTCAACAGTTTACGCTCTGAATGCAGAGCATAGATTTTATGATATTGTTATGGTTGGGAACATCCAGCCAGTGCGGATGACATATTGCACATAATCTCATCAGCTGCTAACATTTCTCTCAATGATGTTCGTTTATCGATGTATTAATGAAATATTAGATTGAGTATAATGTCATAGTTGTGTACTTCATAACACAAGTACGTAGTTCGTTGATAAATTTTATTTTACGGATTTCAACAATACATAGAACAAAAACTCTTTTTTTAAATCATTTTTCAGTCCTTCTAAGGCTAATATTAGGAAAAAATATTTTTCGGACTTACTTTAGAGGCTATAACGATTTTATTCAATTTATGACCTACAGAGTCTAGATCTGTCAAAACTAAAACCAGTAAAATATGTTTCAATTACTTATTTGCGAGATTTTTATAAAATACATAATATATTCGAAAGATGACTTTATTTTGAAGGTGGCAGGCATCTCATTATACATTTACATGCTTATATAGAATATACCTAACAAACTGTTTCGTTGCTCTCTGTATTTAAATTATTTTGTGTGTTTTTTTGCATTTCATGTAATATAATAAAATTAATATTAGTATAATAATATTCTTCTGTGTGGGTTATAAATGATTTAAATAACAAATTTAACAATGTGATTACTGTTCCACTAAATCATTATTTGCATCATGCGTTTATAAAAGCTTGTATGGGCGTAAAATAATAAAAAATAAAAATCAATAAAGAAGAGTGTCTGTGGCGGGAGGCGTGAGTTTATTTAATGAAGCTAGTCTCATCTATATCAATGCTGGTTTTATGCAAATCCTCTGGGATGACGCGGTGACATAAACATTATAACAAACCTGACAACAAGCGTAATGTAAAAAATATAAGGAACTGCGTGCGCAGAGGGATGGGGTGAGAGGAATAGCGGACGTGAACGGGTTGGTTAATTTTATGTTTCAATGCGAATGCTTTGACAACAACAATTTTTATTGTTTTTTTTTGTGCTATGGCTCGTAAAAAAACGTTGAAGTAAATTTAACAGATTTGAAATTGTGATGAGTTTTACAGAATTTCAACCAAATATTTTCAGTTTTTGGCGATTTGTTGTGCGAGTACATTTGGCACATTTATTTGAGACTTTTTCTCAAACTTACAGCTCAGCAACCAGAGTATGAATTTTTTTAGGAAAACTTGATTTCAATCGAATATTTTAAAGCTCTTAATCACAAAAAAAAACGAAAAGTAACTCTGTTGACTTCACAAGAAAGGTTAATGTATTGTCTTACATCAGGAAAGAGGATAAAATAGTAGAAATGGTATGGGTTAGTGACAATAGCATCACTAATAAGATGTTTTTCTAAACATGAGGTGTTTGGTTTTGAAATAATAATATGCATAGTTTCTACTGGAATGTTATTTATCTAGTTCCTACCTATCTCCAACCATCACCTTGTTCGAAAAGGATTTGAAAATTAGAACAATGAGAACAACACTTTGCAAATTTCGAGTGCATTTGTTTGGAAAAGAGAGAAAAAGAATTGATCTATTGGAAGCAAGTCATTGATGTATATCGTGTGTATAATCTTTGAAACGAAAAAATTAAACTATATTGAAAGTGCTTATACATTCGTTCTGTTGCGGCCACAATTATTACCTCGAGGTATCGCGGTTGAACTCGTGTGATTGTGTTGTGCTTGAATGAACTATATTGTGTTGTGTGCTTCTTCGTGGTGAGTAATTGGTCTCTTTTTTTTTCTTTCTTTCGTACCTAGTTTCATTTCTACACGTATGATCACCCAATTCCAACAGACATAATTAATTTCGTTTTGTTTCAAATTAATTTACAGTCCATTATTCATGTTAATCTGAAACTATAATTCGGAAGCAGTTTTGGATGCGACAGGAGGTATTTAAAAATTAATCCATTTCACATTACCTCACAATGTCGCATTTGTTTTGATAGTATACGAATTGAACTGAACGAATTTTTTTTGAAATATAAAACAGACATCAAGTCTTGGATCATCAGCCAAGACAGATCCATGATCAAAAATTTTATAAAAATCCCTACATAAGTATGTACTCCAACTAGATGCTGATTAACAAATTTATCATTTATTATTATTATTTATTATTTTTTATCTATTTCACAATTTCATTTAGTGTAATGAAATATTTTATGTATCAAAAAATATGTAAACATTAATTCATGTATCAAATACGTCTGTCTCGACACAGGTTTATCCTAGTGAGACAGACATCGAAAAAAAAACCTGTAAAAAAACTTTATATTGATAATAAAAATAAAAAAAAAATACAAAAATTAAAATTTTTATTTACACGTTCCGTCACTGTGATAATACATTCGTATTTTACTAAAAGTTTATTAGGAAACCCATCAATTCATCCGTTGAGAGCCTGCAATCCCGTATTTAACCAGATAACGAATATTAAAATACGAATATTTGAAGAGAACTTTAATAAATTAGCAATATTCATGTTAGTAATTTTTCTCTATGTGCAGTCAATGGGTTAGGATAGGTTAGGTCAGGTTATGTAAGTTTATGTCGAATAAGTTAGATTAGGTAGGGTTTGAACAAACAAAATGACTGAAATGGTATGTGTTTTGTAAATACACTACCGAGGTGCAGGTTTTAGGATGAAGACTGCTCGGACGAATTGTCAACCTCCGATAAGAGATAAAAAGTGAGGTTATATTTTATTCCACAAAAAGGAACAAATATTTAAAGTAAAAAGCGCGCCCGTCAGGTCATTTCCCCCCAGAAAATGGCGCTACAGAAATGAACCAATCATATTTCATAACTTGCTCGATGGAACGACTCCGAATTCAATATAATGACGCCTGTAGAATCATATTTGGATAACGAAGATACAGTAGCGCATCGACAATGTTCACAGAATTAGGACTACATGGATTTGCCGGCCTGATGAGACACCGGGTCACTGGAGCCAGGATACGGCTAATGGCCTCCGCCAACCGCAGCTACCGCAACCACCGCTAATGGTGACCGCAGCCTACCAGGACCAAGCGCCACTCCTGAGTGAGCGCTGGGCCCAAGCTCACTCAAGACCACGCCCTGCATAGTTGTCCTTATTTGTTAATTTATTGTATGTATTATACAAAAAAAAAAATATATATAAAATAATGAATATCTATATGGGACGTGTGGGATTGCACTAACCTCCCCACATTCTGGAATAAAATTAAGTAGATTATTAATTATTATTATTATTATTGATCGTTGTAGTGATTTATTTTTGGAATTGCTATTGCTAGCATTATTGCTGTGTTGCGCTACCTCATTTTTCAGCCAACATTTCGGATATTATTACAGTGTTCATCATCAGGTCGAATGTGATGATGGACACGGTAATGCTGTCCGAAACGTTGGCTAACGAAGAATACTTTTGGCCGTGAAAATCCCAAATCATATCATTATTAATCATCATTGAGTAAGATGTGAAGGTAAATACCTACCTATTTAAAAACCAATATATGAAACCGCAAAAGAGTCCCAACCCTCTGGAGCCAGTGAAACTATAGAATCCCCAATTGGGGATGGGGTTTTGCAGGCTTAAGGTAGTGGGGAGGGGAAGAAGATGGGGAAGAGGAAGGTGGGGAAGTATCTGGCTATTCAGATCTGGTCACCATATATAGCTTAACCCATTTCAAGCAAAGTTTTAACTTGAATGGTGGGCTGATGGTTTCTGAATGCTCCAGGGCGATACTGAGAGTATCTTCCACTTTGGAACGTGCCGCAAATACACTATGTATATTTTATTTTGAATTAGTAATTGTTATTAACTCAAATTAATAAAATCAAATTTACTTGCGCAAGCGGGATTTGAACCCGCTCCTCCAGCTTGCTAGTCAAGAGCCTTACCCCTAGACCACGGAGGCCATACACTTGATTGATTCAACACGACGATTCAACTCAATCACATTTAAAACAATTATACTATAACTAAACCATTAAAACGGCTACCATATTTATCCGGAACCGGAACGTGAATTTACAGAAAGACGAAATGCAAAATGCTCGAGTAGTCGGCTTCAAAACAGGACTTTGAATCCTGTCCCTTTTACCTAAGAAACTGATCATATACCTAACAGTACTTAACACATCTATGTTTGAAAATAGTTCTTGTTTGAGATATTACATTCAAATAGTAGATTTTACCCAAGAATTGTTTTTAATCTTCACAAAATTTTCTTTACAGCTTCCCTTAACGAATCATCTCTAGGGAATCATTTGTTTGAATATTATTTATTGTTCGCAGAAAATATCAATCAATCAAAATAATAAGGAATAAATATCGTATTTCCAAAATAATTGTATTTTTGATGAAATCAAAATAAACAAAGTATTAGGTTACATTAACGTTCGAATTACAAGTTTATTTGCTTGCAAATTTAAAAAAATATATACATATTGCTTATGTTACCATTCATAACTGTTATATTTCTGGGATATTTTCACAATCTCTCTGAATCAATAAAACTCCGGCTTCAACAAAACACTTTTACTGTGATAGGTTGACAATGGCTATTATATATTAATTATAGCAGGCGATTGGAGTAATCGACTTATTTATTATTATTTTACTCTCGACAAATAAAGCATCTATGGGTAACCTTATCGACTAATCTAGTGCCATCTATTGGTGAGCTCATTCAATAAAATCAAGAATATTACAATAACTAATTTGGAAAAATATTCCGAAGTTGAGAGAATCGACTTGCATAAGGAATCATTAGTTTTGATGAAAATTTCTATCAAAAAAGTTAGCGTGAAAATAACGTCAGTGGATGCCATCTGTTGACGAAGCCGAGAAGTCAAACTTGTCTAATATCGCAACTTGTTAAGTTTTTGGTCAAAGGAAAACTTTTCACGAAGAGCAGAGAACAAAATATATCAAATTATCAATTTTGAGGGGTGATTGAGCTTGGTTTTTTAAAGCATGTTTAGAAATAATATTTAACAAGATAAAAAAATATATTTTCCAATGTTGGCGATTCTTTTGCGTATACTTATTTTTTCTGACATGTTGGAATGACTAAAACAATTTTATTAACTCTTCATAGATATCGTTTCACAGATAATCAGTTCTCACAACCACAAACACACTCACACATAAACACACATTTTTGCACTACACAGTTCACACGTCACTCGGTAATTAATGAATTAAATGTACCTAGCACTAATAACGTATTATCATAGGTACCCAATACGAAATATTTATAACGGTAAATTGTTTCATCACTGTAACCAACGTACTGTTTATTTTCAAGAACTAATGGTAAGTAATTTAATACATAATGAGGGAAAAGTTTATTTTATTGTTATTTATGTATTACCATTTAATTTTGGCATTGAAGATGTTTATTTTATTTTCATTTATTACTTTACTAACGTCTTTTTCGGGGCTTTTACAAGTGAACCGTAAAAATGATAAATTAATTAATAAGTACATATTAATTATACATAAATAAAATGTATCAGTAACAATTTTTTGTATCTGTTAAGTGATAAATTATTTATGTCCACTGATTCGCTACAATAATTTCCCTCCATAGGTATTCTGGGTAATGATGAATAAATGTGGTAGTTTATACCAGAAATTCTGCTCTGAAATAAACCTCGACTTCTAGTATTACGTTGTGGAATCCGAATGCTTATCAATGCAAACAAATCTGGAATTTTAGAATTCTAGAAAGTCATTGAAAATTCTTCTGTCAGACAATTTAGAAAAAAATAGACCCAGCACATTTGCTTAGTCCTCCTCACTAGGAGAAATTCAGAGCTTTTGTCCAACGGTATTTACTTTGTCTATTTTTTATGTTTATGTGAGGAGTTAGCTAATTATATAAGCTTTAAAACCACCCAAGAGCATTGCAATATCCAGGATGCTATCGAAGATAGCAACAAATCGACAACAGTTGAAAATAACATAAATAGTACAATACAGTTGCATTTTATTTATTTTTTACAATTTATAACTTTTTATTTTTCGGAATAACTTTATTGAGTAAAACCTCAAATTGTAATATTTAATTATTGAAGACAATATTAGCAATTTCTAAACGAAGATCTAAAACAAAAAAAAATCAGAAAAGGATACGGTAATATTGTCTTCAATAATTAAATTTATAACTTTCATCTCGCTAGCGCAAGAATAAGATTTATATCTTAAATAAAACGGGTATATTATCTGAGCTCATGCTTAAATCCTTTTATAGACTGGGAATCTACTTTACACTATGTATTTACTTTTGAATAAACCCGTAAGATTTTTTAAAAAGATAATTTAATGTTATGTATGTACGCGGAATTAGAAACATAAATAGTATTATCACCGTATTAAGCTTATTAAGTTCTTACAATTTAATTCCGCGCCTAATTTAAATTTTACAGAATTTTCACATTAAATCGTCAGCGGCAAATGAAATTATCCCAGTAGGGAAAGCTCCTAGTAAAAAACTCAATTTACCTTTAAGTTCTTCCACTTTATACGGTTTTAAAAATTCATTATTTTAACTACACCCCTGGGTTGTTTTCAGGCCATAATAGCACCAACATTTGAATGGTGGCAGTGAAAACTTAATATCGCGGAAAACAAATTACCCTTCGTAAGTTTGCTAATAGAAGTTTTATTAATGGCGGTGTTACTCGCATATCTTGTAGAATTACCTAGTGGTAATTTCAAATATTAATAATACCGGAGACTTGGCTTTAGAAAGTTCTGCATTTGAGAATGATTTTTTATTATAACTCATTTTAATGAGTATTTCTCTGGACGAAGACTACAACGGAGTACATAGCAGTGAGGAATGGAACTAGCAGAGGAAAGATAAAAGTAGAGTGAATGCTGTAGAAATTTGATCTCTGAGGCGTATGCGTGATCCGATTTCATTAAAAATTGTTAAAATAAAGATAAAAATTACCTGGTTTCGAATAACGTGACAATATTTGAAAATCTCCAACTACTACCACAGTAAGCGGAAAATGTTGCTTGTGTTGTGATGGAGGACTTAGCCAGTCGAAGAATTGAACACACTACGCCTGGTTGGGATCCAAACGCGTGCCAATTCAGCCACTGACCGGTTATATAGTGATATTATTTATGAAATAATAAAACAGTTTTATATATATATATATATTTATATATGTGATGCAAAAGAGTCTCAACTGTTCCCAAACGTTCTCAATTGAGATCTGCTGTGATACTAAATGTATTGGGGAGGGAAAATAAATGGGGAAAAGAGAGATGGAGAAGTACCTGACTATTCAGATCCTGTCAACAAGCAAGTATCTACTATCACTTCACTATGTGTGTCGCATCACTAATGTAGAGGCAGTAGGTAGCGATAATTATACGGGGCGTTAAGGAACGTACTTGACTTACTTACCAGTGATTCCTGTCATTATTTGGATTAAAAAAAAAACATTGTAGTTTTTGGTGACTTTTTTCGTGTTATTTTTACTCTTCAAAACCAAAAAAAAAATCTCCCACATATCATCGGTGGTCACTAAGCTGAGTAACCGCCTAACTCGTCACCCGATAACCTGTCCAAAACCTACTAATTTTTAATTTGAAAAAAAAAACATCTAATATGGTAACGGAGACAGAAATTTGTTAACATTTTTTAGTTCTAATGTTCTAAGTTCAGGAATCGCTGGCTAAAGTAAGTCAAGTACGTCCCTTAACAGCTTGTATTATTATACGAGTGTGTTGTCTATTTTTGAAAAAAAGTCCGAATTGAAAAAGTATTATAAAACGGTTATCAGTGTTTTATGTAATACTAAAATAAATAATGAACGAATATGCTGCAAATATACGACATGTTATTTAAATTCATTTATTATTCATTAAATTTGTTTTCACACGTCATTATTTCCAATTAATATATAATATATTCTTATGGGAAAATAGAGAAAATGAATCTAATAATATAAAATTAAAATGTATCCAGGTTAGCTCGTTCTATCGATGACGTTGTCAAAACCGAAATGTTTCAGTGTAATATCAATAGAATTCCTTTTCCAAAGGAAATTGAAACTTCACTCCGATGTAATGTATCGGTTTCCCTTTTCAAAGACTTCCCATAAAAAAGAAAATGATTTATTTTATAGCGAGGAGAACCATTATTGACTTTGGTTTTAATCATTATTTTTTCAGCACTTAAATAAATAACACTTGAATCATTTGGACATTTTGCTTTTCTTTCAAATTAACAAATAACTATTCTTGACAAATAACTGACCATCATACGACGTCCCTACATACGCAGGCAGAGAGGATGGACTGCCACACAACTTTGCATCTTTCACATTCATATACCATTACGGGATTATTTTTCCAATTTCATAACTATTTGTTTTAAAGAAAGAAAAACAATTCCCTGTTACGAATAACCTGAAAATATTTGAAAATCTTCTGATACAACCACAGTAAGCGGAAAATGTTGCTTGTGTTGTGATGGAGGACTTAGCCAGTCGAGGAATTGAACACACTACGCCTGAGTGGGACTCAATCGCCATGCCAACTTAGCCACTGACCGGTCATACAATGGTATTATTTATGAAAATGTAAACAGTTTTAACAATTCTATTACGTTTGAATACCATGATGCGCTATGAAAAACATATACTTATATTGGTACTTGGAGGAATATGAGTAAGTATAATGAGGTTTCAATTTAAAATGTAGATGCGTTATTGTAAACTGTTTGAATTAATAATTTACTGGAAACATAAGAGTATGCGGACACGCCCAAAGCACACTTCTATCAGTATTTCCTTCAGTGCTACATATTAAAATTCTACATTATTACTTATTATTAATGGATACTTCATGAATAAAATTTATGTAACACACTACATAGTAAATTCAGCTAAACAACCAATCTAACCTTGTGAACTTCGTGTTTTCACTTAAAGCACCGTGTTTCCGAGTATCAAATATATAATACCCATGTCTTACTTAGTCAATACAAACTGTGTACACTTACGCGTACTTTGCACGAACACAAGTAAGTAATAAATACAAGTACAAGTACATTGTACTGTACTAAGGGGAAGCTTTGAGAAATTTAATTCGGTTTACCTATGTATGTAGATTGGAATCTAAGCACCTTGTCAGATAATGTGGTAAGACGTAAAATACAAAGGAAAGAGCACCTTGGTAATCAAGTCTACGTGATACAAATATCTTTCATAATTTGTATACTATGCTTGATGACCTCCGTAGTGGATTAGTAAATTTATTGATTCAAAGCCTTTAAATTTAAAGCTTTCGCATTCAAAGTTCAACATAATGAAGCCTATATCATTATTTATTCTCCATTTAAAAAAAAGATATTTCAGTATTTTCGCTGCTTGTTTCGTAGTAAGCAACGCTCTAAGAATTGCACTAGCATAAGACTTATATTGTTTTATATATAAAGAAGTGGGTATTTTTTTCATTTTTTTGTGTTCAACCGCACGAGAATCCCAACTGCTCCCAACCGTCTGGAGCCAACGAGATTAGGGCATCCCCAATTTGGGTATATTGTGATGGTAAAGGTAGTTGGGAAGGAAATGGGATGGAGAAGAGAAATGTGGTTAAGTACCTGTTTATTCTGATCTGTTCACCAAACACTGCTAAAGCCATTTCAAGAAACTTTCAATCCTGAATACTTCGTAGTCTTACCTTTCACTGAGGGTATCTTCCACTCCGGAACGTGCCGCAAATATATTATATATTATTTTGAATTCGTAATTTGTGATAATGACACAAATTAATTAATAAAAATTTATTTGCGGACGCCAGGTTTTGAACCCGCGACCTCCAGTTTACTAGTCGAGAGCCTTACCCGTGGACCACGGAGGCCGTCTGCAGGGTGTGGCTTTTTATACATGCATGCAGTTAAAGGTCACAAACAGATCTATTTTAGATGTCTTCCTAAAATCACCCCCGTTCTTTTTTCTCACCCCTCAAAGCAGAATTTTGATACTTTTTCATGAATACATTTTTGAGATTTAAAATTTGAGAAAAATTTGTGTCCACATCTGATTTCGAAAAACCCCGTGTAAAACTCAAAGAAGACTTCAGCAAGTTCAAGTCAGAGACTTCCCGACTGTGTATTTTCGATCTCCTTTCTCTCCCCGCTTTATTCAACCTCATAGCAATATCTACACCTGCGATGTGATATTCCTTCCGGTTCTGGTATTTCAAACTCCAGTGCAGTTGCACAAAATATATTTTTGTTCATTCTCTCAACTTCTACGAACGTGTCATCATTTTTCAACTATTCATACGAGTATGAAATATGCTAAAAATTACTCAATTTTATGTATATTTCATACTTTCGCTTGAAGGAAAAGTAAAACAAGGAGGCCTCATTTACCAAGCGTTTTTCTTATTTGCTTCTCGATCTACCTTCAATTTAGTTTCTTTTAAGCTTTCAACATTTTTCATCCAGTAAACGCCTATATTCTGTGCTGTCAACTCTTAACTCTCTATGTATATATTAAAAAAAGATGTTTGTTTGTTTGTCCCCTATATTCTCAAAAACCACGGTACCGATTTTGCTGAAATGCTCAAAGTTTGTTTTTATTATTGCCAGGAGAATAAGTCTGAGTTTGAATGGTAGAATAAGTCGGAGACGCCTGAGGAAGACTGCGCAATATCTCTGAACTGAAATGGGATACGGAGTCGAATAAAAGTTGATATAAAGTGGTTTTCTTTAGCAGAACCAATGTAATATTCAGTAGTAATTTAGTAGTACCAATGTGGTATACAGTAGTAAATTAGTACTACCAATGTGGTATACAGTAGTAAAATAGTAGTACCAATGTAGTCTACAGTGGTTAATTAGTAATACCAATGTGATATACAGTAGTAAATGTGTAGTAACAATGTGGTATACAGTAGTAAATTAGTAGTCCCAATGTGGTATACAGTCGTAAATTAGTAGTACCAATGTTCTATACAGTAGTAAATTGTGGAAATTGGTGATGCCTGAGGGAGACGTGACACGATCATTTGAAAAAAAAACTTGTAAATAGTAAACTTTTTTCTTTTAATAATATTATCTCCACTTTAAAAATACATCCAGTTTTCAGGTACACTAGAATTCATAACCTCTAAACTTTACTCCAAACCATTCGTAGCCTCGGACAACGCCGGGTACACGTCAGCTAGTAATAAATAACAATAGACGGGTTAATCAATTTAAAAGTTTGGTTGACAGGAGGCGTTTTTCGAATCTCAGTTAACTCGAAAACGTGCGCGTAATATTAACCCTCACTCCCGAAAATCCTCTCAGCTTTTGGGGTGGCACTCACCCCCGATAAAAATACAACAAGAGTGGGTACCTCTTCTTTTATCGTTTAGAAAAGCGATCAAAAGTGAGAAATGGCTTCTAAAAACTGCGCTAAAACGTCTAATAATATTATCAGATCCTATGTAAGGGTCTTAAAACCTTAATAATATATGAGCTTTTGGCATTTTATATCCATTTCGTCGGCGATTTGAAGGAGATTACTGTGGAGACTGGCGAAACATTTCTATATATACTTGTAAGGAGAAAATACTCGTTTTTATAACTGTTGGCAAACAGTGAATGCTTAACGGCGGTGTCCCAGGTGATAAAAAATTCGTCCACATTAAAAAACCCTCGTTTTGTCGACTAGTTTATTATATTGTAACGAGTTGCTTTAATATCAGCCATGAAAGCTGTGAAAGCGATGGAATAGCAATTATCTTTGGGGTGCATTAGCATTCGTTGATGATCCGTCCATTGCGTTAAAGAAGATTTGAAAGTGTAATCTTTCTTAACGAAGATGCTCAAACTGTGGCAAAGAAAATATTTAATCCTTAAAGGTACAGCTTTAAGGATTAAATGTATATCACACATGTACATGTATGATATACTTTAGACTTAAACATGTTGCACTAATATTTATTATTATAATTAATAAGTTTTAGTTAGCGCGATTGCATCGGTATTATCGGATGGGGGCAGTGCAAATGACGAAATCCTAAAATTACTAAATAAAAACAAAAAAGCCAATTATTCGAAAAGTACCTGTGAGAACTAGCACTGACAAAATCTAAAACAAACTTTACAAAACGTCTCTTTAACAAATGTTTTCTTAGACAATACTCCTTTACCATAAATACAAAACACAAGAAATAACAACTAACACATATATTTAAATCGACTAGATTTCGGGTTCAAAAACATATTCAACAAGCAACAAGCAATTTACATACAACATTTGGGCAAAAAAGCTTCCTAAACTATGTTGCTTAACTTTATAACAAAATCCCACTCTCATTCAAAATTCACATCAATATTTTAACATTTTAATCTCAAATAAAATGCTGGATACAAAACATAGGGAGATCATAAATAGATAAATATACTGGCACCAAATACAGACTGAAATTGAAATCACTCAACTGAACAAAAAAAAAAACAATGTAATATAGCTATAATTATTTCAGAAAAAAATAATACCATTATAAATACTTCATTTAATCCAAATAACTAAATTTTAATAATATGTAAATTAAATCCTCAGCACGATTACAATAATTAATTATTATTTTTATTATTATCGAGGTGATTTCATAAACAGTGAGAAATATCAATTATTTCAAATAATTATCAGAAAATATAATTGGTGATGCCATAGTCCCACTGGCCCCAGACGGTTTGGGATCAGTTGGTACTCTTGTGCGGTATTCACATTAAAAAAAATATTGTCATAATGTATGTATTATTAATTTTTGGTTAAAATTTTAATTTTTTATTAAAAAGTGTTATAAGTAGACATGAGAATGTGTTAGTCAATTTGAAGGCCCCAAAACTTTTCAATTTTATTCAAATTAAATATTTTACCATGAAAACAATGATTGTTGCGCAGTCACCTTCTTTAGCCAACGTTTCAGTAGGTATATATCTGTCTTGATGATGGACACGGCAAGGCCATCTGAATTGTTCACTTTAAGAAAAGTATGCGCAGAACACGGTTAAAATTTACTAAAATGAAATATTGCTATTTTATTGAAAACCTGGTCATTTTATTCGTATTCCTGTTGAAAACAGGGCTGCAGGCCTTCATCAAATGAATCGAAAGATTTTCTAGCAAACTATCAGTGATATACAAATTTTTTATGATGTTAATAAAATTTATTATATTTTCGCATTTTGTCATTATGTTTATTAGGATAAGCGCAGCTGCAAGAACACGTTTTCGGATATATTCTGAATTTGGTGAAATTTTGTGGGTAAATGGCGTGCCGTCACGTTTTTAACAGGATTTCAATAAATCAGCAGTACTCATTTTTAACAGGATTTCAATAAATCAGCAGTACTCATTTTTCTCCCTGGACGGCTCAATAAAAATCAATGAAGATGGGTGCTAGAAGATTTTTTAATTAAATACATAAAATGTCGGAATTTTTCAATGGATTTATGGAACTCAATACTCATTCAAAGCAGCCTCGTAACTTGTACGAGATAATACAATTTTTTTCGTTTTAATTTTTTTTTTCAATTTATTCTTATTTATTAAAACATCTTTAAATGTTTTAGTTGATTTAAAAAAATAAATAAAACTATTTCTTTTCAGGTTCTCATACAAGTAAGGAGGTTGAATTGTTTCAGTGTTCCGGCCTTATGATTTAGTAGTTTTTTGTTTGAGTCGCATCCCTCCATATTCTTGAGAATGGTATCAATTTCTATCTATTAATAATAATCATACAAACTTTAAATTGCTATAAGTCAAAACATTTGAGAAGCAAGAACGAAAATTTATTCGACGCGACAAAATACTGTAAAAATATTTTTTTTCTCATTACGAGCATTTTCCGTGTTTATTTTTTAGAAAGTAACAAATAAAAACAGCCCTTAACTCGGTACAATTAAAACCCAATTTCAAAACTTTTTTCTCTGTTTTGTTATTCCAACTTAAATTCAGCAATTTTTCCACCCGGGAAACAATGGGAGGCGTCCGATTGGCGACAACCCTTTTTTTCAACGTTTTTTCTTGTTTTCGTTTAACCCCTGATCCCGAAGGAATTACACGACCTAACCCGAAGCCGCCCGAACGTTTGCCACTTTTGCCGAACTTTACCGAGCGCCCGGGCCAGTTAAGTAAGTGGATTCAAAATCCATAAAAGTGCCCTTCTAATTTCGTGCTCCTTTCGTCGGATGATTTTTTCAGACTCCGTTTCTTGACCTATTTTTTAAACAAATTCTGATAAACTAAATAATTCTCGCAGAGATTACTGAAAATATTTTAATTGTAATTTTTCCACTTTTGTTGATGCTTTTTATTTAATTTAAAAAATATTATTTCCTTTTGCATTGGTGTATTGGTTTATAATGAAGCATCACAAATGACTATTTAGTGTATTTGTTTTCCATGAAGTATCACAAATGACTAATTGGTGTTTTGGTTTATTATGACGCATCACAATTGACTAATTGGTGTATTGGTGTATCATGAAGCATCACAAATGACTATTTAGTGTATTGATTTACGATGAAGTATCACAAATGACTAATTGGTGTATTGGTTTATCATGACGCATCACAGTTGACTAATTGGTGTATTGGTGTATCATGAAGCATCACAAATGACTATTCAGAGTATTGGTTTACCATGACGTATTACAAATGACTAATTGATGTATTGGTTTATCATGACGCATCACAATTGACTAATTGGTGTATTGGTGTATCATTAAGCATCACAAATGACTATTTAGTGTATTGGTTTACCATGACGTATCACAAATGACTGATTGCTGTATTGTATTATCATGACGCATCAAAGTTAACTAAGAGGTGTATTGGTATATCATGAAGCATCACAAATGACTATTTAGTGTATCGGTTTACCATGACGTATAACAAATGACTAATTGGTGTATTGGTTTATCATGACGCATCACAATTGACTAATTGGTGTATTGGTGTATCATGAAGCATCACAAATGACTATTTAGTGTATTGGTTTACCACAACGTATCACAAATGACTAATTGGTGTATTGGTTTATCATGACGCATCACAATTGACTAATTGGTGTATTGGTTTATCATGAAGCATCACAAATGACTATTTAGTGTATTGGTTTACCACGACGTATCACAAATGACTAATTGGTGTATTGGTTTATCATGACGCATCACAATTGACTAATAATTGGTGTATTGGTTTATCATGACGCATCACAAATAACTAATTGGTGTATTGGTTTATTATGACGCATCATAAATAACTAATTAATATATTGAAATATTTTTAGTTTTTACCTCTCTTGTCTTTGTTAGTTTTTTATCAAGTTTTGGTGAAAACGAAATTAGCATTTTTGGTCTGTTGTGGGGTCCTGTTCATTAAAATTTTTAATAAAAATATTTAGGCTGCGTATTAAAGTTATGCACTGAAAAGAAAAGCCCATCTAGAAAAAATCCCATTTTCTTCGTGTTATTTTACCATTATCCATCTTTCCAATAAAACGAGTATTTCCGTTTTAGACGGGATTCTGAAAAGAGAATATTTTCATATAATTTTTCAAATCGCTTCAGACAAATTCGCAGAAAAATTTATTTCAAATGGAAAAAAAAAATAAAAGAAAATCCAGTATTATTGATGACACGAGAACAACCCAATTGGTATGAAAAGGGACAACAGAAAACAAAACTTTTAAATAAATAATTCGATTTGTAAATCTGATATGTGTGGAAACGACATAATCGCTTGTGATGCACTTACATTTTTATCTGTTTGCTATCACAGCCTGGATTCAGTGGGTCATACTGAATATCATACTGAATAGGAGTATGCTACGAGGCTGAACGGAGTAAGAAACTAATATAGAATAACGGAAAGGTTTTGAAGTATCTAGCTATTCAGATTTGTTCAAAAACCATATCTAAAGCGATTTCAAACACCGTTGCGGTCCTGAATTTTGTGAACTGTCACCTGATAACTTAACTCTGGAGCGAGATGCAAGAAGTACTACACGTAATGACTACTCTGTAACTTGTTAAATAGATAAATACCTTTTCAAGCAACGTGTTTTGGGACCAAAACATTATTTAATAATAAACTATCAAAAGTATTAAAGTCAGCCTCAAGTCTTTGTACTTTTCGAAGGATATTTGCCATATATTATGTAAAAAATGGGTTTATTTTCGGAAGTTTCATACCAATTTAACCGTATTTTTAAAACGGCGTTATTTTCAATATTTTATTGTAGTTAATGTACTATTTTCCGATTTTCCGACGACATGTATGAAATTATGCATACACCTTAATGAAGATCAAAAAACAAACAAAAGTATGCAAGTTCGTTTGGATTAACATATATAATAAAATTCGAGCTGAAACTTTTTCAATTACAAATATTTTTAATGCCTAATCTGAAATCAAATTTTCACTAAGCCATTACCAACTTGGCAGACGTTATTGTTTTGTGTTTTATAAATTTGATGAATTAACGTTGTTAATACCACAAGTTTGACCTGAAACATGTGGATCAAAAACTTGTTTTTTGTTCGAAGCCTATTATAATCCTGTTGAAATGTTATTTTGTTACATGTAATTATGTAGCCTTATACATGACTTGTTTTTGTAGTTATTACACAATGTATAATGCTCCACCAGTATATTTCATGAACTATTTATTATCTCTATAATATTTTCGTAACTATGAGCCTAAAGACGTTAGCATTAGACGAAAAATTAGATGTATTGTTTTTATAGAACCAAAAAAAATATACATTTAAAAATCGTATGTAGTTGTCGCAGAAAGAGGTCGTACGTACTTCATCGACGATCTTCCTCTTCTTTTTTAAATGTTTTGTATGAAAACGAAAAATACAAAAGATATTAGAACGATGACGTCATGTGCGATCGCTTTCTGGGGATAGTCTATAATAAAAATAATCAAAATTTAAGTAAATTATCGCTTGTCTGTTTAAATTTAAGGATACAATTTTTAAAATTTCACATTTGCACCTAATGTGCGTAAGTACAATGAAATAACATAATATATTGACCGGTCAGTGAGTGAGTTTGTTTTCCCACCCTTACTAAAAGAGGTACATACTTACTAGACATACCTTACTAAAACAATAGAAGTTTTAGGATATAATATATATGTGAGTGAGCCCTTCGTTTGCAAAATATCTTCTTAAATTATTAAATAACGTATTATTTTACAATTTAAGGGCCAATCTTTTACATTTTATATCACTGGGGATTGAACGAAGATACGTTATTTCATGAAACTTTTCCAGAAACTGTTTTCGTTTCGCAAGTTTGACAACATTTTTAACATAATGCGGGCATATTTCTTTGGCCGAAATCAATTTGGAATCTTTTCAATGCAAAATTGAATTCGAGTCGTAAAATATGAATTTTCCATATTGTGATTTTCCTATTTGAAAACTTAAAATCGTTTTTGCTGAAACAAAGAAAACCATAGAATTTATTATCAGGCGTATGGCCCAATAAATTAATATTACAAATTTTGTTGATTTAATATTTAATTTTAATTATAATGCTTCAATAGCAAACTAATCAACACAGTCGTTGACATTTAAAATCGATCAAATTCAAGTGAAAAATCACAACCGAACATTTTACTTGAAAAACTTTATTTGTGAAAAGCCTTGATATTTACTTGTTACATAATTTAAGAGTGGCTAAGTTTTTAGACTAAAAGTTTTTTTATTGAATGATATTTGAAAAATAATTGATTGATGTTTTATACGTTAATTTTAAAATTATTTTTCTTCAGTGTAAGTAGGTACTACTTTTTAAAATTAATCTAGGACTTTCTGAATTTGATCCTTTGGCATCGGTGCATAGTCATAAAATGCGCGGACAAGACAAATATACAGTTGAAATTTTTCAAATGAGAACGGTTCGCTTCTACTACTCGTTCTTGAGTTCAACAGCTCGGCCGTGGAACTATTTGCCAGCCTCTGCGTTTCCTTCCTTCTACAACATGAGTCCCTTCAAGACTCCTTCCTCTATTCAAAAAGACCCTCCTCATAGCATCCCAAAGATGACATAGGCCCTGAAGAAAATAATTTTCCTCGGGGCCTCCATGTGGAGTTAGTGTTAAACAAGTTTTAGATGGTATACTTAATGCCTGTTGTCTGTGATCCAAAATAGTTTGTATTTAACGTTCTAACCTTGTTTTATCTTCCCTCGGCTTGTGACGAAAGCATTTTTTTACTGAACATAGTAATAATGATTACAATATTAGATTTTTTTATTTTAATGGGTTGTCTTCATGTGTGTACTTCGATTATTCAATTTGACATGATGGATAGCATTGGAGAGATAAGCCGATAGAGTATATTTGAGGCGTCCCCTGTATCTTTGGGGATGCTGGGTGGGGGGTATTTTTGAGAAAGGGAAGTAGTTAATTTGTGTCAAAATATTCAACATCCGATTCAGATGTAAAGTAGTAAGAATAATGTGATAACTTGCTTGACATTATTTTAATTAAAAAATGTAAATGAAATTTTGGACTCCGTTGACAATTTTTTTCAATTTAAAAAATAAAAATAAATCTAATAAAAATTATTGGACAGTTAGGGTCAAGGATATCGGTTAGGCAGTAAGTCAACTGAATGACCGGTGACTAAATGTGGAAGATTTTTTTATGTTTGGTTTTGAAAAAAAAATAACGTTAAAAAAGTCATGAGACCAAACTTTCATTAACATGTATCACTGCAAATGTCAGGAATCACTGTATATAACATAATATATAATCATATTAAGTCTCTTAACTTTAGCCTTAAGCCTGTAGATCACACTTCTGGGGATTTCCAGTTCAGTAGTATATAATAATACACCGAGTTGCCCCACAAAACAAACGGAAAAGGGGTATTCTTTAAAAGTCCCTTGTACAGCTTATTTAAGAAGTAATGTATTATTTATGTAGGTACATAAAACCATTGTATTTAGAGAGTAAAATTTACATTTTAAAAGTTTCATAAAATAAGTCCTTAAGTCCTTACGATTTAAGTGACATGTTCGACGTGTTAATTTCCGTTTTCTGCAGTTTTAAGCTGTACAATATTCATTGAAATATCTGTACCAGAGTATGAAATACGGACATTTCGTTAGAAGGTTTTTTAAGCCGGTAAGATTTACGACCAACGCTAATGTTCGCGCAAGTCTATCACACTTAATACGTGATACCTAAGCATTTTGAAAACAAATTGAGTACGTGTTAAAAAAACGATATTGGTATTGATTAAAAATATAATTGTTATAGTATAAATTGAAAATCAATTAAGTAAATGCTTTAAAAAACAATTCATGGATATTGTTTTTCAAATAATTTGAATGGTATAACAGTTATACAGGAAACTCAGATAGTTTATAAAGATATTGCTTTAAATGCAATGTTCAGGGTTTAAACAAATAAAATTATTTCATTTCCTTCCGGCGATATGCTTCTTTCTCAACCAGACGAATGAATATCCTGTCACTTGAGTACTCATGATTTTTCTGCATCCTTATGCAAGTTTATTGAATTTCTATAGTGTTTCTTACTTTATTTATTTAATAATGCGTTTATTTGAATGTATATTTTATTTATTTTTACCATTGATAACAGGAAAAATCCGAGTAAGTTTGTTTTGTATTGGCCATTGAATGCCGAAAATGTTTTTTTACGTAACTCAACTCAGGATTCAGGTGATTCTGCGAGATTATGCAAGTAAAAAAGAAAATGGTACTTTTTCGAAGTTCCAACGTTTTGAGGTAGATTTCAGGTAAATAAGTCAATAAGATGAAGGAAAATTAACTATTCTTCTATGGAAAATTATTGTTCTATAGGGAAAAAAATGGATATTATAAAATAACAATTTATCTATTTTACTTCTACCATCATGTAGTTCACATTCCTAATTCAGTGCACTTTACCCCCGGACATTATGTATTGATAATCTAATAAGAAAAACCTTCAAGGAACAAAATTTTATTTCAATTCGAAAAATGTTTTCAATATCATTTTATAAAAGCATATGTATTCAAAAGATGCGGTAATCCAAAATTTGTAACATTATTATTTCTTATCTCTTATCTTTGAACGACAATCTGGAACTCCTATGTCCACCTATTGAAGTTATTGGCGATGGGCGTTTACAAAATTAGAAATCCGTTTGGGTGTGCAGGGTCTTAAATAGCCCTTTAAACTGCACTGTCTGTTTTGCTGTACCTAGGGTTCAAATCCTTTTGATAGAAAAAAAAGCGTAAAACAATATAAATTATCTCAATATATTTATTATAAGTATACATAATATACGGTATATAATTTATATAAATGTTCGAAAGTAGATATTATAATATATGATTAGCGTTTAAAAAGCCGCTCCGCAGGTTTTTTGCTGCTTGGCCCTGCGGGCGGCACTTCGTTGGGCTTCGCCCAGTTCAACAGTTACACTTAATGGGTAGACATTAGGTCATTCCCAGAAAGAGGGTGAGTATATACTGTTGAAACACGAAACAGGAAAGAGTTAATGAATAATAAAATGTTCAATTTAGGCATAATAAGAATGACAGTTGTTCGGGTAAAACTTAACATGTCCCGAATAATTGCCTAAATGGTTAAATTGAAAAAAAATGGGTAGATTAAAAAATCGGTTAGTTAATTTTGCATATTTTGTCGGCAGGTCGGAGCATTTCCGTTGTGCAGTAAAATCAAAATTATTTGTTTGTGAAAGGTGATGACATACAATTTAAAATTTTGTTATGAGAAATGAACGTGTGAAATTTTTGAAATACTAAAATATTTATTGCAAACATTAAAAGTTTTAAAAATGGCTCCTCCGGGTTTTTTTCATAAAAACACAAACTAAAATTACTGATAGTAAAAAAGCACACGTTTTTATTACACAAATGTGTTGTAAATATTATTGTGTCCAATTTTTTTCGATTCATATAAAAAAAATAATTAAAAATACCACAATTTTTTCCTGAAATTGCGTTGTGTTTTCTCTTTATAGCGCTGTTTAGATCATAATACTAACCATCACAGTAAGGCGACAAAGATTTTTATGAGACCATATGAGCTTTTCTCAAAAGCGAAAAAAATGGTGTGAGAGGTTAACACATCATTTTTTCACTCCCACAACTTTCCATCTAAAACGGTAGGAAAAAATTTGAAATAAGTCCAAATTTGAATACATTTGTAAAAACAAAAATAAATACATAAAATGTTTTTGAAATTAGTAACGCAATTCGTAAAAAAACACGCCTTTGTAAGGGGAACAAAAAATATACACCAACATCATAAATTCATCTGCCCTGCTGAAGATGTGATTTAGTATGTACGTGTTAACGTACATACTAGTTAGCATATTATAAAATTAAATGAAATACACTTTTAAAACACGGAATTTTTATTATAAATATATTTTTAAATTTATTAACAGTCGCACGCAAACGTTATAATTAAACGGTCACTCCTAAGCAGAACATTAATAAACAAGGAGTGATCTGATGTTATAACAACTCTGGAAGTCCTAAGCTCACACAGGAGATTAATTGTTGTTGGATATTGTTGTTTCCGGCTACTCGCTTAAGTGGGAAAGTTACGATCCTGTATTCCCGTAGTGCAATGCAACAGACCAGTTCTGTGTGCACAGACATAGACGTTAATGTGTCGAGATATTTGTCTTAATTTATACCTGGCAGTAGATCCTGTATTTACAATAGTTATTACCATGGCATCCTTACTAACTGACTCGGGTACAGCAATTACAACACTAAAAGAAGATCATAACACACTCACTAACCAATAGGATGCATGTTGAATGATGAAAGTATGCAGTAATCCGCGTTCATTTGTAATGTTATATTTCGCATTAGTCGGAATACCCTGGAATATGCATCTCCAATTTGCAATCCACAATATTTACTTTACATAGATGGTAGAAAACGGATCCAAACCAAATTTATAAAATATTTTACCTCCAAATTCAAAAATTACTTTGAATGTGCATTTCAAACCTTGAAGCAAAGGCAAATAATAGCTGATTTAACATTTATGCATAGAATTTTAAACACTAACATCTACTGTACCTAACTTGTGTCCCTCATTAATTTTAACATGCCTTTGAAACCTTCACGACATACAGTGCTATTCTATACGCTTATTTACAAAACAAATGCAGCATCTAATTTGCCAATTAATCGAGCTCTTCATACACTAAATAATATTTGTCTAAACTCAAACATTGACATTCGGACTCACTGCCCAAATTCAAACGTGGCATCTTGTCAATAATACAAACTGTTCAATGCGCATACATACATACACACACACACACACACACTCACATATGCATACACACACATAAATCTATACACTACGTACGTCACCTGGTAATTAGGGAATATACATACCACTCACAAGACATTACACGGAAACAAAGTATAGGTAACCAAAATGAAATATTTAATTCCTGTAAATTGTTTCACTGTAACTCATGTACTGTTTGTATCTATAATTTCTAGTGAAAAAATAAATGATCTAGGCAACAAGTTTGAGGGTTCCATTTATATATTTAATGACACTATTAGAATTAAACGTAATCTATATCAGCACTTTGTTGAATCCGGTAGCGGAGGTAATGTAGTTTTAATGATTGGTCTTATATGTAGTATTGTTCTTGTTTATATTATATTTTATTACTTTTACGTTTACTAATAGTATTTTAAAATTATATTGTCATACTTTTCATCATAAACTCACTATACTTGTAATCACAGTTTTAAATTTGTGTATTCATGGATCTATTTTGTACTTACTTTAAAATGGATCACATCTACATACTGTTATTATTTCTTATGTAATACAGATATTCTGCTGTTTACACTGCATCATTTATCAATTTTATGTAAAAGCCTTTTTAGGCATTTATAAAAAATATAAATGAATAACGTCCCTTAACCTTCTGATTTTATTTCCGAAAAAACTACTAAAAACTTGCTTATAATCACTGTGACAAAACCTATCCGAATGTTTAATGTATCTACCGGAATTAGTTTGCACCGGATTATTACTGCTGCTGGCATTAAGAAAATGCTCTCTGATATTATCACTAACTTATATTCATCAAAACATGTTTCAGACATAAG
This sequence comes from Hesperophylax magnus, assembly GCA_026573805.1. Taxonomy (NCBI): domain Eukaryota; kingdom Metazoa; phylum Arthropoda; class Insecta; order Trichoptera; family Limnephilidae; genus Hesperophylax; species Hesperophylax magnus. Next base: position 2,299,965 of record JAIUSX010000036.1, read on the forward strand.
ATTTCGACAGTTGCAAAAGTTGAGGGTTTTGGAAGACATCCCATGCTTGTCGGATATCATCATAATAGAAATATTAAAATAATATATGACCGTGTGAGAAACATGGAGATCCGCAAATAATGCAAGGGGCAAAGTGAGTAAGATTATGAAAGGTACGCTTAGATGGTTTGGTCATGTGGAGCAAATGAACGTAGAAAGGAGTGTAATAAGAATATATGACGCAAATTTGAATGGTAGAAGAAGTCGGGGACACCCGAGGAATACATGGCACGATCAATTAAATCAAATACTTGAGTCGGGCCATGTCAAGAGTCAGAATAATAGAAGAGTATGTATAGGAATCGTCCTATGTGAATGAGGCAAGGAGTGTGTGCAAAGAGCGAGTTGTTTGGCGGTATGTCCTGTCTGCCTACCCCAGCGGGGAAAATACGTGATGATTAGTTAGTTAGTTAAAATATGGGAATTGTCAAATATGATTTAGGATTTTCACGGCCAAAAGTATTTTTGTTATTTGTTTTTGGGGTGTTATGCCATGTTGCGCTAACTCCTTCTTTAGCCAACGTTTCGGACAGCATTGCAGTGTCCATCATCAGGGCAGATGTGCCCTGAACACATCTGCCCTGATGATGGACACTGCAATGCTGTCCGAAACGTTGGCTAAAGAAGGAGTTAGCGCAACACGGCATAACACCCCAAAAACAAATAAAAAAATGGGAATTGTCGCTTGTTTGAATTTTCCATGCAAATATTTCCAATTTTGAAAATGACACTTTAATTCAATCAAGAGTTTTACAATTTACTGAACTGTAGTACTTTCAAATTATCACTATCGCGATCAAAACAATCATATTGACTTTAATGCCATATTGTGAGACTTAATATAATCAACACGTGCCGCTAGTATGCCAACTTTGCAATTGAGATGAAATTTAGAAATGCTAAAAACTAATAGCTTAAAAAAATAAAACGCGGAGATCTATCACTAATTTATCCAGACCTTTCTATTTCCTGAAATACACAAAACTTAGCATCCCAAAAATGACGAGGCCCTGAGGTATAGCTCAGGGCCTTCTATATGAGTAAACAAAGTATCCACGAACACTCCTGGGGTTTTATTTTCAGAAATAAATAACAAATCATCATGAAAATAAGGGTACATTTTTGGGAAGAAATCACTCAAGTACTGAACTAGAACTGGGAAATAACTCCCACACGCCCATTGGACCTGAACCCACATCAAAGGTGTACCACTGGCTTTACGTATTTACGAAAAATAGTTGTCATTACATACTTTTTATTTTAGTAGGAAGTTGAAAGGGACTAAGAAATATGTTATATTAGAAACCCCATCCCAAAACAGAATATAAATATTGCAAAAATAAATAGTATTGCAGAGTGAACGTTTAGAAGTCAGGGCACTAAAGAATTTCGGTTTGGTGTAGGTAACTCAAATTGTTTTTTATAAATAACTACCTGATCAACCGCAATACTTCGCTAATGCTATGTCTTTACTTTCTTGTTTACCACAATGTTACTGTTTACTATATTGCATTGACATTAATTTAACTCCGTATTTCATTAAGATCTAGATATTGCCTTAAGTATTCGTCGGGCATCCCCCACTCATTCTACCATTTAATCATCTCTAAATACTTCTGGAAACTAATACAAACAAACTTTGAATTTTTCAGCGATATCAGTCGACTACTTTTCGAGTTTTGCTATCACAAAAATACGCAGGCTGTATTTTTATTATTAAATTAAGATTAGAAACCAGTTAGAACTTAACTCAACCATTTAATATAAGACGTTGTCCTGCCATAAACCGCATTCTGTGTAGGGAAGTAAAAATTTGTGGTTGTATGCATTTATGGACTTAATTAATTTTTCGTTGAAATTTTTTTTTTTAGATCTGACATCAGCGCCACCGATCGGGTTCATAACTATACTATGTTTCAAGTTGGAACCAACCATAAACATTCCCAAATATTCGTTGAAATTTAGTTAGGCGGTTTCGGAGATTAGCGTGTACGAACACAGTGGCACGTGAATTTTATATATTAAGATAAAGAACAAACCTTGAGCTGGTGCGTAGATGTTCAAATAAAGGCAATCCTCCGACTGGTTGACAAGGAACGGCAGTATCCTCTTCAGGTACTCCAGCCTCCCTTTGGACACCCTCTTCAGCACTGCCGTCTCATTCCTGATATCTGGCAACACTTGCGGACATACCGGACTAAATCTGTCTGCCACTTTGATTCCAGACCATAAGGCTCCGGAAACAGGAGGCATAAACCTCAAGGAACCTAGCGGAGGAGACGCGTAAGGGATTCCTCTAAATACCTCCACAGGGTCCAGATATCGCGACTCCAAAGTCACAATAACACCCCGCAAATCACCATACTTCGTTCTTACTACTCTAGAACTCAGTGTTCCAGAACTTCTCTCCCCATTTTGACTACCACTACTTCCCATGTCGCTATTACCACTACTTCTCGATGAAGCTGCTTCGCACTTCACCGTGAAGAACTTACTGGTGAATGGTGGAAGACTGAGAATAAGCAAGGAGTGAAAGAGAAGCATCATGAGGGATGACGCACCCTTCACGCATTTAAACCGCGTTCTGATGTTCTTTCCCATCACTCTGCAATTTGATGCCACTATTTGAGGATCTTTTTCATCGCTCTACAATTTGACGCCACCTTACGATGTTCATTTTCATCACTTAGAAATGTGACGCTTCCTTTGATGATATTTTACATCACTTTATAAATTGACGCCACTTTTATGTTCTCTTCCATCACTCAGCTATGTAACATCACTTTGTTATGTTTTCTTCCATTACTCGGTAAAATGAATCCACTCTTTCAAGTTCGTTTCTATCACTTAACAATATTATGCAACTATAACTAATACTTTAAAATAATAAAAAAATCACTTCACTTTATGCTTAAATGTTGGAGAATCATCATTATTATTGAAAACTAAATTAAAATATTGATTATCTTAAAAAAACAGTATGGTATTATTATTATTATTTTTATATCACACCAAGTAGTGAAAGGAAAGCAATATTATTGAAGAGATACATCAGAGTGTTTATTAATTTAATCTGAACAACGGTGAGACGTTATATTTAGAATGTCTGTCGAGAAGTGGGCGGAATCAGGCTGTTGTGTTTCTCCTATAGAGGTTTATTTCCATGATAGGAGTTCATTGATGCGACGAACTGAAAGTTAAAAAGAGAGAAAATTAGAACAAAACAACAGCTGTGAGAAACTTTTAAGCCATGATAATTTTTCATGCAACCAAGTAAAAATTAATAGTAGAGATAGTTAAGGGGAACAAAGATGAAGGAGTATCACAAGGATCAGTAATTAGATTTTTTTGTTTTTTCGTCGTGTTCAGGTACGAGTATGTCTTAATTTAAATCATTCCTTCGAAAAACAATAATAATCATTTTATGGCTTGGTTCTAATACAAAGTCACTGCTTATATTCAAATAACTTTTTTTTTCATCTGTGTCCTTTGAAATTAATGGCATAATATGTTGTATTATGTATATTTTTTCATCTTTGTCCTTTTATAATGTAATTCTTGTTTTTTTCTGTATGGTCCTTTTTAAAATAATGGATTATTTTTTTTACAACATATTATAATGTTTATCATGGTCAATCTACATGTTTACTACATTATACAGTAGGGTGTATCGATTTTTAACTTTTTTTTTGTTTTCAAATTCCAAGTTGAGAAAAAGTTGCTACTAGGTACCACAAATTACCACAAAAAGTTTTGGATTTTTAAAAAAATATTTAGGTCTCCCGCACAAGGCTTAAAGTTTTAATTTTTTTCAAAAAATTAAAAAAAAAAATAAATTTAAAAAAATAAAATCGTAACTTTTGTGTTCTGAACTCATTTTATGCCTTCTGTAAGAAAATTAAAATTAATTCCGGTGGTTTAAACTTAAAAAAAAACATGGATCATAAATGTACACAAAATTACAAAATTAACAAACTTTAGGGCTTGTGCGGGAGACCTAAAATCCATTTTTTTATTACGTTATCCTTACAAAAACTATTTTTTCCTTTTAAATTAATCATTTATTTGTTAAAAAATATATGATTAATTTGCGAAAATTAAAAAAAAAATTGCTGCAGAAGAAGACCATACATATCTTAAAAAAAATCGTTTCTTACTTATTTTTATGCCCTAATATTACTGTTTTTTAACTTGGAATAAACACAAAAGTTACGATTTTATTTGTTTAAATTTTAAAAAAATTGGATATTTTTTGAAAAAAAAAAAAAATTAAAACTTTAGGCCTTGTGCGGGAGATCTAAACATTTTTTTAAAAATCCAAACCTTTTGTGGTAAGTTGTGGTATCTAGTAGCAACTTTTTCTCAACTTGGAATTTGAAAACAAAAAAAAAGTTAAAAATCGATACACCCTATTATACAGTAATGAATTGGCTGGAGTAAAGAAGTTAGGTATTACGTGGAAAAATTCTAACATTAACGCTCATATTCTTATAAATAAACACAAAATCCTTATTATATTATTGAGATCAGCTTTGTAAAAATAACAATATTAACCAATGTAGTATGGTATAGTAAAAATACTTTATACCACTTTTATATCTATTCGACCGGACCTATTTCGGACAAACACTTCCACTTTACGGCAAGTAAATTTTCGCTTAAAACTATGGAATTTATACTAAATTTGTTTGTTAACTAATTAGTGAAAAATAAATACCAAAAGTTTTGTACAAGTCTAAAGATGGACATGACTCGGTCGGAAAGTAAAAGAAGATGTTTTTTTTCTTTAATTGGTATTATTTTATCAATACAATTGAATTCCACCAAGTATCACACAAAGAATACTGTCTATTCAGAGCGTCATAAAATATGTTTAAACAAACAAATTTTAAATAAAACAATAACTAAATTCCACTAATATTTTTAATGATTAATGCCGACCGGATATTAGATACAACCGTAGCTTCTTCAGGGCAGTAAAATACTCTACTATAATCTAAAATCTTCTAAGTAACGTGTATTACAAATATATTAAACTTTCAAAAGGTAGCGAAAATTTGGGCTTAGCTCCAAAGGAGGAGGAGGTGTTTGGAGGATTGTGTAGAAAATGCTCTTTGTCAATAGGGAACGCGCCAAGTAAAGAACTTTCATGAAGGTTTATATTGTTGTTGATGACTTTGTTATAAACGTTTGTTACTTTCCGTAACTTTTATCCCTCATAAGTTATCCAGTCTAATCCCTATTCCATTTTTATGAAGTAAACTGACGCCTGTATCAAGTATATAAGTATAGTATATAAAGTATTTAATAAAGGGTACGCAACAAGCCGATGAATCGATTTTTGCATCAATTATGTCTCATCTCAAAGAACCAATTTCAAAATGTCAATTTTAATTTGAATTCTTTAAACACAAAACTGATTTTGACATTGTCCAAACTGCTTGTGATGGTAGAATCAAAGATCATCACCTCTTACTTACCCATTTTGTTAAGATAAATTTTTGCCAAATAAATTTTAAATAATTTGCAACAAAGCTATACAATGCTTTTTCACCGGCCATTGGACAGAACTCAACATACTTTGAATATAAATCTGATATCTTTGATCATCAACCAAGACAGATCTAATATCAAATATTTTACTAAAACCAATTTATAAAAATGCATTCCCGACAGTACGACACTGAGCGTTTTTTTATCTTAAACATAATATTGTGTTGTTATTTGTATTGATAATATAAACTATTATAAAATGGGCCTACTCTCAACACAGGTCCTTATCGAGACAGGCACAAAATCTCACCTATGTAATCTGATTAATGAAGTTGAAACTGAAAAAAAATAATTTTTAATGCAATAATTAGATACTTTTTTCTAGAAATAACATAAAAATATATGTAGGTATGAATTATTTAAAGTAAACAACGGGAATCACTAGTCCTAAAGAATGGTAAATGTGATTTAGAAAGCGTAAAATTGAATAACTTCATGAACAAGAGGGACTGATAACAAGCGGGTGACATCTGTGGAAACAAGACTCGAAACGCAGTCAAGATTTAAATTCTCTAGAGAGAAAATAATCAGCCAGTAAAAGAGATGTGATAAATAATCAACAGAGCGTTTTGATTCATAGAACTGAGACAAAAAGTCTTTGAAGCTTTATTGAGGCTAACAAATCTTCAACAAACAAAGTTTCTGTAACAGGCATGGAAAATTATTCATGGATTTTACTCAAAACAATAGGAGATTGTGTGCGCTGGGCTGTAAACAGATTATTTGTAAATCAAAATAATATAATTTGTTGGTACCGACACCCTGACAAATTGTTCTAATTTTACTCAAGTACTTTTTTATTTCTGTGCCCAAAACGTGCACGGAGAAAAATGAGTATTACTAATTTATGAAGAATCTCTTCAAATTATCGGTAATCCGGTTAAAAACGGGATTACAGGTATTGTGAATGAATTAACAGGTTTCCTGGTAAACTCTTCATAAATTACGAATAAATTATCAAGATGTCGGAACACGTGGAAATATAAAGTGATTTTTTTTATTTTGTACAATTTTTTTACATTTCAAAGTTTTCCAGTAATGTTGGCCTCACTGGGTGGCTTGCCCGTGTTGGGGCCTTCATTTTATAATATGAAAATATAATCTACATAATACATTTAAAGAGAAAATAATACATTTAAAATATGATCTTGTGTGTTTGTGAGTGATGTGTGTTTATATTGGTTTTGTGTATTACGTGTAGGTTTTATTTATATTTTATGCTATGACATTTTGGTAATATTGTCTTTTTTGTTCTTTAATCCATTTTTTAATTTTGTGTGTGAATTTATTTTTATTTTCCTCAATTTTAATTTCAAGTTTTACACTGCTGAGAGCTTTTATTGCATGGTATTGGTAGTGTCTTTGTCCAAAGCTTGAATTTACTGTCGGAGTTTTTATGTTTTCTTTGTACGCTTGTCTAACTGGTCTGTTAGTGTTATTTTGTGTATGTTGAAATTTATTTTTTCAGGTCAAATATGTAGTTTAGTAGTGTTTTAACGTATAATTGGCGTAAATCTATTTATATTTAATATTTAAAGTTTATATTTCGATTGTCCTGAAGAAGTTTGAGTGCAACCGAAACTGGTCGATATAACTCAAATAAAGTGGTTTAAAACAAAGTAATTTAAAAATAATTATATTACTAATAACTTAAAGAGATTGTTAATAAATTACCAATGCTCATTATTCTCCATGTGTGCTTTTAATCATTTCCATAATTTTGTTAATGAAATCTACTTAATTCTGATGACTAGAAATCTTTTTTTTCATTTGTATGGCATTAAAGCATTAATTATTGTGGAATATTTTTTAAAATTATTTTTAAATTTAGAAAAATCATCAGACAGCAAAATCACATTGTATTGTCAGATAACCACTAATATTAAGTATTCCGCAAAGAAATACTAGATATAAGTCGTAATTAAAGAACATTATATACATGTTAATTTTCTATACCAAATATGCTGATCGCTAATTAAAATCCTTCGGGTAAGTGCTGTGACACCCTGTATATATTTTAATATTTCACTCAATAAAACGGTTTTTGTATAAAATAACAATGTTATGCCCTTTAAAGACAAACTAAAAATCTGAATCTAGGGCAAAGCCGCGCACTAATCGCCAGGATATCTTATATATGGAAAAGAGTCGTAATAAATACACACAGCCTCCATATCGTATTGAGCAATGGAGTCACGGATGGAGGGACAAAGCGTCAACAGAATCATTTCACCCCACTTCCTGAGGATAATATACTTTTATTCTGGGGGGAAAACTCCTGAAAAGCCTTAAAAGCATATTTCCAGATAGTTTCAGGTAGTAATAGTCAGGTAGAAGCGACATAAAAGTGCTGAATAAAAAATAGATTATTGGAATCTATGAGGACAACGTCATGATTTTTTATATCAGGGCTTTTAGATGTTTGTACTTTATTTTGATGTTTCAATACACTCATATTTACAATATTATGTCTTTCCTATATTTTTTTCAAATATTGAACTAAGTGTAGAAGTACTTTATTCAGTTTTTGATTTGTCGCTTAAATAGGCAGTAATAATTTTATTTATTTATTGAATGCCCGTCGGGCTTTAACAGACATAATAAAGTAAATAAAACGGATAAATTTAATACCTAAGTACATAAAATAAATATCATTTGATCATTAGAAACAATAAATCGATTGACTAAGTTTTGCACATCCAGAGTCTTAACTCGGCTTAGTTTATAACGGTTCATATTTTGCCAAATGAAACAGTTATGTTGGAAGTAATAAAATTTATTAAAGCGAACTTATTTTGAAATATTGTTGAAATAAATATATCTACACATAGGAGCATGTTTCTCAAATTTTAGATTCGTCTGATAGGAGCGTAATACTACGAAGTTGTAGAAAAATTTCTACAATAGTATGGTAGATACTGTCTTGTAATTGTCCTGCCAGGAACATGGAACAAAATTAAATATAGCAACTTAGGGGTATTCAATAACTAATTAATAATTTAAACAAAGAAATTAAATCGCAAATGTTTTAAAAAACTTAATGAATAAAGAAGGTAGCCGTAATCTAGGCATCTGTTTGTTACTAAATATATACCAAGGCGTATTTGTATATTTCAAAATTAATAATACCAAGTAAACAAAAATCTTGTGTAAATCACAACATAAGGACACACCAACACACACTTCAGTCAGTTTCTATACTAAGATAATGTGGACCTATTAAATACATATTTTATATTTAAAAAAAATGATTTTTCTCAGTTTCGTGTATGACAAAATGTGTTCATTCACAATCTAATATATTACTTTCGAGTGTCTGCGATGACAGCCTCCGTGGTCGAAGGTTGAGGAAAAAGTTTAATTCGAAGCTCGCGGCTTCTAATTCCGGCGTCGCAAGTAAATTTTAATTGATGTATTTGTATTATTCACAATTTATTAATTTTAAATATTTTAGGGGCACGTTCCAGAGCGGAAGATACTCTCAGTATCGCCCTGGTGTAAGAACACCATTTAGAATTGAAACGTTCCTTGAAATGGCTTTGGCCGTATTTAGCGACCAGATCTGAAAAACCCGATACTTTCTCACCTATTTCTTCGCCATCTCCCAACCCTCCCCACTACCTTCAGCGTCAAAACATACTCCAATCGGGAATTCCATAGTCTTACTGGCTCCAGAAGCTCGGGAGCATCTCGGGAGCAGTGCGGTATTCACATAAAAATGTGCGTTGCTCCTGTGTGAAATTAAATAAATGAACTCAAATTTGGTATGAATCAAAGTGTCATTTTTGAAATTGGACCTTATAATTCAGACCAGCGATACAGTAGGTACCTAGCGATGGGTAATATTTTCATTTTCTTTTTATAATCTTTCGTGGTTTTCATAAATCTATTCAAGTATTCTTTACAAGTACTTGAAAAAGATCTTCCAAAGATTCTTACATATTTGCATATGACTTACATTTTTCATTTTTCTTGGATGTCTGGATTTTTACAAATTTTGGCTAAAATCCAATAATTTCGTTTTGTAGGCATAATAACTTTCAAAAATATCATTTAAATCTGAATATTGCAGGATTCATGCGGTGAAATCTTCGTCGCACCTGCAGATAATGGCATTGTAGTTGTAGTAAGTAAGTTATTTTTTAGTATTTTTCGATTTTAATTATTTTACAGATTGCCTTTAATGACATCTTAACTGTACAAGTATATCTACTATTAAATTATGGCACTATTTATGATGTCAAACACATTAATTATCCACTTCCTTTCCTTTAAACTAATAAAAAAATAGAAGCAAGCTGTTGTTTGTTTAGTTCGATAATTTTAAGATAAAAAAAAGTTTTAAATTTATCATAAAACAAAGGAACAGTAGTTACTATGGTAATACAGAAATCTAGTAACGCCGTTCTATTGAAACATAAAAAAATGTTTACTGTGGTAAAACAGGAATCTTCCAAAGTTGCTCTATCTCTACTAAAAGAAATGGTTTAATATGGATCAAATGTTGATATCTTAATTATTTATTTTTTGATGATACCTTCAATATTAAACATACATCAAAGCGAAACTACTTAATTTTTTACCAAAAAAAATATTCGCTAGGTACAAACAACAAAAACAAAACATTGTGTTTATTTTTACAAATAATTAAATCAAGGTACAAAGTATTTAACATATTTACGTATTTTAGTCGGTAGGTAACTACGTTATATAGAAATTTAATTTTTTTTAAATGAATATATTGGGGTAAAATAAAGTATTTTAAATCAACATTAGAACGATAAAATACCATAAATAATATTTAAAATAATTATTGTAGTAAATAATAAATCAATAATAGAATTTTAAAGAATACCATCGACTGTGCCAAACATTTCTCCCTTAATAATTTAAACATATTTGAGGCGTTCATGACATACAGTCTATTCTACACGCGAAATTACAGAACAAATGCAACATCTAATTCCCCAAATAACCGTGCTCTGCCGAAATTTAAAAGTGGCACTATGTCAATAATATTATAAACTATTCAATGCGCATACACATATACACACTCACATATACACACACACCTATACACTACACACGTCACCCGGTAATTACTAAATATACATACCACTTAAAAGAGACATTATAAGGAAACATATCATAATCACCCACCCACCTTGAAATATTTCTTTTCTGTAACCAATGTACTATTTGTTTCTATAATATAAAATATATAAGTAAAATTAAAACCAATAAAAATCTGATTTGCGCAGTGAATCTCCGAGACCAGACCATTTTATTGTACAGAAATTTACCAAAACACAAACAATTGTGAAATAATACATGAAATATGCCCTATCAGACTTAAAAGCCTTCTTTCATGGCAATACGAATTCTCTGAAAGCGCTAAAAATCAATTTACAACAGAACTTCTGAAATATGATCTCGGCCCATATATCTCCCTAAAGCACTTAATAAGGCAGTAAAAGTTGTTGCCTCCCAACTTATCAGGGACATGAGGCCTTTATGTGCGTAACTCCGTCGAAAAAAATTGTTTTCTTTTGGCCAAGTTGTGATGAAAGGCTTAAATCACAGTGAAAAACAGATAAACCATAGCTGCTAAAAATATACAAATTATTAATGAAAACCGTCATTCTAGCGACATCTGTTGAGGTTAAAATTGATTCAGTTTGTTTTTCAGTAGGCCCCTGTAATAGTTGGAATTATGTTGAGATTCTATAGTATAAACACAGAGGTCATTAAAATCGTCTAGGAACGACTAGGAACCCCCTTTTGAGGCTTCAAAATAAACATTGAATTTTGTCAACCAATAGATCTGAACAAAGAGCTATAAAATTTTGAGTAACCAATCAGTGAACGAAGAGGCGTACATCAAATGCAGACAAAGGAATGAACTGTGGATCAGGCAATAAAAAAAGATAATTAACGACATTTCGATTCTCACAGAAATTGGAGGTGAACGCACTTTAGGGTCAACATCGACTTTCAAGGTGACAAACTCCTGGGAATGTTTACAATAACTGAGACATTTATGGGGTATCGAACCGTTGAAATCGGGTGCTTGGAAGTTTTACAGGTTGTAAAGCGCACACACAAAAATGCAATGAAAAAAATTATAAACGTGATAGTATAAAGGAAGGACGGGAAAAGCGAAGGAAAGTTGCTGGCGGAATTTCAACTGTAGTGCAATTATTTATGATAGAAGGAGGGTGTCATGTTCGATAAAAATCGTACTAAAGAGAGGAGTGAGTGTTGGAAACAATGGAAATTAATCGTTATCAATTTAAGATGAAACGGACATATTGGTAAATCAATCTTGAATGAAAATCTCGCAAAAAAAATAGACATTTTAGAAAAGTGCGGCGACCGGATGGAAGGATAATATAGAGATTTTGGACTGCTACGAAGGTCCTAGGGACGTGAAAATCGAGTATCAGAAGAAGACAGAAAAATTAAACATATAGCGATAGATTAGATTCAGGAAAAGTAGACATTTTACATAATTATTAGGTTAGATATATATTAGAGTTACCCAATATTACGGAGGGATCGAAACAAGATAAAAGGTTGGCGGTCTCATGTATATTTTGAAGGGTAAACAATCGAAATCCGAACATGGTTTTTATTTACGTTAAGGTAATAACCCATTAGAAGACCAATAAAATTTAACGTGGAGCTTATGGAATATTTATTTAAAGCAAAAGATATTAAAACTAATGGCTCTAAAATTAAACTAAATTTACGGCCGTAGTACATAAAATCTGAGACGTAAACATATGTCCAGACGTATAATTTATGTGAAATCTTGTAAGTGAGGGATGGAGAATGGGCGGAGATTGGGTCAGACAATAAAAGTGACACATATACCAGAGTCTAATTAGGTATATCTTCCATAGAAGTGTGGAAAATTATATATTAATTAATAATAGATGAAGTATGAAATTTTCCTGGAGACCACACACATCGGGAAAAGTGAAGAAAAGATAAAAGGAAGGGTAAAGAACGGAGATAGGAAATGATCCATGTGGAGAAAAGCGATACAATTCGAATTTATCCGTGAAATTAATAAATACGACTTGGAAAATGAGTAATTATAAGAGTTATGAGAAATGACATAAGAATCAAGAAGAAATTGTGCAAGAAAACGTCGCGGATAAATATAAAATTCAAAGATAAAGGAAAAACTCAAATCTGCGACAGGGAGATAGAGAGTACGGGTGGAAATGGAAAAGCTCATATAAGTAACAATAAAATTAAGTAGAATTTAAACAAATCGAAATTCAAAAATGCGTAGTAAAGATTTCGACATGGATTTAAACAATTTTCGCACGAGATGCATAAAATTGAGATGTATATATATATTATTGAGGACGGACCTATCGCAAATTGAGAAAAAAAGGAACACAAAATCATGAGAATTTAACTACATTTTGTATGAACACAGGACAAAGGAAGCTTGGGCGATTAACACAGACTTACCCGATTCGGACCCTATCGATTTAGATTTGTGAGATGGAAACTGGCCACCGCCTTGAGCCGGAAAGCAGAACATCTTATGGAAGAACGATCGAAATTAGGGGAAGGGGTGTTCGGATTTACGAGTTGATAGGAAATAGAATTAAGCATCAAGAGAAATTCAGATACGTCTTTTGGGACCTGAGAGGGATATAAAAGATGGAACACATCAGTCAGGAGCCAGTCGCGCCGAGGATTCGAAAAGTTGTTACGTGGCGGTACTACGTCTTTGGTAGGATTAACAGTGAAAAATCTTTAAGTGTTAAATTTTAAATAAGCCCCTGGACTTAGGAAAATTTTGTGAAAAATACAAGTGCTAGAGTCAGTGGAATTTAATTTGGTTAAACAGTGAAAATAAATATAATTTAAACTCAGTGCTTAAAAGTGTTAAGTGAAGTGCAGAAAGTGATTACGGAATTAAGAATTTAACTAAAATTTAAAAATAATTATTTCATTCAAAGTGAAGACATTCAAATTAAAATTAAGAGTTTGTTATCGTTATATTAAAGTGGATGTGCTCGTGAATTGATATTTAAAAATAGATTATAATTTTGTTTAAAATTATTAATAGTAAATACTTCATCTTAGGTTAAAAGAAACACAAAAACAAAAAAAAGGATTCGATAATAATAAACGTTTAAACCTTTGTTCTAAAATTAATAGTTAGAAAAAAATTTTTAATCGAAATAAATTAAAAGTTTGCACAATTCGGAATAAATTTTCTTATCAATTTATATAAAAGGAAATTTAGAATTAATAAATTGTTCAATTAAAATCCATCGTGCGTATAGCGACAGTGTTAAAAGTGTTTGTCGTTTTAACCGGAATTTTAATCATCAGTCTATCATTTCGAAAAGGAATTTGAAACAGCTATCATTCAAAAGCCTAAACTAGAAAAGTGTTATTAAATCAACGGGTTTTCTGAATTAGGATTTCGTTCGGAAGAAAAATTAAATATCAACTAATTTATACGATTCAAGCGAGAGTAAAATATTAAATAGGAATAAATAGTCGAAAAGATTTATTTTGAAATTAGTTAAAAAAATACAATTAATTAGGTAGGATTTCTTCATCAAGGTTGTTGTGTACACCCGACCGGAAATACCTTGACGGGGGGTAAGTTTTCTTTTTATAAATAATTTTCAGGACCTAGGAGTGAGGAGATACAGCTGATTATGGTATATCAATTAAATTATTAAAACCAACAAAACAAAGCATTACACATTAATATATGTATATTATGTATTTATTTATATAAAATAAAGTAATATATTGTATATAAAGAATAAATATATGAGTAATGTATTTATATATATGTATTTTACTTATTAATCGAAGCATCGAAATGGTAGCGATTTTTAATACCTACCCGAGGACATATCTATATTATTGAAAAAGAAAATATGTATTTATTAATATTCCAGACTATGTAGATTCATATATTTTATATTTATTTATTAATATATGTACTCTTATTTAACATATTTTGACAATCGATATATGTGTACTTATATTTATATTTATTCTTCATTTAACCTCTTAGTAAATTTGTGTTCAAAAAGTGAAATAAATAGTTTAACTTCAAAAGGAATTAAAAATATTCTAATTAATTATGCACAATAAAAGGTAACATAACTGAATTATAGGGAGAGGTAGAAATATTTCTTAAATAAACAATCTCGCATCTAGGTTAGTGTGTCAAAGAAGGTGTTTATATTATTCGATTTGTTTACAAATAGAGACGCTGAAGATCTGGGCCAACCGCATAGTTTGAAAACGACCTTGGCCGTAACTAGAAAATTTATCAGGGTTATAAGGATAACCATCAGGATGTCATTGTGCAATGTGCAGCGATATGGGTCATTTACAAATACCTATCATTCACAATCTACAATTGAAAAATCATGGGTTAGCAAGATTTATATCGAATATTACATGAAACATTTGAGTACCATTGATTAGATAGTCATATAGATTTTATTAGTTACCTGAACCAGCTGGAAGCTGCGTGCTCTCAAATGTCTATCAATCACAAACGACAATTGAAAAATCACGGGTTAGCCAGATTTATATCAAAATATTACATGAAACATTTGAATACCATTGATTAGATAGTCGCATAGATTTTTATTAGTTACTTGAAACAGCTGGGAGCCGCGTGTTTACAATTACCTACCATTCACAATCTACAATTGAAAAATCACGGGTTAGTAAGATTTATATAGAAATATTATACGAAACATTTGAACATTATTGATGGAGTGTTCGCATAGATCCCATCAGTTGCCAGAGACAGTTGAGAGTCGTGTACGCTCTAATGTGGCAATCAGCTACTTGAAACAATCGAGAAATCACGGGATAGGATGAACGAAATTAATGTTGAAACCTGGAGGTAAAGTTTAAAACAAATACAGTTCATCAAACAGGAGGCAGTGGTCGCTCCTACAACAAGACCATTGACCAAACCAAATAGAGATGACGATATTACAACTGCATAGCCGTGTCCAGGAGGTTCAGGTTTTATAAGATTGGAAAAAAAAAGGTTTTATTGGTCAACCTATTGCAAAAACGGAGAAAATAATAATAATAAATAGGACGTAATTAATTAAAGAATTAACAAAAAAAAAAAAAAATCAGAAAAGTGCGACATTACATAAATACACAGTGAAATAAAAAAAAATAATAATAGATTAACGTAAATAAACAATAAATCCAAAAAGAATGTGTTAACGAATAAACTTATAACACAAAAAGTGTCCTTATAAATAAAAATGTGTTCATTCAAATGACCGTGAACTTAAGAGTCAATAAAAAATTCCTTTCATACGATAATGTAAACAAAAACAAAGGATATGTAGGTTAATGATGTCATTCAGTCAAAAGGAATGCGTTCTGTAAACAAAAACATTGTTTATGTTTTGGGTTCACCGAACAGATCGGAATGTTGATATGAAGCAAGTTTAATAAACAGACAAGCCCGAAAAACATCGAACTTATTGTGAAAACAAAGAACATCGAAAAAATTGATAAGATAAACATCGGGCGTAAAAACATCTATATATCTTAAAAGTCGGAAACATCGTTAAGTAATACGTATCACTCCGAGGAACAAAAAATTAAATAACAAACGTCGAGATTAAATAAACAATGACACAAAAACGAGATAGCTGGAACAAATATAACATAAACATTGCATTCGGATAATAATAATAATAATAATAATACCTGGATGACTTTTATAGCGCCGTTTTTGTGCAAAAACACCTCAAGGGCGCTGTACAAACTTGTAATACATTTCTACAGTGTTATTACTTAACTATTTATGGAGAAAATATACAGTACAATACTTACCTGGTAGGTCACTTGAGATTAACACTTAATTAATATTATCTAATTGTTTATTGGCGAAATTTAGATACAGGGTTTAGGAATTAATTGAAAAATTGAATATAACTGGACTTTCTCTTAGGATTGGTATATTTAATTTAAGGGTACGACAACTTAAAAAGGTAAGTTTTTAGTTTAGACCATCGTGGAGTATTAACGTAAACAATTATTGTTTATCTTATATTCAAAAATACAGACCAGCGGCGGGCCGTGGTACTTAACAAATTATTCACAAAGTCAGGAAAAGATATTATTATTTTTATCACTAGACATTCGACAGATTTATTAGAAGAATAGAAAGGTTTAGAGAAATTAAATTGATTAATGTATTACAACACCCAATGTACCTTACTAGATATCATTGGTTTTACAAAAATAATGATTACTTAAAATATAAAATTGATTGATAGCAATTGATTAACAAAAAAAAAATATTTTTTTTTTTGATTAACATTAATATCATTATAAAACAAAAGAAAAAACAATTATTATGACATGTTGGGGTGTTATCTATTATGACCATCTGTAACATAATAAATAACGGAAATATTACACCCATATCGTGTGATAGGTAGATCTATGAAAACAATAATATCAAAATAGAAAAGTGTAATTGTATTAAATCATAGTTAATCATTAGGACCACGTGTTAAATTCAAATGATCGCTCTACGTGCCGCCAATGCACGAGTAGATAGATTTAGTCAGGATCACAAATCTCGATAATCGACAGAGTCATTAATGAGGGTGAAACATTTGATGTTTTGTTTTGTGAGGTAAGATTAATCTTACATAATATAATTTACCATATAAACGGGTAAGTTGAAATAACGTAAGATTTACTCATGATAAGTTTGTTGACATTCAGGTTAGGTTGTTGACTATTGAGGCATATTTTAAGACACAAAGAACCCAGTCAATGGATTCGATAAGGAATTCAAGTATGGGCCAAACAAATAAACGTTGTTTTGAAAAGACAAAGTGTTAGTTGAGAATTCGACTTTCAATCTCAAAGAAAAAAATACAATCCAGAGTCGGCTCGAGACTTTTAATGTCGTTGACGAATGTTTATGATGGGATTATATATATGTGTATATATACCTATTAAAAGGAAATTCATTTTAGGCATTGAAAAAATCCTAATAGATTTTGTAAATTGAAAATAGATAAACGGAACATCTTGATAGGTATTGTAAAAAAATTTAAAATAGGTCGGATATCGAACAAGGCAAGTGTATACAAGAGGATGATGTGAAAATCATAAACGAACTTGAAATTTTACAGGAACAGCCAGGTGATAAAATACAAGAAAAATCTAGAAAAACAAAAAAAAATAAGAAAAACGAGAAAAATTTGAAAAAAAAAATATATAGAATAAAAAAGGCAACATATATATAAAATAATTAAGAAAATTAAAATAGGAATATTGAGGTTGTCGCTTAGTAAGAAAAAAAATAGATACATAAGCCGGTAACATTCGGAAGATCTAAGAAAATGGTGGGAAAACGTGGAATGGGGAGGCAAACAGAAGCTTTAGTGACGGCAATCGAGGAAAATGCTACAGCTGGGACGTCAACAGTGAACATCGGAGATATTACTACAATAATTCAAGCAGCTTTAGCACCGCTTGTTGATAAAATGCAGGAACTTGAGAAACAATTAGGAAGACCAACAACAGTGGCGGTGACAGGAGAGGATAGTGCGCCGAAAAACGTTCTCCAAGTAGTGGAAATGCTACCGCAGCAGGAACGACCTTCATTTTCCGGTGGAAACCAAAACCCCATAAGTTTCTTAGAAGATTTAAAAGAATACACTAGAAAAGTTAAACGTACAGATCCATTAATTGTCGTACGGGAAAATTTGAAGGGAGAAGCAAAAACGTGGGCCAAGTTATACAACAAGCGATGGGAAACAATGTTGGATTTCGAAAGAGATTTTTTAGCTACCTATTGGGGAGATATAAAGAAGAATGAGGTTCGCCGTCGTCTTGCGGAAGGGGTATATGATTCCAAGAGAGATATATCCATGCTCACTCATTTCGCAAATTATTGGGATTTAGCGAAAGCATTAAAAATTACCGAGACACCGTTGGGCGTAGTTGACGAGATTATGAGACATTACCCTAAAGAAGTTCAATCGCTATGGTTTTCAGGACAGTCAGGAGATGAGATTGTCGCTGCTGAGTTTCTTCGAAAACTAGATACAATGGTTTGCACACCGGAAGAACGGAACACAAAGAAAAGGAGTGGGGAGGAGTTCACCAAGAAGGACAAATACCGTGACCGTTACCACGCTATAAAGAAGAGAATTCACGCAATAGAGAGTGTGGAAGGAGGCGCTAGCTGCAGTAAGTGTGCAGAAGCTACGACATCTTCAAAGGGAGGTTCTACAATAACTACAAGCGGCAAGGAGCTAGTAATCGCGAACAATTCGGGAAACGACCGAAGGTTGATTCATTAGCCCTCATGAATACGACTCACACAGGGAGAGGGACGCCGGCACCAAAACACAACACTGCATTGAAGATTATGATGAAATGGGGGTGGAATCCAATGAAAGGATTGGGAAGAAATGAACAAGGGATGACTGTTCCAATAAAAGCAGAAAGGAATGTGAGAAGACGAAAGGATGGAGCGGAAGAAACGAGAACGGAAGCGGAAATAGATGTGGAAGTATGTGTCAATTCTTTACAACAAATAACGGATGAATGGAATCAATTGAAAGTGAACGAAGAGAAAACAAGAAGGGAAATTAGTGGGTTCAACAACATTTTCGAAGACAGAGATTATGAGGAAGTAGAAAAGGGTAGCACTTTACCGTTATTACCGGAAGCCAAAGCACAGATAGATAACACGGAAGTTCACTGTTTAATAGATACTGGAAGTCAAATCACGTGCGTTTCTCAAGAGTTTTATGAAAATTATTTAAATGATCAAACAATTTATCCTATTATGCCTGTAACGACTATACAGATTAAAGTAGCGATAGGACATAAAAGTCAGAGAATATCTAGGTTGGTTCTAGTACCATTGCGATTTGGAGATGTTATAATAAATACGCCGTGTTTAATAATACCGAAGTTAATTAGACCAATTATATTGGGTATCAACTGGTTAGACGAATATACAGCTGAATTTAAATGTGGAGAAAACAGAAAGTTAAAAATAAAAACAGGAAATGGGAAGAAGGAAATAGAGTTAGTAAATTCAACCGTAATTCATAGGAAACCTAAACAGGAGGTTAGAAATCAAAATTTCACAAGTGGAAAAATAATTAATATTGAAGTAAACCCTGAAATAAATAATACGGCGTGCCTCGAGAGTAGAATAACGACCTTTGTGTCCGAGTTGAATTTAGATTCAAAAGGAAAAGAAGGGTTAGAAAAGATTTTAATTAAACATAAGAATGTATTTATAGACAGACCAGGTCTAACTACTTTGTACACTCACGAAATAAGAATGACGGACGAGACGCCTTTCGTTAAGCGATCCTACCCAGTACCTTTTGCTTACAGGGATAAGATTGATGAAAAAATTAGAGAATTGGAGTCGTTAGGAATCGTCAGTAGAGAGGCCACGCAGTTTTCTAGTCCTCTAACATTTACCTTGAAAAAAGATGGGACGGTTAGGATACTCTTAGATGCTAGATTCTTAAACACCAGAATGCAGGCGGAAGTAGAAAAACCACCATTAACTTCAGAAATTATACAGCGTTTTCATGGTGTAAAATTCATAACCACAATAGATCTAAATTCAGCTTACTTTCAAATACCTATCAGTCCAGAAAGTCGCAAGTATACTGGGTTTGTATACAATGGAAAATCTTACGTATACAAGGTATTACCGCAGGGGTTAAAAACATCAGTAGGGAGTTTTTCAAGAGGAATGGACAAAATTCTAGGACCAGGGGTGAGGGAATTCTGCGCTAATTACTTAGATGATTTAATAATATATACGTGTGGTAGTCAAGAAGATCATTTTGAACATGTAAACGCAGTGCTTGAGAGGTTAACCACTCGGAACATTAGAACGTCAAAAGACGTAAATATGATAATAGCGGTCAAGACATTAGTACGTCTTTTCACGTAAGCGCGCGAGATTTTACAAAAATCGATTTATTTCCATCACTAGTATACGGATTGCCATGATTTAAAAAACAGAGTATCGATAATGAATAACGCTACGCGTCTGCATTCAAAAATATCTATGGAATCTTGAGGTGCATTATCTGAGTCGATTGAATCTGTCAGCTTGTTCGTTCGTAATTTATTGCGTTTTTAAATAATTTATTAAAAATATTTTAGTTTGGACGGTTAATATTTTGAGGTGACCAATAGTTTTTAATTATATTTCTTCAATATATAAAGTGTTATTTCTTTATGATACTCAGAAAAAAGTACATTTTTCACAGCTTTGAAATAATGGTCAGCGATTTTTACATATTTTTGACGTTTTCAGAAAATGTATATTTAGAAACGCAAATATTTACGTATAACAAAACAATACGATAGTGAATTTCATAATCTTTCCAAAACATTTTTTAGAATGAGGCTACGTTTCCCAAGACGTGAGTTATGATGCTTTTAGCAAAAGTCGTGAATAACACAAAAATTTCCGCGTTTTGACAGTTCTCAAAGGAACACATAGCATACAAATGCCTTTGTCTGAGAGGTTAAAGGAAGCAAACATGACTTGTAAACTCGAAAAATGTCAATTTTTATTCACAGAAGTACGTATGTTAGGACATATTATAACGCCTTTGGGAGTTCAAATGGATCCGGAAAAGATTGACGCCATTAAAAATTTTCCGGTACCCAAGAAAATAAAACAAGTTAGAGCTTTTCTAGGATTTTGCAATTATTACCGTAGATTTGCAAATAAATATGGGGAAACAACACGGGTTTTGTGCGATTTACTTCAGAAAAATAGAACCTGGCGATGGGGTGACTCAGAACAGCGCGCATTCGAGAGGGTAAAAACATTATTTTTAGAGACAGTTATTTTACATCATCATGACCCAAATAGTACTTATTATTTACAGACAGATAGTTCGGGGTTCGCCATAGGAGGAGAATTATATCAGTTGGATGAGGAAGGGAATCACCACGTTATTGGATTTATTAGCAAAGCTTTAAGAGGACCGGAGTTGAAATGGACCACGTCAGAACAAGAGTTATGGGCGATAATATATGCTTTACACAAATTTGAGACATACATAAGAGGAGTACACTTAATAATTAGGACGGATCATCAAGCATTGACATTTTTAAAGAGCTGGAAGATGTACAGTGGCCGACTAACACGGTGGATTTTATATTTAAATCAATTTAACTTCACTGTAGAGTACGTCAAAGGGAAGGAAAATATAGGGCCTGATATTTTATCTCGTTATTCTTGTGATGCAGAAAATGTACAGGAGGAGAAAAACACGTGCCCAGAGATAGCAGCTTTTGCAGTGAAAGGTAGACAACAGATTCGAAAACACTTAGAAAATATAACTGAACTACAGAAACAAGACACATTTTTGGGAGAAATTTTCGGATATGTGCGCAAGGGAAAATTTGGGCCGCCGACAAAAAATGTTAATAGGTATTTAAAAAATTATAAAAAAATAGGCAAGACTTTATATTACACAACAGGGCTAAACAAAACGGTGTTAGCAGTACCACAAGAGTTGACTGAAGAACTAATAAAAATGATACATTTAGAAATCGGACACGGAGGAGTTTTTAAAACAGGGATAGCTTTGGGAGATAGGTATTATTGGCCAGGCATGCACCGAGAGATAAAACGCATAGTGAGAGGGTGTCACCTTTGTCAGCTGGCGAAGCGCGAAATTCGACCAACTGTAGGGCCGAGTAAATCCATAATTACCAAAGAAGTAGGACAATTAGCTATGGCAGATTTATACGGACCTTTACCGAGAGGAATAGGAGGGGTTAGATTCATTTTCGTGATCCAAGATTCATTCAGTAGATTTGTAAAATTATATAAATTGAGGATAGCAAGTACTAAGACCGTGTTAAATTGTGTAGAGGATTTTAATAAAACAATACAAATAGATGCTTTGTTAACGGACAACGGATCTCAATTTACATCGAAGAAATGGGAAAACAACTTAAATAGGATGGGCATAAGAATCGTACATACGTCAATACGAAATCCCGGACCGAACATAACAGAGCGCGTGAATAAAGAATTAGGTAGAATTTTCCGTATTTATTGTCACGAAAAACATACCAAGTGGGCGGCTTTCCTTAAAGAAATAGAACAAACCTACAATAATTCGATACACTGTTCAACAGGATTTTCACCTAATGAAATAGCTTTTGGGAAATCACCAACTTATAGTTTAGACAGGTATACTCAAGGCTGCGGAAAATCTACGAAAACAATAGATGAAATAAGATTAGCAGCACGGAAAAATTTAGAGAAAAGCGCTGCAAATCGACAGAAATACTATAATCTCAACAAAAGATTAATAACTTATGAGATTGGGACCCTGGTCAAGTTGAAAAAATTTACACAATCAAACCTACTCAAAAAAGAAATAAAAAAATTCAATCTGCTTTACGATGGACCTTATGTAATTGGATCAGAAGTTTATAGTAACACGTATACGCTAATTGATCCGGTAACTCGGGAAATAAAAGGAGATTATAGCGCAATTCATTTAGCGAAATATTATACATGTAATAAGGAACAAAAACCAAGTTTAGAGATAGTGGAAATCAACGAATAAAATGCGAAATTTACAAATATTTGAAACCTTAAATAAATAAACGATTGAGAAAAATTTAAAATCTGTTAGGATACGATATAATTTAAGGAGAAAGAAAATTACTAAAATATTAGACTATCAGTTTGTTTGCGAGGGGCGGGTCGTCCTTAAGTCTTTAAGGTTGAGTGAACAAATCTCTTAATAAGCGACAATCATATTCTAATTTACTAATAGAGTAAGAGAAAAATTTTTCGATAATATTGATTTTCTAGTTTAGGAAAAAAATTGTGTGTTAGTGTGTAGGAAAATTTTGTTAGATAAGTAAGAACACAGAAGGAAAGCGTATGGGAGTTATATACCCACAAAAGGAACAAAAAAAAATACATATATTATAAATAGGATAGGGTACGTTTTATAAAACAAGATTTTAAATTGACAATGCATAGAGTTAGATTTTTTTTTTTTTTTTGAAAACTTGAAATAAGGCTATCTATAGATTTAGAGTAGACATTAGGTAAAGATAAAAAGGGAACATTAGAATTACGATATGGTTAGGTTAAATTTTCAAAAAAAAAAAAAAATTTAAAAGGAAACAGGAACGATGAGAAAATTGGAGTTTAGTTAAGAACATTTATGAAATTTAAAAATTAGGGTGGGTAACACCTAGGCTAGAACAACTTGTTTGAATGATCTATGAAAAGACAATTAGAAATTACACAAAAAAAAAAAAATTTGCGAATAAGAAAAAAAAAAAAATGCTGGAAAAGTTTAAATGAAACATGTATACCACTGATTTTTGGATTGGGTGAGGTCGTGCAAAGATACATATTTCACAAAAATTATCATACTTACAAAACAAAAACAAAACGAAAAATTATTTGCACACCAAGAGACCATCCACTTTTCAGTTGGTCAATAGACCGCGAGATTGCAAACAATCTTTACATGAATCATTGTAAGGGAGGTCTTAGTCCAACCAGGTTGAGGACCACCTAAACACGCGAGTCGAGGGGCGTGTTTTTTCCAAAAAAAAAAAAAAAGAGAATAATTTTGAGTTTATCAAAATTAGAGAAAATTCCATAAAATAAAATCTACGCGAAAAGAAAATAGAAAATACAATGTGATTCAAAGTCAAGGTTGTTAACAATCCAAACAGAATGAAGAAAAAGATAGGGAATAACAAAATGAGGGGGGGGAGAAAGGAAATAACAGGAAGTGATGTAGGAAAAGGAATAACAGAATGAGGGGGGGGAGAAAGGAAATAACAGGAAGTGATGTAGGAAAAGGAATAACAGAATGAAGAGAGAGAAAAGGAATAACAGAATGAAGAAAGAGATAGGGAATAACAGAGTGAGGGGGGGGAGAAAGGAAATAACAGGAAGTGATGTAGGAAAAGGAATAACAGAATGAAGAGAGAGAAAAGGAATAACAGAATGAAGAAAGAGATAGGGAATAACAGAATGAGGGGGGGGAGAAAGGAAATAACAGGAAGTGATGTAGGAAAAGGAATAACAGAACGGGGGGGGAGGATAGCTAGACTACATTTGAACACAATTTCGATGTCTAAAGTAGTATACAACGTTAGCCACAGCAAATTGAGTTCAGAGGGGGGAACTGTGATGAAAGGCTTAAATCACAGTGAAAAACAGATAAACCATAGCTGCTAAAAATATACAAATTATTAATGAAAACCGTCATTCTAGCGACATCTGTTGAGGTTAAAATTGATTCAGTTTGTTTTTCAGTAGGCCCCTGTAATAGTTGGAATTATGTTGAGATTCTATAGTATAAACACAGAGGTCATTAAAATCGTCTAGGAACGACTAGGAACCCCCTTTTGAGGCTTCAAAATAAACATTGAATTTTGTCAACCAATAGATCTGAACAAAGAGCTATAAAATTTTGAGTAACCAATCAGTGAACGAAGAGGCGTACATCAAATGCAGACAAAGGAATGAACTGTGGATCAGGCAATAAAAAAAGATAATTAACGACATTTCGATTCTCACAGAAATTGGAGGTGAACGCACTTTAGGGTCAACATCGACTTTCAAGGTGACAAACTCCTGGGAATGTTTACAATAACTGAGACATTTATGGGGTATCGAACCGTTGAAATCGGGTGCTTGGAAGTTTTACAGGTTGTAAAGCGCACACACAAAAATGCAATGAAAAAAATTATAAACGTGATAGTATAAAGGAAGGACGGGAAAAGCGAAGGAAAGTTGCTGGCGGAATTTCAACTGTAGTGCAATTATTTATGATAGAAGGAGGGTGTCATGTTCGATAAAAATCGTACTAAAGAGAGGAGTGAGTGTTGGAAACAATGGAAATTAATCGTTATCAATTTAAGATGAAACGGACATATTGGTAAATCAATCTTGAATGAAAATCTCGCAAAAAAAATAGACATTTTAGAAAAGTGCGGCGACCGGATGGAAGGATAATATAGAGATTTTGGACTGCTACGAAGGTCCTAGGGACGTGAAAATCGAGTATCAGAAGAAGACAGAAAAATTAAACATATAGCGATAGATTAGATTCAGGAAAAGTAGACATTTTACATAATTATTAGGTTAGATATATATTAGAGTTACCCAATATTACGGAGGGATCGAAACAAGATAAAAGGTTGGCGGTCTCATGTATATTTTGAAGGGTAAACAATCGAAATCCGAACATGGTTTTTATTTACGTTAAGGTAATAACCCATTAGAAGACCAATAAAATTTAACGTGGAGCTTATGGAATATTTATTTAAAGCAAAAGATATTAAAACTAATGGCTCTAAAATTAAACTAAATTTACGGCCGTAGTACATAAAATCTGAGACGTAAACATATGTCCAGACGTATAATTTATGTGAAATCTTGTAAGTGAGGGATGGAGAATGGGCGGAGATTGGGTCAGACAATAAAAGTGACACATATACCAGAGTCTAATTAGGTATATCTTCCATAGAAGTGTGGAAAATTATATATTAATTAATAATAGATGAAGTATGAAATTTTCCTGGAGACCACACACATCGGGAAAAGTGAAGAAAAGATAAAAGGAAGGGTAAAGAACGGAGATAGGAAATGATCCATGTGGAGAAAAGCGATACAATTCGAATTTATCCGTGAAATTAATAAATACGACTTGGAAAATGAGTAATTATAAGAGTTATGAGAAATGACATAAGAATCAAGAAGAAATTGTGCAAGAAAACGTCGCGGATAAATATAAAATTCAAAGATAAAGGAAAAACTCAAATCTGCGACAGGGAGATAGAGAGTACGGGTGGAAATGGAAAAGCTCATATAAGTAACAATAAAATTAAGTAGAATTTAAACAAATCGAAATTCAAAAATGCGTAGTAAAGATTTCGACATGGATTTAAACAATTTTCGCACGAGATGCATAAAATTGAGATGTATATATATATTATTGAGGACGGACCTATCGCAAATTGAGAAAAAAAGGAACACAAAATCATGAGAATTTAACTACATTTTGTATGAACACAGGACAAAGGAAGCTTGGGCGATTAACACAGACTTACCCGATTCGGACCCTATCGATTTAGATTTGTGAGATGGAAACTGGCCACCGCCTTGAGCCGGAAAGCAGAACATCTTATGGAAGAACGATCGAAATTAGGGGAAGGGGTGTTCGGATTTACGAGTTGATAGGAAATAGAATTAAGCATCAAGAGAAATTCAGATACGTCTTTTGGGACCTGAGAGGGATATAAAAGATGGAACACATCAGTCAGGAGCCAGTCGCGCCGAGGATTCGAAAAGTTGTTACGTGGCGGTACTACGTCTTTGGTAGGATTAACAGTGAAAAATCTTTAAGTGTTAAATTTTAAATAAGCCCCTGGACTTAGGAAAATTTTGTGAAAAATACAAGTGCTAGAGTCAGTGGAATTTAATTTGGTTAAACAGTGAAAATAAATATAATTTAAACTCAGTGCTTAAAAGTGTTAAGTGAAGTGCAGAAAGTGATTACGGAATTAAGAATTTAACTAAAATTTAAAAATAATTATTTCATTCAAAGTGAAGACATTCAAATTAAAATTAAGAGTTTGTTATCGTTAAATTAAAGTGGATGTGCTCGTGAATTGATATTTAAAAATAGATTATAATTTTGTTTAAAATTATTAATAGTAAATACTTCATCTTAGGTTAAAAGAAACACAAAAACAAAAAAAAGGATTCGATAATAATAAACGTTTAAACCTTTGTTCTAAAATTAATAGTTAGAAAAAAATTTTTAATCGAAATAAATTAAAAGTTTGCACAATTCGGAATAAATTTTCTTATCAATTTATATAAAAGGAAATTTAGAATTAATAAATTGTTCAATTAAAATCCATCGTGCGTATAGCGACAGTGTTAAAAGTGTTTGTCGTTTTAACCGGAATTTTAATCATCAGTCTATCATTTCGAAAAGGAATTTGAAACAGCTATCATTCAAAAGCCTAAACTAGAAAAGTGTTATTAAATCAACGGGTTTTCTGAATTAGGATTTCGTTCGGAAGAAAAATTAAATATCAACTAATTTATACGATTCAAGCGAGAGTAAAATATTAAATAGGAATAAATAGTCGAAAAGATTTATTTTGAAATTAGTTAAAAAAATACAATTAATTAGGTAGGATTTCTTCATCAAGGTTGTTGTGTACACCCGACCGGAAATACCTTGACGGGGGGTAAGTTTTCTTTTTATAAATAATTTTCAGGACCTAGGAGTGAGGAGATACAGCTGATTATGGTATATCAATTAAATTATTAAAACCAACAAAACAAAGCATTACACATTAATATATGTATATTATGTATTTATTTATATAAAATAAAGTAATATATTGTATATAAAGAATAAATATATGAGTAATGTATTTATATATATGTATTTTACTTATTAATCGAAGCATCGAAATGGTAGCGATTTTTAATACCTACCCGAGGACATATCTATATTATTGAAAAAGAAAATATGTATTTATTAATATTCCAGACTATGTAGATTCATATATTTTATATTTATTTATTAATATATGTACTCTTATTTAACATATTTTGACAATCGATATATGTGTACTTATATTTATATTTATTCTTCATTTAACCTCTTAGTAAATTTGTGTTCAAAAAGTGAAATAAATAGTTTAACTTCAAAAGGAATTAAAAATATTCTAATTAATTATGCACAATAAAAGGTAACATAACTGAATTATAGGGAGAGGTAGAAATATTTCTTAAATAAACAATCTCGCATCTAGGTTAGTGTGTCAAAGAAGGTGTTTATATTATTCGATTTGTTTACAAATAGAGACGCTGAAGATCTGGGCCAACCGCATAGTTTGAAAACGACCTTGGCCGTAACTAGAAAATTTATCAGGGTTATAAGGATAACCATCAGGATGTCATTGTGCAATGTGCAGCGATATGGGTCATTTACAAATACCTATCATTCACAATCTACAATTGAAAAATCATGGGTTAGCAAGATTTATATCGAATATTACATGAAACATTTGAGTACCATTGATTAGATAGTCATATAGATTTTATTAGTTACCTGAACCAGCTGGAAGCTGCGTGCTCTCAAATGTCTATCAATCACAAACGACAATTGAAAAATCACGGGTTAGCCAGATTTATATCAAAATATTACATGAAACATTTGAATACCATTGATTAGATAGTCGCATAGATTTTTATTAGTTACTTGAAACAGCTGGGAGCCGCGTGTTTACAATTACCTACCATTCACAATCTACAATTGAAAAATCACGGGTTAGTAAGATTTATATAGAAATATTATACGAAACATTTGAACATTATTGATGGAGTGTTCGCATAGATCCCATCAGTTGCCAGAGACAGTTGAGAGTCGTGTACGCTCTAATGTGGCAATCAGCTACTTGAAACAATCGAGAAATCACGGGATAGGATGAACGAAATTAATGTTGAAACCTGGAGGTAAAGTTTAAAACAAATACAGTTCATCAAACAGGAGGCAGTGGTCGCTCCTACAACAAGACCATTGACCAAACCAAATAGAGATGACGATTCTCTTAAATAAAAACGTCAAAACCAAACAAAAAGCCTGGAGTTCGATAGCTCTCCAAAACAAACTATCAAATAATTTCTTATTCTACTAGTATTTATTAGTATAACCTTATTCTTACGTATATATTCGGTTACCAAGCTAAGAATTGTGCAGAATTCTTCGTGCGAGATCCGAGCTCGGAATGCGAGGTAGATAGCCTCGTATTGCGAGTTATAAACCTTTCCCAAACTGTATGTATACATATATTTATTCGTATGTACTGTTTACTGGAGAATGCGGACCTGCATACAGCTTGCATTTAGGTCGGTAGACCACTCTCGCATTCTCTTTTAAACGTGGAATGAGGATTCACGACCCGTAAGTCCACACCAACCGTGAGTATATGATTGTATATAGGACGAAACCGGTTCGCCCTAAGTAAATTGTAGTCCAAGGAGGTGTTGGAATTTGGAGGTTTCGGGACCCGAGGGAAGACTTGAAGGCAGTGCATGATGACGTGGAAGGCTTTTTGGGACGCGATAACTAAGGTATCAATCAAAGAGCCGTGTCAAAGGATTGTACGAATTTCTTGTCGACTCACGATCATCTCGTTTACTTGCAGGAGGAAGGAGCCAAATTTTTGCTAGCAAAGGGTTATTCTGAGTTCGTCAAATATGCAATTAACTAATAACATTACCATACTAAATCAATTTTACATGTACCTTATAGCAGCTGAGTCATGGAGGAGTGGCGCCAACCAGACACAATAATTAATCATTGCCAAATTTACTAACAATTAACCATTTGAGTTATATTTAATTATCTGTCCAAATAAACATGTATAATACCTTTTATCAGCGTTTAACTACGATTTTGTTAGGGTGCAGGGAATCAATAATTACATTAGGAAAGTTAGCTCATCCAGAGAATTCATTTAAGTCTAGGTTTGCAATGGAAAGACCAATTAAAATTGTAAAACTCAACACCTCGATCAGAACCAAGGGGGTTACCACAAAATGAAAGTAATTAAAATCCTATATCATAAATCAAAAAAATTACACAACGTTTGATGGAATTTAATTACAATATAAATACGGGTATATTTGCGTTCAAGATCGTAAATAACGTATTAATTAGTTAAGTACATATGTCTATAAAGATATATAGTACAAGAGAGCTTTAAGTAGCTTTCTGAAGTTATCAAAGAAATTAAGGGTCCAATTTTCATGGAGGCTTATGTGTTGTAGGGGAGGAATTTTCCATCCCTGCGAACACATATGCAAAGCCTTAGAAAAAAAAAGAAGTATCGATCATAGCCAAGAGAGAAGAAAATTTTATATTGTTTTAAACAAGTAAAAGAAAATGGTGAAAAGGCGAAAACACTACAAAGTCGAGATGGCAATCTCAATATCGCCGGAATGTGATGGAGAAAGCAGATAAACCATGTTGTGTAACATATCTGTTGACGAGATCTTATGTTTAACGAATGGTATCAAAGCTCCATTGTAATATAACATATTGGCGGATGTTGGAAAGAGGAACTGAGATTGGAATGAGCTAACAAATTTATTGAAGTTTACTCTCAGCTTTGGATAGGAGCGACGCAAAACTACACGAAAAGATAATGTTTAAAAATAGTGAGGCTTAATAAATAATTATTTTATTTATAACTGAAGATATTCACTGTGATATTTGTAAAGAAAACTTTTACTAGGAATTACATAAGTTGAATCTTACTATCGGATATAACCCGAATTCTTGACAATGCAAGTACCCAACTTACCGCGTTTACACTTTGTGGAGTAGTTAATAAATGTAACGAATCAAATATCGCTAAAATCATTGACCAAATAAACAAATTCAAAGTCCAATTGGACAAAAAATTGTTATGATGGGAAAATATTGGTCAAGTGGATAAAAAGAGCTCAAATGAATACAATATTTATTTATGTTTTCATTTGTTGATCTCCAGAGATGATGGAGAGACAGAGTAAAAGTTGAGGTCAGAATTAATCTGTTTCTAATTTTTTTAAATTAAAATAAACAGGAGGCAATGAAGAAAATAATTTTCCCGAAGACCAATATCATCTTTAGTGATGCTACGTGGAGGATCTTTTAAGGAAAGGAAGGAGAGGAAATTAGCGAAGGAAAAAGGTATGAAGGGTAAGTAGAAATCTAGGGATATGTCCATAAGTGACAAACGTACGAATCAATCCCTCCCGGTGAGGTGCAAGGCGATGGGTCGAGAGAGACCGATTGGAGAGGTCAAAGGGTCTCTTCTCGCCACGCAGCTGGTGGGCTGGCGCATTCACCGGCAATACCCGAAAACCCCAAACCCAGGCACCCCTGCTAAATTACCAAACGTAGCGAACCACTTGGTGTGACCTATGGCAGAGGTGTTGGTAATCCAATAAATGGTTCCAATAATTGTTTTTCTTAAAAATGGTATGACACTATTAAATCTAAATTATAAATTATTAAAGACAAGCAATTAACGATTCTTAAATAAAAATTAGAAACAGAAAATCAGAAATAGATACGGTCGCATCTAGGACTTGGCTTTAGTCCTAGATTCGACTGTATCTACCGTATTTTCAATAAATAAATTTTACAATTTGAGGTTTTACTCATTAAGGTAGTCCAAAAAAACTCAATTATTAAATTTAAAAGGTTCGCAGTCAAATATATTTACAATATGTATTGTTATAATATCATTAAATCCTTTTTCACATTTGAAACACGCATTGGAGTTTAATTTGAAATCAAGCTCATTATTAATTCGGCAGTGGATTTGGCATATTGCGTAGTAATGATTGCCTCAGCAAGTCAAATTAGTGATTTAATGTGTGATATTCTGCTGGTTTGCAAAACACATAATGATTATTATTACATGTCCTATGAGAAGTACAAATATGCATAAAATTTAGCAAACCATGTTGAGTAGCTTTTCCGTGAGTAAATTATTTTCAACCACCAAACAGAAAAGTTATTGCTGTATTTCTCAGTGTTTTCTGTTATTAATTCTGATAAATTGGTAAACGCATGAATTTGATAGTCATTGGATTTTAATTTTTTTCTTAAAGCGTAACATATTTTTTTACTGGTTTGCAGCTGAGTGGAAAAATGCGACAGTTTCCCGACTAGGCGTCGCAGGTCCGATCCACTTAAATCCAAGTCAATTGGTAAGTATAATTTTCCGCTTATAATGATGGTTGAAGAGGATTTTCAAGTATTATCAGCGTATAATACTAAAGTCTCTCTGTAAGTTTTACAACAACATTTCTTCAATTTTAATTTGAATTTTTAATCTCTTTTATTTATTTTCCTATATGTAAATATTATCTGTACTTATACCCTCTATGAGATGTGTGGGATTGCACTAACCTCCCCACATCTTGGAATAAAGAATTTATTATTTTTATTATTATTGGTACTGCCAAAAAGTCACAAAAATTTCGCAACAGTAGATTGGGTTCTTCTTTAATATATCAGCCGGTGAATACCAGAACATCCTTTGGACAAAAGAGTTTTTCTTATAAAGCTCCGTTGCTTTATAATATGCTCGGCGAAAAAATAAAAAAACTATAGGTTCGTTGAATCTTTTCAAGAAAATGATATCAAATTCCATACTGGCTGAGAGTCATGATTTTGGATTGCCCATGTCGCGGGTTCTGTCATGAATGACCTCAAAAGCCCCATATTCGATGTGATCCATATGTGTATGTGTAGTGTGATTTAATTATTTGATTGAATGTAATTGTAAAGCTTCTCATCTCGACATAGGAATTCCCTAGTGGGATGAGCAGTGCAGGTAAAAATATATATATATAGATATGAAAGTGAGTGACAATATTTGAAGATCCTATGTATATGTTATTTATATGTATATAATACGTAATCTGCAAACCAGTGATACAGGGGTTAGTAAAAAAGTTTCCCTTTGCATATTGAGTTCGTGTGCACTTCTATCATCAAAAAATAACATTTCAACCTCTCTGCTCTAAGCCATGTTTTTTTAATAATACTAATACCGTATTACTGTGTTGCCATTTGAATTTCAATGTGCTCAAAGTATATGAATAAAAAACTATGAAAATAAATAAAACTTAGACACAGGGTGATCCACTCAAAACTGTAGCCAGATATATATGTTTAATTAACTTTAAAGCCTTTTTCTTCTAAATTACGTAAAATATTACGTATTAGCTAAAAGGTAATGTTAAAATGGTTATTTGTTGCTAAACAAAGTTGCTTATTGAAATGTTCCCAGAAACGATTTCCTCGGTTACATTATTGTTCAGGACAAAATGCTCTCAATTATAAACAGTTAATATGTCATTATATTTCCACAGTCATTAGACCATGCGTGTCCTAACGTAACCTTACTTAACCGACTGTGCAACTGTTAACTAGGAACATTGTGAAATGAAAACTTTTGAATGGGGACATTTTGGTAGGGAACATTTGTACTGAGAAAATTTTTACAGGGAACATTATTACCGGCCACATATTAAAATCTAAGAAATACAGATTCTCACGTATGTCTTGATCAAACCAGCGATATTATTACCAGCAAATTATATTGAGGACTGGATCTAAATGTTTATACAAAAAAAATATTTAGTAATATCTCTAAGGATTCTGAATTAGCTGATGAAATAATCAAACATATTTGCTAGTCTTACACCCTGTACGCCACCCTGCTTTAGGATACTTTATGACGATGTTCATGTCTCTCCCTGGAGTAAAATACCGTCGTTAAAATGCAATCAGCAAGAGTGTAGTCTAGACAATCTTTTGTTCGCGAAAAATCTTGAATAATAAAGTTCAAACTAAAATTTTAAAATAAAAGTTTTGTAAGGAAATAAGTTTTTTTCAAATTGTTTTAATGTCGTCGAATTTAATTTTGTACAAAAACTAAAAAACTTTGTGCGGGCAGTGAAATAAAAAAAGCTCTTACCGAGGGTGATCGATTATTTGAAATGGTAATGAAATTTTCACAACAATTTCAATATTAAATTTTAAGACCATATCAACTTATTTCACCTTAAAATGTTATTTTAATCAAGAGCTTAGAAAAGATACAAAAATTATTGTTTTTTCCACGGTTTTTTAATCTTGAACTGAGGTTAAGGAATACAAAGGTAGTTTTTAAATTGAATTTGTAGGCACTTAATGTTGGTATACATTCTTGTAGGGAAGAAACAGAAAAAAATATTATCAATATTTTCCTACCTCTTTTAAAATAAAGATCGTAAAAACAACTTTATAAAAATATAATTAACTTCTACAGGAGAGTGGTGATATCAGCGAGCTTTGACTCTAATGCAACCTATTTTGCTGCTCCAACTGGTGACTCCTCGAACACCTTTGCAAAGAACTCCGACCAATCAAAAATCAGGTTTCAAGGGTGGCAGCTTTTCATGCCTATTTATCCATACCAAAAAATGTGTCAAATTACTTCTTAGACCATAATTACAAGTGTGACTAAATGACACAGTTCTGATGCTGCGCTTGGTACTTGGATATGGATGACTTGAATATCACGCAATTTTTACTCATCAGAATTGCAATTATCATCTGATGATACATAGGTATAATGTGTTTAGGAGAATGAATCGAGAAATGTGAAAACGATATTTTTTAAACGATTATTTTCTCGACAAGGTCAATGTCAATAATTATTAAAAAAATTGAAAAACAATATACTACTAATAAATCTAAAAGAAATCTAACCCTGAATCTCTTGTCTTAACGGGACAGGCGTCTTAACCAACTTGACCATTGGGACCTATGTATTAAACACCATTCATAGTTGTGACCGTTATGTTTTTATTTTTTCTGTGTCTTGTACTGTTTCATATTTTTTTAGATTCATTACTATTATCTTCTTCAAATATATATTACATTAATGGGTATAACTTTCAAAATAAGTTAAAAAGAAAAGTCGTTCCTGAATTATAAAAACCTTGTATTTAGCTGGTACCTACTTCATACTATAAAATTGTTGGTGAACCAATATTGAAAGTGGAAATGTCGCAGTAGACAAACTACAAACAGGTATTAAGTTATGACAAGCAAATCATTTACTTTTTCATAAAATCAGCCGTAAGGTCTCGTTAAAAAAAAATTATGCCAAAATTAAACATTTAAAATGGCCCTAAGCACAGCCCACAGTTGAAAGTTAAATACGTTAGTGCTCGATGTGAGATTCGATTTCGACCCATCCAACGGCAGTAAAAAAATATTTTTTTTGGAGTTTTGACGATTATTTTACAGGTTTGAACGATAAGTTATAACAAGATAACAATAAGAAGATAACTTTGAAAAGAAGATAACAAAATTACAGTCATAAATTAATATTCTTACCGAGATCATTCAACTTAAAAATTATGTAAATTTCTTTCTTTTAACGTGTTGTTTATTTTGTTTTGAAAGCATTTTGGAGGGTAGGTATTATTATTTATTTATTAGGTACAATATTTTTTACAATTCAGGTTTTCCAGTAATAAAAATAAGTATCTCTAAAAGCTATGTTTAAAAAATCTTCCTTTATGAGTACAAAATTTCGATTGTATTTACCTTCAAAATTTCTGAGCTCTCATTTATTACGTCTGTAAAACGTTGTTTACTTTAAAATGCTTGAATCAAAATTTTATTTTACCATTTATTTGTTTACGTTACTTTGCTTTCGCCATTCCACCTTTTTATTGTGTTTACCATTATAGTAAAATAAATTATTAAGCTTGCTTTAAATATAATGATACACAAAATATAATATCTCCTATTTCTTAATAACCATTGAGCACTTTCATGCTATCCTGTAAAAACTATTCCGTTTCATGCCATCCTGTTGAAACTATTCCAGTATAAAAGCGCTAACTGCCGGGAGCTCAAGAAACTATTGCATCGTCATGGGTGGGTGGAAGGGAAGTGGATGGTTGGGAAATATCTAGCTATCCAAATCAGTCACTACACAGAGCTAATGCTATTTCCAGAACCCTTATATTTCCTAAAAGTGGTATCTCACATTACACTGCACTGGCTCATACGTCACAGATTCTAAAATTATCTATCATTCTATCCAGAATTTAGCGCATATTTTGCATTATTTATTTTAATGTGATTATATTTATGGCCAATTCCTTTTGGAATGCTATGTTCACTACCGTAGTGAACATGGCATTCCATTCCAAAAAACTATATTTCTAATTTTCTATTTAACCCCTTGAATGCCTAACGCCCTTTTTCTATTATTAGTCCAAACTGTAGTCTGGTCCCTGTTTTTACCACCAGACAAAACCTCATTAACAAAAATACAGTAATGAAGCACACCGTCTATCCGTCCACCGCGAACTTCGTGCAGGTAGGTACTATAAATGTTATTAAAAGTCAATAATCATAGACCGGGGTTCACTATAATTTTGTCATTATAACCTATTTAACTGACTGAGCATAGCTGTTCTGCTATTCGTTTGTCTGTAAATTTGTTTGTACATTCCGTTTCAAGATGGTGTTTTAATGGTTCAGTAAAGATTCTTTTTCAAATGTGAAATTGTCATATTTATTTGCATTTTACATTTTTTCAATATTATGGTACCTACCTGCCCTAAGGAAGATTGAAAAAGAATCATCGGTGAATAATAATAATAATAAAAATAATAATTGGATGACTTGTATAGCGCCGTTTTTGTGCAAAATCACCTGAAGGGCGCTGTACAAATGTATAATACATCTCTACAGTGATCTATGTTATTACTAACTATTTATGGAGATAATATACAGTACAATACTTACCTGGTAGGTCACTTGAGATTAACATTTAATTAAAATTATCTAATTGTTTATTAGCAAAATTAAGATACAGGATTTAGGACATAATTAGAAAATTGGATATAACTGGACTTTCTCTCAGGAATGGTATATTTAATTTAAGGGTACGACAGCTTAAAAAGGTAAGTTTTTAGTTTAGACCTGAATTCTGTTGGACTTGTTATGGATCTTAGTTCCGGAGGGAGTTTATTCCAAGCCTTCGGCCCAGATACTCCGAAAGCGCGATCACCAAACTTAGTATTTGGCTTGCGCTTAGGTTCTATCAGTCTGCCTCATTAGTAGTGATCATTTTGAGTGACGTTTCCGGACCTTTCTTTGGACAAATTGTATAACGCCTTATTTGAGATTTAAAAAATGTTACATGAAATATAAAATGGTTTATAATTAAGTAGCTAGGTATTTAAGTACCCATCCGTGTTTTATATAGTGCTAACCTTCTTATTTCACGAAATGCGCGTAACTTCTACCGTTTAGCCAGAATTTGCAATTGTTATAACATTTTAAACCGATAAAATTGGAAAGTGAAACCAGAACGAACACTCTCAATGCAACCGGAGATTGTATATCTGGCCCCTCAAGTGTCAAGTGGTGTCATTAGTTCGGGATTTACGGGACTTCTTCAACCGAGGATATCTACCTATAAAACAGATAAGCCATATTTTATTTAATATTTTGTTTTTTGTTTCAGATGACAAACATACATTATTTTCACTTTGATTTTGGTTAAAGATTTATTATTAATGTATTCCAGAATGCCATGTTCACTACGTATGAGCCAGTGCAGTGTAATGTGAGATACCACTTTTAGGAAACATATATTTTAGTTATTTTTATTTTTATGTGAATACAGCACAAGAGTCCCAACTGCTCCCAAACGTCTGGAGCCAGGGAGACTCTGGCATCCCCAATTAAGATATTTTGTGAGGGTGAAGGTAGTGTGAAGGGGAAGGAGATGGGGAAGAAGAAGGTGGAGGAGTACCTGACTCATCAGATCTGGTCACCAAACACGACTAAAGCCATTTCAAGGAACGTTTCAGTTTTAAATGGTTCTCTTACACCAAGGCGATACCGAGAGTATATTCCATTATGGAAATCTCCAATTATTAAAAAAATCTATCTATTTAAAAATCTATCTCTTTTAAAACTCTTTGCACGCGGCCGTATCAACTGTTGTTACGGCAAAAAGTCTATACTCACACGCGGCTGTATCAACAATTGATACGGAAACTTTGACGGCCGATATTTCAGCGCTCTTTCGTCATAAATGTATTTCTTGCTCACTTGGACATTCGTAGAACTATCAAGATGCTGAAATCTATAAGAATTTCTCATAAATAAAATTGTATTTCATAAAAAAAAATCGATAATCAAGTGCGCCTCTTCGCGCCTTTTAGTCCTTTAGTTTACATTTTTGTCAACGGATGGCGTTAGTACTAGTATGTCATTCACAACTTTTCAAAAATGATAAGTGATCATGGTGTCCCACTTGTGTCTATCAACGCAGTGGCCTAAGTACACACACACCGAGTGAATGGCTGGACCACATTCAAAACATACGGTACGTCTTTGTATGAAATTTTATGTTTTTGTTTTTATAAACATCTAAGAGTGTTGACACACGAGGATTTGTTTTCATATTGTGGAGAATAATCTGTTCTGTTTATATAGTCCAATAAATCATGCCAGAATGCTATAATTTGACATTTAATTGCGTGCAAATTAACGCGTTCAAAAGGTAATTTGAATATAATTATCTCATTGAATTTTAAAAATCAAATATTCATATCTTCCCAAATGTTGAGAATGCTAAAATAAAGAATCTTGTGCTGGGTGGATGATTAATAAGTCGCACAGTAAATTAAATATTCAAATACCATTATATTTTGTTAGGAAAAAACCTGAGACCTCTTGATAAAGCCAGGTAGCTAACCATTCCACCACGAGATGCAACAAAGTTACTAATATCAAAATGTTGTAGGGTTGTATCCCAGCTTTTAACGAAAGCACCTTTCAGGAATAAGATAAATTATGAAAAAACGAAGAAAACTTGAATATTATTATTTTCATTCATCTTTCTACAATTCATTTATTCTATAACTACAGATCTTGATCATAATGCAGTTCGAAGTGCTGACACCACTGAAGTGTCTGTAACGGTTTCGGCCTGGTCTGTCTAGTGTCTTATTAGGGTTAGAATCATTTCTTACCCTCCGCCACACCCTGCTTCTCTGACAACATTTCTCCATACTGTCATCTCATATTGCCGGACGTACTAAGTATATGATGGGACTATGAACTGTATTTAAATGTGTGCAATTTTATTCCTTATGTAAGTTAGTGTAACTACTCACTGAAACTCAAACACAGCGCCAAAAATAAAGTCATATTTTAAAATTAATTATTATTTTTTGTGCTGACTCTTTAGATATTAAATGGAGCAAATCATAGGACTTAAATGCCATATTTAATGTTTTTATATAATGATTAATGTATTTTTGGGTTTCATGATAACACAACACAGTGATTATTCAACACACATTTAAAAAGTGATATAAAGTCATTAAAAACGATGAAAATATATATTTTTTTTAACCTAACCTAACCTAACATAACCTAACCTACTTAACCTAGTTAAAAAATTCTTGTTTCATTACTTTCCATGAGTTTATATTACTTTTTAAAGATGTGATGAATTATCATTTTGATGATTTATCCGGTCACCGTAGTTTTGATACATCAAACACTAGCCACGAATTAATCGGCATTTGTAAGTAATGATTTTCTTTTCAGAGAAAATTTATGAAAATTGAAACACCCCTTTAAGAAACATCGAATAAATTATAAATTAACTAATGGTTTCGGGCAACCCTTTGATGACATATATTTTTTAAAGGTAAATACACTTTTTTATCAATGTAAATTTCAAGTAACCTATTAAAATGATCTTAAAAGGTAAAACAACACATACTCTACAATCATATTTATACAGTTAAATATGTTCCACATCAAATATTTTGCTAATCGATTTTTTTTATTCCCTGTAGCTTTTACTTAAAAATTCTTGTCAGTTTTCCACGATATCTTAATTAGTAAATATATGGTAATGAAATACTGGGTAAATTTAATGATTTAATTTTTTTTAAATTTAATTAAAATCAAATTTAATAGTATAATTATTAAGTTCTGCAAGTATTTTTTGGTTTTTTGTTATTGTTACAGCTGTTTCGGCTTTCAAGGCCATTTTCAAACTGTGAAAACAGCTGTAACAATTACAAAAAACCAAAAAATACTTGCAGAACTTAATAATTATATTATTAAATTTGAATTTAAATAATTTTTTAAAAAATTAAATGGAGTTCTACGAATTAAACACAAAAACAATAAATAAAATTAATGATTTAAAGTCAAAATTAAAATATGGATAGAAATACTTAAATTAATCGATTAAAAAAAATAAAAAAAAGATTACTTCATGTTTTTATCTTGTAATTATAAAAGCTTGCCATGCAAGTGTTAAGTGTTAAGGCGATGGTTTAAATACGAGTTTTAATGATTTCTAATTTATCCAAATGAATTCGCAAGAGTTCAGTAAGTATTTTTTATAAAATTAAACATTAAAAAAAGTCTTGTGATCTTTTTTATATTGAATTAATATTTCAAAGCTCTTTAGTTTATGATAAACAGGACGTTAAGATTTAAAAAAATATATGTTGACATGAATATGCAGATAGCTATGAAATTTGCTCAACGATAGACATTACATAATAAGGAAATTAAAATAATATTTTAATTTCCTATATGTAATAAAATTTAAATATTATACCAAGAATAAATAACAAGCAAGTTTTTCTATGCATTATTTATTCCATGTTCCTTCAATAAACTTCTCTCAAACGATATTTCTGATGTAAAAATTCCCAGTTCTATTGCATAAGCCATATTTGCATTCGTGACGTGACTGTATTCAATAAAATGTATCAACAGGAGGATTGGCTAAAGTCAGGGGTTTAATGGCTGTGTATTTAGAGTAATGATAATGATTTTTGTGTGCACTAGGCCATTATACTTTTATTATGCTATTTTGCATGCAAATGGTGTAGAGGTCATATTTATTACATAGTTGCGACGGCTCTCAACAATGGCGACTAATACAAATAAAAGTTTTGTGAAATCTACGTTTCAACCGAAGATTTAGGCAATGCAGTTCTGCTACCTTATCGTTAATAATATTTATAATTTATATTCACTTAAAACCTTATAATGTGCATCTTGGCAAACTTAATGAGGAAAAAAATTATGGGGCTAGCAAAATAAGCCTAAACTATTTCTAACCTAACGTACTCATACCTAAGTGAACCTACTTCTTAACTTTAATGCTTCTTAGTCTATGAAAACAATGGTTTACAATAATACCTGTGATTTAAACAATCAACGCGTTGAAACCAAAGTTCTTACTACAATGCATATATTTTTTTTTAATGATTTGTTTGAAAAAAAAAATTATGTACATTTTTTTGGTTTATCTCAGGATTGAATCTTTCTCCCCATGGCCGGGCTCTTAACTGTTTTAAAAATATCTTTAAAAAAAAATGGTTTGACTGTAGATTGAACCTTCCTTCCTAGGGACAGGAGTTAACTACGCTAACACCTAAGTCAAATTCCAATATCTTATTTTGTATGTGCTGTAAATTTGCTAAAAAAATGAGTTTGTGCGCGCGCGTGTCTGTACGTGAGTTTGAATACCAGTTGATGTAACAACGAGTCCATCTGTCAAGTTTCAGCTCAGTCAGATGTCAGAAAATGGGTTAATTTCCACTAAATTCATTCACTCACGAAAAAATAGATTTATTTAAAAAATAATGTAAATAAATGTACCTGCTTTCATCTTATACACTTTTTGATATAAGAAGCCAGAAACTTCAGAGAAATATGTGGCATGATCAAGTGCATCAATTTTATGAGTCGGATCAAATCAGAAAAGTCAATTCCATCAGCCTACTAAGTATTGCGGAGTATTGGTATGCTGCTTATTATGTTTTCTTTCTCCATGATAGACTTATAACTCGGTTCTATTTCTAATTCCGATTCTGAACAATGTCATCAACTATTTTCATATAAAATTTCCCGGCGAAGTTTTGATTCCGACCTGGCTGGCTGCCGTGTCAAAAACTCGTTCCAACTTTCATCATGAAACGTCAACAAAGGAAATAATTAAATGGAGATTGGGTTGGATAAAATTTTCGTTCACAGAGGGCGTTATGTCTTCATAAATTACCCGCGTCCCGTGAATACTTTAAAAGTGTTCGGATGTTAAATTTCGCCGTTTCGAGAATAGGAAATTATCAGGAATGTAGGAAATTATTGTTGTGTTAGCAGGAATACTTTGAAATGAAGAAAACAATACATACTTTAATATTTAGTTTTTCAATGTAAAGAAAAACAACTGTTGTTGAGAACGTTTTTAACTAAGCACTTTTTAAGAGCACTGTCCCGGAAAGACAAGGGTCCTGGGTTCGAGTCCCAGATGTGACCGTTTCCTTTTCTGATTTTTCTGTTTCAGATTTTCGTTTAGAAATCACTAATATTGTCTTCAATATTTAAATATTACAATTTGAGGTTTTACTCAATAAAGTTATTCCGAAAAATAAATATTCATTCTAGACTTGCAGAAAAGTCAACAGATGTCGCACATTAAAAATAAAAAAAATAAGATAGGTTTATCTAAAAAGACGCTGTCTGGATTGCATTTAGTTCGGGTTGAATCTTGCGATCATACATAAAGATAGTTGCCAATAAAAATGTGCGGTGAAAAAATGAAGACAATGTTAGTAGTTCTTATTCGACGTATGATACAGTTAAAAGTGACCGAGGGGAATAGGGTCCCATTAGCGCAGTTGGCAGAGCACTGTCCCGGAAAGACAAGGGTCCTGGGTTCGAGTCCCAGATGTGACCGTTTCCTTTTCTGATTTTTCTGTTTCAGATTTTCGTTTAGAAATCACTAATATTGTCTTCAATATTTAAATATTACAATTTGAGGTTTTACTCAATAAAGTTATTCCGAAAAATAAATATTCATTCTAGACTTGCAGAAAAGTCAACAGATGTCGCACATTAAAAATAAAAAAAAATAAGATAGGTTTATCTAAAAAGACGCTGTCTGGATTGCATTTAGTTCGGGTTGAATCTTGCGATCATACATAAAGATAGTTGCCAATAAAAATGTGCGGTGAAAAAATGAAGACAATGTTAGCAGTTCTTATTCGAAATATGATACAGTTAAAAGTGACCGAGGGGAATAGGGTCCCATTAGCTCAGTTTGTAGAGCACTGTCCCGGAAAGACAAGGGTCCTGGGTTTGAGTCCCAGATGTGACCGTTTCCTTTTCTGATTTTTCTGTTTCAGATTTTCGTTTAGAAATCACTAATATTGTCTTCAATATTTAAATATTACAATTTGAGGTTTTACTCAATAAAGTTATTCCGAAAAATAAACGTTTTTAACCTTTCCGTTTCCAATAGGAGTAACCAAAATCACTAAAACTAATGTTTCTTTTGTATAATTTTTAATTTGGATTTTTTTAATGTCTAAAAAACCTACAAACGCAATATATAAGATATCTTTAAAAAAAATTATGTACGTTTTTTTAATAATATAATAATAGTATCACTCCTTACCACAAATTATATATCTGCTCGCTGAAACCATACCACAGTTGTTCCCACCATTATTAGTGCACTATTAGTTGTTTATGCTCCATCACACTCGCTCACGCTATACAAAAGCTGCGTAAGGTGAGAACGTTAATTCAGTCCAACATTCAAGTTGACGAATCAAGAGGTGTTTTATAAAATTATCCGTAATATAATATTATAGATACTTCTATTTTTGATATTGACAATTCGTAGTGGAATTCCATTATACGTTAATTTATACTTCTTAATTCGGTGCCCTCTCTCATATCATCAGTCCCAACTGCCCCCAACTATCCAGAGCCAAAGAAGGAATAAATCTTTAATAAGGTTAGGTATTAGGTATGCTGTGCGACTAGAGAGAGTGAGGAGGGGAATGAGATGAAGAAGAAAAAAGTTGGGAAGTATACGTAGAAAAATGAGTAATGCTGGTTTATAGAAAATTTCTTCAAATTATTAGTCATCCTGTAAAAACGGGACTGTAAGCCGCTTCATCATAAAGTTTTGGAAAATTTCTAATAATATCGGAACACTTGTTTATCCACCTACTTTGGTCTTATAACATATCATGAAGAAATGCAAAAATG
The DNA here is from genome assembly GCA_026573805.1 of Hesperophylax magnus. Lineage (NCBI taxonomy): Eukaryota > Metazoa > Arthropoda > Insecta > Trichoptera > Limnephilidae > Hesperophylax > Hesperophylax magnus. Next base: position 2,344,337 of record JAIUSX010000036.1, read on the forward strand.
CTAGGCCTTGTATGAACACGTGGTCGGACATCTCACAAAAAAATGGTATATTACTTAGGTAAAGTTTTTTAGAATACAAATCAATTCAATCGTTAATGGCCTACAATACCATCTTTAACAGGAATAAGAACAATTTAAAGAGATTTTTTATAAATTATCAATATTTTTGATCAGGATGTTTTCTCCGTGTACCTGGATTTTTAGATCTTCTTACTAAACAAGGCAGGAGCCTTATACAGCAATCGAAATTGATTTGATGGTCTTTCTCAAGTGAGGCCATATTTAATACGTTACTTAACCTTAATATATAAAAATACAATGGAATGTTAGAATGGTAGGAGAAGTCGGGGACTCCGGATGAATACTTAACGCAATATCTCTGCTCCGGAATGAGATAAGAAATCGAATTAAATTAATTAAACAGTAACATTGTGGTATGCATACAAGTGAATGCATAGAGAATGGTGGAAGAAGTCGGAGACGCCTGAGAAAGACATTAGCAATAGCGAAGTATTTCGGGGTCCACTAGTATTTGTATTATTCCAGACACGTGAAAAATCGCGGAATATTATAATTGTAGGAATTCTTAAGCTGAGAGTTTTTTTTAAAATACAAGCTGACGTGTACCCGGCGTTGCTCGGGGTAGTGAATGGTTTAGAGTTAAGTTTTGAGATTGTGAATTCTAATGTACCTGAAGACTGTGTCTCTTTTAAAGGTGGTTATAATATTATTCTAAAGAATTGAAAAGTTTACTTTTTATAAGTTTTTTGTTTCAGTTGATGATGCCACGTCTTCTTCAGGTATGCTCGAATTCCAGCATTCACTACTGTATACCATATTGGTACTGTAGCGGTAGCTACTAGAAGGTTCGCGAATGTTCATACATGCAACCCGAATGGCCTTAGAACCTACTAGTGAAACATCTTATTTACGAGGCATCTACCTACTCGCAATTTGCTGGTTGTAGCAAGGTACTTAGTCATTAAGTCAGTAACTAGCAGCTAAAGAAAAGTTCCGGGCAAGCGCCAACCACGTACTGAGCGCGCGAGACCGGGCGTCGCCCCCGTCCCGCGCACCGGCCCCCGCGACCGCGTTCCTCTATTTCCACACCACGTCGCCATAAGCCACGGACCTACTACGCTTCCATTAAATCCACCAACTGCGTGAGAATCGGTCTGGAGTCATCTCTCGCTACTTCACTCACTCAATAAAGGCTGTGATTTCACAACCTTTTTCATTCGTCTGCGTACCACAGCCCCAACGTACTACTAAAAAAACTACAGTATTTCTGCTTTTATTCCGTATCACATTCTAGTGCGACAATGATGCGTTAAGTCTTCCTCAGGCGTACCTGACTCTTTTACCATTCTCTACTGTATACCACATTGTTATTAGTAAAAAACTAATTATGTCAACTTTTATTCGACTCCTTATCTCTTTCCAGTGCAAAGATAATGCGAAGTCTTCCCCGGGCGTCCTCGACTTCTTCTACTATTCAAATCACTCTCTAAATACTCCTGGCATTAATAAGAACTAACTTTGAAATTTTCAAGATAAATCGGTGCAGTAGTTCTTAAGTCTGTAGAGGACAAACAAACAAAATTCTTATAAATATATATATAGAAATATTTTCATCAGGATCATTGCCATTCACAAACAAAATATTTTCAATATTAGAAAGGAACATATATTTTTCTGATGAACATCGTTAGTAAACTTGAAAAATTACGACATTATGACAAAAACATAAACAAAGGATATTCGTACACATTTCAAATGTGGAATTATAATTTTGCAGATACTTTGTGATTTGACATTAAAATTTAAATAAAACAATAACTTTATTATTAAATTACCGTTATTGTCAATGTTTTAATGTTATAATGTTTGTGCTTACTTTATCGCCTGCCCGAATAATTGTTCACACACTCAGATCCAATTTTAAAAAGGACACCGTAATTCAATTCAGTTCTAGAGTTTATTGAACCGGACGGACAGTTACAGACAAATTCACAACCAAAATTTGAATTTTTTAAATTATATTTACCTACATACCTATTAAAATGTGCTATATTATTTTTTTGTTTTCTTTAGATCAGTCTGAGAAGCTACGGAGGTGATCACTACGAGGCATTAAATTTTTTTTTTATTATTATTACACAAGTAAACTTTTATAAGTTATTATGTATCGATATTCCGTTCCAACTTAATTGTTTAACATTTCGTCTATTTGATATCACGGCGTCTCTTAAATATTCTCGTCGATTACATCGCCATCATTCTAGAATTCGTCAGGACAATCGCTCGACGCTGCACCTCGTTATGGGCTTAGGTAACCCCACGGAGAGAAATTTCGCATTAATAATTCGTCAATTTGTTCGTCCAACTTCTGCCGTGTGAGTACCTACCCAGTACTGAAATTACCAACCTATGCACTCCCTGGGGGAGTGTTGATGGAATTTACAGCTGATATTTGAGGAAACAAATTATTCATGATTAATTTCCCCACAGTCTTGTTCCTATGTTCATATGAACCGTATTCTGATGAAAACAGCTCAAAAATACTACGATTTTTATAGTTTTTGCGTTTCTTATCCCTATATATTATAGGTAACAATATTATTATAACTCAATAGCTAAGCATGCGATTTTTTGTCCTTGTTTTTAATAGATAAGATTTCAACTATTTTTATAATAACAAAAACGTACCAGTTTTCAAGTTTTAAGTACCTAAACAATTTTTTTAGATAAATTTCAATTTTCAACTTAATTTTACCTTGCAACTCTAAATACAGAGTTATAATTGGGGAATAAATGCCTTTTTGACACCCTGAAGACAAAAGATATTAATTAACTATTTCAATTGATTTACTCAATTTTTTAGGCAAAAGTTGGACAAAACCACAAAAATTTTAACCATTCGACTAAATGGCGAGTAGTGAGTAGGTATAAATCTGAAACAAAAGTTCTTATACAATAAACGCACGAGTCATCACTAAGTTGACACGTATCGGCTGTACTCTGAGTATAAGCTTTCAAAAGAGAGAAATAGATTTGACAGCATTTGACCTACTTTTTAATTGGTTAAAAACCAATTTCATTATAAACTTTGTTTCAATTTAAAAAGGTAGATGCCAAAATATGGGAAAATTTCATTGAAAAATGATATTGTTAATTCTTAATTTGAAATATGATATAGACAAATGTGATGCTTAATAATGATATAGTGGTTAAAGACGCCTGTTCCGGTAAAAAAAGATAGCTTTGGTTCAACTACTAGTTGCGACCGTTATCTTTTTATTTTTCTGTCTCTTGTTCTCTTTCATGTTTTGCTGAGATTTATTAGTATTATTTTTTCTTCCATTTTAATGCACTATTCAAATTTCAGCTCGTTAACTAATTACTTATAAAACAATAAAAAATTGTATTTTTTTTTTCAAAATAAATCACAAGCCGGTACTCTAAATGGTTCTAATTACGTTAAAAAAATCTTTATAAAATAAAATTACTAACAAGCACTGAGAAATGTTTTCCAGAACATTAATTACGGCGCCTTTGAAAACGTGTTTTGTATTGATCCGCTTAAGTCACTTTTAATTCTAACAAATCCAGTTTGGATTAAGCGGAATGAGAACAAAAGCTTTGCAATTTATTCCGCTCACAGACTTAAGTGACACGGGCAGGAACTAATAAGCTCACCTATTCCAAGGATTTCTTAAGGAGTTCAGCAAAGGTTAGTTATTTTGCAATTTTTATATTTGTAATGGTTTCTCGAACTCTCTTTAACCTTTGAAACTGTACTTAAAGAGAAAAAAACATTTAATCATCCGTTTTCAGACAGAACCTAAATATTTATGAATGCTCCCATAATTACTTGATTAAAAGCAAATTTTACAGCAAAAAATTTAATAATACTCTTCAAAAATATTTCTTATTTCAAAAGTATTTTTTAACAGCATCTCTTTTAACAGATTTTACCCTCGGTTACTCACTTAGTTGAAATAAACAAATAGCTTTATTTTTTATGTGAATACCGCAAGTCCCAACAGAGACTGAAGAAGGGTACGGAAGGAGATGGGGAAGAGGAAGATGGAGAAATACCTGGCAAATTAGAACTGGTCATCAAATATGGCTTAAATAATTTCAAGCAACATTTAATTTCTAAACGGTGGTCTTTCACTAGGTACTGAATGTATATATAGCTCGAACGTGCCGCAAGTGCAAAGAGCAAACACATTTGTGTAATTAGTTGAAATATTAACATTGGCAGTCCGCATGTCCTTTTTGACACTTAAAAGGAAGCAAATAAGTTGATGAGGTCATTATTCATAGCTGATAAATTTTGTTATTTGATGATGGAACGGAATAGTTTAGTGGCGTCGTAAAAAAATTAAGTCTATGGATCGGGCATACGATTTCTTTCAGTTTTCAGAGCTTAGTTAGTTCACCCTCATTTATTTTTCATAACGAACGACATTATCCGAAAATTTGTGCATATTCACAGTTTATCCGACACGTTGCAGGACGCGCTAAAAGTAGCGGCTTTTGTCTACCGACTGTTAAAATCAAATACTGACCGTGCTTGCAAAGGCCGCTAAATGACCTTAGAAGACGGATTTTGTCAATATCGTATTGACATAGGGCTTTATCGATCAACCGCACATGACCTACGGATTGATCTCTCTAAACAGAGCACTCTGTTCAAGAATTTCTGCTTTGAAAATCATTTTTTATTCTCAGGCTACCGACTTTGGTAGGGAAAAATGCTAATGCTTATTATTAGGAGAGATTATAGAAATTTAGTAAACAAATCAAAACTTTGTCTTAAAACCTCGCCTTTAAAGAATGCCCGATATTATGTAAGTCTGTATATACCTGCGTACTTTGGTTGGATACCCTTAAGGGTTATTTTATTTTAATGCTTGGCTATCGTTTTTACATTTCATTATCTTCTTATTTGTAAAGAAAAAAAACGAACAAAACTATTAAGTTCTTAAACAAGAAATTTTGATTTTGTTATGATAGCTTTTCAAAATAATAAACCGTGATAAATTAGGTGTAGAAACAGGTTTATTATTATTTAATACCAAAAAACAGTTGATAAGCTGAAGCAATAAATAAAAATAACGAACGGTTCTCTTTTTATGTTAAACCACACTTAGTATCTTAAATGAGTAATTTGAGAAATAAAATAAAATAACCAAAGATATTAGAAGAACGAGATATGCTATGTTGGCCGCCGGACCGTAGCCGGAGTACTACCTAATTAGGGTACTTTGAACGGTATTGGGACGTGTACGCACAGAAATCTGTTCTATGTATTAGTGCGGATACCTTAGCGATGCCTTAGCGTAAGCGAAGGTGTGCAGTAGTATTGGTGAACAAAACCGGCGACACTCGGTAAAACAATTCCACTCAGTACGAACTGCGCATAGCACATCTCGTTCTTCTAATATCTTTGGTTATTTTGTTTTATTTCTCAAATTACTCTTTAAATAACAATTACATTTTACTTGCGCACGTCGCGATTTGAACTTGCAACATCCGGCTTGCTAGTCAAGAGCCTTACTGGGTATTGAACTGGTTTTTTTTCTATTTTTTTCTATGGCAACTTTAAATATAATTTCGATCATGAGCTATGGGGCTTTAAAATGTCAAATTGATTCGCAAAAAAATTAACCAGACTTCATATTAATTCATGTTTTATGTTCTGTTTTTAAATCCTAAATCATAGATATTTCTTAAAAAATTATTACAGTACTGATTTATAGGCTTTTGGCAAAAACTTTCAAAAATAAAAATAAAAATAATTTATTTAAAATCTTTTTAAAATTTGTTGAAAATAGAATTTACTTAAGTAACATAAATTAAATACAGTTTGATAATTGAAAACAGTTATCACGAAAATACTATAGCCAAAAATTAGCAGAAGTTAATAATAACCTTAATATTTTTTATTATTAAAACGTTGTGTCGTTCTACAAATTGAAAACACTAAAAATAAATTTAAAACCTACAGGAAATTAATACAATATAATATTAATAAAATAAAAACAATATTTTTTGTTTAAAACCACGAATTTTTATTAATTTTAAGACCGACCGGTTTCGCTACACTCGAGCATCGTCAGGGTACAAAATTAAACTAATCAATAATACAAAATGTGTCATTATATATACATACAGAGGGAGATAGAAAGTAAAACCAAAATGAAACAACAATATATTAAAAGAAAACAATTAGTGTATATAAATATTATAATAATAGAGAATAGGCATTAATAATTGTAAGGTGATTAAGGGATACTAGGAATTTTACAGTTTACAGGGAATATTCCCAGTTTTGGGCTTTTTGACAAATCTAATTGATTATTCAGAATTAAACTTTTGGTTTTAATGGCTTTCTTTATTTCTAGCGCTTCTAGGTTATTCAATTTGTTACTATGGTCTTTTCTATGGAGAATCTTAGCACCGGTGCTTTTATTGAAGGTATGATCTTTTTCAATAAGATGATTGGCAAACTATTGGCAAACAAAAAATATTGTTTTTATTTCATTAAAATGTTAAACCACAAAGTGATTGCTTTCTACGAAAATATAATATTACTTCCAAATTCAACAATAACTTTGAATTTACATTTCAATATTTGCAGCAAAGGCAAGTAGTAGCTGATTTAACATTTATACATAAAATTTTAAATAATAACATCGACTTTCCCTAATCAATTTTAACGTGCAACTTTCAGACGTACACTACATACAGTGCTATTCCACATGCTTAATAACTAATTACAATTACAAAAATAAATATTAATTATAAAACAAATGCATCATCTAATTCAACAATTAACCATGCTCTTCATTCATTTACTAATATTTTTCTAAATTCTAATATCATATTTTTTTGGATTCAATGTCCAATTTAAAAATGGCATCATGTCAATAATATTATAAACTGTACAATGCGCATACACACATAAATACAAATCAATAAATGTAAAAAATGTTTTATTTTTTCAACGACTGTTTATAATTATAATCACGATTATAGATTGAAAGTGTTCATCAGAAAGGGATGGTTAACAATAGAGTGTAAATGTCAGTTTCTGGTCAACCCGCTAATTCCCCTTTTGTAGTTGTGACCTTTTCCTAACACAGTCGCCCACTATTTGTGAATTATAAAATTAATTATTATTGAATGGTTTTGACTCCAAGGGTAATTTTGTTTTACGGGTATCTACGGGTTCGTAAACAAGTTATGTTTAGGTAATGTCACATCCGTGGGCTGAAAACAATTATAAATATACCTGTTGACTTTTCAATATGTCTCAATAATGTATTTTACTAAGTGATAGATTACTGAGTGATATTGGATATTTAAATAGTTTCAGAGACTTTATCGTTTAATGAGGGTTCTCCAACAATATTTAATTTTTGCTTGATTCATATTGAAAATTCCGCTGAAATTATGGTTTGTCATAGGATTTTAAAAAATGGCTATAAGTTCATGATATTTATTCCATCATATTTTATGTAATCACTACAAAAGATTCCCAAATCTAAAAAACCAGTAGTACCAATCTATGACTTACCAATTAGGGTATTTTACTGTTTTTTTTCTCTAAAAAATTAAGATAATTAATAATGTTATTTTATTTTCATTATGTCGAAAAAATTTTTACAGCGATTTAAAATGTGCCATTTTCAATTTGCCGCCAAAACGACATGTTCGTTTTAATTCCTGAATTCGGCGGCGTTAACAGCCATCTTACCAGACATTGACGTTTTCAATATTATAATGACGTTGTAACCAGTTGTAACCGTTTGGGAATGTGCCGTCTTAGATTGTTTTTAAAACTAACTATTAATGAAAACATTATAATTACACATTTTTAGTACAATGATCAGAATCAGAACATTTTTTAAGTCTTCCACATATTTTTTATAGAATTCATAGTTTGTGAAAAAACCCGACTGACGGCAGATTAGTTTGACGTTCTGTTCAATCTTTGACGCGAATGAACAGGTCAATTAGAAAATAGGTATTAATTTTGCACGATGGTAGCAGGTTTAATGCCAAACACTTACTATGAAAAACACTGTCAGAAAGAAAAAGGAAAGTTGCTAATTAGTGAGTTTTTTTTCCGAAAATAAAATTCAAATCTCACAATGATTTTTAAGCACTGATTGTTGAAGTCTGCCAATTTGTTATACCAATTTTAGCAAATGTACAAAATCTAATTGTAGATTGTATACCTTGTTATATACCAATATCAGATAGCTGTTAAATCATACAAGACTGATCAGAATCAAAATTTTCAATACGTTTCGCTCAAGTTGTATATTGGACATGGACATGCATAAATGAAGGCGGAGAAATGAGAATAAATTAAGATTACGTGAATAGCAGTGAAGAAAATTGTTTTACTGTTAACAAAAGATTTCATCTTTTTTTTTTTTTACAGTAATACCGCACAAGAGTCCCAACTGCTCCCGTCTGGAGCCAGTGAGACTATGGCATCCCCAATTGGGGTATGTTGTGAGGCTGAGGGTATTGGGGAGGGGAGGGAGATGGGAGAGAGGAAGGTGGGGAAGTACCTGGCTATTCAGATCTGGTCACCAAACACGGCTAGAGCCATTTCAAGCAACGTTTCAATTCTGAATGGTGGTCTTACACCAGGGCGATACTGAGAGTATCTTCCACTCTGGAACGTGCCGCAAATATACTATATATTATTTTTAAATTAATTAATTGTGAAATAACACAAATTAATCAAATAAAATTTATTTGCGCACGCCGATCTACTCTCAATCAAAAAATTTAAAGGTAGTTTCAATGAAATAGAACCAATAACTTTTCTTGTTTATATGTTTACATGAAATTCCGTTGTCACATGGCGTTTTCGATGTTTGCATTATCCAGTCCTTCAATTTAATCCATTCTGCCTGATTCAGGCAAAATCAAGTTACTAAAAAATTGTTTTTTTTTTGTAATTTACTTAAATTACTAAGGATTAAATTAATAAAATATTTGACAGTTCAGAAGGAATGCAGTTTTTAATCAGAGTTAGTAAAAAACATTCTGTAATGTGACCTACGCGTAGACATATTGCCGAATCTGTACCTCTTAGAATTTCTTTCTTAGAATTTTTGCACAAGAGAACCTTATATCAAAGATTTTTACGAAAAAACCCTTATAAAAATCATCCCTCTTTCAAGACTAATATCTACCCATGACGCGTTGTGAGATTTCAAAGGCCTGAGTATAATATTAAATAATTTCATTAGTTGCTGTAAATCATAAAAGCTCTTGGAGCTCATTCGTCCTTTGGTGGATATGAGAATTTTCTAACACTAAGTGAAATCTAATGTGTGTTTTCGTTGGTCTTGGAAGAAGTTTTTTTTATTTTTATTTACGCTTCGTGGAGTTTCAATAGATGTAGGAACGTATGTTTTACCAGTGAGTTATAATAGAATAACTGGTCAGACTGTAAATAAAAAATAAATAAAAAAAATTGCATACAACATATAAAAGAAGTAAATAAAAAATAATACCCCAAGAAAATTGCCCTTTTCCGCCTACATATATTACATTTATTATCTAGATACATCATGAATCGAACACCTTAAGTCTTACTTATAATGATCCCCTAATACGCTACTGCAACGCTGGTACAGCTATACGGTGAAGAGGGCCGTATACTGCTCGGGTTAAAACATTCGTGCAAGACTATTTTAGACTGGCGCCACTTTGTTCCAATCTTCAAAAACACGGTAATTTACGTATTCACCTTAAGTGCTTATTTCACGTTTCTTCAGATGACATTTACGTAGTCATTGACCCGGTATGCTTTGAATTGCTTCGAAATTCGATTATCCGTTCCGTATTTCCTTTGGTAAATCGAAATTTCAATTTTCAATATGCCACTGATAGTGCTGCCAATGGGTATTACTGCTTTTTTTACATTTTAATTGCGCGACTGATCGATATTTGTCAAATCAACCAGATTGTTAACAAAGCCGCGATCTCCATCTTAATACGATAGTAATACGTGCGTAATCCTGAGAGTCGGACGGTTTAAAAATCTGTCACCTACCAATACTGCGGTATCATGGCCGGTATACGCAGTACGCGTGCACGTGATTATAATGAACGTTTTCTACTAACCTGTTTTTATTCCTCCGTATTATCTATTATTAGTAAGACTTTAGAAGAATTTTGAGTATTTAAATTTAATGATTTTGTCCAAAAAAACATAATAACTCAAATAATAAAAGAAAAGCAAAATCACAGCTTTATAACGGAAAGTCGTACTTGTCAAAAATATATATTTCAAACACACTTTTGCTCAACATCATTACATATATCTAGGGAAAAAATATTTCAACAGCCTACCCGAAAATATCAGAACAATAGAACACGATAAACACCTACTAAAAGCAATTAAAGAGAAATTCTATGTAAAAATACCAAAATGATGAAACTATCTTTGTAATAAATTATAAACTTTAATATTCATAAATACAAACACTAGATATTCTTCATCTTGATACTCACCACTCTTCTAGACACAAGCGCCAGCTTCTATAGAAGAGGAACATTAAAAAATCAAAAGCAGTGAAAACTAATTGTATGAATTATCTTTTTTCATTATTGATTATACTCTGTAAATTGATTAATTATTTAATAAATATATTTAAAGTTAAAAAAAATATATAGATAAGTTGGGAAAGTAGCTGGTTATTCAGATATGGTCACCAAGTACGGCCAAAGCCATTTAAAGCCACGTTTCAAATCCGAATGGTGTTCTTACACTGAGAGTATCTTCCACCCTATAATGTGCCGCATATATGCTACTTATTATTTTAATGAAAATGTGAAATTACACCAATTAATTATTAATTAATTCGAATTCGAACCCGCAACCTCCGGCTTGCTATAGTCTTTACCCCTCGCCCACGGAGACAGTGTAAATTTATTTCTCGGTTTGGTGAGTTTTTAAATGCAAACGTACACAATCATTCTAAAATAAAAATGTTTTTTTTTTATCGAGCAAATTTGGAGGTAAAGCCGGTTTCGGTTCAAAACACATAGTTAAGTATTTTTATAGAAGTGTTGAATTATACCAATAATACTGTTAGGCCAATTATTTTATGTTCAGCATTCTATATTCGAAACTTTAAAACGCATGTTTGTGAAAGCATTCTTACTCAAGTATTTCACCTCAGAGACAACACGATCTAGCATGAACTTAGACGAAGCCTAGGTAAAGATCAGAGGTGTACTGTAATCTGTGATAAAATTAGTTCCAGGAATAACAACTATGGCGTTAGTTGTCGCAACACAAGAACATGACAGCTTTGAAACTGTAGTTGTAATGTGAACAATGTGTTCTGTTGTGCTATTTATACCAGCGTGTAATATTTTACTCGTGTTTGATTATTTTACTGCGAAACAACACACTACTGTGAAGCACGAATAATTCAAAGCACTTTCGACATAAGTCAAAAGTCATCTTACTAGAAAGGGTAAAATCAAGGTTTTTAAAAATGTTTATTATTTGTTACAATCGTCCAATTTTTTAGCCATTCGAAAAGTCAGAGAGAATGAAATACTGCATTATTACATCATGATAACGTGTGAGTAAGCGCAACAGGCTAGACTTTTTTTACATACAACGTAAAATTAATAAAGGTTGTAGTTATAGTCACTTAGAAAGTCAGTATCTAAACAATGTTTAGTGGAAAAATTGTTTCTAAAGAAAGATAAACATTCCCGGATTACGAATAACCTGACAATATTTGAAAATCTCCTTCTACCACCACAGTAAGCGGAAAATGTTGCTTGTTTTGTGATGGAGGACTTATCTAGCCGAGGAATTGAACACACGACGCCTGGGTGGGACCCAAACGCGATGTAACCTCAGCCACGAAAGTAAGTAAAATTCGTCGCAGGTGATAATTTTTCTATTTACAAGGTTGAACCATTGACTGCTGTTGATTTTAACTACTCAAAAACTCAATTTATGAATACTATTTATCCACGAAATCTTTTTGATATTTTGAAGACCGAAACTTACAAAGTTCTTCAAACAAAACCGGAAAACGCCGTAAGCTTAAAACAATACTCATGTAAAGTAAAACCTCAAAATGTTTATTTATGAAACTATAGAAAATGTAATATTTTAATAACATTTTAGTTTTCATGTTTTATACCGTTCGCTGTACGAATTCGGCTTGTTCTGTTTTTTTCAAATTTCATGTTTGCCGGTCGCTATCTTTGGTATTGAAGGGTTAATTATTTATACAAATTAGTGACTAAGTTTTCTATTAAACTGACACCGATCACAATATCCCGGGACTAATTTAAAAAATACTGATATTTGGACCAAAAAATAGCATTTTGTCTACAAAAAAAAATCAAACAGTGTGATATTGTAGTACTAACAACACCAAACAAAAAACAAGAAACCAATAAATGAGTATTCGATCGATTGACTATAAATTACAAAAATCATTTATATCATTACGTTTTGATCGTATATCAAAAGTGATTAGGATCATTAGTAGATTTATAGATATGTTTTTGGTAAAATGCGTTTATCCTACTGAGTAAGCTTGCTGTGTTTGTGATACGAGTATCTCTAGTCTATACTTTTAAAGGCTGGTTACTTAGGCAAGTTATTTATTAGTCTGCATTTTTTCGTTTGGAATAGTTCGAGAGAATTGTAAACATCAGTTTTAATTTCATTCCTGACTGCAGCAAATAATATCGGAAAGCAAAATATAAAAAATATCGGAACATACTTTTATGTAAAGCATTTATTAAATGCACTCATTTGTAAGGAATGCTTATTTGGCAGATCTAACGCCAAGAGTGATAGGCTAGCAGAAATCTGTCCAAATGTATTTGCCAGCAATATTAATGTTTTTCAGCAAACGTGCAACCTCGTGATATTAGAAGAAAAAATATTTCTGAATTTGTTTGGAGGCGCCGAGCGCCAAAAGAAGCTCATGCGCCAACTTTACGATTTTTGAAATTTAAATGTATCATGCCACAAAATCTCATCGCACAAATATTAACAGATATTTATTTTCTGTGACACCAATGTTTTGGCCGTTTTGTCGGTACGCCACAGAAGCTCATCCGCCATTATTCTATCAAGAGCGCACCACAAAAATCAGATTTGTGTAGTTATATACGTTCCAAAAATTAAATAAAATAAAAATAAGTTCTAGAAGGGTTAGACGAATACTTTAGATGTGTGTTGCACCTGTAAACATTTTAAAAGTTTAACATCTTTCATTGATTTTTTCTTTCGCGGTTGGTATGTAAATATTAAAAAAAAACTGTTTAAAAAAACAACCCGTATCCATGACAAAAAATGAACGTGTTAAATTTTAATAATAATTATGCCATTTTTATCACTTTGGAGTAACGATTTGATGTAGCGTTATTAATAGTATTGGGTAGATAGACGATTATTCCAATAAAAACGTGTTTTATGGCAGTTATGTTTTTTTGGCCTACCGTTTTTGATAATGATGTTGTTTGGTTTGATTGGCATAACTATTTTGTGACTTTCAGGCTTTTGTGGTAGTCATAATTCAAAATTAAAAGGTATTTAAGCTCAAAATCCACCTTCTATCGGGAAAATTTTACGCCAAACAAAATCATGTTACAGTTACAACAAATGTGACTATTTCTCAGAATAATAAATTATTTTAAATCAAACATTTTTTTATTTCTATCTTTGAACACTTAACTTTGAAAGTTTTTTGTTAAAGGCTTATTTTTTTTAAATTCCATTGCCTGAGTTTGTAAATGTTAATGCCACATAAACTTATGTAAAAAAATAACATATTTTGTCTTCAAACACCATCTTATTTGGAAACCATTAGATATTTTTCCTTGAACATTGTTTCAAATAAAACTTCAATATTTTAAATTTTAATTTTTCCAGAAAATTATTAAACATTTCAATATTTAGTATCAAATTTAAAATAATAAATTAAAAAACTTGTCGGCCATTTTTTCGCACTTTCGTTTAATGGCGCTTGAGCTTCTTTGGCGCTCGGCGCCTCGATTCTTCGTAGGATCTTTTTGGCTCGAAGCATTATTTCGATCAAGAGCTATTATAGACATTTCGAATATCTGTTGTATCTTCCAAGAAAGTCGTCATGTTGTTTTTATACATACGTAGTCTAAAATATTTTTCTAGTAGACTATATAAAATACTCCATATAATTATTACCTTATGTAATTGTAGTTATTTCTGTCCTACTCTTTGCTACAAAACCTATAACTGCTAACACCCCACCTAAGGTCCAGTCTAATATAATAAATATTTGAAGTCATTCAACCAATGTTCTTAATACACCACAATATTGTAAAATTAAAACAAAATATTTTGATTTTTAATAAACCTTTGAATTTTTAATCATTGAAGAAGATAATATTCATAAATCTAAGCGAAATATGAAATAGAACAAGACCCAGAAAAAAGTTTACGGTCACAACTGGGAATCGAACCAAGGTTCTCTGACTTACTGGGACAGCACCTTAACCACTTCGCCATTTATAAATTTTGTTTTCTTATAAATTTTATTGGAATTCAATTTGTCAAATGAACTCCCCTGGTAAAATTTTCAGAGATAGTCGAGTGCTCACTTGCTCGCCGTCTAGCAAATTATATCCCGAAGCTTCTGGCCTTGTAAAATCGTGTTTACGTAAATATATACGAAAACTTACAAGAGAATAATGACTCGGAAGAAAGTTCTAAGATGACGTAATCTGGTTGAAACTTCGCTACGTTTGGCGAAATGGCTGAAAATTTTACTTTTAAAATTACCTTCCGAACAAATTATCATTCGACTATATTTCTTGCTCAAAGAATAGAAGGCGGTATTCTCAATCTCATTTTGACACCAACTTTACTCAAAAGGAGATAAAATTGTTACTTTAAGGCCTGGGAATGGTAATGCTACAGTCGCTTGATGGGGTTTTCGCACAAAATAAATGGGTGTTTGAGAAGAAAAAATCATATGAAATACATAATTTATTAAAAAAGTTCACTTTACTCACTCAATTTTTCTAAACAACATTCTCCTATCTTGACTTTAAAAAAAATAAAACTGGACTAGTTTTGTTATCATGTGATTTACGTAGGTAATGGTCGCGTGAGCAACTTTTTTAATGAAACAGTGGGATTAGTAAAATGCTAATTTGACTTTAGCAGTATTGGAGTAAGACAGAAATTGCTCTCTCTCATTCCAGATCTCAGCTAGAATAGACGTTAGTCTCAGTCATATCCGTATTCATTGTATTGCGTAATTGAAAAACCAGGTATTGTGAAATTACAGTGTATCATTAAATACCTTACACTTTCTTCTTAATGTCCTTATACAGGGTTTTCCAATAAGAGGTGTTTTTTTAAATAGCCCGCTGTTTCGGTAGATGTTACTTTTAAAGCTGTAATTTTTTGACATTTGACAAGTAAAAACTACGTCATTAATAAAAATGGAACGATACACGCTTCAACAACGTATTGAAATTATAAAAATTCACTTAAGTGAATCAAATGCAAATCATCTTGAGTGATGAGGCCCATTTCCCTCACGGTGGCTTCGTCAACAAGCAAAATTGTCGCATCTGGGGCTCGTAAAACCCAATAGTTATTGTTGAAAAGCCTCTTTATCCTCAACGTGTGACTGTTTGGTGCGGTTTATGGTCCGGCGGAGTCATTGGACCTTACTTTTTCAAAAATGAGGCTGGAGCAACAGTTACGGTGAATGGATTGCGCTATCGAGAAATGATTAATGATTTTTTATGGCCGAAATTGGATGGTATTGACCTGGACAACGTTTAATTTCAACAAGACGGCGCTACGTGCCACACAAGCAACGAAACCATTGATCTTTTACGATTGAATATCAAAATAACACCTCTTATTGGAATACCCTATACATTTATAATGTTGCTATTCCTGTAGGATAACCTACACTTTATATTGTGTCTTCACGGTTTAAAATGTATAAAACTTTATAATTTATATTTTAGTTATATTTATGCATATATAATATGTAAATACCTATTTATGTATCCAATACGTCTGTCTCGACACATGTACATCCTAGATATCCGGATATCCGAAAACACCTCTAAAACAACTTTATATTGATAATAAAAAAAAGTTAAAAATGTAACATAAACCTAATTTCATACTTGCCAATTGAAAACTCTGGACAGAAGATTTGGTATCCCGTTTTATTTATCGACAGTACTTTAAAGGACATCAACTAAATGCTACGTTTCAATGCTATGTTTATGGATAGTAAAACTTGATAAAAGTGTGCATTTTTCATATTCTCAGAGCCCACTGTTTAAAAGTAACTGACTGAACAACTGGTTTGTGGTCGTCCATATCATTTTGAACGAAGACCAATACTAGTAGACACTAAGGGTTTCATACAAAAATCACTGACCAGCAAAAATATTTTTAAATTTTCAAATATTACAATTTTAATTGTGACGGCCTGGTTAAATTTTTTTAACAATAATGGTTATTATTCATTGATGGGTGAGTGATCTTGATGCGAAAGATAATGTGTGCTAAATAAAACGTTATTTAAAATCAATTTGACATTTTCTAAAGTAATCAATTGCCGCGGTTGATTTCATTAGAAATCAGAAACCCGTCGAGTGACCGATCCGACGGGTATTTTCAAATATTGTAACTTTTTCTGCAAATTTATATCAATAGAATAACTAACAGACATTATTATTTGAAATTGATTGGGAAATAAAGTTTGTTAAACATATATTTTTTTAAAAACTGAATGAGTAAAACCTCAAATTGTAATATCATTGAAAATAATATTCGCGACTCTCAAATGAAAATTTCAAAAATCAGAAATAGATTTAGTCTTTCTGATATTTCTGCTTACAATTTTCCTTTGAGAGTCACTAATATTGTTTTCAATGATAAGGTAATAAATTTCTTTTTTTATTATTTTAGCTTACCAATTTTTTGTTATTTTTGTAATTTTGTAAAGCAAAATATAAATATAACATCTATCCTCTATCTATATATTATAAAAGAGAGCCTTTTTGACGGTTTGGTTTCGTTTTTTACAAATCTTCAATTTTATTTCGAGATCGACAAAGTTTTGCACAGTTGACCTCAAAAACAGGAGAACGGCAATTGTCTACGCGAAACTTAAAAAAAAAACAGAACAACGATAATTGTCTACACGAAACTTAAAAAAAAAACAGAGGAATAGTAATTGTCTCCACGAAACTTAGAAAAAAATACCCACACTATCTTTTTCCGTACATAAAATTATCATAGTTATAGTTGTAATTTTCGACATAAAATTACTGTCCACATTTGATTTCAAAAAACTCTGTGTAAAGCCCGAGCAACGAATGGAACTCTAGCTAGTATAACATAAGGAAAAGTTGAGGTTTGTGTTAGACACCCCTTGAGGGTTAACTTGGAAACAGAAAAGCACCTCATAAATTCAATTAACTTCAATATTTATATTCTGACAACGTCTTACCGGCTCACTATCGTTAATATTCATATTTATTTTAATATAATGCTTGTACACCAGGCACTCTCATCAGTTCTTGCATAACTTGAATATATTCAGTTTAAAAAACACTTGCGCAGTCACGTTCTGTAATTCAATCACTGGGACGTGCTATTTTGGGGAGGCTGTTTGCTCGCTGAAAAACCGCTGAGAGACTGGAATAAAAAATAAATCAAGCAACACGTCCTGGCACCAATCAATCCATCTTGCCGCTTGAAATTTTATATTTATCGGACACATTATTTTCCATGAAATGGTACGCGAGATTCCGTAAATTGATTTTGTAAGGCACGTTTAAATGGAGTTTGTGTGAGCATTTTTTATAATTTTGAAACGTGTTTTGATTTATCAATCATCAAGGAAACCTTCACCCAGATATTGGCCCAAAACACTTCAGTTGAACCGATTTTGTACCAGTCACAAAAATTTTGAAGTTTCGATGTTTTCCTCTTACACTTAAATTATTAGTTGGATAGTTTTATATTTTTCACCCTGTGTAACAAGATAGTGTTAATTATTTTAATTCACACAATATTTTTATTGTTCTTCGTGACCTATTTACATATGTTAAACACTTCAGGATTTTCGATTGAGTTGATTCTCATATTCATTTAATATTAAAATGTCTGGTCAGTCATTGACTGGTCCCAAGCACATGGTTCCCACCCAGATTTTTTTTCATATTCTCCACACAGGAGGCTTAGAGGAAACAAAAATCCTTCTGGGCCTGTGTCATCTTTGGGGATGCTGTGTGAGAGGTGTTTAGAGGATATCAAACGTGTATAAATGTTGGGCGCACATTTGTGCCAATTTGTGTTACCGTTGACAAGAAGATTCATGACGTTAGTATCTTGGAACATTTACTATTGAAATGACAGGAGAACACGGACAGCATTCTCAATTGACGCCTGTGCTCCAAACATTACATTCCATTTGCTTATAAAACACCTTCGGAGTATCAACAATTGAAATACCGGTAGAACAAGGAGAGTATTCTTACTTGACGTTTGTTTTTTAAAGATTGCAATCCGTTTGTTATGATAGGGGAGTCTATCAAACGGAACCCGGCCGCTTCTGCAAGAATCAAAGTTTTTTAGTAATAGTAGTTTGGGGTCCAAACCAGAGTTGGAAAAAAAATGTACCCTATCATATAAAGTAGAAATTTATCCGCATGTCAAAGGGCTCCTTCTTCTTGTTTCAATTTCTTAGTTGAATATGCGGGTTTCCATACAACACACAGGGAATTGAGAAAACAATGAAACGTTAAACTTCATTAAGACGCTTGAAATTAGTATTTTAGAGTGGCGTTTGAAGTATATAAGGGTTCTATTTAAGGCTGAGTATTCTCGTATTTTCACGCTTCTATAAAGCTGACCAGTTTGTAGGGCTAACAGATTCATTAAAAGTGACCTACTGCTAACCTTATAGAGATCTTGAGCACGTTAGACAATTGAATTTGATAGTGACTACTCGAATATAGTCCCAAAACACTCGATTTTACTTGACTCTGCAAAGTAAAATAGTTAGTCTGATTTTGTTGACAGATTGATTGCCATCTCTCATTCATAGAGCACCATTTCGGACTGAAATCAAAAGTCTTCTTTATTTATAACACTCTCCCAAAGAGATGATTCAGTGGCAGACCTTAAAAACAAGCACTTGTGCCCAACTGTGGTTCTATATCCCTTGGCAGATATATGTGCAATCACAGAATCTGTCCAGGAATAAATGGGGCCTAAAAGACAATTGAATTGAGTTGTTTTGATAGAACTTCAATTTGAATAGAACACATCGTAGGATAATACCCTTTCCACCAGTTTCGTCAAGGCACATTTGTGTTGAACCAAGAGCGGGAGTCAGGCTGTCGCGTCGGCTGGATGAGTATCTTTAACATTTCTCCCACTCTCCTCCACCAGACGAAGAAGAAAAATTCTTGGAAAAAGAGTATTACGCGGAGCTCATTTTACAAGTATTTTAATTAAGCTTGTTTGGAGAAACTTGATCACATGCGCACCGCAAAGTATCCTCTTATTCAATAGAGTAAAAAATATTTAAAATTGTCAGACCCAAATTCTCCGCCTTATTTTGTAGGTCGTTTATTTAGCGGTCGGTGCCCTAGGCTTTGTTTTCCGAAGGTTTCCAAACAGAAAGTTGTTTTACTGGATAGGGTTGTTAACCCTACAACATCAAGCTACCTTCCTTTGTCCGGGATCAGGTCCAGAATCAGTATCGGTGAACATGTTTCCTGGCTAAAGGCGAACACATTACACATTATTTACATAACGTTAATTATTATGTAAGTGAGTGGAATAGTTTTTTTAAATTGTTGCAAGTACTGCGATGTACTGGGCTTGTGAAAATAATGATTTCCAGATGACAGGTCACTTAAACGGTAGTATAAGGAAATTCAAAAATATTTTGTTATTAAGTATAATAATGCCAATAGTTCTTCAAGTCACCAAAGAATCCCATTAACAATGCTAGTGTTTTAAAACAAAAGAGGGTTGCAATACAATTTTATGATAGCTTCTGACGTACAAAATAACCATTAAATGGATTTATTTAGACGTGAGTAAAAACCCGTAAGTGTAGAGGAACAAAATAATGTTTTGTGGGATGAGAAAAAATAACACCACAGTCTCCATAACACAATAACAATACGTCAATATCATTTTACAAATTTGAAATGAAATGAAAATGTCATGGAAGCAGTTTTGCTGTTTTACGACATGCGCCAAAAAATATTTGCTAAACTGTATGTATGTGAGGTAAAAAACATCAATGGTCAATGCAGAATCATTAAGCAGTTGAGTCGCTCTGTTGATTGGCGCATTTTAATAGTCCTCCCTTTCGGAACACAAAGTAGTGAGATCATCTTTTTCTTGGTATCGGATATATGAATGACTTGTTTTATTTAAATATATCATCAATCGATATGATGTGCGTTCGAGGTGATATTTAAAAAAGGGAATTTAAAGAAGGCGAGTTTTTGACAGTAAAAAAGTATTAATTTTTTGTAATAAATTACCAATAAATGCAACTGCCCGAATTTTTGGTACTGAAACTGACACCGATCGAATAAACATTAATAATATAAGTGGTAACAACAAGTTAAAGTTAAACATGAAGTTATTCATTGAAAATTTTACAAAATAATGCTTACAATCATTACAACATTGAAGTTATTTATAAGAACATAAATTTATCGTTTTTGTTTTATTGAGTTTTATTTTCCGATGTACATTTGTTACTTAAATTTATTTTACTTTGTTACCGGTTTTGATACAACCGTGTCATTAACTAGCAATCTTAAAACAGTTTTAAGATTGCTAGAAGCGAAACCGGTAGCAAAGTAAACAAAATTTAAGTAACAATTGTACATTGGAAAAAAAAAACTTAGTATAACAAAAATGTCTAGAAAGTGTTCAAATAAATACAAAAATTAAATTAATCGAACAATATTTTGATTACGAAAATATTCTTGTTTCCAAAAAGTTTTGTTTATTTCAATTGTTAAATTATCAAAGTATCTTAATTTTCATAATTACTTCCATGTAATGCTTAGTTTACTTTTCAAACAGTAATTAGACAATAAAAACTTGTAATAATTTTGAAGGTTAACAAATGCTTTTGGATTTTGACGGTGGTATAGGAATAATATATTAATAATAATACTGTTACAAAGAATAATATATTATAAAATTGACTGTCCCAAATTACTTTAATTTATCAATATCCATGTTCCCAAAAATCATGCTGACATTTCTTCACAGTCTCGGAAACAAATATTCTGATCTGAGTGATATATTTCATCTTAAAACCAATCAGTATAAATGCTGTATATTCTATCACTTTTATTCTTTTATAAACAAATAAACCTATGTACCCATACAACTTCTTCGCTTCTACTATTTTGTTTTGTTGAATTTTTAAATTCAATTATATGCGTGAGGATTTTTAGTTCCTGTTCACATTTTTAACCATGAATTTTGTTGTGTTTTTTTGCAAGCATTTTTTTCATTTTTCTGATGTGTTTTTCATTGTTAATATGTATTTTGTTGTGTGTTTTTTTTGTTGCATTCTTTTTTGTCATTATCCTTACTTTTTTTAATTGTATTAATTTTTAAGTATTTACTTTGATACAAATAGCTTGTAATTTTTTTTAAGGAATCTCACTAGGGCGTGCAGTAAATAAATAAATAATCTGTAATTTTCTTCGAAGTCCTGGTAATTTTCTAAGCCTGAGAAAAAATTATAAGCCAGTGATTATCCACATTAATTTATGATTACATGAAAAAAAGACTTTCGCCAGGTCACCTTTCATTTCTTAAAATAGCAATCATTTATAAATATTTTTTTTTTTTTCTAAAAACAGAAGACAGGGAAAAACTACCATCGATCTTTAAAAAATATTTTTTTTTCCAATATAGCAAATCTCTTAAATAGTGAGTCAAGCTTCGTCAAGCACGAATTTTCGTAAAATGTTTATTTTAGTCGGGACGTAATTTCAAAGTAATCAAAAGAAAATTGAAGACCTTTTACCAATTATTGCATTTTATTTATGTTCAGTAAGAATTAAATTATGCATCAATAAAAACTTTTCTTTGCTAGACTGTGTGAGACTGTTTAAAAATGAATATGTTTACAAAATTTTCATTGGTTCAATCTGAGAAGAATTTTTGATAAAGGAGAGTAAAAACTTGGTTAATGCCGCGTAGTAACTATTAAAAAGATTAATTTTGGTTTCGTCTGTAACTCTAGTTTAACGACCTCTAGAATTCAAATTATTAGTTTCAATTTCATAATTGCAACTGACTGTGTGAAAAATTCAGACAAGCGATAAAGTAGTCTTATTTAGTAAATATTTTATTTGTCTATTTCAAAATATAATATTCTATGATTTGTAAAGGAACACAGAAGTGTCATCTGTTAATTGGGTAATTTGGGTTTCAATTTTTCAAATAATGTCACTTTTTACATACGTAATATACGATAAAAAATACAAATTTCGGGCATGATTCTGTTTGTAACTCGGGTTTAATGAACTCTTAAACTTGGATTTGCTTTGAATATGCTCATTTTAAAAAAGTGGAACTGATTGTGGGAACAATTCAGGCAAGCGAAAAAGTAAGTACCACAATCATTTTATAAGAATTAATTAATTATTATTTCGTGACTTGAAATGTGTATATCTTTTGTTAAAATTTTTGAAGAAACATTTTTTTAAGGTTTACTAAAGGTGTTAGAAAGGTATTCTGATCGTGTCTAAAAATGTCAATCTTAAGGTAAATTATATATCATGGGCACGTTCAGCTTCACAAACCCTATAATTATTATATCCCGTGATTTTTCACCGGTGCGCTAGTGTAAATAATAAAATCGATTAACACAATGATGAAGTAAATACTGTCAGATAGAAAATCGTACAATATCTGACATAATAAAAACTGATTCATTTTCATCATAATCGTTGACATTCAAACATGTTTGTCCTCACGTCAAGTCAGGCGATAAAAATCATTTAATATTGGTATACATAGGCAGCTTGTAGGCACAACAAACTGCCTACAATTTTATGGCACGTTTTTGGTCCTTCGGTATTATATTCGTACGAACTCATTCACTGTCACTCTTAGGTCATGAATTCTGATGCCGTATGTGTTAGTCATGTGGTGTACAATATTTTGCGAAATTTAAATAAAAATACACTAGAGATGGTAAAATAATGTGGCCATATTTTTTTGTGCATTACTTTATTTATTGGTCGCTTTCTGGTGGAAGGTTGTAAATCTGCCACCCTGGGGGAGTGCGGAGGCTTCGCCGGCGAATTTTTTATGCGACGCTTTTCAAAATGAAAAAAAAAAACACTACGGCCGTTTTATATCATCAGATAAACGCCTGACTCGAGTTTTATCGCGAAAGGGATAACTGAGATTTAGCCAGTTAAAATTGTTGGGTGAAAAGGTTAAAAGATGACTGTTTTTTTTTACTATGGTAAAGATACTTGGATGTCAGATTGTTTCATTGCAATCCAGTTTAGCAGAAATCCGGAAAATGACATATCAGAAAAAAACTAGTATTAATTGTATCGATTATACAACCGTTAAAATCATTATTTTGCGGTACGTATAAAAAATTACCATCAAATGAAGTCTAATAAATCCGTGACTTACGTAGGCCCTTTATTTTGATATTTCCATACCTTACGTTGGTACTTTACTTTGATATTACCATAACTTACGTAGGTACCTACTTAATATAGATATTTCCATACCACACAAGAAGCAAGAACTTCATATTGATATTTCCGTAACTTAAGTAAGTACTTTACTTTGATATTTCCATTACTTACGTCAATACTTTACTTCAAAGATCCATAAGTTACGTTCGTAGGAACTTTTCATATTGCCATAACTTACGGAAGTACTTCACATTTATATTTTCATAACTTACGTTGGAACTTTATTCATATATTTCCATCACTTACGTAGGTTCTTTATTTATATATTTCCATAACTTACTTAGGTACCTACTTTATGTATATATTTCCATAACTTACTTAGGTACTTTTTTTTTTTTTTTTTTTTTCTTTATTTAATATTAAATTTGCAATTACATGTTATAACATTACATTAAGTTTTCTTTTTAATACATTACAGTACATCGTGATACACATTTTTTAGAGCAAATGCTCGTGTTAAAAGGGTGGAGAAACGCCTGTATAAACTTAATTTATATATTTCCATAACTTACGGATATACCTATGTGATGGACGGAAAAAGGAGTGTCTGGATACAGAAAATAAAGATAAATAATAAATTCTTAAATAAATGTATTACCCATCAAAATAAGTTGCATTTTGAAATATTCATTTAATAATAAATATTTACTGGCAATAAAAATAATATTACGAATATTAACTAGTTAAGCTCTTCACATTTCTTTACTCTTCATTTCTCTGTACTCTTTACTTTAAAATATTCAGAACATTACTTAGTTAAGTTTTTCACATAGATTTACTCCTGCAGAGATGCTAACATTCAGGAAGGAATCATTAAATATCATTAGCACTTCTCAATAGGAATGGTAACTACAAACGAAATTAGGTTTTAATTGTAAATATAAAGTATCTCACTTGATGTAAAACATTTAATAACACAACTACATTATGCTAAAGTAATAATGTCCTTTTATTTTGCAAATCTTTAATTCAATGGAACCCAAAGAAGAATTTATTTACTATATTATATCGAAGGGTTGGATACGTTTTGCTTCCGGAATTCGTCTCACCATTTTATTTAAATATTTGTTTTCTTCGTTAACTCCACACTGTGGGCTTTGACGCTTCCCTCGGGATATGTGACACATTTGGGGACGATGTGCGAAGGGTCTTTTTAAAGAGGAGAAGGGATGAACCCGTTGTAGCATTGATGAAACCTGGACAGCCGAACTGTCGACTACAAGAACGAAGTCGTAAAAATAACCGTTCTCATGCGGCAAAATGTAAAATGTGAACACTTTAGGGTAGGTATCTGGAATCCTATGATGCAAAGTATTCCAAAAGGATCAATGAAGTCAGTTTTCCGATCATTAAAAACCGATTTGCACTTAAGTTCTCACCTGTTTTATGTGATGGAAATATTAGAATTGACATTAAAAATTAATAATTTTCAACCGTTTACCTGTTTTTTGGACGTTGACTTTAAAGTTAAGGGTTTAATTTCATGTCTTGTAAATCGAATCGTTTTTTTTTTGTAACCGCCTGGTTTTTTTTCACTATGCGAGTACATATTCGCCACGGAACACCTAAATTAGTGGAAAATGTTATTGAGAGTTGGAAAAAGTTTAATTTTTGTGTGACAGAAGCCCAAATTTGCGAGGCGGCTTTAAGTACCGCTGCAAAGAAACCACTTATTGGATAACCAACACATCTTTCATAGGTCACACTACTGCCATTTTCGCTACATTTGGCGACTAAGCAAGGATGTCCAGGTTCATCGGGTGAGGTGTGTTAAAGGATGCGCTCACTAACTGCGTGGCGTACCATATCGGGAGAGGCTGGTTTGGGGAGATCCTTTTACTTCTGTAACTGGTGTCTCAACCCATCGCCTTGCGCCGCAGTGAGAAGGAAATATTCCTGTACACACTGATCCCTAGATTTCTACCCAACCCTCATTCCTTTTACCTTCTCAGAATTTCCTCTCCTTCCTTTTCTCAAAAAACCCCCCTAGCATCCCAAAAGATGACTAGGCCCTGAAGGAAAATATTTTCCTCAGGGGCTCTTGTGTGGGATTAGTGTAAGAAATGAACATAATTCAACTGCACTTTTGGACCGCTATGCCAAGTTTGACGCTGTGTAAAAGGGGTCATTGAAATTAGTGTAGAATCTATTTATAACAAAAATGGGGTGAAGTTTAGAAAAATTAAAAGCAGATATGACTGGGTGTGTGGTGAAAATGGTACAAGGTTTGGTGCGGGTTTCGGAAAAGAGAAACATGTGGACATAGCGCTGATATCGCGAATGGCACGTTTCATATTAATGGACTGCAGATAACCATCGGTGCTGGTAATTGAAAACGTGAGGTGAGGTCAGCGAATATTGTTAAAGATAAAAAAATTGAAACAATAAAGCGCGGTTGATTAACGGGCTTTTTTTAAGGCTGTTTAAGCATTCAGAGTATAGAATTTTTAATAATTTTCGCAAAAGAAGCGTTGAAAATATCTGATGCTTGAACACATCCGCGAAAAATCACAGGGTATA
Organism: Hesperophylax magnus; assembly: GCA_026573805.1. Lineage (NCBI taxonomy): Eukaryota > Metazoa > Arthropoda > Insecta > Trichoptera > Limnephilidae > Hesperophylax > Hesperophylax magnus. Next base: position 2,370,692 of record JAIUSX010000036.1, read on the forward strand.
ATAATACCAATTTCGAAAAAGACAACTAACAATATTTTCTGTTGAAATATTATGCTATGGGCAGGTAGTTTATTATTGTTTATTATTATACTTTATTGCTTGCCTAAATTAGTCTTCACACAATCGCTTCCAATTTTGGAAATGATTCTTAATTTAAAAAAAAATATTTTGTTGAACGTGAATAATCTCTTGCAGTAATAACGTACATAATAGAAAACCGAAATTAAATTCAAAGCAAATATGAGTTCATTGAATCAGAATTACGTTATAACGTCGTGACGTTATGACGCCACTAACCATTTATGCATTGTTGCAACCTTTGAACGATAGGTTTCTCTTTATGAAACCAAAAAACAAGTAGTGCATAAGAGACGAGGCTATAGTAACTGTCTAAACTATCACAATGTTTATAATAAACTCAAATAGAACTCTGCTGGACAAGTGGACTTGCAGCATGATTAACGACTACGATGTGATATTCTCAAAATTTGACATTGAATGAAATAACGTTAAAGTTTTGCATATCAAGACGGTGGGAGACGATGATGAATGACCTGAAAAGAACTATACGCCTTTAGAAGAAGCATATACATTTTTTTTGGCATTTTCAGCTGTTAATTCATGATATAATTTCATTTTAATTTATAAAAATACTAACGTTTTTAACTGCACAAAATTCACGACAGTTCACAGATAATAAGCCTCTGTCAAGTAATGCCGTGAGGTTAAATTAAGCAAGGAAAGTTAGTGAGAATGGAATGTTGGAGGTAAAAAACTATCTGGCTCTGATACAAAATACTCGATACTCTCAGTATCGCCCTAGTGAAAGATCAATATTTATACAGAATCAAAAAAATTATTGTTATGATATTAACAATGTTCCGTGACAATATCAGAATTTTCTCGTAGTAATAATAATAATAATACTTGGATGACTTGTATAGCGCCGTTTTTGTGCAAAAACACCTCAAGTACCTCGTACTTTCCAGCCTTACTCTATCCCGCCTCTCTCCCTACTCCACCCCCTTTAGCTTCACAACACAACTTTCTCTAATCGGGGATGTTATAGTCTTATTGGTTTCGGGCAGATAGAAATTCTTTGCGGTGTGTAAAAATGATTTACCTAGCAATGTTAACTCATTCCAATAAGGTTTGAAACCTTGTTGTCCTTATGGCGAATTGTACGCAAAAAAATGTGCCCCTCCAGTAGAAATAAATGGGCGTAGAATAAGTAGAACGTTGCCCTCCGCCAACATTCCGGAGCAAACTGGGCATTTAAAAATATTTATCTTATGTTTTCGTTTTCAAAATAAGCTCAACGTTTATACCCACGGTTTTACGAGCTAGAAATACGTTTCCACCGTCTTCAACGATGCTGGAACAGATAAAGTCGGGAGTGGCCTGGGACAAGGGACCATTTCAAAGGAATTTAGAATATGAAACTGCTTGAAATAAGAAATAATGAATGATTTCATAATAATATCATCAATGAGAACAGTGGAGAAGGTTTAGTTTGAAACATTACACTTCGTAAGCAATTATTATTATTATAATTAGTGACTTGATTTGGAAAGAAAGATCTAAATTACACGAGAAAATGATTGTTTAATGTCTGAAGGATATTTAAATCAAATGAATGAACTAAAATATTAAAAAATTCAACGTCAAAGATTACATAAATTTTTTTTGATAATTTATTTTACAATAGTAAAATGATTATGCGAAAATCTGATTGTTTGAAGTAGACAAAACTCCCAAACGGCTATCTGTGCCGTCATGAAAATTGAACTCATTTTTAACTCTGATTTTTTTTGATTTGGAATACAACATCTTTAACATCATGTGCTACGAGGTTTTCATTGTTCTATTAATATCCGTTTAACTGTCTAAAAAGTAAAACAGCTGCCAAATTGTTTGTTCCATATTTTACTACAATATAGTTCATTAAGTACCAAAAATGGTTTGTAAAAGTGGGCGAAGCCAGACTATTAGGATTTCTTAAAATTAATGGCATTGTTACCTACAAATAATTTTTTTAACTGTACGTAGTTAACGTTAACGTAGTGAAGGAAAACATGTAGAAAACTATACGTTTTCACTTTAAATGCTAGATTTATCAACATAAATTCAGTATTCAAGACTTCGTGCTAATCACTTTCTTAATTAATTGACGTTGATTGACGCTGATTGACGATTGTTACGGAAATTAATGACTCTGCGACAAACATTTCTCGTCTAAATAACTTCTTGATCTCGCGACTAAATCTAAGAGTCTGATTTAAATCATTAATTCAGATTTCAGAAATATTTTTTTTTGAGTCCCTCGAGTAACTCATAATTTCTAACAGAAAATTTGCAAAAAATCATTTTTTTATGTATTAGTTATTAGCGCTACACAAAAATCTTAGGAAGAATCTGAAAAAAAATTATCAACACTGAAAACATTAATTTTCATTAAAACTTTGAAAAATTAAAGGTTATTGAAGCATGTCAAATCAAAAATGTAGGATATTATATATAATATTTGTACCTGTTCTATATACTTAAAATGTCACTTGTGCACTTATCAAAAATCATTTCACTCAATAAACACATCAGTAATCTCATAAACGAGCACACACTCAAAATCAACCAAAAGTTCAATCCAGCATCACTCCCACTTTTGCAACATAATATTTTTTGGTCCTGCCAGCGTTAAATCACGAGGTATTAATACCACAATATGACAAGGCATTGATTATCAGGATTCTGTGCAGGTTAGGTTAAGGTTGTATTCGAAATCGGGTCAGAGGAGGCTCTCTTCGCGGCGGTTCGGGCATTTTTCGGACATGCCCGCACGGAGGCGGATGTCGCTAAACTGAGGCGCGAGTTGAGGTTATGTGCTCTGCGCAACGGATCTGCGCATCCTGGCCGAAGGGTGGCGGAGACGTACGAATGGGTGGCGAGTTGTCAGGAAAAGGCGTTGGGCACTGTTGGGGTGCAGACTTTTCATGTAAACCTGGAATTTTACCTCTCAAAATAAACTGTTAATCCCACGCATTTACGAGTGGAATTCCGCTTTATTTGCAATATCTTATTGAAACGATGCTTTTTTATTTATGTGTCTTGACGTATTAAAACTAAATCTTGATGTTCTGATCATGTTGAAAGGATGGATGGAAAAGTAAGAGAGAGCATGTAGTGCGAAAGTAGATGTAAGCAGTCGGGGACGCCCCGTAAGACATGATACTGAAAGTTTATTAGATAGTTCCCTAATTAATAGTTTATTTGCTGATTATTTTAATAGTTTACTCGAAAAAATGCTTATAAAACTTGATAACTTTTAAATTTTAAATATTATATTAGCAAACTCGCGCTTCATTAATTTTTTTAATTGATTTAAGAACCTTTTGCTATAATGGCATTAGCTTTACTGACTAACCATTGAGCTATCTCGTCGATCTGTATACACTGGACACACTGTATCTCCAATACATATTTTTTTCGTGGTTATCAGAAAAGCACAGAACCAGTTGGCGATTGCTGATGACAAAACATCCCAAGTACTTTCTGCGAGATTTCTTCGACCGGCCTTCGTGTTTCATCGCAATTATTCGTGAAAGCTCGTCAGCACTCGGCCGCGCTCGGGAATTTTCGGAAATCGCCGAAGCTGCGAGCTTTCCCGAGTCCGAGATGAAAAAGTACCGCCGTCTCTTTCGAAGATAAACCAGTGATGAGGAGGATAGGGAGATAGGTTTGGGGGAGTGGGTAAGCGGGGGAAAACTGGGGGTCAGGGAAATATAGAAAAGGAGGTACCTACTTTCATGGAAATTGTGATTTTTCGAAGAACTTGAAACTTTTGTTTTTAAAAATATTATGCGGTTGTGATTCATGATATTGTTTCATGTTGATGTTTGTATCAATATTTTTGATGGTATGTTGTTTGTTATTTTTGTGAAAAATTATGCATCGTTTTTAAATACAAATATGCAAAATTAGTTTTTTTAGTAAAAGAATTTTTTTTACATAAACAGATTCATAATTACATTACTACAACGTGAAGATTACGATTCCTTCATTATAATTGAATATTGATAGTTTGTTTAGTAATCCAGTTGCTTGGAGATGAAGAAGTTGTTAAACAGATTTTCACAAGTAACTACGTGGTTAAATGTGGTTCCACGAATGCCTAAACATTTATTTATATTGGTTCGCTCCTACATTTGAACGAGTGATATTCCTAATATCTGATTAATGCGACATTAAAGTTACGAAAAAATAAAAATTTACATTAAAATAAGTTGATTTAATCCTTTGCTAGATGTGCTATAATAAGTGCTTAGTACACGTACTGTAGCAGATATACTAGGATAAAAAAATGCAACGCCAACTAAATATTCTAAGTGTGTGGCAAAGCTTAGTCTATAATACCCTAGTATTTACATAAATACTATAAAAAATAAAATATTTTTAGATTATATGTTAAAAAAGTGTTACTAATAATAGTATTGTCCTTGGTTATTATACAAGAAACTGCTTCGATTTGAAGCTTCCTAATAAAAAATTATCGGCAACACAAAACAATATATATTTTAAAGGCTTTAAAATTTTCAATGAACTCCCTTTTAAATTTAAGGATGCTAAAAGTCTTCGCATTGAAGTCCAAATATTAGTATGTAAGTAATAATATATTGTAGTAGTTGTTTGGCTAAACAAAATATATATGTTTTAAATGATAAACTAATGTTTATATTTATGATAAAGGTTTTTATGCATAGCACAAAGGATAACAAATTATTATGAGCAATAATCATTCACCTGAAACACCCATACACATTGGAAAATCTCTCGCAGCCTTCTAATTGCCGAGAAACTGAAGGCTGCGGGATTAATTCACGTCGGCGGCGTTTATTCTTGAATTTGTCTTTATAGGCAGCGATGTTTCAGGTCAATAGTTATAGCTTATAATATATTTTTAAATAAAATATACTTTGAAAAAAAAAATAAGCACTCTACTATTTCTCAAGCAACACTTTCCGCTCGTTATATTAGAAGAGAAATAAATTATTTTCAAATTATTCGTAATAATAATAATTTGATAATTTGTAGAGCACCGTTTTTGTGAAAAATCTCCTCAAGGGCGCAACTTGGGAATGTTGACTGTATTTAAAAACATTAATTTTACTAGACTCGCGCTTACTCCCAGAAGGACGAATATTCAAGCTTGTACGGAGTACGATCATAAATATGCCCATAATATGTAAAATTGTGCATCACCATCATATCTAGGGAGCAGGTTTAACAGGAGTGTATAAATTAGTGGAGTGGTGATTGCTTGACTATGGGTAGGTATATATAGGTCGCAGGTTTAATCCCAGGAGAGCAATATATAAATGTCATTGTATCTTTCACACTACAGAGAATGAAGTTTATTTATCATAAATTGTGCATTCAATAAAAGATAATCAAACTTATTAATGTTGTTATTAATTTAACGTTACCTAATTAATTAAATAACATATAATTTTTGAATTCGAATAACCTTATTTTTTATAAAATTAAATAGGGTTCTACGAATTAAAACAATAATAATAAATAAAATTGAAAGTGGCTGATTATTTCATGATCTTTCTCGTAAGAAACATTTTTTTAGAATCGATACGTTGCTTAAAATATCTCAAAGTTATAAAATTGATGTTCTAAAGTTATCAATCTGCAGAATCGCAAAGTTAAAAAGTTACGAAGTTATAATTAAGTTATAAATTTATAATTTCACATAGTTATGAAATAATTAAGTTATAAGTTTTATAGTTGTGAAGTGATTTATTTATTTGGAAATTCACAGTAGGTATTTTACTACAATTTGTATGGTTCTAAGCAACAACCAATATACCTGTGTCCTTGAAGTGTCTTGTTAATTTAGTCTGGGATGTAAATTATATTTCTAAATCCTTTCTAATTATGTAGATATGAGTAATAATAAAAAAGTATACTAAATAGGAAGAAAATGTGGAGAGATTTAATTCAATGTAATCAAGTACACGAAGCTCACTTATATGAAAATTAATGATGTATCACTCTAAAAATGTATAAAATTACACCTTAATAACGTTATGAAGTTTTCTGGTTAAAAAGTTGTGAACTAAAACCTGATAAAAAGTGTTTTAATCCATTAAAAAATCATATCACAATGGATTTCCACCATAAAGGTTTCAAAATTATTCATAATCATACCTTATCACAATATACTACATAAGTCATATTCCTGCAGGCTTAGAGTAGTACGGTATCAAAAATAAACTTTTTTCTTATACTCCTAAGATCAAAATACTAAAAACTATTTTTTAAATTCACAACTTGATGCTCCCCGAACACCCTATTATAAACAAAAGAGACGGGGTGATTGCGAGTGGTGTTTTGATTGGACGTGGCAAAAATCGCTCGCTTTGCCTCACTAAGTGTTTGCTTTGGTCAGGCAGCGATGGCTATGGCTTGTTAAAGTTGTTGGAGATCGGGCCCGACGCAGTTGAAGCCTTTCGGAGGCAACGGGACGCAATGGGCAAATACAGCGCTTTTGACTTGTCTTTTAGATGCTTTTAAAAGCTTTTGTGACGCTTTTAAAGGCTGTTTAGCTTAAGGTCTGGAAAATTGGCTATTTAAAGAGTACTAACATGTACACCGCATAAGAATTTGAGTGTTCGAAGAATGAGTTTACGACATTATTGATATCCTGATGGTTGAAAATTAAATTAAAAATTCATTTTACTTGAGGCGAAAAATATGTTTTTAATATATTTAACATTCGTAATTGGACTTACAAATTAACTTTAAAATTCACCAAGTTAGGTGGCTACTTATAATGAAGATACCTTATTTTGGATTATCTGCTAAATCTCATAAAAGTACCACTACGCTATTTTTTTCTAAAACACCGTTAGTTATTTAAGCACCTTCTCCTTTCGTGGCTTAGAATCCACTGCTCACTAGTGATATGGAACTATGGTAGGAAGGGTGCGATCAGGTTATATTTATACGTGAACTTAAATGCTAAAAAAGTAATAAAACTGTTTTTTACATTACACTTCTTTACTGATGCCGCTGCGATACCTATGTAAATACTGCATAAGAATTCAAAATTCTCACTGCTAAACGAAGCCAGTTAGACTATGGCATCCCCAATTGGGATATGTTTATAGTGTTTAGTATATATTGAGGCTAAAGAGTATAGGGAGGGGTATGAGATGGGTAAAAGAAAGGTACCTGGGTATTTTGATCTGGTCACAATACCCGTCAATGTCATTTCAAGCAACATTTCAATTATTGGTTTTTGTGACTCTTGAAATGATTGTCTATGTCATGGACTTTTCCTTTTCTAAAATATTCGTGGGATCACTAATGGTGTTTTGCTTTTAAGTATCATTTCTTTCGTAGATTTTCGACCATGGTAGGTGAAATTCTTTGATAATTACAAACTTTTATGTTTAATTTCCTCCCTCTTGACTTTATCGCAGGAACGCCAAGCAGTTAATTTCAATTTAAATCCTTCTAAACGGTGAATTAAGTGTCCTGAATTATCAAAGGAAACATTGACCCTCAAAGTCTTCAAGAAATCTGAAAGGAAAAGGAACGAAAAGAATATTCATTTTCAAATGATAAAGAAAGCAAAATAATCTGGCGAAATTAACTGTGGGTAAACGGCTGAAACATTTACTAGAAATACACTAGATAAACTCTAGGTATCTATTCAAAATATTTCGTTTGAATTCGGTTCGTTTCCATTCGGTACAATTCGTTTAAATTCAATGCGATTCGATTCAATTCGATTAAATTCAATGCGATTCGATTCAATTCGTTTAAATTCAAAGCGATTCAATTCGTGTCGATTCCATTCGATTCTATTCAAATCTATTCGATCCAATTCGATTCCAGTGCTTTCTAGTCAATTGAAATGATTCATTGTTCGTAGTCATGGAAGTAGCCATACTAGGTGTGTACTTGCGATCTAGAAAGACCAACGAATGGATAAGGTACAAGTCTAAGGTCACTGATATTATCATCACGCCGGACTTTTAAAATGACTTACAGGCAATCGTTGGAATCACAGATATACCGCATGATGTTATTGGATGGGTAAAAAACAAGCAGAGTTCTCCCATATGTTAGAATGAATATAGAAAAGACGATAGAACACCTAAACTATCAACAGTTAAAAAATGAAAGTAGTTAACTTTAGGTTCCTATGTACCTAATTTATAACAAGTTTCTCGTTAACTCTTTAAGTTCCAAAAAAATTATATAATTATACTGTATGTTATTTAAAAAATATATATTTATACATTTGTTATACCGAAACGTAAATTATATGAAATTCACTCCATAGAAAAAAAGTAAGCTACAAAAGTTATTTAAAACACGTTTTGTTCAGTTATTTAATATGTTATAGGCATGAACAAAATTCACTGTGTATTTTTAAATGCAACTAAAGCATTTGTCCAGATGTTTGCTCTATTTCAAACAGTCATGATTTATTAGGTAAATATTTTTACTATTTTCGCTTAATTTTTATCGTTCTTTAATATTAGCATGCTCCTTCTAACATTCGTATTTACATATCTCCCTTTCAATCCATCATTTAACGCTTACTACGGGGCCTTAATAAAATGAAGGCTTTTCTTTTTGGGGTCGGTTTAGTGAACATCTAGCTTTTCTGAAAAATCATGAAAATAAAATTTATTGCCAAAAATATTATCTCATTAATGATCAGGAATCATTTTGAAACCGAAGATAGAAAAGGCTTATTCGCCAGTAGCAGTAATGAATTTCAGACATTTTTTTAATGTTATTATGAATTTACTTAATTTAAATACCGCTATTTTTATATTTTTTTACAAATTTCGATTTCGTAGTAAAAATAATATGGATTGTTTACATTTTTAGAAGCCCGTCAAAATGATCAAAATCTGACGGGGTACGAGTGACGTCATACGTACTTCTGTTTTCTTAGTAAGGTCAATCCCACTCCTGTCAATGTGAAAAAAATATATTTTTTAATATTTTAGGATGATTTCCAAAAAAACAAAAGAATTCTTTTCTCAGCCGAAGTAGTAACCCATGTTCAAATATACGTAGCGCAACTTGCATTATTAATGCACGCGTCCGGAAAACCCGTGAGGTAGCCGCTCAAGAATCCACCGATTAATCACACGGGGTTTGAGTATCTCACGGTTTAAATTGTGTTTAAATGAAGATTCAATAATTCCAAAAACCATTGTAATTATAAATAATTAAAATCCTTTATTCAGAATCAACGCCTGCTTATCTATATTAATATATGTTTTCAAGCCATAATATTTTTCACTCCTGTTCCTTACTATGCTTGCCGTTCAACCACAATCGAACTGATGTAAATAATGTCGATATCCGAAGCGATTTGATTCTAAAATACGATTGCCCTTCTACTGGCACACGGTATTACTGTTGACAAGTTAATCCTCGGTTGGGAGATAAAATAATCAAAATCAGTTAAACATCCTTATTTATTTATTGGACGCTGACAAACCATGGAAACAAATTAGTGCCGTCTTTTACCCAAAATCGCCTCCGAAATTGAATGAACATTGTAGATATGTTGGTTATTATCTTTATTCATTTCAAAATGTCCCGTTAAACTCTCGGCCCGTTTAGGCATTTTATCAACATGTTATTAGCTGTCAAACATAAAGTGTAACGGGATAATCAAGTACCCCGTTATTTTTATTATTGGGACAGATGCCTTATATCTGGCAATACTTACGGACAGCGGTTCCAGGCTTGGCTGATTAGAAGAAGGAAGATGATTTGCCAGTTTACTGGTGACGGTGCTTAGAGGCTGACGTACGTGAGAAAGAACTCCGCAGAATTGGCGATCGGCACGAATTCGAGAGGTTTTTCAACCGATGCATTCCCAATTCCTTTAGTTTTTCTTTTATTTTAAATTGGTTTTATTACAATCTTAATGACAAACTTTTGTTTCATCTACATTAGATGAAACTGGCATCCTATTTATTAATTGTGTAATGATTTGTAATTTCAAGAATTAATTGTGTTCTTACCCACATTTTTTTTTCTAACTGAACATCAAACCACCATGTTTATAATTTTAAAGTAAAATAAGACCGACATACTAACGTTTCATCGAGGTTAGTAACACATTGGGTTATTTCTATTTAAATTATATTAATGGGTCTCATGTTGTATTATTATACAACAAATTACACTATACAATATGAATCTGTCATTTAAGATTTCCTTCTTTTGTTCTTGACTCTTTTTAGTAAGGTCGTCATTGTTACAAAAGGTCTTGCTGTTATGGTTGATAGCTGATCACAATTTTAACAAACAAGATGAGATTCTAGGAAGGCTAACGTTGAACGTTTATGTGTTATTTCGAGCTACGTTCAAAGAGTTCTCCAACAGAAGACTTTTGATATATTTGCATACTGAGCAACGGGCCAAATAGGACCCCTTTTCTATCACAATGAATTTATAATAATAGTATATATTTGTCGTGAGTACCGAGGCAAGCGATTATAAATACAGATAAATGCTAAGGTCATAAGAGAACGGACATTATCCGTATGGTTGTCTTCGTCACCATTATCAACACCATTATCAGACATCATTATGAGAGTTTTAAATCAATTAAAAAAAAATATTGTGAAAAAGGTGACTAATTTGTAGGTCATTTAAATGATACCCAGATTTTGCATAAGGGCATGTTCATTAATTTGAATAGATAGAACATAGCGCACTTCTAGCAATAAACCGTTTAGTGGTATCGGTAATCAGTAATATTTCGTGGGGGGATTTTCTCGGTACCACACAAGATGCTACCTGTATAAGAAAATTATATGTATTTTGTTATTCGTGCACGAGAGGAAACTAATCGGTTTCGATTTTAGCAGACAGCTATCTTGTCTAATCCATCACAATGGACCGGGCCTTTTTGGGTACCGAGAACCTCGAGGTATCTTTAATGTTTTCGTTTATTATAAAGAACCTTCCGCAATTTAATTATGAAGTGCCCTTTACCGCCCTAACTGTCGGATGGACGGACTCGAGACAAGGGTTGTTAGATTTTTAAAAAACACCCTCTGCTCTCTCAAGTACCCATTAGCATATCTAAAGATCACGGAAAAGCCTAATAGCAATGTAAAAAATAACTATCTAAATATACCCGTTTCAAGAACAATGTAACTTAACCATGTATTGATGTGAATACTGCACAAGGATTCCAGTTGCTCCCAGCTGTTCGGAGCCAGTGAGACTATGGCATCCTCACTTGAGGTATGCTGTGAGGCCGAACAGAGTAAGAGCGTGAATAAAACGGGGAACACGAAGGTTGTGAAATAACCGGCTATCTTCGGATTTTATGAATAAACACAGTTAATGTTAACGTTTAATTTACCACAAGGTAATGTTAACGTTTAATATTATCAGTTTCAAATAACAAAACAATAATAAAATTAAATTATTTTCATGTTTCTAAGGTTGAAACCGTTTTGCTATTCATATTTCCACAAACGTATTAGGTAATTAATTTTTTTTTAATAAAACTTCAATTTTTTTATGGTACACGTGTTTAACAAAACACCATTTATTATCAACTTTCCAAGATTTTCTCTTTCCACAGCGAACTCAAACATTTAAAAATTACAACAAAACAAAACCTTGGAACTTTTGTCATCATTATTTGGAACCATTTCATACCTGGAACTTTCCGAAAATAACGAATTGTGTTTTTTTATTTAAAGTCCGAATTCACCCCACGATCCTGCGTATTTTATTGTTTCCTTAAGCCTCAGAGGCTTTCGGAGGTTGTGTTTTTTTCGAAGGAAACACGGTTATAACAGGATACGTCAATTAACTCGGTTTCCGACAGCGGCCTTCGTTCTCACTCTATCTCGTTAATTAACTCGTGTGGGGTGAAAGAGAGGCACTAAACTTTTGAGGTGTTGGACAAATGGTTCTCAAAATACAACCTTATATTAAAATAGTATTTACGGCAGACATACAGGTTAAATGCTTATTTTCACTCCGATGAATATGTTTATTTTAGATAGTGAAATGACAATTACATCAACAACATAATACAAGAAACCAAAAGAAACTACATATCATCACATCTTTTCTAAATAACAAATGTAGATCCTAGGAAATAAATTGTACAGCGCCCTTGAGGTGATTTTTAACAAAAACGGCATCCAATTATTATTATTATTATACCCAACATGCACTCAACAAAATAAGGACATAAATCTTAAGAATACTTTTATTTTTTTTTATTTATTGATTTTATTTTAGTAATTTGTACATTTAAGATTACAAATGACTAATTAATTATTACATTTAAATATACTATGTTTTTTTTTTCTTTCTTGATATGGCTCCTACACAACATCTTAAACTTTTCAATTGGGGCAGACTTAAGGTTTTCCGGCAGCGCGTTATAGTATTTCATCCCTTTATAAAATATACTATTCTGGGTATTCGCTTTGTCCTTCTTTGGTAGCCTGATTTCATTGCACGTCCTAGTTTTATGTTGGTGTATGTCCTTGTTGTATACAATTTGATTCGAAAAATATTTGGGTAGCAGGTTGTTTACTATTTTGTGTAAAAATATCATCGTGTTCAAGGTCAACATCTGTTTCACCGTTAGCCAATTTAGTTCGTTTAACATTTTATTTACTTTTGAATATCTATTTCGTCTGAGTATTGTTCTCATTGCCCTATTTTGGAGAATTTGAAATTTATTTTGCTCTCGGTCGTTACACAGGAAAAGGATAGTTGAGCAGTAATTAAAATGTGGAGCAATAATGGAGTTATAAATGGTGATTGCAGTTTTTTCGGACAGTTTTTGGCGAATTCTTCCCAAGAAAGATATCTTTTTTCCAATTTTCTTTTGGGTATATTCCGCATGTTTGTTAAAGTTGAGTTTGGAATCTATTATAACTCCTAAGTATTTTATATCGGTAACATTTTCAATAATTTCACCATCAATTTTGATTTTGCTTTCACTGGATGTCTTCTTATAACCAATTACCATACATTTTGTTTTTTTTGTATTTAATTTAAGCTTATTTATTTTTAGCCATCTTGATACATTATCTAGTTCATTATTTAAAATATTTATTAGTTCTTCATAGTTTTCTCCAATTATATATATAAGTGTATCATCGGCAAATAGTCGTACTTTGCATTTTGAAAATATTTTCACCATGTCATTAATATAGAGTATGAACAATAGAGGTCCAAGGACTGATCCCTGTGGTACTCCTAATTTATTTTCCATTGGTTTTGAAAATTGATTATTAATTTTTGTTACCTGTATTCGGTCTTTCAAATACTCTTTTATTAATTTAATGGCTAGAGTTGAGAAACCAATTTCTTTAAGCTTTCTTATCAATATTTCTCGATCTATGGTTTCGAATGCCCTTTGAAAATCCAAGAATATTGCTAAGATAAATTTATTACTATTCATTCCTTCTTTCCATTCTTCAACGATTACATTTAACGCTGTTTCACAAGAATTATTACATCTGAATCCCGATTGTTCTTGGTATAAAATATTGTGTTCATCTAAGTATTGCAATATTTGTTCTTTTATTATTACTTCAAGTATCTGTTCATATTTCGGTAAGGTGTTTATTGGTCTACTTGGCATACGTATGTCTTACAAATTGCAATAATGTAGATATATAATGAGATAAACTGTGTGTGAGCCAATGTTAAAGGTCTCAAAGTAGTTCCCTTGAAATTAATTATTTGAAAGAAACTGTGATGCCTCTCTATGATAAGTATAATTATTAATGTATTTATGTAATATCAATGGTATTAAAATTCCATAAACAGTAAATCATCTACAGTGACAACAGAACGCATAAAATAAATAAAAACTTAAAAGTCGACTTAGGTTAAATTAGTATTGACTCACTGACCCCATACCCGACCTTGCTTGATTTATCTTTACTTTCTATAAATATAATATGCATGTACATAAACCTTCAAGAAAAAATCCAATAAAAATCCGCTACGTAGTTAAGTTAACAGACAGTCGCGGATAGCGACTTTATTTTAGTATAATTGAGATTGAAAAGATATTATAGCCTTCCTGTACCTACCTACATTTCATGCAGTTAAATACGAGTAGATACGCTACATCTGCGAATCTATTACTAACTTCATGAAATCTTGGTACTAGCGAGTATTTGAAATGGTCAGACCTGGTATTGTTACATTAAAAAATTATTTTGGAAAATGTTAATATAATTTGTATTGTGAAAAAAACTGCTAGACTATTTAAAAAAAAATCTTACATTTATTTTAGCGTTTAAAGAAATGCTGAATTGCATTTTTGCCAAATCTCTCAGACGAAATGTTTTAGCAAATAGGTATGGAATTTATATAGAACTTTCAGCAGCTAATTTTTAGGTAAGCTTATAGCTTTCAGTTTCTTTTCCATTCAGTACTGGCCTTTTCAGTTTCCATTTAAAATATTAAAGATATTAAAGTAAGCTATCTAAATTATTATTAAAATATTACGGCAAGGCGTTTCGAGAAGCTATAAAAAAGAAACACTAAGTCAAATTATATTACATTTGCTGACTACCAAAACAACATTTTAACTTTTCCCATTAAACGTCGATCCTTGGTCAGATTAGCTTTTGATAAATGGTTATTAATTGAACACACTAAAAAGGTGTGCATTTTATGGCTGAAAAGCATAACGTTAATGCTTGATTGAATTTATTTACGACACATTTACCTATTACTTTTTCCATGAAGAATATTGCCATTGGTGATTAAATTAATTTATACCTACTTATGTAAAATCCATTTTTTATGTATTATATTCATGACGTAGCTAATGCCATAAAATACTAATTTAAATATAGAGTTCAGCAGTACCGTTCTAAAAAAAATATTTAAACATGCTTGTGATTAAGTATGTGAATTTTATAGCGCTAACATTGTGTATTAGTATTCCTAAATGTATTCCTTCTAGACGCATTGGATTGCGCATGACCAAAGTGGTGCAAAATTTAGACACCTTCAAGGCGCTTCGCACATGCGTCGATAGTGCACGGGATGAGATATATCTGCACTGCTCCTACACCGTCACCGTTTCAGTGGACCGAGTAGTCGAGATACGGCCCGATGCTGTCCCCGGGAAAGGTAAAACGAAGTTTTGTGCACGACAACATTATGCACGGCTAGTTTGTGTTTGTACGGGAGTCGTGTACTAGAAGATAGCAAAAAAATACCTGGCACGACTGGAGCGTACTTTCGTATATCGATGATTGGAGCATAGACACGTTAAGTGAAGACTAAAGACAAGCAGTGCAATGCACGTACCAACGAACCGCCTCTGGTTCTGACTTAGGCAGCGCGAGTTCAATACTCTGCTAGCTAAATAGTTACATGCCACAAGCGACATTTTCCGTTTATTTTAATTTTAGCCCAAGGATTGAGAAGCTGTCTCTAAGGGCAAGAGTAAGGAAGCAAAGCACTGAAGGGTGCGCATTTCGCTGAAGAGCGATGAATTGATACAAAAAGTGAAAGTTTTAATGACCAGATAGAAACTCTAAAGAATCTCACTTTGATTTATTTTATAAACGGACTTTAAATTCTAAAGAAATCTTTATAATGAAATACATTCGCATTTAGGGTAAGTTTTAGTTAAAATCATTTATTTTGATATCTCTTTTATTAATTAAAACACACTCAAACATAGTTTTGACTGAAACATTCTTAACGAGTAATCATATTTCACAAAAGTAGCCAAGAATTATTTTTTTCCATAGCTTCATACAGGAAACCCTGAGGAAAGAAAACTACTTCAGGGCGTATACCATCTTCGGGGATATTGTGTGGAGGTTCTTTTTAGGGAAAGGAAGGAGAGGAAGGTATGGGAACGAAAAAGGGATGAGGGATGGGTAGAAATCTGGGAGTCAATGTGTCAAGGAGTGACAGACGTATGAATCCATCCCTCCCAATGCGGTGCAAGGTGATGGGTAGAGAGAGTCCGGCTGGAGAAGTCAGAGAGTCTGCCTCAACCAATCTCTCCCGATCCGACACACAACGCAGTAGGTGGGCAAACGCACCCGCCGACAAGACCTATACAAACCTCACTCCCTGAAACCAGACACCCCAGCTAAGTCGCCAAACGCAGCAAACACTTTGAGGTGACCTATGGCAGGGGTGTTGGTTTTCCAATAAATGGTTCCTGGGGAGACGGTACCCAAACCCGCCTCCCAAATTAAACTTTATATTTGTTTAAACAAACCAACCCACCTAGTGACATTAATTTAATTAGAGATTCGTTTTTATTGATGTTTCAGAGCTGATAACATAAATTAATTAGAAAAACGCCTTTAAGAGCTGATAACTTCATTTAATTAGAGACACGCCTTTATTGATGTTTCAGAGCTGATAACATCCTTTAATGAGACATACGCCTTTATTGATGTTTCAGAGCTGATAACGTCCTTTAATGAGACATAGAGTCACGTGGGGTAACCGTACGCGGAGTGTAAGTGTTCGCAGTGATGTTTCCGACAAGATTGTGCCTGTTAAGCGCCCGCGCGTTCCTTAATTCATTAGCGTTCTGGATCGCGCCGAAGCAGGACATGTATACAGTGGATGCTGATTTGTCAATAAAAAATGGTATGTAAATTACTTTTTTTCGTGCTTTTCTTAAAATTTTCATCTCCGTTACCGATGTGTGCTATTGTGTAACCAGCTGTGTCAGAGCGACGTGGTCTACGATAATTTTTAGTGAAATATTGTTAGTTAGACGGGTGCAAAGTGATAATTCTAATAAAGATATCCATTAATCTGATTTTTAAAGTTTATTGAATTTTGGTGTGATGGGGTAAGTGTGCTGGGGTAAGCGTTCGCAGTTAGACGGGTGCGAAAACTTACCCCGATAGATGAAATTGATTTTATAGCATAATATTTCAACTCTCGTTATTTTTTTACAGTGAAATATGCCGCGTGCGTACGTGAGAAACCTGCATTCATTTTCCCACGTAAACGACTGAAGGGAGAACTAATGGACGATGGACCGGCTGGTTACATTGGAATGGTTTCCGATTCCAGATTTATAAATGCTAATTTGTATCTAAACTGGTTACAGCATTTTAAAGACAATGTGGGGGCAAGTCCCAACAACCCTGTCCTTTTGATTATTGATAACCATTCATCTCATATCAGTTTTGAAGCAACCACATTTTGTAGGGACCACGGAATAGTAGTCCTGACATTACCGCCTCATAGTAGCCATAAAATGGAGCCACTAGACAGGGCATTTTTCAGTCCTCTTAAAGGTCAATACGCAGTGGAATGCAAAAGATGGATGGTTCAGCATCCTGGGAGAGCAATCAACCAATACCAAGTTATCTCGATTTTTGATAAAGCCTTCAAGAAAGTTGCAATTGTGGGGAATGCGGTATCAGGTTTTAAAGTAAGCGGAATACATCCTTTAGACAGTGTACTCTTCACCGAAGCTGATTTTGCAGCTGCTTCTGTTACTGATATGTTCGAGCCCCAACCTGACGTATCCATTATCTCTCCATTAGCTAATCAAGAGCAAAGTGACATAGGATCAATAATTAGCACAGATATTCTGAACAATCAGATCTCTTGCTATGCCGAAATACATGCGGCTCCGAGCAGCCCACAAACATCTGTCAGACCTAATAAAAATATTATTCGTCAGCTTCTTATTACTCCGATTGAAGATGTAATTGAAGTTCAGGCCAGCTCCCCACCACAAGATGCAACATCAGTCCTTCACGTCCCAATATTTGTTATAAGTCCTCTGCCAAAAGCAACACATACACAAAAACGACGAAAAAATGCTTGCAAGTCTGAAATAATTACCTCTAGTCCCTATAAAAAGAAACTTCAGCAGAAGCAGAGAGATGCAGATGCAAAAATGGTACGAAAACCAATAATTAAAACCATGGAAATCGGACGACCACCTCTTTCCAAGAAAGTCACACCACAAAGAATCACCACAAAGCGTAAGGCGGGAGATTCCAGCGTGCATAACTGTTTAAAGAGAGCACAAAAACAGGCTTCTATGGACTATTTTTGCCTACAATGCAAGGAGAAATATCGAGATCCACCAACAGAAGATTGGATAGAGTGTATTGTGTGTAAAGCATGGTGACATGAGAACTGCACAGACTACGATAAGGGGAACTTTAAGTATGATAATTGCAATGGGGGGTAATTCTTCGCGGTGCGAACACTTACCCTACGGTATGCATGTAAACTTTTGACATGCATGTAAACTTTTTTATATAACTGTTTGATTTATGAACCATATGAGGTTTTTATGGTTGTTGGAGATGCTTTAATAATCGATCATATTAATAAACAAAAACATTGAGTAAAATACCTAAAGTTTTTTAATACAAAAATCCCAATGTAAAAATTGCGCACGGTTACCCCACGTGACTCTACGCCTTTATTGATGTTTCAGAGCTGATAACTTCATTTTCAATTAATAAAATACAATTTTAACAATACTATAAGAGACATACGTAATAATTGTGTAAGTACTTGTACTGCCATTTTTTTAATCCCGCAGAAGTGTCCCAAATTTCGAGACTATGACATCCCCAGTTGGGGTATGTTATGGTGCTGAAATTAGTAGGGAAGGAAAGGAGATAGAAATAAGGATAAGGTGGAGAATCACCTGGGTATTCAGATCTGGTCACCAAATACGGCTAAAGCCATTTCAAGCAACATTTCAACTGTGAATTGTGGTCTTACAACAGGGCGCTACTGAGAGTATCTTCCACTCTGGAACGTGATATTTAAAATATACTATAATATTATTTTTAATAACACTCCGGGATTTTACCCACGACCACGGATGTAATTTACAGTCAATTTTCACGATAAAACATAATGAGCTCCTTTCGGAAGGTAGTTTTAATTATCATTCTGAGTAAAAGAAGGTTTTTGTAGAAATCTGTCTCCAGATGAGCGTACCAAGTACAAGTAGGGAAAAATGTATAATATAAATTTAATGAAAATATACATCATCCAAGATATTATTATCAGTTATTTTTTGCCAGCAAACACACCGTATTAATTTTTAAATTGCTTTTCAAATTATTTTACTAAGATACACGTGTAGGCTTACGTAGATGATAGGAATCAGTTTCAACCATTGAGTTATATAAATAGAGTCGGCATTACGTACAAGATCAGTTTCAAAAATATGGTTCCTATATGGGGAAGTAGGAAGATGGGTGTGGCGGCTGTCGATGTCCTCTGGGTTACCGACGCGCCAACTTCTCAATAAAAAAAGCCAATTTACATAACCATGTACCATCGCTTAGTATCTTAGTGGACATGTAGGCATAATCGTTGGAGACCCGTACTCGGCAAGCGCTTGTAATAGACTTACGCCCGTGCTATCTCATCTCCATGATGACAATTGGCTCAACGTCGTTGCCAACATTTCGAACGCTAATATTTACTCTATATATAATACCTCAATGGTTTTAACCTAATATTCATTTAACAACCTTTAAAAGTAGGGATCGCATAACACATTGGTGTAATCATCCTTCTAGATTTCCTCTAACTATTGTTCACATTCAACTGGAGTTCAGTGGAGATCCTTTGTCTAAGAATTTCCACTTGGAATCGAGAAAACTCATTTAACTTTCAAAGTTAAAGTTTAACTTTGACAAATATGTGAGGAGCTTGGCTCGATTGCACTAGGAAATCTATTGGAATTATTCTTGAATCAATAACTGGAAAACGAATTGGTTATATATTTGTATTTTGAATAATAAAACAAACTTACTTCGAGTAGGAAATAATATTATGGAAATATATTTTTTTAAATAATAGCTTTTGCCAGATTGGTACAGGTTTATCGATAATTTACTCTAGAGAGACATGTCAAGTATTAATTTAAAATAAAGCAGAAATTAATATTATTTATTGAAATTATTAAGATTATAACAGGAATATAAAATAACCTGATTTCTTACAGCCATCATCACTTTAATTTTAGGTTTGAATTTTGAATCTGAAAAGACTGAATCTGCGTCCCCCGGTAACAATTCACTAGATAACCAACACCTCTACCGTAGGTTAATCTAAGTACTAGTTTGAGACGTTTGGTGACTTATCAGGGGTGCTCAGGTTCAAGGGGTGAGGATTGTCTAAGCTTTAAATCGAATGCAGACTGGTGTGGATTTGGAAAGACAGATTGAGGGAGATTTTTTTACATCTCCAGCGGAACTTTCTCCACCCCATCGCCTTGAACTGGAGTCGGAGGGATAAATTAAAACGTCCGTCACTCCTGGATACACTTACTCCAGATTCCTATCCAACGCTCATACCCTTTTCCTTCCCACATCTTCCTCTTCTTCCTTTGAATAAAAAAACCCATCGCACAGAATCTCTACAGATGACATGCAAGTGAGAGATGAGTGCATGAATTAAATTATTTTCCTGAATGGAGGAGCTAATGTAAAAAAATACATACAAAACATAAGGTCCAAAAGTTCAACGGCCCTTTACACGTGACACATTAAGTTACTCACAAACTTTCGAAATGATGTGACCACCATAATATATTATTATGACTACCAACCCTTGCCGAATTCATCATTCAGAACTGTCTACTCCACTAAACACATAACATTTTACTATGTGGATAAACACTATCGAAAAACAATTTAGCAAGGAAGTACTAACTCTGTCTATTCAAACAGAACAGTATAAAGTTATGTATGGCTTTGGGGGCAGTCGGGCACGGCATTAATTGCTAGGTGGGCGGTATTAGGTTAATAATTATTGTATTAGTAAGCTAAGCCATGCAAAGCTCGGATGTCAACTAAAATGCAAAACAAGCTGAAAATAAATTTTGCTATACTGCGTTTGTATGTATTTGGATTTTGATGAAAGAATTACTTTTGAATGTATCGAAAATTTCATCGAGGCCCGGAAAAAATCTTCCCAACCGTCTGGAACGAGTGAGTACATGGCATTCCTAGTTGGGGTACGTTGTGAGGCTGAAAGTGGTGAAGAGGACAAAAAGATAGGGAATAGGATGGTTGAGAGAGTACCTGGCTATTCATATCTGATCACCAAACACAGGAAAAGCTATTTCAAGCAACGTTTCAATGCTGAATGGAGGTCTTATACTATTGCGATTCTGCTAATATATTAAGTGCGGTAAATACAGTATTTGTTATTTTTAATGAATTAAATTACACAAATTCATCAAATAAAATTTATATGCGCACGTCGGGTATTGAACCCGCGACCTTTTGATTGCTAGTAAACAGTCTCACCCCTCGACCACGGATACCGAAAAAAAACAGATGAATACTTTTTTAAGCATGATATTATTTTATGTTACTGTTTTATATTAAGAAACAATAAACAACTATTTTTGGTTTAGTGTACGTTTTGCATTCTTTAAAAACATTAGATATCTAGGTATATCATTCTGTTCTTATAATCTATGTAAAAGCCAAGCCGGCCGTACAATCAAATAAGATTAAAAAAAACAATTGTTGCAGTTTTGAATCGTCAAATTCAAATGGGTTTGTTTTACAAAACTGATTTTTATTATGGTTCTGGCAATTTTTTTTCTTAGTATTTTTTTCTACCAAACATTTAAATTTTGCTGCCCCATGTTCAAATCTGACCGTACATCGAAAATCATTTAATAATTTTTTATTATTTTTTTGATAAACTAATGTTTAAGACAACATTTTTTTATGCATAGCACAAAGGGTAACAATTATTTTACAAGCAATAATTATTCGCCTGAAACACTCATCCACATTGAAAAATCTCCTGATAAAAGATACATAACGCCAACGGGACTCGAACCCGTGTCCCTTCGATTTCCGGTCGACAGCTCTGACCACTGAGCTATGGCGGCTTATCTCTTATCCGCGAAATAATTCAATATATACTAGTGTTTCATTCAACAATTACTGCTTGTTACATTTTTAAGTTAAGTATTAAGTATTTAAGTAAGTAGTTAAGTATTTCACCTAAAAATGTAGACAATTTGTCTCGACGCCATCTAGTGAGAGAGTTAGCACTTACAATGCCTTTCTCATATAAAATAAAGTTGGTTGTTTTCAGGTGAAAAAATGTAACAAGCAGTAATTGTTGAATGAAACACTAGTATATATTGAATTATTTCGCGGATAAGAGATAAGCCGCCATAGCTCAGTGGACAGAGCTGTCGACCGGAAATTGAAGGGACACGGGTTCGAGTCCCGTTTGCGTCATGTATCTCTTATCAGGAGATTTTTCAATGTGGATGAGTGTTTCAGGCGAATAATTATTGCTTGTAAAATAATTGTTAATAATTTTTATTTCGATGTTTTTCAAAATGTAGACTAGATTTTCTAGGAGCAAATAGAATTCATCAAATTAAGCATAGTTTAGTGGATGTGATTTTTTACGTTAACTTCACACATCTTTGGGATTACCGTGTGGAGGATGTTTTTTATGGGAGTAAGGTGTCTTAAAGAAACCCACGTTGTAGAAGGGAGAATGGACAGAGGCCGGAAAACCGTTCACAGCTGAAATAACATCAACTAATAACCATTACTGTTGATAAAAACATTTTTTGTCTTTCTAATGTAAGACTTTCTTCCGAGGAATTTTCATCAATATCTATTTTATCTGTTGGCCGATTGAGATTTACCAGACGTTTCAGATTAGTAAATAAATCATAATACATAATGAACACAAATAAATAAAAGCGTGATTTTCAATATTATAGCTCGTGTGTTAATATGAGAAAACCAAAACAAATTAAACTGGGAACAAAGCAAAAACCACAAATTATTATTTCCTCGATACCTTGACTTAAGCCAAGCTTAGGCTAGGGATTTTTGTGCAAGCCCTAACAAATCTACGCGTCTCCAAATTTCCCAGAAAATTGGGATAAGAAAGAATAAAGAAAGCAAACATCTGGAGGATCATTATTTTAAAAAAAGAACAGTAAAAAAAATATGTAAGTAATTCGAAATATAGAATATCATCCTCGTTCTTTAAATGATCGTAGGCAGTCCTGTGGTGAATTGAAAGCGATAAATGAGATCCATAGGGATCAGCATCCGATTTCCAATAATGTTTGCGGAGAGAACTGGAATGCTTTTAACCGCAGAGCTTTTTCGATAGAACATCGAGTAGTTCCGACATATTTGCAGACTTACAAATAAAGACCAACGCATTCGAATGCGTCTAGTATAGCGGTTTTTTTTTTAAATTTGATAATGCACAATTACAAAAGTTTTTTACATATTTCAGATGCAGAGTAAATCCAGATTGGCCTTCGTGGTCGAGCGGCAGGCCACTTGACTAGCAATCCAGACGTTGCGTGTTCAAAATCCGGCACGCGTACAAAAAATTCACTTAATTGAACATTCCCCTGTTGAGGTAGTCAAAATTTTGTGTATATTATTCAAATAAAATTAAGAGTACACTTGAAAAAAATATAACTTTACTTTTTAAAATAATTGAAATGAAGATGAGAAAGGGGAAATTTTTAGAATTAAGTACAAAAATGAATAATAAAGCTAATTATTTTATTTCAATAATTGTGTATTTAAACATTGCTTACTGGTAATAATAATAGATTAACACTAATTTAGTGGTTCACATAAAGTGGTCACTTTACTTCATAGATACAATAATTTTATTACAATTCACGTGCCAAGTACAATAAATTACATACTGCCTACGTATAATGTTGAAATTGCAACCTCTTCGTATATTCATGCCCCCTGTTAACTAATATCCGGATTCCCTGCCAAGAGCGGTTCATTTCCAGCAAATAAGTTCAGTATTGCCAAATATTCAGTTCCTATGCTGGGCACGATCTGTACCTGATGAGATAAACTGGGTGTGATCCGAAACGTTTCGTTCTTGAATGTATCAATTGCCGATTCAGCACTGCACCGCTGTGCATTTAAACTGGCACAAGATTTGAATCATAAAACATATTTATTAAAATACAGGAATATGAATTTTCATTTTTTACACTCGGCTTCAGTAGAGTTAAGCCCTTTTTTTTATAAAACAATTTCATCCTTCAAAAATGGTCTTCAAAAATAAATCTATATTCTGACAATATATCTAAACCCGTTATTGTATTACGAAAATAAAAGAAAGTGTGGCAAGTAATAAATATTCCTGTGTTTCCAGTTAATTCTCAATTTAAACATTGTTCATATAGGGCGTACTGTACAGGGCCCGCAGATACTTTAATAGTACACAACTGCTGACCCTGTACAAATCGCAAGTGCGCCCTACTGTCGAATTTGGCAGCCATCTCTGGTCCGGAGCCCCTAAATACCTGAAAAAAACCCTTGACTCTGTGCAAAAACGGGCGGTCCGTTTGATAGATTCCCCAATCTTAACAAACGGACTGCAATCTTTAGAGTACAGGCGTCAGGTAGGTATGCTATCCTTGTTCTGTAGGTATTACAATGGAAGATGCTCTGAGGAACTAACGTCATTGATCCCTTCGGCACCGGTGCGTAGTCGGGATACACGCCAAACGCGCGCCCAACATTTGTACACGGTTGACATTCGTCACATGAGAACGGGTCGCTTCTACGATTCGTTCTTAAGTTCAACAGCTCGGCTGTGGAACGAACTGTCGGCCTCTGTGTTTCCTCCCTCCTACCACATGGGACTCTTCAAGACCCATGTTCATTCCTTCCTCTCCACAAAAAGACCCCCACACAGCATCCCCAAAGATGACATAGGCCCTGAGGGAAATTATTTTCTTCAGGGCCTCCTGTGTGGAGTTAATATAAAAAAAATATATATATGACGAAGACATTCGAAGAGTATGTTTGTATGAACGAAATACATGCGTTGCGTTTTCATATTTTAAAGTTGCGGCAAATACTACATTCTACATTACCGGTGCGATTAAGACGACACGAATTGCTTATTGGCTTACACTAAGACGATAACAGAACGCTGATCTACTACCAGTATTTTTTTCTTCTTATACATATGTGTTGCTACTTTCGCAATTTCGCTTTCTCTAATGGCTTGACCACATTGAGTTAAGTTCCCTGATAGTACAGTTTTACCCCTTTGTATGTACAAAACTAATTATTAGAATGTGTCCAAAAATGTACTTATCATTCATTGATGTATGTTTCGTTATATGTGTAACGTGTATGTCGTATAACTGCGTTCGTTGAAATTCACAGGATGAATGAAAACTAATTTCTACTCAAGTAACAAACTGCCAATAACTAAAAAATGTACTGCCAATAAGAATTCAAGAAATTAAAGAACGCCGAATAAATTGTGCGTTTTGACAGAAAATTCAAGATCATCGCCCCTTATCTTACATAAATTACAATATTTTTGTTATGTTTTCTTGTATAAAGGCGCAACACATTTTTTTTAATTTTATAAAACCAAAGGGAACCGATTCCGAAAATAGCTGGGAAGAGGAAGAAGATGTGGAAGAGAATGGTGTCACAATGATGGTAACATGGCTATTCAAATCTGCCACCAAACACGGCTCATACCTTCTGAATGCTAGTCTCTCACCAAGGCGGTACTGAGAGTTTCTTGCACTCTAAACCATGAAGTAAAATAAATAAGTACAAAATTTATTTGCGCACTTCAGGATTTGAACCTGGTCCGAAGTTGAGATCTACGATATAATCTAGTTCTTATCTCTTCATTTTTATGGCCACGGAAATATTCGACGACTGACAGCCAATTACGTTATATAGAACAAAATATTTCAAAGAGTGTTTCGTGTTTATTGCATTGCCTATCCGCGTAAGCACAGGGGAATGAGAAATTAGTAGGTACCGGCGCGACAATGGCTAGTAATGTTATTTTAACGACAATGGGTTATAAATTCAGACCATTGTCGATCATGTACATTAATTTACATTACAAAATCGGGAGAGTTGTTGGTCTAGTTGTTTTGCAGCTGAAACCAGACCGCGGTTAATGCAAATGAAGATTGATTCACATTAAATTGCATATAATTATGGTCACAGCATAGTGATTTACATTATTCATAATAATTACACTTTTTATTTTTTGTATATCGTACTGCAAAAGACCGCCAACTGCTCCCTACCATTGGGAACCAGTGAGACTACGGCATCTCTAATATATGTATGTATTAATCTTAAATTAGCTCACATCGTTTTGTGTGCAAATAATTTTAGAAATGCTGGTCTTTTACTCTGGAACGTGCCACACATATCGTATTTAGTGTTTTCAATTAATAAATTGTGAAATAACACAAATTAATCAAAACCGCTAGGGATTGAAGCTTCAACCTCTGGATTCATAGTCAAGGAACGTTATCACTCAACCACAGAGGCCCTCACTAGTCCGAGACTATGCTTTCGCTAGTTTCGCTGAAATTAGCGTTTCGAATTTTATATTTATATTCCAGATTTTTTTCTTGGATCTTTCAAAGGTTTGCAAGACCGTACAAGTGATATTTTATTTTTATTTTCTCTATTGATCTATACTTTTATGCAGGGTCATGGGAATAGTAAGAAAAATGTTATGCTTAGATAAACTAGAAACAAAAAAATTGTTTTAACGTAAACTGTTACTCTTAAATCAGTAGGAAAACAGTTTCCTTAATATCATACCTTCCATTTAACCCATTTTAACAACATACCCCAAAATAGGGATTTTATTGTGACCACATCTAGGTCTTGGGCAATAATGACGCTAATAACTGAAAAAAACAGTAAAAATAGATGTGAACGAAATAGAAATAATAATAAAATATACACCAAGTTCTCAAAAAACTCATGCTTGAGGGGGATTTAATGTAAAACCGACAATATTTCATGAAATTTCTGCTTATCACCTTACAATATTTCACCATTTTTACGATACGCTTTGTCAATATAACATTGTCACTCTGATCTGAAGTCCATTGTCGGTCATTTACATACAAATAACAGTTGAAATAAATGGCATTTCTTGCCTATTAAGAATTCATGCCAGCTATTGCGCACGAAGCCATCTTTATTTTGTCGTGCGTAGATATTGCAATAATTTTATGGCACTTGAGCAATTATGTAAGTTATTTGCAATGGCACAAAAAACATTTCTGCATATTTAGTTTACTTTTTGGCACTTGTGCTTTTTTCGAGTATTCAGTTATATATGTTAAAAAATAAATTAAAGCTTAAATTTTTGTAATTTAAGCTTAAATTTGTTAATGTTTTCTTCTCATTTCATTTCTCCTGGTAATTCGCCAAATATATTCATTGCTCCGTACATCAACGCTTTTGCTTCCGGTTTTTATTCTCAAGAGGAGTCTTATTTCATTTATTTCCTCGTCTCATGTGTGTGTTGTCATTGTTCTTAGAAATTCAATTGATGTATGGCAAATAATTATTTTGTAGATTAAAAATAAAGTATTGAAATAAAATATTGTTTAAATAAAAGTCCTTAACTCTTTCAACATTTGATTTTCCGTCATTTGTTTCATTAAATCCATCTTTGGCTGAAAATATAATACTGCTACAATAATTAGCGTATGGTACAATGATTGCATTGTAAACATTTTCCTGCAGACTATGTTTAGGATTATCTTTATTCTTCACGACAGTGATTTTGTAGTAATTTAAAAAAAAAATAAAATGTTTTTTACTTTGAGAAAAAGGTCAATTTGGAGTCCAGTATTCATTCCAAATATTTAAGAATTCATTGATGATAATACATTTTCTTTATAGTGCCTGTTGGATTCAGAAAGTAAAAATGATTTTCGTTAATGCTTCTTAGATGGTCGTTTTAAAAATTCCTAAAAGTTGACGTACCGAAGTAAGATTGATGATTTTATTATGTTGAAATATCATATGTGAATCATAACACATCTAGTTACAAAATTGTATAAATCTTTGACCTTTTGTCACAGAAAAAACCTATTATTTCGCTTTATGACAGTCTGTCAAAGTTTTACGACATTAACCAGCTTATTATGTCCCATCAAAAGCCACCAAGTGGTAGTATTAATATCAATATTAAACCGGATAGATTGAAAAGCAATAAAACAGCTTCTTCTCCCCCAACGGCCGCCACTGTCTCGAAAGGGGCAACCACTGAAGAAATAAGCTGATAGAAATGCTTTTTGGGCGTGTAAGTGTGTTGGAAGTAAGCTCAATTTTTTCATTCTTCTGATAAAATTTAAAAAAAAACTCTTATTAAATGAAACTACAGCTCAACAAAACACTCTGAGCTCCAATATGATAGATTGACAACGGGCACTGATATCTTAATTAGCAGGCGGTTAGAATAATACGGACACTAACCTGAACTATCCCACATTACTTATTAACCACTCGGTCTCTACAATACTTGACAACTTAACGCCATATATGGATAACTTATAGACTAATCTAGTGCCATCTATGGGTGAGCTCTTACACAAATATCAAGGAAATGACGCTAACCATTGTCTCATTAAAAATAACATATAGATTTACATTACCTAAAAAATCACTTCCAACCGTTAAATGGTGTTTTTATTGCAGATTGAATAAATATTGAACAAGATCTGATTTGAATTCTTACTAATAAAAAAAGAACAATTCCATCAAAGTGATGTTTTTAATCACATCGATACCTTAGGCATGTGAAGGTGAATATAAATCCAATAAATCAACGTTCATATTGCGCAAACAGTGAATCAAAAATGCGAATTTTTATAGATTTTCTTTAATTTTTTACAATGTTTTTGTTTATTGTACAGATGGGATAGAAAGTGAAGTGACAGTTTTCTTGCAGATTTTCTAAATAAAGGGAATGTTTTTGAAGTTTCGTATTTTTTACAATTTTTTTAAATGAATAAGAGCATAGGTTGTTTTCGTGTTTGATATTAAAATATTCCAATTTAAAAATATTAAAGTATATTTCAAATACAAAAATTTAAAGAGTAGTTTTATCTGGTTTTTTAAATGTTATTTCTTTTTACAAGAGTTAAGAAATATACAGCACATTTAAAACACCTTGGAAATATTTTTAAAAGTTTGTACAACACATAAACTTCCGTCTTCCGCTTTATAAGCAATGTGTATATCTTTTATGGCTACTTCATATCAGTTTAGTCAATTTTAGTTTATTAGTAAGGTTTTCATATAAACGGTTGTTTATCACTTGTTTCAAATTTATTTCACGCTGATTAGTAAGGCTGTTAGTCTAGAAACCAAATTAGGAGGAGTAGTTTCGAAGATGTTAAACAATTCATAAAAAAAATTAAGTTGATTTTCAAGTTTTGTAAAGGTCAGTTATTATTTCAGTTTTGTTAGAATTGGATAATTATGATATAATAACAGAAAATTGATAGAACCTTCACAGAACTTGAAAATCAACTTAGAAATTTGGTGAATTGTTTAAATTTTTTGAAACAACCCATCATTATTGTTGTTTGTTTTTGGGGAATATTGTTGTTTGTTTTTGGGGAATCCGGGAATGTTTATCTTTCTAAAGAAAGATAAACATTCCCGGATTACGAATAACCTGACAATATTTTTGTTGTTTGTTTTTGGGGTGTTATGCCGTGTTGCGCTAACTCCTTCTTTAGCCGACGTTTCGGACAGCGTTGCAGTGTCCATCATCAGGGCAGATGGACACTGCAACGCTGTCCGAAACGTCGACTAAAGAAGGAGTTAGCGCAACACGGCATAACACCCCAAAAACAAACAACAAAAATGCTTTTGGCCGTGAGAATCTAAAAACTAACCCATCATTAGTTTTCATTAAGTGAATAACTCCATTGATAGCCCATTTCTTATAAAATGCTATGGCTTATAAGTGTCTAAAAACTTCAGCTGTAGTCAAGATACCACTAGCCAGAAAAGATGTTCTGGCACAGCGTAGCATGATGATGAAGTGTTGCTATTGAATGACACTTCGAAAACAGTAGATTTTACATAAAAACTAAAATTTCTTATATGTTGTCAGAAAGTCGAAAATTTGTGTGTATTTTCGCTTCTCAATAAAATTCAAATAAATTGGATATTTCTGAACATATCCAAAAACAAAATATTGTTTTTAAAGGTGATGAAATAAATTTTATTTTTAAAAATTTACATATAATTTTTGTAATATTAATATTTTGAAATCAAACAAAAAAAATTTAAAAATGGCTCACTTTACGTGTTTTGTCTAAATATTGAAGTAAAACACACGGTAACCGGATAAATCATCACAATGATAATTCATCACATCTTTAAAAAGTTATATAAAGTCATGGAAAGTAATGAAACAAAAACTTTATTAACTGGGTTATGTAGGTTAGGTTAGGGTAAAAAAAAATTTTTCATCGTTTCTAATGACCTTATATCACTTTTTAAAAGTGTGTTGAATTGTCACTGTGTTGAATTATCATGGAACCCCATCTACTCAAATAAATATTATACTGTAAATAGAAAAATAATTTAAATGGAAACTAAAGTAAAAAATATCTACGTAATCAATTAATCGTTTGCATTGGTTTCTCTAGGTGACAGGATTCAAATGCAAATTGGCAACAATATTGTATTTTTTTACTCATTTAGGTATAGATCACACTTCTAGGAATTATTTGTTCAGTGAGGGCTACTAACTGCCATTTTAATGTCACATTTCATACAGTTTACGGTTCTCGCAAGAATATGTAGGAAGGCTACTATCGTCTGAATGCAGCGGCGGCGAGTGGAGCTGCGCTTCGAGCCGTAAACCAAGAAAGGTTTATTATATTTCAAAATATTAGTATGGTTTTGATATTCACATAATACATAATTTGTTTGTGGGTCGTATATTATTGCGGTTATTTGACGTATTGTTTTCAAGTCAATTTATGAAAATATACTTTAAGCAAATTTCGTTATTTTTTAAAAATAACGTTACACAAAGATTACTAACTTTAAAACAGTTGTCACATAACAAGCTAAGTGCAAACTAGCAAAACTTAATAATAAATTTACTTAAATAGAGTAAACAAAATAGTTATATAAACATTACAGAAAATATATGAATTAAGTTGTCGACATGCAAAGCCCGCTTTGTAATGTTTCGGAAACTGTATATAAACTAAATATCAAATGAATTATACATTATCCTGATGACATGTAGCGAAAATATTAATTATTTGATCATTTTCACTTCTTAATTGCAAAAATATTTTGAGACGTCATATTAATTTTATAAAAATGAAATACTTTGTATACACAATAAACATATACAAAGTATTTCACTTACATAAAACGTTTATTTTAAATTTTATAAGCACCTTTTGTGGATGTATCAGAACCGGCATAAATATCTAGAGCGGGTTTTGCAAGGCAACGACTCAATTAAAAATTGTATTTTTTAACCCTCCCGCACCGGAGGGGGTAACGGACCTCCCCCAAACGAGAAATTTGTGCAATACGTGAGTTGTTTTTAAATTTATCTATTTGAATTTAACTTTTGTTTCTGGAAGTGAATGAATGTACGCAAATTTTGGAAGCGAAATTTAACCCAATTTTGGCAGATACACGTATTGTTGATGACAATGTATTATGTCACGTTCACAGACGCTTATATATACCTACGTGTTTCTCTGAAATCAAATATTTAATATATGAAATAAATGTAGGTCCTAAACGATCGGCATTAGGAAGGGTCAGTACTCAGTCAAACCAAATCATTTTTTATATTTTTATTTTAGGTGATCCTAGAAAAACTATTTCTCAATCGATCTGGATTTATAAAACCATTCCCCGTCAGAATTTTCTGAGAAATTAAATGTCTGTCCAATTCCGATGTAATTAATCTTAGCTCGACAGCTCGCAGCAGTTACAACACTCAAAAACTCTGATGGAATAAATAAAATCTATAAAAAACACTTAACATCTTGACAGGATTGACTAGACACGGAACATACAAACAAATTTACAGACAGTGAAATGAAAAATGATACAGTCAAAACAGTTATTACAATAAATATTATTTAGCCAACGTTTTAGACAGCGTTACAGTGTCCATGGTGAACACAATATCTGGTCCGAAACGTTGCCTATAGAAGGAGGAAGTGCAGCACGGCAAAATAACCCAAAAAAGAACCACTATAATTTTTAACCTTGGCGATACTAGTATTTTACGATCTGAGTTATAAAAAAACTATGTCACAGTATACTTCGTGCCTAAACAAAAACGAACTGTACACGCATTTTTACTGTCCCAATTATCCTGACTTACCTAAGGGGAAACGATGCGAATTAACGACATTAATTAGTCCTCACAAGGCGGCGCAGCGCAACGCTAGATGTCACGTTGTTGTCAAGTTATTACAGTATAATTTATTTAATTCCAACAACTACCTACCTCCTATCCGACCTGTTTCCATTCCCAATGTGAATTTTGTTGCGAGGTAATAAATCACACTGGAATTTGTGGCACGGGTTAAACTACGTACTAGAAACGTATTTGAAACATGATTATTATTTGTTTTTCTGACGAGCTTAAAGTGAAATGGTAAAGTTTAATGGATTGAGTTTTTTTTCATTTATTCATTAGGTAGATATCCTATATATAGCGTACGGTTTTATAGCTTGCAGTGCGTGTGCTCGTGTATCAGTGATCCTCTACAACTCTTCATAATGCCCATATATATTATGTAAAACATATTATCAACAAGCGACAGACACGATATTCTTCTATTCGACTATTCACTTAGCATAATGTTGTAAAAATATGTCGACGCTATATAAAGTATATGCTTACACATTTCTAATACAAATATACAAAAAACACAAAAAAAAACAATCATAGGTACCTACTACCAAACTTTTCATCAAATTTTAAATTGTTACTGCTATTGGTTTGCGAGGAAAATAACCAAATGTTCAAAAAAGTCATTTATCTCGAAAGAAGCTTTGTGGAAATATAGCATATTGACAAATAATATAACGCACATTGCACGGATAGTTGCCGAAACGCAAGACCTATATGTTATAACTCAAACATCTGATCTCCCTGACAACAACGGCGTTGTAATTGCAAAACAGCGTATTTGTAAGCTTGTCCAGAGAGAATTCTGTATTTTTAGTTGCAATGTTCTGTAATTACAGAATTGTCTTTTTACAGTTACAGTATTGCGCCATCGTCAGCTACTTGGGAAGTAACCACAATAAACAAATAAAAGTGATTACTTTTTCAAAATTTGCAAAATTACTCTGTGGCGTCATTTAAAATATATGAAAATAAAATATCTGTATGTTTATAATTTGTATATTTAACATGTTTATCATGACGAAAAACCCATTGGTTCTAAAGCTCAAATGGTGTATCTATAGATACGGCATATTGTCATAAATTTGGCCGAATAATAAAAGTTTTAATTAGGTAAAACAAAAAATGCTTAGATATATTTAAAAAAAAATGTTTAAATAAATAAACACATAAATAAATTTACCACTTTTTGTGTGAGATTCGTTCAGAAAGATTTGACCTAAACAATTACAGGTTTTTATGATGACCGCCCATTATAAATTGATGGTCGTAACGATGTATTGCTGACCTCCGCTCGTTTGAAATAATCATGCCTGTGAAACATTCAGCAACACTATCGAGCCGCTATTTCAAACGAGTTCCAACCTTTTAATATAATTACACCAACCCCATCGTGAGGGTACTTAATATTAAATCTGTTTTAAAAAACATCCACCAGTTTAAAAATGCATTAGGAACTCGCGAAATGTTTAGAGGGATTTTTTGCATGAAAAATTCAGATTATTTTATCTCTCCGCTGGGAAAAGCATCAGAATTAAGCTTCGGAAACGCGCTATCAAATTTACACTCACCGGATAAAAAAAATCTCTTCATCGGACTACATCGATGTACAAAGATAATTAGTTACTTTTGATGTAACTTAATTACCTATTTATATTCAATCTCTAAAAAAAAGTTCTGTATATAGTGATTGATGGTTATTGAACTTTTAGTGTGGAAACAAAACTTGTGAGCACATTAGGTACTTAAAAAAGTAAATTTTAATAATATGAATTAGTTTTGATGCTTTTTTCACTTTTTTGTGAATTGGATTTAAGATTAACACTGTCCAGAGCCAAAAGATGACAAGAAATCAGAAATTGAAAATAAGGATTTTTTTTTATTTCTTTTTATTTAGGAAGCAAACAGTCGTACAGTAAAAAATTATAACAATAAACATTCATATGTTGTAGACCAATTAAGTTCCATTAAATTAAATGTAGATTTAGTATTTTTTACCTACACAACATATTAAATGGCAAAAAATAAACATAATAAAGAAATACATAAAATTAAAAACAAAAAGAAAAATACAACTTTTCGCATAGCTATACTATTCACTACGGGTGATAATAATGTACTTTTCACAACAAAAAAAAAAAAATAAAAAATAAAAAATCGAATAAAATAAAAGTATTTTAATTTATTAATTTATTAAGCTGAATTTTATATGATATTAAGTTATGGTTGAAAATGTCTACATCTCGTAAGGCATTGTGAGTTTCACAGATACGTACTATTACAGAGTTTTGCGCGTATTTGGATTTACAATGTGGTATTCTAAATAAATCGTTCGATCTGGTGTTTTGCTTGGGGCAACGAAATGCAATCCTTTCTAACAGATATGATGAATCAACTAGGCAGTTCACGATTTTGTGCAAGAATAATGCATCAGAGATTTTTCTACGTTTATATAAAGTGACAGGGACAAATCGATGGTCACTAAAACGATACGATAGGTGTTTCATAAATTTGTTCTGAATATTTTCAATGCGATCAATATATGTTTGATATTGAGGATTCCAAATTACTGAGGCGAATTCTAGTTGTGACCGTACATATGACATATATAACAGAATTATGGTGTGTGCTACCGTAAAAGGCTTTGTAATTCGAATAATGAAACCCAATTGCTTATAAGCTTTTTTTAGAATATTTTCAATATGATCCCTAAATAACATTCTAGAATCTAGTATTACTCCAAGATCTCTTATTGTTTCTACTCGTTAGATTATAATTATAATTGTTAAAAAATCAAAACGATATAACACTTTAACCCTCGGATACTTGACCCCCAAATTATTTAGATTATTTCTGTGGTATTTCATCTGAATATGACGTATGAAGAGATGACATAGGTATAACAAAAGTCGATATACTTATGTCTGTAGGCGTCTTGCGTCTAGCATGCAGAGGTGATATACCTACCACCGAATAACAAATATAACAAATGACAAATAGATATCACGGCAGTCTTGTTAGCAAAAATATTTGTAGACCACTCAATATATGGATCAAATATCCATATCCAGGGATCAATTGTCCAGCTGATCTTCTATCAGGGATCAACTGTTGGGGATTAGTTGTCAGGGGATCAAATGCCGAAGGATGAACTTTCATCAGGATCAACCGACGGTGAATCAATTATTGAAGGGTAAACTGTACTGGAGAAAAATTTTCGTGTTGGGGATGAACTGTTCGGGGACTCAACTGTCGTTGGATCAATTACCGACCGATTAATAAATGCCCATCAGCGGCATATTTTCAATTTGTATTGATATTTCAAGCGACTAATTATTTATTATAATAAGTATGTTTTTTATTTGCAATAATTCATCAGATACGCTCACGATATTCAAGTTGTTCATATTTTGTTATTATTATTTTTTTTTATGTGTTTTACAGATTAACATAATTATTTTATAATCCACATAACATATTTTACATAAGAGTCCTTGCCTAAAATAACGAATTAAATAAATTATACACAAAAAACTAAAAAATGTATTAGTTGGTTTTCCTTGTTTAATTCACGTTTGAGTTAATTCTAACCCAATTATTAATGCGATCTTTAAACAAAGTGTTTGCTTAACTCTGTTGATATGATTTTCACCACTTTTAAATACATCTAATTGGGACTAGATGGTTTGGGCATGTAGAGCGAATGAGCGAAGAAAGGAGTGTAAGGAGAATATACATGCAAATGTGAATTGTAGCAGAAGTCGGGGACGCCCGAGAAAGACATGGAAAGACCAAGTGAATCAGATACTTCAGTCGGGCCATGTCAAGAGTCAGAACAATAGAAGAGTATGTAAGAGACGATGTATGAATGTGAATGAGGCAAGGAGTGTGTGCCAAGACCGAGTTGTTTGGCGGTCCGTCCTCTCTGCCTACCCCTGCGGGGAAACGGCGTGATGGTTAGTTAGTCAGTTAGTTAGTCTAGTTAGGAAATTAACCCACTTCCCGTTATCCGACCATTGTCGATGACAATGCATTCAATCACGCGTGAAAGTGTTCAAAGCATGCGAACATGCTGAAATTGGATGACATTACAGTAGTTAATAATCAAAATAAATGTCGGTCCAACCTAACCGTTATTTAGGGCAGTAGTTAGTGCGGTTGACCCCTGTCCCTTGGGAGGAAGGTTCGATCTTCAGTCATACCAAAAATATATTTAAAAAAACTTTGAAATTGGCTGCTAGCCGGCCCAAAAGATGACCCAACTAGGTCGAATATTGAAAATAGATGCAATATCGTTAAAAAAAAACTAAACGGTTGATTATCTTGCTTGCTCGTCTAAGCTAACGGTACGGTAGTTACAATCAACCGTAAATATTGTATCAATGCAAGCAAATAATTTAATAAAATGTGAACGAGAATAACCATGTTTAATTAATTTCTTAAAAGAGGTCAAAGCACAAAATAGGTATTAGTATTTTTCTTTTTAAATGTTATTAAATAAATGACATTTAGAACAATCCTAACGTTATTTCATGCTACCCAAATTTCGTTTAAAAATAATAACCCAACGATTCTGTGAAAACAGTAATGATACGTAAGCGTTGTGTTTAACCTTTTCGAGTAAAAACACAATTAACATAAGCACTTACGTCGTAAAAAGGTAAACTGCGTTGTATAAAATGTGGATTAAGATAATATGTAAGCATATTACAATTCTACAATATTATAGTGTGTTAAACATGCGTTAATTGGTTTTAGCATAACACGGAAGCTTAAAATAAACTTTAAATATTATCTTAAGAGCTTCTTCACAATAAAAAGATGAGACACATACACCATGCTCTTGCAACAAAGACCTACTTGGCAAATATGTGATGCTGCACATCAGCCTCTATTGCTTGGATCCAGTAATAAATACTATGTCGTAGGGAAAGTTGTCGGGAGCCAGGAAGTAGAAGAAACGAGATTGGTTGAGACATACTTTGCTTTTCGGAACTGGCCTATAAATACAACTGAAGTCATCCCTGCTACAAGAATTTGCCGTAGATCACTCTTACTGATACGCTACGTTTGGTTACTTACCAGGGATTTCCGGGCTCACGTTAGGTGTGTTTACTCTTCGACACACTAACCGCAACATTCCTACCCGTTCCTCGTACATTTTTCCTTCCCGGAACTTCTCCTCCTTCATTTGCCTAGAAATACCTTCCTCACTGCATCCCCAAAGATGACATAGGCCCTCAGGGAATTTATTTCACTTGGGCCCTCTTGTGCCTATTTAAAGAAAAAGTAGCAAATTTTTGATACCCTAATATTGTATCGATACTTTATATTTATATTTATAATACTAGCTGTACACAGCCACGTGTTGCTGTTGCTTAGTCTGTGTATGCAGATAGAAAACATGGCACTGTTTTTTTTTTAAAAAGCGTGTTTGTCCAACAGATTACGTTATTTTTTCAAAAAAAATGACAGGTTACATCTACATAAAACTGAGTGTCCGGGGATAAAGTGCGCTTACTTCGGGGGTGATTTTACAACATAAGCATATTCGAATGCAGAGTTGTATTCAAATTTCAAAGCAATCGGTGAAGAACTTTCGGTGATTTAAGATATCGAACAAAAGAACATTTACATATTTATTGATATATAAACAGATAGAAGATAATATTTAAATTGTCTACCTTGTTAAAATAGCTTTACCCAGAGTGGTAGAAATAATGGATAACGGTAACCGTTCTGAATTGAAACGTTACTTGAAATGGCAGAACTGTGTTCAGTGATTCCCCGAATAATTATCCCCTGAAAATTGATCCAACTACAGTTGACTCCCCAAACAGTTCATCCCCCGACAGTTGATCCACAGGACAGTTAACCCTCCGACAATTGATCAAACAGTTGATTCCCGTCTGATGTATTATTGCAAATAAAAGAAAACATACAGTATAACAAATAATTATTACGAACAGTTGGTGCCGCCGGCATTTATTTTTGCTAGGGAGATATTTTAAAATTGTATGGATATTTCAAGAGACAAATTAGTGCTTATAATAATTTGTTATCGTGTATGATTTTTATTTGCAATAATACATCAGACGGGCGGCATTTATTGCGGTCGGCGGCATTTATTTTTACTTGGGAGATATTTTCTATTATTATGGATATTTCAAGCGACTAATTATTGCTTATAATAATTTGTTTTCCTTTGTGTGCTTTGCATAAAAAACCTTGTCTAATAAACATTAGTTTATCATTAAAAAAAAAACATACACTTTATGTCAAAAATGCACTCGTACAAAACATATTACTAGCTTGACACTAGACAATCTAGACGCTTAGGCCAGTCACTAATAACTTTTTTTAAAAGTTAAATAAAATTTTAATATTAAAATAAATCGGAGGTGTTTATCCGAGACACTATATAGGTTAGAAACCAATTCATTATGACGTTGTTATCATTTAGAAATGTAGCTGTCAAAAATAATGAAAAAAAAATAGTTGCAAGAATGTATTGTTAATTCTGAATTTGAAAAACGTGATCGAAGACGCTGTCCCGGAGAGACAAGAGATCCTGAGTTCGATTTATAGTTGTGACCGTTTTCTTTTTTTTATTTTCGGTGTCTTATTCTGTTTCATGTTTCGCTTAGATTTATTAATATTATATTCTCCTTCAATTTTAATGCACTGTTTCAAATTTCAGCTTGTTAACCAATTACTTAGGACGGGCTGTTCAGGAGAATTTGAACAATTCTTCAAAATATTGTCTATATTGGTACTTCAGGTGTTAACATTAGTTGTTGTTCATATTATGTGTAATTATTCTATGTTTTTGTTTTGTAAGTTGATTGCGTCTAAAGTCATAAGGTATTTTATAGAATACTTAAATTGATAAAATTTATAACACAATCCATGAGATTTCATACAATTTCTGGAACGTGTTGCAAACATGCTTTTTATTAAAGAAATTCCGAGGTAACTCAAACTAATCATATAAATTTACTTGCGTGAGCCGGGATATGAACCCGTGACTTACGCATTGCTAGTTGAGAGCCTTACCCCGCCACCATCAAATGTCAATCTAGCATTGATTTGTTTCAAAATTTATATAACTTTGTAATATTTTCGCCTTTTCACCATTTTCTTTTACTTTGTTTAAAACAATATAAAATTTTCTTCTCTCTTGGCTATGATCGATACTTCTTTTTTTTTTCTAAGGCTTTGCATATGTGTTCGCAGGGATGGAAAATTCCTCCCCTACAACACATAAGCCTCCATGAAAATTGGACCCTTTTCTTTGATATCTACAGAAAGCTACTTAAAGCTCTCTTGTACTATATATCTTTATAGACATATGTACTTAACTAATTAATACGTTATTTACGATCTTGAACGCAAATATACCCGTATTTATATTGTAATTAAATTCCATCAAACGTTGTGTAATTTTTTGATTTATGATATAGGATTTTAATTACTTTCATTTTGTGGTAACCCCCTTGGTTCTGATCGAGGTGTTGAGTTTCACAATTTAATTGGTCTTTCCATTGCAAACCTAGACTTAAATGAATTCCCTGAATGAGCTAACTTTCCTAATGTAATTATTTATTCCCTGCACCCTAACAAAATCGTAGTTAAACGCTGATAAAAGATATTATACATGTTTATTTGGACAGGTAATTGAATATAACTCAAATGGTTAATTGTTAGTAAATTTGGCAATGATTAATTATTGTGTCTGGTTGGCGCCACTCCTCCATGACTCAGCTGCTATAAGGTACATGTAAAATTGATTTAGTATGGTAATGTTATTAGTTAATTGTATATTTGACGAACTCAGAATAACCCTTTGCTAGCAAAAATTTGGCTCCTTCCTCCTGCAAGTAAACGAGATGATCGTGAGTCGACAAGAAATTCGTACAATCTTTTGACACGGCTCTTTGATTGATACCTAAGTTATCGCGTCCCAAAAAGCCTTCCACGTCATCATGCACTGCCTTCAAGTCTTCCCTCGGGTCCCGAAACCTCCAAATTCCAACACCTCCTTGGACTACAATTTACTTAGGGCGAACCGGTTTCGTCCTATATACAATCATATACTCACGGTTGGTGTGGACTTACGGGTCGTGAATCCTCATTCCACGTTTAAAAGAGAATGCGAGAGTGGTCTACCGACCTAAATGCAAGCTGTATGCAGGTCCGCATTCTCCAGTAAACAGTACATACGAATAAATATATGTATAC
This sequence comes from Hesperophylax magnus, assembly GCA_026573805.1. Classification (NCBI taxonomy): domain Eukaryota; kingdom Metazoa; phylum Arthropoda; class Insecta; order Trichoptera; family Limnephilidae; genus Hesperophylax; species Hesperophylax magnus. The sequence continues at coordinate 2,411,234 of JAIUSX010000036.1, forward strand.
ATACAGTTTGGGAAAGGTTTATAACTCGCAATACGAGGCTATCTACCTCGCATTCCAAGCTCGGATCTCGCACGAAGAATTCTGCACAATTCTTAGCTTGGTAACCGAATATATACGTAAGAATAAGGTTATACTAATAAATACTAGTAGAATAAGAAATTATTTGATAGTTTGTTTTGGAGAGCTATCGAACTCCAGGCTTTTTGTTTGGTTTTGACGTTTTTATTTAAGAGAATCGTCATCTATATTTGGTTTGGATAATGGTCTTGTTATAGGAGCGACCACTGCCTCCTATTTGATGAACTGTATTTGTTTTAAATTTTACCTCCAGGGTTCAACATTAATTTTTGTTCATCCTATCCCGTGATTTCTCAATTGTTTCAAGTAATTGATTGCCACATAAGAGGTTACACGACTCTCAACTGTCTCTGGCAACTGATGGGATCTATGCGAACACTCCATCAATAATGTTCAAATGTTTCGTATAATATTTCTATATAAATCTTACTAACCCGTGATTTTTCAATTGTAGATTGTGAATGGTAGGTAATTGTAAACACGCAGCTTCTAGCTGTTTCAGGTAACTAATAAAAATCTATGCGACTATCTAATCAATGGTATTCAAATGTTTCATGTAATATTTTGATATAAATCTGGCTAACCCATGATTTTTCGATTGTTGTTTGTGAATGATCCATATCGCTGCACATTGCACAATGACATCCTGATGGTTATCCTTATAACCCTGATAAATTATCTAGTTACGGCCAAGGTCGTTTTCAAACCATGCGGTTGACCCAGATCTTTGGTGTCTCTATTTGTAAACAATTAATGTAAACATCTCCTGACACACTAACCTAGATGCGAGATTGTTTATTTAAGAAATATTTCTACCTCTCCCTATAATTCAGTTATGTTACCTTTTATTGTGCATAATTAATTTAAATATTTTTAAATCCTTTATTGAAGTTAAACCATTTTTCATTTTCCGAATTTAGTAAATTTACTAGAAGTTAGGTGAAAATTAAATATAAATATATATATATATATATATATATAAGTACACATATCTCGATTGTCAAAATATGTTAAAAAAAGAGTACATATATTAATAAATAAATATAAAATATATGATTCTACATAGTCTGGAATATTAATAAATACATATTTTCTTTTCAATAAAGTAGATATGTCCATAGGTAGGTATCTAAGAATCGCTACCATTTCGATGCTTCGATTAAATGATAAATATATATATATATACATATACTAGGTACATACATTACTCATATATACTATTTATATACAATATTTTACTTTATTTTTTTTTTTCAGAGATAAATACATATATTACATATATTAGTGTGTATTTCCTTTTTGCTGTTTTTCTTTAATATTCAATTGATATACTTCCATTTCACAGCCCTTCTGTGTCTCCTGGGACCTGAAAATTATTTATAAAAGGAAAACTTACCCACGTCAAGGTATTTCCGGTCGGGTAGTACACAACAACCTTGATGAAGAAATCCTACCTAATTAATTGTATTTTTTCAACTAATTTCAAAATAAATCTTTTCGACTATTTATTCCTATTTAATATTTTATTCTCGCTTGAATCGTATAAATTAGTTGATATTTAATTTTTCTTCCGAACGAAATCCTAATTCAGAAAACCCGTTGATTTAATAACACTTTTCTAGTTTAGGCTTTTGAATGATAGCTGTTTCAAATTCCTTTTCGAAATGATAGACTGATGATTAAAATTCCGGTTAAAACGACAAACACTTTTAACACTGTCGCTATACGCACGATGGATTTTAATTGAACAATTTATTAATTCTAAATTTCTTTTTATATAAATTGATAAGAAAATTTATTCCGAATTGTGCAAACTTTTAATTAAACTCGACTCTTAATAAATTAATTTTTTTCTAACTGTTAATTTTAGAACAAAGGTTTAAACGTTTATTATTATCGAATCCTTTTTTTTTGTTTTTGTGTTTCTTTTAACCTAAGATGAAGTATTTACTATTAATAATTTTAAACAAAATTATAATCTATTTTTAAATATCAATTCACGAGCACATCCACTTTAATTTAACGATAACAAACTCTTAAATTTAATTTGAATGTTTTCACTTTGAATGAAATAATTATTTTTAAATTTTAGTTAAATTCTTAATTCCGTAATCACTTTCTGCACTTCACTTAACACTTTTAAGCACTGAGTTTAAATTATATTTATTTTCACTGTTTAACCAAATTAAATTTCACTGACTCTAGCACTTGTACTTTTCACAAAATTTTCCTAAGTCCTGGGGCTTATTTAAAATTTAACACTTAAAGATTTTTCACTGTTAATCCTACCAAAGACGTAGTACCGCCACGTAACAACTTTTCGAATCCTCGGCGCGACTGACTCCTGACTGATGTGTTCCATCTTTTATACCCCTCTCAGGTCCCAAAAGACGTATCTGAAATTCTCTTGATGCTTAATTCTATCTCCTATCAACTCGTAAATCCGAACACCCCTTCCCCTAATTTCGATCGTTCCTACATAAGATCTTTTGTTGTCCGGCTTTGGGTGGCGGTTAATTTTTATCTCACGTCGCTAACTTGATAGGGTCCGAATCGGGTAAGTCTGCGTTAATCGCCCAAGCCCCCTTTGTCCTCTGTTCATACAAAATGTAGTTAAAATCTCATGATTTTGCGTTCCTTTTTTTTCTCAATTCGCGATAGGTCCGTCCTAAGTAACATATATATAGATCTCAATTTTATGCATCTCATGCGAAACATGATTAAATCCATGGCGAAATCTTTACTATGCATTTTTGAATTTCGATTTGTCTAAAATCTACTTAATTTTATTGTCACTTATATGAGCTTTTTCATTTCCACCCGCACTTTCTCTTCTTTAAGTTGCAGATTCGAATTTTCCCTTTTACTTTGAATTTTATATTATTCGCGACGTTTTCCTGCACAGTTTCTTCTTGATTCTTATGTCATTTCTCATAACTCTTATAATTACTCATTTTCCAAGTCGTATTTATTAATTTCACGGATAAATTCGAATTGTATCGCTTTTCTCCACATGGATCATTTCCTATCTCCGTTCTTCACCCTTCCTTTTATCTTTTCTTCACTTTTCCCGATGTGTGTGGTCTCCAGGAAATTTCATACTTCATTTATTATTAATTAATATATAGTTTTCCACACTTCTACGGGAGATATACCTAATTAGACTCTGGGATATCTGTCATTTTTATTGTTTTACCCAATCTCCGCCCATTCTCCATCCCTCACTTACAAGATTTCACATAAATTATACGTCTGGACATATGTTTACGTCTCAGATTTTATGTACTACGGCCGTAAATTTAGTTTAATTTTAGAGCCATTAGTTTTAATCTCTTTTGCCTAATCTAAATACTTCATAAGCCCAACGTTAAAGTTAATCGCTTTTCTAATCGTTTATTACCTTAACGTAAATAAAAATCATGTTCGGATTTCGATTGTTTATCCTTCAAAATATACATGAGACCGCCAACCTTTTATCTTGTTTCGATCCCTCCGTAATATTGGGTAACTCTAATATATATCTAACCTAATAAGTATGTAAAATGTCTACTTTTCCTGAATCTAATCTATCGCTATATGTTCAGTTTTACTGTCTTCTTCTGATACTCAATTTTTATGCCCCTAGGACCTTTGTAGCAGCTAAAATCTCTGTATTATCCTTCCATTCGGTCGCCGCACTTTTCTAAAATGTCTATTTTTTTTGCGAGATTTTCATTCAAGATTGATTTACCAATATGTCCGTTTCATCTTAAATTGATAACGATTAATTTCCATTGTTTCCAACACTCACTCCTCTCTTTAGTACGATTTTTATCGAACATGACACCCTCCTTCTATCATAAATAATTGCACTACAGTTGAAATTCCGCCAGTAACTTTCCTTTGCTTTTCCCGTCCTTTTTTTATACTATCACGTTTATAATTTTTTTCATTGCATTTTTGTGTGTGCGCTTTACAACTTGTAAAACTTCCAAGCACCCGATTTCAATGGTTCGATACCCCATAAATGTCTCAGTTATTGTAAACATTCCCAGGAGTTTGTCACCTTGAAAGTCGATGTTGACCCTAAAGTGCGTTCACCTCCAATTTCTGTGAGAATCGAAATGTCGTTAATTATCTTTTTTATTGCCTGATCCACAGTTCATTCCTTTGTCTGCATTTGATGTACGCCTCTTCGTTCACTGATTGGTTACTCAAAATTTTATAGCTCTTTGTTCAGATCTATTGGTTGACAAAATTCAATGTTTATTTTGAAGCCTCAAAAGGGGGTTCCTAGTCGTTCCTAGACGATTTTAATGACCTCTGTGTTTATACTATAGAATCTCAACATAATTCCAACTATTACAGGTGCCTACCGAAAACCGAACTGAATCAATTTTAACCTCAACAGATGTCGCTAGAATGACGGTTTTCATTAATAATTTGTATATTTTTAGCAGCTATGGTTTATCTGTTTTTCACTGTGATTTAAGCCTTTCATCACAACTTCCATTAGCTCGCTTACAGTCGCTCGCTACGCGACCGGCTGCCCTCAGCTCCGTAGAACGTAGACCGTAGACCTTAGAGCCGAAGAGCTGTATCGTCGTATTGTGTCCGCGAGGTTTTTTTTCCCGTCGCGCTGCCTTCTCCCGGGTCCCCTAGGAAATTAAATAGAGTGGTCCTAAATCGTTAGTTTACAAGTAAATTACCCACAGCACCGAAGGGACGCAGTCGTGTAGGTAGTGTATTACGGATATGACGTCACGTTTTGTCATCGCCGGAGACTTAAGTATAAACATTTTGAATTCAAACAACGAACGAAAGCACCGTGTGACTTTTTTTTACTTTTGTGATTACGCGGATAAAATATTATTGGGACGTCAGGGAACGATTTTTAAAGTTCAAGCATCTTGTTACGTAATTTATATGTTAATTTCAATCACAGGTTCTCAAGCTTCTTTCGACCACCGCCCACTTTAAAATACAAAAATAAATGCAGTGCCACACATATTTTAACTTTTTAAAGAAAGATATCAGTCCTAGGTTATTAACAATTGTTTCAAAAATAATTCAAAAAGAGCTTTGTGGCACCATTTCTAATTAAATAATAATGAAACACATAAGTAGATTTAAACATTATTTTTATTATTCAAATCAACATGTTCGGAACCAATGGTTCCTCCATCAGGATATATTTTTTTTTTAAATTTGTTCTAGGAAATACCCAGATCTCTAAAGCTAAATAAGAATTTATTTTCAATTGTTTTTAAAGCATAGTTTCCATTTATTACTTATGTAAATCATTTTAATAATAGTATATATAGTCGGTTTCTATAATTTAATTTGTAAATTTTGACAATTTTACCAATTTTTAGAAATTTTGTTTGTTGTTGCGCTAGATAGTTAAAAATACGTGCGTAGGTATCGCGCAAAAGTCCCTATTGTTCCCAACTGTTTGGAGCCAGTGAGACTATGTCATCCCCAATTGGGGTAGGATGAGGCTGAATGTTGCTGAAAAGAGATGTGGAATAGTTAGGTTCAGAAATACTTTACTATTCAGATCCGGTCACTAAATAACGTACTGATTCTGAATGGTGGTATTTAACCATGGCAACACTGAAAGTATCTACCTTTCTCTGTGTGTATGTTTTATTATTTTTAACATGTGGGAAATCGAAGAACATTCAAATGATTGCATGTAAAATCACGTTTGTAATACAGGGTTTAGCTCCCTTGGGATATATTTCACAAAAATGGCCAAGTATCATTATGCTATTAATAAATATACACAAATCAAAACCACGCTTGAACTCGTGCGCCATAGCATTTTCACGGTGTTCCATGTGTTAATGGCTCCATAAAATTACATAATTTATCAGAAAAATGGTGCATTAATTCGGCATTCAATGTTTATTCTTCTGGCAGTTAATGAAGCGATATTTTGATATGCCCACTCCTAGTCCCGTAGTCGGACAACTATACTGTCAGCAAACATGTTGCACGCCAATATGCCAAACGTCCATAATGCTAAAAGGCCATTATCTGACATACTGTAACAGATGTACAGGGTTATCAAGAAAATAAACATATTACACTTTAGTTAAAACGTTAGAAGCTGATTTGACAAATGCGCCAGATTCCCTTCCATTTCAATTATTGGCTTACTAAGTCATCCATCACGATACAAACAAAATTTCCGCTGTGTTGTAAGGCTGAAGGTAGCGGGGAGGGAAAGGACACGGGTAAAATCTGGTCACTAAACACGGCAAAAGCAACTTTTCAATTCTGAATGGTGGTCTTACACCAGGGCGATTGACATGAAAGGATTGAGAGTATCCTCCATAAAAAAAAATATATTATTTAAAATTAGTAAATTGTGTTGTTGTTTCTAATTTTATTGCAATTTGTTTGTATATTTAATAATTAAAAAATTGTGAGATAACACAAAAGTAATCAAATAAAATTTATTTGAAACCGCAACCTCAAGCTTTCTAGTCGATGTCAATGTTGCGCGTTTTATGGATTTTTTTATATCAATAATTTACTAAAAACTCTCTTGAACCTTATACGTTCGTATTCGATTTTACCTCAAATCAAAGATATTAGACCATAGGAAATAAACCTCAACGAATCGTCCATGGCGTAATAATATTTTGGCAAACACTGAGAAATTTCTGACCCATATGTGTTAACCTAACCACGAGAACCCAGATAGTATATTTTAAAAAGCTATTATTTCTACATCTATATATAGTTCGTGATCGGCAAACTAAAAAAAGAGATGGGTTCTTCTGAGACAAACTGTTTGTAAAACATCGCATAATAAAGGAAGAGAGTGCAATTGAATATGTCTAACGCGACGATTCGGCTTAATGATTTATTCATGTGCATGCTATGGTTGGTCACAACGAGTATTTATTAATGTGTATTATGTGGTAGGTCACAACGATAATTTATTAATGTGTATGCTGTGGTAGGTCACAACGAGCATTTTTAATTGTGTATGCTGTGATAGGTCACAACGAGCATTTTTTATTTTTATTTATTTTTTATTTAGTAAAAGATTATACATTTATATACATTATTTAAGAAATTATTTGACTGCCCAACTAGGAGGATTCCCGTTTTAGGACAGTCAAATTAGGATGAGTATTAACATTTTGATAAGTTGTTCGATAAGTATAGTATTATAATAATAATGAAATAATAGGTATATCTACTTTTAACTGGTGCCTTAGCCTACTAACATATTTTGTATAAATATGAATAACAAATAGAATAAATTAAAATATCCAATTTAACATAAGATTAACTGCTGCATGGGTAGCATTCTAATTTAAAAGTACTAGGTAGGTACATAAATACACATAATGATAATTTACACATTTATTCATGTGTATGCTGTGGTAGGTCAAGACGATCATTTAACCGCTCAATTTATTTATTAAGAGGAAGCTACCAGCCAAAAATGTGTACATTCTTGGTATACCTTATATTGTAGGTAATAGGTATTAAAATCGCTTGACAAACAGAGTCTAGAAACGTTCGATTTCAAGCACAAAACTAGTTTTTTTATTTATTTTATACACAATTTTATAAGAAAGCAAAAAAGTTAATCAAGTGAAACTGCCACAGATAATTTTAGCTACTCAATCAGTTAATATTCGAAATAAATGTCAATCCTATCCGATCGGCATTTAGAGTTATAGACTCCAGTTCCTGCGTACTAAGGTTCTCTCAGTAAAACAAAACACAAAATATACACTAGTGGGCACGGGCAGACGTTGTCCTGCCACATACCGCCTACTATAAAGAGAAATTAAAATGTGTGTTTGTTTATGTTATATTGTGGTGAAATAAGAATACGATTATAATTGAATTGAGTTTAATAAATAAATCATTCTTATTGACAATCGTTTAACAAGACAGGAACAAGTTCAGAAGCAAAGACAATCTGGGCATAGATAATCGACAAAGATAATTGTAGGCAGTGTTACTATATCCAACAGTTAGTGTATTTTTGGATGAGAAAACTAAAAACGTGTTTTTATAAATTAAAATAGTAAGCAAAACTTTTGAAGTTGAAGTCAAAAAAAGAAGACAAGTTGTTAACTTTCCTAAATAATTAACCCACGGTTTACAGTAATTCTGTGGTAACGTGTTTCTCTTTCTTTAAAAGTAACAGCTATTTGGTACTCGTATATTGCCTCCCAGGCACGGAGAACTGAAATATAACACAAGCTTCTTCAGATGGTCAGCTTCAGTGGAAGATAAAGTAGTACATAAAGTAGGATGATTAAGGACGGAAAGACTTATCACAACCCTTATGTAATAACACTTGGTTCTTTTTCACACTCTTTTTTTATGAAATATCCCACTGTGACTAGTGGCGTCACATAAATACAATGGTAACCGGATAAATCATCATAATGATAATTCATCACATATTAAAAAATTTATATAAAGTCATGGAAAGTGATGATACAAAAACTTTTTTAACTGGGTTAAGTAGGTTAGGTTAAAAAATATTTTTTTCATAGACTTTATATCACTTTTTAAAAGTGTGTTGAATTGTCACTGTGTTGAGTTATCATGGAACCATTTTTGAGCAATATCACGGAAAAACGCGCTGCCAGAAAACATAAAGACTACCCCAATTGAAAAATTCAAGATGTTGTGTAGAAGCCACATAAAACAAGAAAAAACATAAAATATTAATATGTAAAAATTAATTAGTCATTTGTAAACTTTAATGCACAAATCACTAATATAAAATTATTAAAACAAATAAAACAAAAAAACCTAAGAAATTCAAAACCAGTGAGCATTCCTTTTAGCTGATGAGTTGGCTCGCTAAGCTGGTGACTTTATTCTGTAATATTGAAAATCGGAAGACATCTAATCATCCTCCGTTCGGACTTTCACATGAAAAGAGCTGATGACAAAGCTCCCCGCTCGATCGAAGAAGGAACGTTTTTGGGACATCCTGGCTTCCGCGGCCGATTCCTGCGTGCCACGGCGTTCGATCACGAAATTGCACGGTATCGCACCATAATTATTACTTAAGCAAGCTCTTTTTGCCAGACAGATAAACTTAGGATGCAATTGTTATATTTTACATATTATTTTAAATGATAACTCTTGCTTTCTGTTATAACGTTACAAAAAAATAAAAAATAATTTTTGCCATCTAACTAATCCCGCAGTAAAACGGTTAAAACATTGATAATTTTTTAACGGTTACTATTTTTAACCTTTCTTCTAAATGAAGAAAAAAATATTATTTGATTGATTAAATTATTATAAACGCTATTGAATGTATTGTGGTGTGGGAGTGAAGCTAATTGTAGAAGAAAGACGCGGAGGAAGACATAGCACGATCAAGTGAATCAGATATGCACTTGATTCGAGTCATGTCAAAAGAATTTTATAATAGCAGAAGTGCATTACATGTGTAGAAGACGATGTATGAATAATGAATATGGATATTGACTAATATATAGTGGTTGCCTGTCATCTCTGCCTACCCCTGCGGAAACGGCGTATTGGTTAAAAACTAATACTAATTTTTTGTATTTCTTTGGCATACACGGCCGGCATAGTCCAGTGGTAACGCATTGGACTGCCATTCCGAAGGTCGCGGGTTCGAACCCGGCGTGCGCAAGTAAATTTTATTTGATTAATTTGTGTTATTTCACAATTAATTAATTAAAATAATATATAGTATATTTGCGGCACGTTCCAGAGTGGAAGATACTACCAGTATCGCCCTGGTGTAAGACCACCATTAAGAATTGAAACGTTGCTCCAAATGGCTTTAGCCGTGTTTAGTGACTAGATATGAATAGCCAGGTACTTCCCCACCTTCCTCTTTCCCTTCCCCACTTACCTTCAGCCTCACAACATCCCCCCAATTGGGGATGCCATAGTCTCACTGGCTCCAGACGGGAGCAGTTGGGACTCTTGTGAGGTATTCACTATAAAAAATAAAAAAAATTCACTATGTCTACTCACTACCTCCCACCAAAGAACCAAACTAAATAAAACCCCATATTTCTGCACCTAAAAATTTAGTTTTAAAATAGCTAGTTAATGACACGGACGTGTCGAAACCGGTCGCTAATTAATTTTTATACGTAACAAATGTACATTGTGAATTATAAAACTCATTAAAAAACAAAAAAACTAATACTAATGCTATTATTTTGATTATTATTTTTTTTGAAAAATATCCCTTTCGCAAGCACATCATTCGGCCAAAGAAATATAAATAAAAGAAAGCTATACATTTACAATGCACTTCCCCTAGTCATCAGAAAGCCATTTACGCTAACAAATTAATCATTGGACGCAAGTCTTGTATCACCAGCCAAGACAGAGCAAACATCAAAGATTATTTTTATTTCAAATATTTATATCAGACTAGCTGACATGTACCTGGCGTGACTCGCCTTGTCTACTTTCAACAAATATAATTTCCATGTATTGTGTATAAACCTTCCAGAAGAAATTTTCTAAAAGATAGTGAAAACCCTATCAAACTCCGTTGCATAGTTTAGAAGAACTAAGCGCACAGACAGACGCGTTTAGGGACTTTGTTTTATACTATTTAGAGATACCAATGTATTGTCACGGTTACGAATTCACTAAAAATTTTATCAAGAAACGGCCTGTAATCCCGTTTTTAGTTCATTGCGATCTGGGATTTTTGGGGATATTTGCGAACGTTCTAAACTATTCCCAAAAATTCCACAACATTCCAGAATTTTCCGGTATGTTTTGGAATGTTGTGGAATGCTCTCCAATGCTCTCGAATGTTTTGAACTGTTCTGGATTGTTCTAGAAATTTCTAGAGGGCGAAACTTCCAGCCCTTATATCTTAAAAATCACGCCCTTCCCGCCC